>CM026389.1:27155652-27192493 GCA_014843695.1 Archivesica marissinica
TAAAGCATTAGGGGAGGACAATATCTAATGTTGCAAGAACTTGTGTCCAACCCTTTAAAGCATTAGGGGAGGACAATATCTAATGTTGCAAGAACTTGTGTCCAACCCTTTAAAGCATTAGGGGAGGACAATATCTAATGTTGCAAGAACTTGTGTCCAACCCTTTAAAGCATTAGGGGAGGACAATATCTAATGTTGCAAGAACTTGTGTCCAACCTTTAAAGCATTAGGGGAGGACAATATCTAATGTTGCAAGAACTTGTGTCCAACCCTTTAAAGCATTAGGGGAGGACAATATCTAATGTTGCAAGAACTTGTGTCCAACCCTTTAAAGCATTAGGGGAGGACAATATCTAATGTTGCAAGAACTTGTGTCCAACCCTTTAAAGCATTAGGGGAGGACAATATCTAATGTTGCAAGAACTTGTGTCCAACCCTTTAAAGCATTAGGGGAGGACAATATCTAATGTTGCAAGAACTTGTGTCCAACCCTTTAAAGCATTAGGGGAGGACAATATCTAATGTTGCAAGAACTTGTGTCCAACCTTCTAAAGCATTAGGGGAGGACAATATCTAATGTTGCAAGAACTTGTGTCCAACCCTTTAAAGCATTAGGGGAGGACAATATCTAATGTTGCAAGAACTTGTGTCCAACCCTTTAAAGCATTAGGGGAGGACAATATCTAATGTTGCAAGAACTTGTGTCCAACCTTCTAAAGCATTAGGGGAGGACACTATCTAATGTTGCAAGAACTTGTGTCCAACCCTTTAAAGCATTAGGGGAGGACAATATCTAATGTTGCAAGAACTTGTGTCCAACCCTTTAAAGCATTAGGGGAGGACAATATCTAATGTTGCAAGAACTTGTGTCCAACCCTTTAAAGCATTAGGGGAGGACAATATCTAATGTTGCAAGAACTTGTGTCCAACCTTCTAAAGCATTAGGGGAGGACAATATCTAATGTTGCAAGAACTTGTGTCCAACCCTTTAAAGCATTAGGGGAGGACAATATCTAATGTTGCAAGAACTTGTGTCCAACCCTTTAAAGCATTAGGGGAGGACAATATCTAATGTTGCAAGAACTTGTGTCCAACCCTTTAAAGCATTAGGGGAGGACAGTATCTAATGTTGCAAGAACTTGTGTCCAACCTTCTAAAGCATTAGGGGAGGACAATATCTAATGTTGCAAGAACTTGTGTCCAACCTTCTAAAGCATTAGGGGAGGACAATATCTAATGTTGCAAGAACTTGTGTCCAACCTTCTAAAGCATTAGGGGAGGACAATATCTAATGTTGCAAGAACTTGTGTCCAACCCTTTAAAGCATTAGGGGAGGACAATATCTAATGTTGCAAGAACTTGTGTCCAACCCTTTAAAGCATTAGGGGAGGACAATATCTAATGTTGCAAGAACTTGTGTCCAACCCTTTAAAGCATTAGGGGAGGACAATATCTAATGTTGCAAGAACTTGTGTCCAACCCTTTAAAGCATTAGGGGAGGACAATATCTAATGTTGCAAGAACTTGTGTCCAACCCTTTAAAGCATTAGGGGAGGACAATATCTAATGTTGCAAGAACTTGTGTCCAACCCTTTAAAGCATTAGGGGAGGACAATATCTAATGTTGCAAGAACTTGTGTCCAACCCTTTAAAGCATTAGGGGAGGACAATATCTAATGTTGCAAGAACTTGTGTCCAACCCTTTAAAGCATTAGGGGAGGACAATATCTAATGTTGCAAGAACTTGTGTCCAACCTTCTAAAGCATTAGGGGAGGACAATATCTAATGTTGCAAGAACTTGTGTCCAACCCTTTACAGCATTAGGGGAGGACAATATCTAATGTTGCAAGAACTTGTGTCCAACCCTTTAAAGCATTAGGGGAGGACAATATCTAATGTTGCAAGAACGTGTGTCCAACCTTCTAAAGCATTAGGGGAGGACACTATCTAATGTTGCAAGAACTTGTGTCCAACCCTTTAAAGCATTAGGGGAGGACAATATCTAATGTTGCAAGAACTTGTGTCCAACCCTTTAAAGCATTAGGGGAGGACAATATCTAATGTTGCAAGAACTTGTGTCCAACCCGTTAAAGCATTAGGGGAGGACAATATCTAATGTTGCAAGAACTTGTGTCCAACCTTCTAAAGCATTAGGGGAGGACAATATCTAATGTTGCAAGAACTTGTGTCCAACCTTCTAAAGCATTAGGGGAGGACAATATCTAATGTTGCAAGAACTTGTGTCCAACCTTCTAAAGCATTAGGGGAGGACAATATCTAATGTTGCAAGAACTTGTGTCCAACCCTTTAAAGCATTAGGGGAGGACAATATCTAATGTTGCAAGAACTTGTGTCCAACCTTCTAAAGCATTAGGGGAGGACAAAATCTAATGTTGCAAGAACTTGTGTCCAACCATTTAAAGCATTAGGGGAGGACAATATCTAATGTTGCAAGAACTTGTGTCCAACCCTTTAAAGCATTAGGGGAGGACAATATCTAATGTTGCAAGAACTTGTGTCCAACCCTTTAAAGCATTAGGGGAGGACAATATCTAATGTTGCAAGAACTTGTGTCCAACCCTTTAAAGCATTAGGGGAGGACAATATCTAATGTTGCAAGAACTTGTGTCCAACCCTTTAAAGCATTAGGGGAGGACAATATCTAATGTTGCAAGAACTTGTGTCCAACCTTCTAAAGCATTAGGGGAGGACAAAATCTAATGTTGCAAGAACTTGTGTCCAACCCTTTAAAGCATTAGGGGAGGACAATATCTTATGTTGCAAGAACTTGTGTCCAACCCTTTAAAGCATTAGGGGAGGACAATATCTAATGTTGCAAGAACTTGTGTCCAACCTTCTAAAGCATTAGGGGAGGACAATATCTAATGTTGCAAGAACTTGTGTCCAACCTTCTAAAGCATTAGGGGAGGACAATATCTAATGTTGCAAGAACTTGTGTCCAACCTTCTAAAGCATTAGGGGAGGACAATATCTAATGTTGCAAGAACTTGTGTCCAACCCTTTAAAGCATTAGGGGAGGACAATATCTAATGTTGCAAGAACTTGTGTCCAACCCTTTAAAGCATTAGGGGAGGACAGTATCTAATGTTGCAAGAACTTGTGTCCAACCTTCTAAATCATTAGGGGAGGACAATATCTAATGTTGCAAGAACTTGTGTCCAACCTTCTAAAGCATTAGGGGAGGACAATATCTAATGTTGCAAGAACTTGTATCCAACCTTCTAAAGCATTAGGGGAGGACAATATCTAATGTTGCAAGAACTTGTGTCCAACCCTTTAAAGCATTAGGGGAGGACAATATCTAATGTTGCAAGAACTTGTGTCCAACCTTCTAAAGCATTAGGGGAGGACAAAATCTAATGTTGCAAGAACTTGTGTCCAACCATTTAAAGCATTAGGGGAGGACAATATCTAATGTTGCAAGAACTTGTGTCCAACCCTTTAAAGCATTAGGGGAGGACAATATCTAATGTTGCAAGAACTTGTGTCCAACCCTTTAAAGCATTAGGGGAGGACAATATCTAATGTTGCAAGAACTTGTGTCCAACCCTTTAAAGCATTAGGGGAGGACAATATCTAATGTTGCAAGAACTTGTGTCCAACCCTTTAAAGCATTAGGGGAGGACAATATCTAATGTTGCAAGAACTTGTGTCCAACCTTCTAAAGCATTAGGGGAGGACAAAATCTAATGTTGCAAGAACTTGTGTCCAACCCTTTAAAGCATTAGGGGAGGACAATATCTTATGTTGCAAGAACTTGTGTCCAACCCTTTAAAGCATTAGTGGAGGACAATATCTAATGTTGCAAGAACTTGTGTCCAACCTTCTAAAGCATTAGGGGAGGACAATATCTAATGTTGCAAGAACTTGTGTCCAACCCTTTAAAGCATTAGGGGAGGACAATATCTAATGTTGCAAGAACTTGTGTCCAACCCTTTAAAGCATTAGGGGAGGACAATATCTAATGTTGCAAGAACTTGTGTCCAACCCTTTAAAGCATTAGGGGAGGACAATATCTAATGTTGCAAGAACTTGTGTCCAACCTTCTAGACAATATCTAATGTTGCAAGAACTTGTGTCCAACCTTCTAAAGCATTAGGGGAGGACACTATCTAATGTTGCAAGAACTTGTGTCCAACCCTTTAAAGCATTAGGGAGGACAATATCTAATGTTGCAAGAACTTGTGTCCAACCCTTTAAAGCATTAGGGGAGGACAGTATCTAATGTTGCAAGAACTTGTGTCCAACCTTCTAAATCATTAGGGGAGGACAATATCTAATGTTGCAAGAACTTGTGTCCAACCTTCTAAAGCATTAGGGGAGGACAATATCTAATGTTGCAAGAACTTGTATCCAACCTTCTAAAGCATTAGGGGAGGACAATATCTAATGTTGCAAGAACTTGTGTCCAACCCTTTAAAGCATTATGGGAGGACAATATCTAATGTTGCAAGAACTTGTGTCCAACCTTCTAAAGCATTAGGGGAGGACAAAATCTAATGTTGCAAGAACTTGTGTCCAACCATTTAAAGCATTAGGGGAGGACAATATCTAATGTTGCAAGAACTTGTGTCCAACCCTTTAAAGCATTAGGGGAGGACAATATCTAATGTTGCAAGAACTTGTGTCCAACCCTTTAAAGCGTTAGGGGAGGACAATATCTAATGTTGCAAGAACTTGTGTCCAGCCCTTTAAAGCATTAGGGGAGGACAATATCTAATGTTGCAAGAACTTGTGTCCAACCCTTTAAAGCATTAGGGGAGGACAATATCTAATGTTGCAAGAACTTGTGTCCAACCTTCTAAAGCATTAGGGGAGGACAAAATCTAATGTTGCAAGAACTTGTGTCCAACCCTTTAAAGCATTAGGGGAGGACAATATCTTATGTTGCAAGAACTTGTGTCCAACCCTTTAAAGCATTAGTGGAGGACAATATCTAATGTTGCAAGAACTTGTGTCCAACCTTCTAAAGCATTAGGGGAGGACAATATCTAATGTTGCAAGAACTTGTGTCCAACCCTTTAAAGCATTAGGGGAAGACAATATCTAATGTTGCAAGAACTTGTGTCCAACCCTTTAAAGCATTAGGGGAGGACAATATCTAATGTTGCAAGAACTTGTGTCCAACCCTTTAAAGCATTAGGGGAGGACAATATCCAATGTTGCAAGAACTTGTGTCCAACCTTCTAAAGCATTAGGGGAGGACAATATCTAATGTTGCAAGAACTTGTGTCCAACCCTTTAAAGCATTAGGGGAGGACAATATCTAATGTTGCAAGAACTTGTGTCCAACCCTTTAAAGCATTAGGGGAGGACAATATCTAATGTTGCAAGAACTTGTGTCCAACCCGTTAAAGCATTAGGGGAGGACAGTATCTAATGTTGCAAGAACTTGTGTCCTTATCATAGTGGTTATATCGCTTGCTGCTCGTTTCCCTAACTATGGTAGTGCATGGACCTCAACAAAAAGGGGAAAATTCAGCATTAATAATTTTAATTATTACCTATTGCTCTTAATTGTTCGTCAATGTTCGTAAATCTTATTCTTTAAAGCATTAGGGGAGGACAATATCTAATGTTGCAAGAACTTGTGTCCAACCTTCTAAAGCATTAGGGGAGGACAATATCTAATGTTGCAAGAACTTGTGTCCAACCCTTTAAAGCATTAGGGGAGGACACTATCTAATGTTGCAAGAACTTGTGTCCAACACTTTAAAGCATTAGGGGAGGACAATATCTAATGTTGCAAGAACTTGTGTCCAACCCTTTAAAGCATTAGGGGAGGACAATATCTAATGTTGCAAGAACTTGTGTCCAACCTTTAAAGCATTAGGGGAGGACAATATCTAATGTTGCAAGAACTTGTGTCCAACCTTAAAGTTAGGGAGGACAATACTAAGTTGCAAGAACTTGTGTCCAACCCTTTAAAGCATTAGGGGAGGACAATATCTAATGTTGCAAGAACTTGTGTCCAACCCTTTAAAGCATTAGGGGAGGACAATATCTAATGTTGCAAGAACTTGTGTCCAACCCTTTAAAGCATTAGGGGAGGACAATATCTAATGTTGCAAGAACTTGTGTCCAACCCTTTAAAGCATTAGGGGAGGACAATATCTAATGTTGCAAGAACTTGTGTCCAACCCTTTAAAGCATTAGGGGAGGACAATATCTAATGTTGCAAGAACTTGTGTCCAACCCTTTAAAGCATTAGGGGAGGACAATATCTAATGTTGCAAGAACTTGTGTCCAACACTTTAAAGCATTAGGGGAGGACAATATCTAATGTTGCAAGAACTTGTGTCCAACCCTTCAAAGCATTAGGGGAGGACAATATCTAAAGTTGCAAGAACTTGTGTCCAACCCTTAATTGCTTTTTGATATTCGTATCTTTTATTGTCATAATTTATATTTGTGTAAAAATATGTCAAAGAGCCATACAGTATGCTTAGATAGATTAGTATTATTATTATTATTATTATTATACAATCGCATATGAATGTGTAATGAATAAAGCCGAATTATATAACACAGGCGGCGTGCAAAGCTGTAGCCATCCTACTCCACTTCTGTTTATGGCATCGTTCACGTGGATGCTGGTTGAAGGAATAGCTTTGTATCTGTGCTGTACTAAAGGAATATTCCACCATCGGGACATGCGTGTCAAATACTTCCTGTTAGGGTGGGGACTTCCGTTTATCATAGTGGTTATATCGCTTGCTGCTCGTTTCCCGAACTATGGCAGTGGACCTCAACATAGGTTCGTGCTCTGTACTATATGTAGCCTGGGAACAGGCGTCGATATATTTTGCCTGGTCAGTCAAATAAATATATTTTAACACCGAGGCGATTAATTGGGTCGTTCTGAGTTTCAGATCATATCAACGTGTCATTATTGCCAGAAGTAAGTGAAAAATCGACAGACTGGCACCCAGGCTATAGGCTATACTATATGCGCAGGAATACTATATGCGCAGGAATCAAAATGTGTAAAGAGTATACAACATATATCTGTACATAGTAAGGAAAATGTGTAATTATCAGCTTAACCAATTTTTATTCAGGAATAGTACACACCATTAGAGGAAGATATGTAGATAGAACATAGAAATAGTTGCAACAGCACAGTTAGGATTGGGAAAAGTGTTACGTAGTAACGTATTCATATCCCTTTTCCTTAAATACAATTAGTCTGCATACACAAACATATGATGTCGGAACTACAAACATCTGTTATCTGTCAAATTTAACACACTGATACGATACGGGAAGTAAACAAACTACCACCGAGTGTGCACGCGTTATTTAACAAGAACTAGTTATGATACGGCTGTTTGCTGGTTTTATACGGGCTCGTGACCGTATCAAACCAGCAAACGTAATATCAGACTGGGAAACACAGCGTATCAACCTGGGTGGTAGACAGTATTGTTGTAGGCAAATAATGGCAACAAATAAGCAACAATTCATATCTATGTAATAAATAATCTTATTTTGACTAGGTTAGATATTTTCATTTAGCTCTCTTCGTAGCCCCGTTTCTCCTTAACAAAGCATACATAGCAATGGAATTAATGTGCGTACATCACTTTTGGACATTCGCTTATACTGCAATTTCGTTTTCTTGAACTGGAATATGAACATATATCTACATATTGTATTGCAGCTGCTGGTTATCGGTGCGTGATGGACTCATCTGGGCATTCCTTGGCCCTATGCTGGCTATTGTTGTGGTAAGTGAATTTACAAATTAACCCATTACACATTTAATTTTGGAATTATTAATTATAGCATATTTCAAATGATTAACCATTATTAAAATTCTGAATAATTTAGAATGAATGTGCACACATCATAGATACAGATCAGCCGTCTGATCAGGATCTATGTTGTTTGCTATTCAGCCAAGTGTTTTAGATCCACTACTAGTATCCGAATAACAAACAACATAGAGCTCTAAAAGACTGCACGTTCTGTGCCAAAGTGGCTTTATTCGTCTTGCCTAAGAACACCACCACCATGGTTCTTGCGGTACTCGAACTCACAACCCATTGGTTACGAGGCGGACACCGTTACACATTGTTCGGATGGATCAAAATCATAACTCACAACTGAAATAGAACATCTGATATTTATATTTATACATCTATTTAAAATGTAGGTTAAATGACGACACTACATCTACGGTTTCTTCGATTATCTGTGTACAATTTTTGTTACAGACAAACTTTGGTGTTATGGGACTGGTGGTTAAGGCTTTTCTTACGTTAAAAACCAACGCCGATAAGACAGAGGCTGCTCGACTACGGTACAGCTTGTGTGCTTGCTTGTTTTCTGGGTTTAAATCAACCAACATGTTTGGTCATATGGCAACTCTATACAGCTGTTATTGGTGGATGAATATCCCGGGTGCCCATCCGAACAGTATATTAGGCACGGACTGACACCCGTGTAGAACCACATACCTTCCACAAACCACTTGGATAGCTTCTTCACTTGGATGAATTGGACACCCTACGTGGGATTCCAAGAGACCGCCTCCGTGGTCGAGTGGTTACGGTCGCTGACTTGTATACCACTGCAACCTATCATCACTGATGGTCACGGTTTCGAGCCTCGCTCAGACCGTGTTTCATTTATATGAAAAAGTTGGCAGTTTCTTACGGAGGTTGGTGCAACAAGTACTGGTTAACCGCTGGAGCCTGCCCAGGAAAGATGTTGTTAGGTAAACTGTCCGTCGCTCAAATGGGCGACCGGACCACAGTGGGTAGCGATGTTAAATAAACTTAAATAAATAAAAAAATAAATGTGGGATTCTAATCTACACCTGTGATTGGCTAGTAACTTGAAGTCATTTATTATGTATTTCTTATGCATTTTTATCTAGTTCACAAGAAGTATTCGCACAATGATGACTAGCCTTGGTTCCAGTCTGTCGATATTTCACTTTTTAACTTCTGGCAAAATGACATTATCAGAAACTCAATACGGCCATATTAATGGTCTCGATGTTAAAATATATTTATTTGACTGACTAGGAAAAATATATCGACGCCTGTTCCCAGGCTATGATCAGAAACTCAATACGGCCCAATTAATAGTATCGGTGTTAAAATATATTTATTTCACTGACCAGGCAAAATATATCGACGCCTGTTCCCAGGCTAAGTGGACTTATAATGATGAAAACGACACTATACATTACAATGTCACATTAACGTTCCCTGCGATCCTCAAGTCTCATAGATTGCAGTGCGTATACCACACACGGTATTTACACACATTCTTTATGTATCTCTTTAACAGGTATGATATATTGCAACGTGTGTGTTTTATGTTAATTTATCGTCGCTACTGGTTGCCCATATGAGCGACGCCTCCTGAAGATATTAGTCATTTTAGATGTTGGAGGATAGTGCATGATACAGACAGAGACCCATTCCAGAATCTCCTCTGGTTCTTTACGTGTACAGTGTAAAGCACCGACACGAGACCTCGGTTTAACGTCCCATCTGAAAGACTGTTAATTTTATTAGGGTCAGACGGGGAATCGAACCTGCGATCCCTGGATTACCAGTCCAAAGTGTTACCACTGGACTACAGATCCGTATGTTCGAATATTGCAACGCGTACTAAGGTAGTTATATGTCTTCTATGTGGATCTCTTTGACAGGTCTCGTAAATTACAATATTAAGATTAAAATATATTTATTTGACTGACCAGGAAAATATATATCGACGCCTGTTCCCAGGCTAAATGATGACATTCCTTTCGTTGTAAGGTCTTACCTATAGTCCAACATGCGGTCGTTATTAGCATATTAACTAAGCTACTTAGAAACGCACAGTCGCCCAAATTCCTCGGCGGTGGCCATTTTAAGAACACGTATACAACAGTATTAGCAGGTTGTGGCATCCGTAGTCGAGTGATTAAAGTAGCTGTTTTGTATACCACTGTAACCTATCAGCACTGATGGTCAGCTGTTCGAGCCCCGCCAGACTGTGTCTCTTTATATGAAAAAGTTGGCAGTTTCTTACGGAGGTTGGTGCACCAAAGTACTGGTCTACCGCTGCAGCCTGCTCAGGACAGGTGATGTTAGGTAAAACTGCCCGTAGCTCAAATAGGCGACCGGTAGCGACGTTAAATAAACTTAAATACAAAATATATTAGCAGGTTCATTTCATTTCGGAACGTGGGTGGATGTAACTATTGAGCCACGGACTGGGACTATGTCTTACCAAGATACTGAGTTTGCTGGTTCCCGTCAGTGTCGTGTTCCACTTATGTTTGCATTATTATATTCATGTATTGTATTAGTTTCTCAGATGACATATTCGCGCAATGATGACTCCTTCCGATGATGACTCCTTCCGATGATGATGACTCCTTCCGATGATGAATCCTTCCTTCCGATGATGACTCCTTCCGATGATGAATCCTTCCGATGATGATGACTCCTTCCGATGATGAATCCTTCCTTCCGATGATGACTCCTTCCGATGATGACTCCTTCCGATGATGATGATTATTCTTTCGACGATGACTTCTACCGATGATGATGATGATGATGATGGTGGTGTTTGAGCTTATTTACACTCGCCGCCGATGAACCATTCGGTTCTAGGTCTTATATATAAACTTATATACTGAGATTACTGGTTCAGAGGAAGACTGCGCGCAATGATAACGCTCCTTCCGTTGCTAGGTCTTACCTAATAACTAGAGCAACGGACTGGGACTAGGTCTTACCTGGATACTGAGCTTACTGGTTTCCGGCAGTGTCGTGTTCCACATAGTTGTGTATTATTGATTATTGTTTGTTTCGCAGAAGAAGCCTGCGCGCGATGGTGACGCTTCTTCCGTTACTCGGTCTTACCTGGATACTGAGCTTACTGGTTCCTGGCAGTGTCGTGTTCCACATAGTTGTGTATTGTTGATTATTGTTTGTTTCCCAGAGGAAGCCTGCGCGCGATGATGACGCTTCTTCCGTTACTCGGTCTTACCTGGATACTGAGCTTACTGGTTCCCGGCAGCGTCGTGTTCCACATATTTGTGTATTATTGATTATTGTTTGTTTCCCAGAGGAAGCCTGCGCGCGATGATGACGCTTCTGCCGTTACTCGGTCTTACTTGGATACTGAGCTTACTGGTTCCCTACAGTGTCGTATTCCACTACTTCTTTGTCATCATCAACACGGTACAAGGCATGTGTATCTTCTTCCTGCACTGTGTCTGCAACGATGAGGTCAGTCTGTTACCCGGATACCGGCATTTACTCGTGTCTAACTCGACATGTTTGAAATACGATTCTCGATTCTATGAAATTTGATTTAGAAATAAGAAATTCAACATAATGAATTATTTTAGATATAAAGTTTTTAGATCTCGTTTTCAAGTTTTCTTTCATTTTCTCAGGATGCAGATTTGCAGCAACACGAGCCATTCATAATATAACAAAATTCAGGCACGTAGCTAGACTTACGCATGTACGCACGTGCGTAATATTTATATTGACAGTTTAGTAAATGAAAATTAAATAAATGCGAAAAATGCAATAAAAACTGGCCTACCTGGATATTGATTGTAGCTGATGTTCATAGTAAGCAAACATCACCTGAGACCATATAGCGGGATAAAAAAATCTCCGAGTAGACCACGGCATGCCCCCGGACCCCCTAGGATATTGCGTAATCCATATTTAGGCCTAGCTACGCATACACATAAATCACTGTGCTACGTAACTGGTTCTATGTTTTAGACGCGATATTGATTTTTTTCCCATACAAATTATAGCCAATCAAACTTGCTCGAAAGACCAATTTTTTGCCTTTCTCTTTGTGGTCTCTTAATACAAGTTTGACTGTAATATTTCATGAATGCTTGCAATTAAATGTGCAATTAATTGTGTACGTGTTCTGTACATTGGTTTAGATACGGAAGAAGTTCTACGAGAAGCGACGGCGGTGGTCCACCACGCGGACTGCATCGGATGTAGAGATGCCCTTTCCAAGCCGCCGTAAAAATGGGGTAAGCTTAAACCCGTGACTGCATTTAATGTAGTAATGGCTTTCATCAGACGCCTTACAAGTGTTTGTCAATTTATACCTGGGTCTGCGCTCTCATCTACATGTCTATTTTGGGCAACGTATATAATTCAATTCACTAATAACTAAATAATTGAACAAGAAATATTATACATTATATGTATTAAAGCGACATTACATCACAAAATGCCAAAACAATGCATTTTCACGTATACATGCATTGTTACTACAAATTCTTCCGAATACATTCGAACACTAACATTGAATCAATAAACAGTGTGTTTGTGCATTGAAAGTACGATTTCATATAACGGTCATCCATGCTCCTGAATTGACGTTTGTTTGTCATCAGAGATAATGTCGTTTAGGGATCATTTAACTAAGAATAGTCTACAAATAAATAGGCACAAATGTGAGATATAACGGTAAATCTGTACCATAGATCGTGTTATTCATGATACACCAGTTGTATTACGCATGTATGTTTACATTATTTTGTTATGTCAACAAACCGCGTATACGCCGTTTGTTTATTAGTTGAAATACTCTGTATTTGAGGTTAATATTTGGAAAATAATTATACCATATAATAGGAAAATACATTCTGTAGAAGTTTCCATTTTCACTAATGTAGTGTCGCTTTAATGTGTTTCATACACATTTATTGAAATTGTTTTTCTTATCATTTTGTTTGTTTGTTTTGGGGTTTAACATAGCACCGTATGACGACTCTCCAGCTGTTATTGGAGGTGGAAGACCCCCATTGGCTTTCCGAACAGTATTTCAGTCAAGGGCGGCACGCGGGTAGAACCACCGACCTCCCGTTAGCCAGATGGCCAGCTTCCTAGCATGAACGAATTCAACATCCTAAGTGGTATTCGAACTTACAGCTGTGAGGGGCAAGCGACTTGAAGTCAGCGGCCGTACCCACTCAACCACGGATGCCCCAGCATTTTCAAATCCAATAATTATACAAAAACATCCAGAATTTGATAGTAACAGATTTTAGAGTAGGTTACTATGTCAATACCAACGTATTTTGTTGTAGAGTTTTGATGCCATTCGAGCAGTTGCTGTAGCCACTCCGCTTCCGGTGGAATATGGTAACATTTCGGACATGTTTTATCAAAAGGGAACCACTGGGCGAAATTTTCTAATATGAAATTATTTGAGAATTATTTTTTCCAATTACTTAGCAGATTTTCAACAATTACGTTAACTTTTGTTTAGTGTAATTTATCTGAAATGTGTTGGGGGGGGGGTGTTAATACAAATTTATTTTAGCTCGATTGCGAAACAAGTTCTTACAACTTGTATTAATCACTCTCGAGACCTCATTCCTGATGGAATCCATCGCCACGAGGGAGAGAGAAGAGACATGTGGAATTTAAATGCCTTGCCTAAGGGCACAATCGTAACGGCTCCAGCGGGGCTCGAATTTCCGGGCCGTTCGCACCTGAAGCAAACGCGCTACCACTGCGCTATCACGTCTTCCAAAATGCCGTACATTAATATTAATTGTATGGATACAATTATTTGTATAGTATACATTATATTAAATGTATATACTATATATATTATATCTGCTATTCGTGAATATCAACATACATGCATACAGGTCGAGAGTAGCCTTATGTTATGTTATATTTCGAGTTTTACGCCTGCATCAGCACCGTTTTGGGCTATATCGCCGGCGGGCAGTTTACCTAACAACACCTTTCCTGGTTAACCAGTACTTGGGTGCACCAACCTCCGTAAGAAACTGCCAACTTTTTCATATAAATGAGACATGGCCTGAGCGGGGCTCGAACCCGTGACCATGAGTGATGATAGGTTACAGTGGTATACAAGTCAGCGACCTTAACCACTCGACCACGGAGGCGGACCTCGAGAGTAGCCACACACAAAACAGTGCAAACGTTGCTCGTGAGAGGTTTATTCAGATATGGTCGAATTGTGACTGATTGAATTTAGTCAGTTTGGCAATTAAATAATGATTACTGGTTGCCTACCCGCCTGGCGCCTGGCCTGCAACTATGGTATTCAATAAATACTGATGTTCATAAAAACTAGGTGTCTCATACGTCAGAAATGTGGGTGACGCTATAATAAGTAAACACGTTACTTTTACAGTCTACAACCGTTATGTCGAATTCCGTCGGACCGAACAAACTACTACGACATAACCGCAGTTTGACGTAACGAAATTCAATGTAAACAATGTACAATGATAGTGTCTGAAACTGGACTTGATCTGACTTCGAGATAACCGGATAATTCGACATAACCGACTTTGGCATAGCGGATGTAAAGCACCGACACCGATACCTCTGTTTAAAGTCCCATCTGAAATACTGTTGATTTTATTAGGGTCATCAGGTGTCCATTATTTTGTTGTTTTTTACGTTTATTTATCGTCGCTACCGGTTGCCCATATGAGCGACGCCTCCTGAAGAGATTAGTTATTTTAGATAAGGTGTTCATTGTGTTTTACGTTTATTTATCGTCGCTACCGGTTGCCCATATGAGCGACGCCTCCTGAAGAGATTAGTCATTTCAGATTTTGGAGGATAGTGCAATGATACAGACAGAGACCCATTCCAAAGTCTCCTCTGGTTCTTTTACGTGCACGGTGTAAAGCACCGACACGAGACCTCGGTTTAACGTCCCATCTGAAAGACTGTTAATTTTATTAGGGTCAGACGGGGGATCGAACCTGCGATCCCTGGATTACCAGTCCAGCGTGTTACCACTGGACTACATATCCGTCTGTTTGGTGTCCATTGTTGGGAGCGCTCTGCTTATATAGACACCCATAATGCTGCAGGCCAATCATAACGTACGTTGCAGCATGCTGCTGACCAATCAGAATACTGCAGCATTGCTTCAGACTCCGAGTGCGTAACACGGTTTCAATATACAAGAATGCTAACAACAAATATAAATGAATGCTACTTAATACGATAATTATGGAACTTGCAATACATATGAATGATATGATATAATTTGAATATCTAATTGGTGAATTCGTAAAGTGCAGTTTTATCATAGCAATTCTTGAATTGGCCAGGCACTACATTGTTGCCAGCACTACACAAAGAAAGAGTCCCTCGCAGCATCGGCAATAAATCATGAAAATGATGTCCTAAAACATAATTAACAGTAAGAAAACCTTAAATAGTGGTTATTAAGTGATTTTATGCCACAACAATCGAAGAAACTGCATTTAATCACAAAATATACCAATATTCATACGCCTCAACAGAAAGTGTAATAGATGGCCAAGATAAAATTCTCATATGATTATGTATTAATATTAGATGAAATTTGTATGATAGCAATACGTAGTTACTGCGTACATTGTATCTTGCAAGGGATATAACCTGAAAATATACAGTAACTGAGAAATAGGTAAGAAATGATGATGCTATAGTGTAATAGTATTCGGATATGAGATACTACCAATGTCCATCCATTACAATACGTTGGACTGCGAATCCAGATATATACAGCAAGTTCAATCCCACTTTTGACCCTAATGATATCTGGAACTATAAACAGAGGTATCATGTACCGGTGCTATTCAACGGGAATGTAACATAACCAGAGATGTTTCTGGAATTGGAGCCTCGCCTATCTTCCAAAATATTTTTTAACAGCTTCAGACCCGTAGCCACACTGAGGCACACCGAGGCAGTTGCCTCGGTTAAAATTTCCAAAGCAACCAAAAAATAAATGAAAAATTAAATAAATAAAATGCAAAAAATATCCCGTTGCTGTGTAAAATGCTCGAGAGCTGAAAGGTCAATACATAAGTATACCTCTAAACTCGTTAAATCAGAAAACGCAGGAATATTGGAAATCGCTTCTATGCTCCCAACAATTGTAAAGGGAACATAACCCCGGACCCCCTAGATTACCTCGGTTGAAATTTGCCTCTGGCTTCATACTTTGAAATTGAAAGTTACATGTACTGCAAGAAATTGGATGTTACTGAAATATTTAATTGCAATATACTGAAAAACTATTTACAACAGCCATAAATTACCAAATTATACACTTATATATATGTTGTATATGCATGGATAACGTATACAATTCTGGTTATTACAGCTTCAAGAACAGCGTGGACATAACGGATATCTGAGGAAATAAGATCCCTGAAAACGAACCCCGGGACGCAAACGAACTCCCCGGGACGCAAACGAACCCCGGGACGCAATGTTCTCTATAGATGCTTCACATGATAACGCATTGGCTACTGTGTCTATATTCTGACTTTATATAGTATGTGTGTTGTAAACTAATATGAGGAGAGTTATAAATAAAGAACTAGAATCTAATACATGTACAGTCCTTTATGGTCTGAATATAACTTCCTGTTGTGTATAGGAAACGTCCATCCGCATTTATATATCGTATAATTATATGTTCTCGATGATTTGAATGCGGGCACTATATGTCTGTGTGGAATACTTGGATGCGGGTACTATGTGTCGTTATGGAATACTTGAATGCGGGTACTATATGTCTTTATGGAAGACTTGGATGCGGGTACTATATGTATTTATGGAAGACTTGGATGCGGGTACTATATGTCTTTATGGAAGACTTGGATGCGGGTACTATATGTCTTTATGGAAGACTTGGATGCGGGTACTATATGTCTTTATGGAAACTTGGATGCGTCTATTGTCTTATGGAAGATTGATGCGGTACTATGTCTTTATGGAAACTTGATGCGGTACTATATGTCTTTATGGAAGACTTGGATGCGTACTATATGTCTTTATGGAAGACTTGGATGCGGGTACTATATGTCTTTATGGAAGACTTGAATGCGGGTACTATATGTCTTTATGGAAGACTTGGATGCGAGTACTATATGTCTTTATGGAAGACTTGGATGCGAGTACTATATGTCTTTATGGAAGACTTGGATGCGAGTACTATATGTCTTTATGGAAGACTTGGATGCGAGTACTATATGTCTTTATGGAAGACTTGGATGCGGGTACTATATGTCTTTATGGAAGACTTGGATGCGCGTACTATATGTCTTTATGGAAGACTTGAATGCGAGTACTAGTTATGCGTCTTTATGGAAGACTTGGATGCGCGTACTATGCGTCTTTATGGACGACTTGGACGATAATTGCAAGCCGACATTGATGTTGCTGTAGCTTATAACGGTGACCTATAGTAGTTGTTGTATCTGCATAACTCTTAGTATTTTACATATCAAAGAATACGTTGCAGTCAACATAAGATAACCACGTAATGTAATATAATTTAACCGCGTAATGTAATATAATTTAACCACGTAATGTAATATAATTATGTGAATACATTTACGTATAATTTGGTTACACGCTATTAGAGGTCTGTATATTATTTAATTAAGCGTAGCATGCTGGACTCTTGTATATTTTTCACTTTGCAGACACAGTGCAAAGAGCATCCGCACGCTATACGTGTGTATATATCTGCAATGAATATAACTATACACGCAGTGTAACTAAAATGATTAACTCCCTGAACTTGCAAACACTTGAATATTGACTGTCCGATTGGCTCAGTTTAGCATGCTTGCTTCTACCAATGCAACCCGGGTTCGATCCTCGGACCTGGAAGTATGTGAGATGGTACGGTTGTCGCCAGATCGGACAGGTGGTTTTCTCCGGGTAATCCGGTTTCCGTCTACACGAATGACCACATTTACGCTTTCATTCGAGCCAACGAGAGTGATTAATATAAGTTGTTAAAACTTGCTTCGCAATCGTTGTAAGCTAAATAAAGTTTAAGCTCTCAACGCATATACACTCATCGGTCATATACCATTACAAAATCAGATGTGTAGTCCTGGTGTCCACCAAACGAGGTAGTCACAACTCTAGCAGTGTGCGGAGCAACACTATAGTTCTGAAATATGTAACTGTGTGATGTAGTACCTCGTTTTGTAAGTTCAGGTATAATTTTAGATCATAGACTTCAGATCTGCATGCAACGCGAAACTGGTGCATATACATGCAATGCGAAACTGGTGCATATACATGCAATGCGAAACTGGTGCATATACATGCAGTGCAAAACTGGTGTATATACATGCAGTGCAAAACTGGTGCATATACATGCAATGCGAAACTGGTGTATATACATGCAATGCGAAACTGGTGCATATACATGCAATGCGAAACTGGTGCATATACATGCAATGCGAAACTGGTGTATATACATGCAATGCGAAACGGGTGCATATACATGCAATGCAAAACTGGTGCATATACATGCAGTGCAAAACTGGTGTATAAACATGCAAGGTGCATATACATGCAGTGCAAAACTGATGTATAAACATGCAATGCAAAACTGGTGCATATACATGCAATGCGAAACTGATGTATATACATGCAATGCAAAACTGATGTATATACATGCAATGCGAAACTGGTGCATATACATGCAATGCAAAACTGATGTATAAACATGCAATGCAAAACTGATGCATATACATGCAATGCGAAACTGGTGCATATACATGCAGTGCGAAACTGGTGCATATACATGTAATGCGAAACTGGTGTATATACATGCAATGCGAAACTGGTGTATATACATGCAATGCGAAACTGGTACATATACATGCAGTGCGAAACTGGTACATATACATGCAGTGTGAAACTGGTACATATACATGCAATGCGAAACTGGTACATATACATGCAATGCGAAACTGGTGCATATACATGCAATGCGAAACTGGTACATATACATGCAGTGCGAAACTGGTACATATACATGCAGTGCGAAACTGGTACATATACATACAATGCGAAACTGGTACATATACATGCAGTGCGAAACTGGTACATATACATGCAGTGCGAAACTGATGCATATACATGCAATGCGAAAATGGTGCATATACATGCAGTGCGAAACTGGTGCATATACATGTAATGCGAAACTGGTGTATATACATGCAATGCGAAACTGGTGTATATACATGCAATGCGAAACTGATGTATATACATGCAGTGCAAAACTGATGTATATACATGCAATGCAAAACTGATGCATATACATGCAATGCAAAACTGGTGCATATACATGCAGTGCGAAACTGGTGCATATACATGCAATGCAAGACTGATGTATAAACATGCAATGCGAAACTGGTGCATATACATGCAGTGCGAAACTGGTGCATATACATGCAATGCAAAACTGATGTATATACATGCAATGCGAAACTGGTGCATATACATGCAATGCGAAACTGGTACATATACATGCAGTGCGAAACTGGTACATATACATGCAGTGCGAAACTGGTACATATACATGCAATGCGAAACTGGTACATATACATGCAATGCGAAACTGGTGCATATACATGCAATGCGAAACTGGTGCATATACATGCAGTGCGAAACTGGTACATATACATGCAGTGTGAAACTGGTACATATACCTGCAATGCGAAACTGGTACATATACATGCAATGCGAAACTGGTGTATATACATGCAATGCGAAACTGGTACATATACATGCAGTGCGAAACTGGTACATATACATGCAGTGCGAAACTGGTACATATACATACAATGCGAAACTGGTACATATACATGCAGTGCGAAACTGGTACATATACATGCAGTGCGAAACTGGTACATATACATGCAATGCGAAACTGGTACATATACATGCAATGCGAAACTGGTACATATACATGCAGTGCGAAACTGGTGCATATACATACAGTGCGAAACTGATGTATAAACATGCAATGCGAAACTGGTGCATATACATGAAATGCGAAACTGGTGCATATACATGCAGTGCAAAACTGATGTATAAACATGCAATGCGAAACTGGTGCATATACATGCAATGCGAAACTGGTACATATACATGCAATGCGAAACTGGTACATATACATGCAATGCGAAACTGGTACATATACATGCAATGCGAAACTGGTGCATATACATGCAATGCGAAACTGGTGCATATACATGCAGTGCGAAACTGGTGCATATACATGTAATGCGAAACTGGTGTATATACATGCAATGCGAAACTGGTGTATATACATGCAATGCGAAACTGGTACATATACATGCAGTGCGAAACTGGTACATATACATGCAGTGTGAAACTGGTACATATACATGCAATGCGAAACTGGTACATATACATGCAATGCGAAACTGGTGCATATACATGCAATGCGAAACTGGTACATATACATGCAGTGCGAAACTGGTACATATACATGCAGTGCGAAACTGGTACATATACATACAATGCGAAACTGGTACATATACATGCAGTGCGAAACTGGTACATATACATGCAGTGCGAAACTGATGCATATACATGCAATGCGAAACTGGTGCATATACATGCAGTGCGAAACTGGTGCATATACATGTAATGCGAAACTGGTGTATATACATGCAATGCGAAACTGGTGTATATACATGCAATGCGAAACTGATGTATATACATGCAGTGCAAAACTGATGTATATACATGCAATGCAAAACTGATGCATATACATGCAATGCAAAACTGGTGCATATACATGCAGTGCGAAACTGGTGCATATACATGCAATGCAAGACTGATGTATAAACATGCAATGCGAAACTGGTGCATATACATGCAGTGCGAAACTGGTGCATATACATGCAATGCAAAACTGATGTATATACATGCAATGCGAAACTGGTGCATATACATGCAATGCGAAACTGGTACATATACATGCAGTGCGAAACTGGTACATATACATGCAATGCGAAACTGGTACATATACATGCAATGCGAAACTGGTGCATATACATGCAATGCGAAACTGGTACATATACATGCAGTGCGAAACTGGTACATATACATGCAGTGTGAAACTGGTACATATACATGCAATGCGAAACTGGTACATATACATGCAATGCGAAACTGGTGCATATACATGCAATGCGAAACTGGTACATATACATGCAGTGCGAAACTGGTACATATACATGCAGTGCGAAACTGGTACATATACATACAATGCGAAACTGGTACATATACATGCAGTGCGAAACTGGTACATATACATGCAGTGCGAAACTGGTACATATACATGCAATGCGAAACTGGTACATATACATGCAATGCGAAACTGGTACATATACATGCAATGCGAAACTGGTACATATACATGCAGTGCGAAACTGGTGCATATACATGCAGTGCGAAACTGATGTATAAACATGCAATGCGAAACTGGTGCATATACATGAAATGCGAAACTGGTGCATATACATGCAGTGCAAAACTGATGTATAAACATGCAATGCGAAACTGGTGCATATACATGCAATGCGAAACTGGTACATATACATGCAATGCGAAACTGGTACATATACATGCAATGCGAAACTGGTACATATACATGCAATGCGAAACTGGTGCATATACATGCAGTGCAAAACTGATGTATAAACATGCAATGCAAAACTGATGTATATACATGCAATGCAAAACTGGTGTATATATACATACAGTGCAAGACTTGTGTATATATATATGTGCAGTGCAAATGTACTTGTGTATATATATGCAGTGCAAATATATGTGGACATTTTGGTAAATTATTCCGTTTATGAAGTTAGTTTAGCATTGTGACATGACTGGTAGGTGTTTTTACACACTTGACTAAGCTTACCACACAATAACTCACCATATGTGACAATAAAGTCTGCGAATACGGGATCAAATGAGCACAATTCACATCTGAAAAAAATGAATATTTGCTAAATGTCTCAACTCTCTTGATTACACACCATTATTTATTGGCTGCAGCAATCCGTTGTCAATCAAATAATAATGTGTGCTTGATTGTTGGTGTTTAAATTCGCACAACGGTCAGGTCATATGCCGACAGTGTAGCTATTATTTGTGAAGGAAGACATCTCGCCTGGGAGCAGGCGTTGATAGAGTTTGCCTGGAATGTCATATAAATATATGTTTAACACCGAGACCATTAAGTCAGCGGTATTGGGTATCTGAAAATGTCATTTTGCCAGATGTTAATTAATGAACAATCGACAGGCTGGAACCCAGACTAGAATACACCGTATATCCCTCGGAACAGTATATCAGGCACCGACGTACCCACAGATAGAACAATATAGATAGCATTTAGTGTATGCCATTGTTTGATATAATATTAATGTGTCGTTCTGGTGCGTACCGTGTTCTAATGTTGTATATAGTGTGGCCCAAACCATTTGTATTATCATTCTATGTGTTTTGGCTTATCTATCGTATACTACATCATGATGAATACAATACAATATTATTAATTCCACACCCCAGTGAGATTCGAACCGACAGCAGTGAGGGGGAAAAACATCGTCCGCACTTGTTTACATTCGGAATGCATCGTCCCCATTTATCCCACGTTGTCTTGTTTAACTAAATTACTTGATATGTTGATTCATACCTCTGTTAGCTAAGTCTTTTAGGGACATTTCTACATCCCCGCGAGGGGTTCGACATTAGAGGAAGATAGATAGATAGTCTTTCATGTTCAAAATATATACGTTGTTTTCTACATCCTCTGTTGTTTCACGCATGCGCGCTGTGCGTGTTTACATTTCATGTGTTGATAAACAAATTCGCGTATACGACGGTTTAAATTTATTGGAATGTTATCGTTTCTGAGCACTATTTCGATTTTTGTAAACACACACACATTAGTATTTATATTTTACCCAAATCATCCTGTATTATGATGTAATGCTGCTTTAATATATCAAGCAATACGTATTGTGAGGTGTGGAACTTCGCAATGACATTTTGTTATGATCCAAAATCTGATGGTCCTCGTTGAAACATATGATTTTTCTATAATTGTTTTCCTTTTCCCAGAGTACTTGCATACATGCACAAGCATATCTAAGGGCAAATTCTGTACTTGTTTTTCTCGTATCGTGTATCATTTTTATTACTATCCATTTATTAAAAAGATCGAATTTTGAATAGAGGAGGATCCACCGTTCGATAATCGGACTGCACCTTCAACTTACTACTGCCGAACAATCAGTATTGATCATAGCTAGCAGACACAGTCTGGAAATAGTTCGTCATTCTAAAATGTTATATAAATACCAAGTAAAAATATTAAAGGATCTAGAAAGCTACAGCTAAAAGCAGACGGTATTAAATTTATAAGGAGTATGATTTCAGACTGCCACCTTGCGCTATTGTCCTTGAGCAAGGCACCACACACTGACCCATAAAAATATAATTGGGATGAAGATAATAATAAATGTTGCCATGTTGCATCAACAATTCGTCATAAGCCGGGCATGACTAGTACACGAGCGACAGTGGATGCTGTTTCTTTGCTGTTTATTTGCCTTCTTTCCGTTTCTGCATACAATTCCACTGTGGAACATCGTCGTACAATTGGTGTATTATATCGATACATGGTGGTTGTGAGACGCGCATATTTACAGAGTTGAAATCGATCCTCTTCCTCTACGGCGTCGATATAAGGCCTCCCCTGAATACCTCTAGAGATTTGGCTGTGATGATGCGCTCTGAAAGGCTGTTCTATAGTATGGTGCCCGATGGAACGCAGGAGTGCAGTTGCATCTAGTGTTACTATCAAAATTAATTATGTTACTCTATCCACTGTAGAGTGGAACTTGATAATGAAATTTGGTGGTGCGTTACCTACTTTTTGGAGCAGAGTTATCTTTACTTATCTGATTTTGACCAATCGGCGACCGGTATTTACACCTCGCCTGGTAGCAAAAAGTTGTTGATATATGGCCGATACTGATGAAAGTGAAAGTTGATTTTGGTAAAATTATTTGTTTTCAGGTAAGAATCCGGGCAGTACTTCCCAGTTCTGAAATAGTTTAATTTGAATACTTTAGGACTAGTGGCAGTATCTGTGTGCCCGTCTAGGACCGTCAACCATCTGTGCAAGCCTGCCACAGCATAGTGCAAATATTTAGACTTGAAATATGTGACATTTTACTATCCAGGAATTTTTGCTTCAGCTCTGTCAGCGAAATTACCATAGAAATATATAAATATTTTAAATACGGATGAAAATGGAAAATACGCCGAGCATAGAAATTCTTCGAGCATAGGTTCAATCACTCTTATTTATGATCATTCTTAACCCATTTCATTCTGGATACCGTTCAAACAGTATTTGCAAAGAACATAGAGCCAGATCAACCGCCATGGAACATGACGTCTGATCAGGCTCTGTGCTGTTTGCTATTCAGATGATCTTGCTAAGACACTTGGCTATGTAGCAAATAACATAGATCCTGATCAGCATGCAGCATCGCGCTGCGGTCCTCTGGATCTATGTTGTTTAAAAGCCTTTAAATTTATCCAGAATGAAATGGGTTAACACCAATGCACACATTTATAACCGTTCATGTCATGAAAGCTTCACAATATTGGTCAGAAATCCTGCCATCGGATCAGAGCAGAAAGTGCTATGCGAAAATGAGCTTTCCCGATAAGACCTCGAAATAACAGAATTTTTTGTTATGTAGAGGTCTTATATATAGGACTAGCCACAGCCACAAATTAAATTTCACTTCAAGTTCAACTTTAATTCCAAATATTTAGACTTGAAAAGAGATCGGATAAAAACTTGATACTGCTAAAGTGACCAAGCAAAGAAAGAGCGGAAAAGTTAGTGATCCGATGTTGGACCCACGAGCTCCCGAACACTAGTCGGACAGCTCTATCAACTGAGCTAGCCAGGTCGATGTGCTACCCATGCCGAAATACACTACACTCTTCCCTCTTTTATTCTTTAGGAGTCGCACTCCGATCCATGGAGCCGCACCCATACTCCTTTGCCCGTACCATATATCCTCGTCGCAATTAAATACACTACACTCGTCCCTCTTTTATTCTTTAGGAGCCGCACTCCGATCCCTGGAGCCACACCTCTACTCCTTTGCCCGTACCATATATCCTCGTCGCCATTAAAGTGACCAAACAAAGAAAGAGCGGAAAAGTTAGTGATCCGACGTTAGACTCGAACCCACAAGCTCCTGAACACTAGTCGGACAGCTCTATAAACTGAGCTAGCCAGGTCGATGTGCTACCCATGCTGAAATACACTACACACTTCCCTCCTTTATTCTTTAGGAGTCGCACTCCGATCCATGGAGCCGCACCCATACTCCTTTGCCTGTACCATATATCCTCGTCGCAATTAAATACACTACACTCTTCCCTCTTTTATTCCTTAGGTTCCGCACTCCGATCCCTGGAGCCTACTCCTTTGCCCGTACCATATATCCTCGTCACCATTAAAGTGACCAAGCAAAGAAAGAGTGGAAAAGTTAGTGATCCGACGTGGGACTCGAACCCACGACCTCCCGAACACTAGTCGGACAGCTCTATCAACTGAGCTAGTCAGGTCGATGTGCTACCCACGCCGAAATACACTACACTGCCAAACAATCGGTAAGGATTGTGATTGGCAGGCATAGTCTAGAACAGTGAGGGTTGTAACTAATGTTGCTAGAACTTGTGCCCAGTAGCAATGATAAATAAACGTAAAACACACACATAACACCTACTGTAATTATCCTATTACATGGCAGAGTGTCAATTAACACCTGCCATGGATGCGACCACAACATGGTTTATTCACACATCCTGGGCGATTTCTTTCGTATTGGCAGGTTTTGTGATGGTTTCAAAAGAAAACAAAGTATCTGATTTTATGACAGTTTATTTCATTTTTGCAAATACAATATTTTTTCCTGCGTACGAGCGCATATTCAATTATTCGTTGACATCTCTATATAAGATAGAAAGAGACGGGGCCCCAGAACAGGTTCGATCCCCCGTCTGACCCTAATAAAATTAACAGTCTTTCAGATGGGACATTAATCCGAGGTCTCGTGTCAGTGCTTTATACCGTGCACGTAAAAGAACCAGAGGAGATTCTGGAATGGGTCTCTGTCTGTATCATTGCACTATCCTCCAAAAATCTAAAATGACTAATCTCTTCAGGAGGCATCGCTCATATGGGCAACCGGTAAGGACGATATATAAACGTAAAACACACACGCTACAGAGCAGACCCTTGGGGGAGACCTAAGAAAACTGGTAACCTGTCAGAGCATTTACCTTCGACTAGGACCTGTTGTGACCTGTGTTTGAGGAAAGAGTGTATCCATGATGTGGCTTTATCATTTATACCAAAGTGTTTGAGTTTATGGATGAGCTTGTGGTGATTTGTCGAATGCTTTACTGAAATCCATTATGATGACATCCGACTGGTGACCAAGCTCGAGATTGTCAGCTATCTTTTGTGTGAAACCAATGAGTTGGGTGTCACAGCTGTGTTTTAACCTGAATCCATGCTGCTGTGGACTAAGAATATGGTAAGAATCTAAGTATGACATAATGTTGGAAAATGGGATGTGTTCTAAGAATTTGGATGATATGCATGTTAGAGAAATGGGGCGGTAGTTGCTAGGTTTGGACTTTTGACCCTTTTTGTATTTTGGAGATATAACTACATGTCTTCAATCAACGAGGGGGGGGGGGACAATGCCGATGTCAAGTGACCGTTTAGCCGATACTTAGCAAAGTCATTGAAATTCTCCTAACTATTGACTACATGAACGAAACTTATGAGTGTAATGAAAAAAGAACAAGTTTTGAATAAATTATGATAAATTTACTCATAGAAATGACATTCCATCTTGTTTTTGCCATGGACAGTTGCGGAAATCCGATGGAAATAATTAATAGTAAGCACAAAATGCGCATGTGCGATTTATTGGATTTATTCTTATATCATCACTAATTAGTATTCACCGATATTAGGGTCCATGGGGATACACTTGTCCTATATATAAGATGGTTTGATCTCTACATAACCCCAGAATCCTTTTATATGCATTTTATTTTTCAGTCTGTTATTTTGAGATCTTTTCTTCGAAGCTCAATAACACACAGATGCTGCGGGTCTGGTTCAAAGCCAACATTTTATTTTTTCAGTCTGTTATTTCGAGGTCTTATCTTTGAAGCTCAATAACACACAGATGCTTCGGGTCTGGTTCAAAGCCAACATTTTAATTTTTTTATTTGGGGGTTAAGGTGCAGCGATAATGTTTAACTGTAAATTAAAAGCTCATTGACTAATAAAGAATGTCAAAACTCCAGACACATTTAGACGTAAATGGCCGTGTCGCATAGTCTGTTTGGTTGTTGCGTTCCAGAACAAATGCTAGGAAGTCGTGATAGCACAGTGGATGCGCGTTCGCTTCAGGTGCGAAAGGTCCGGAGTTTGAGCCCCGCTGGAGCCGTTACGATTGTGCCCTTAGGCAAGGCATTTAAATTCCATGTTGCCTCTTCTCTCTCCCGCGTGGCGATGGATTCCATTAGGAATGAGGTCTCGAGAGTGATTAATATAAGTTGAAATAACTTGTTTCGCAATCGAGCTAAAATAAATTTGTATACACTAGGATACAGCTGACCATACCCGTGTATTACGTAGTCCAATAAACTTGGTGTTAAGAAATGTTGTACCATTATTCCATTTTATATTTTTTTCATAGCTATTCTTGTAGTCAATTATTGGCAAGACCTATAAAGGGTATTGTCCCTTAAGACCCAGATAATTCAGTCCATGTAGAGGTGTCCATGTAGATGTGTCCACATTCAGGTGTCCATGTACAGGAGGTGTCCACATACAAGTGTCCACATACAGGTGTCCACATACAGGTGTCCACATTCAGGTGTCCATGTAGAGGTGTCCACATAGAGGTGTCCACATTCAGGTGTCCATGTACAGGAGGTGTCCACATACAAGTGTCCACATACAGGTGTCCACATACAGGTGACTACAGGTGACCACATACAGGTTTCCACATACAGGTGTCCATGTACAGGTGTCCACATACAGGTGTCCACGTACAGGTGTCCACGTACAGGTGTCCACGTACAGGTCACAGGTGTCCACATACAGGTGTCCACATACAAGTGTCCACATACAGGTGTCCACGTACAGGTGTCCACGTAGAGGTGTCCACATACAGGTGTCCACATACAGGTGTCCACTTAGAGGTGTCAACATTGAATGTTAATATCAAATATATAACTGGTATTCAAATGACCATGAGTCAGTCAAGTCGGTGGTTTCACGCTCGTTTCTCGCAAATGCAACCCTGGTTCGGTCCTTGGACAGACAAGTATTTGAGATGGTACAGTGGTCACCAAATCGGACAGATGGGTATTGTGTTTTCTCTGGGGACTCTGGTTTCCTCCCACGCACAGGACCATATATACACGCACATACATTCACACCAACAAGATTACTTTCACTTGTTACGGTACGTCTTGTTTCGGAATCATAAATTTAATTTATACTTTAAACTGTCAATGTGTACAATAAATATCATGTTTTATCATACATTTCAGAAGTATCATACGGTTATTGACTTTCATGTTTACCTGTAAATAAACACATTTGAATAGCAAGATTTCTTTTTAAAAAGCAAAATGAAATGAAATCATGGTTGAAAAATTCATATTGATTTTTCAATGGTAAAAGTTCATCTTGAATTTTCAATCGATATGGAATATTGCAGTCCATATATCAGTATAATGCTTATTGAATGCATTTCTTAAAGACTTGCTGATGTAAATAATTGAAAAATAATATATGTTTAAAGCGACACTACATCTGTGAAAACGCAAATGTCTGCAGAATGTAATTTCCTATTATATGGTATAATGTTTTTCCAAATATTTGCCTCAAAAACTGAATATTTCAACAAATAAACAAACGTTGCATACGCGGTTTGTTGACATAACAAAATAATGTAAATATGATCGACATTCATGCGTAATACAATGTGTGTATCCAAAATAACATGATTTATTTTTTCAGATTTACCGTTATAGCTCGTATTTATTTGTAGACTAATATTAGTTAAACTATCCCTAAACAAAAGTATCATGCATTTAGTATTGATTCCAATGACAAAGATACGTCAATTCAGGAGCGTGGATGACCGTTATATGAAATCCGACGTTCACTTTGAAGTTTGTAGACCACAAAAACACTGTTTATTGATTCAATGTTAATGTTCGAATGTATTGAGCATTTGTGGTAGCCATGCATTTATACGTGAAAAAAATGCATTTTATTTGCTTTTTGTGATGTAATGTCGCTTTAAACTAAAGACTACTGGCCTACTTACAGACTGCTGGGTGTGGTCAATCTAGAACCATCTGTTATGCACATACTTGAAATATACTACACTGAGATATTCTAAGGAGTGGATCTTGCCATGTTATATTTCCACTTTCAATAATACATTATTCAAATTGTTTAAGTAAAACTTTGAAGAGCTGTCCCTGATTAACTTGTTTTTGTGAAATGACTGTTTGAAAATTATTTTCTTCGGCATCTACATGGAATCTTGGATATTTATTTACAAAATCACACTAACCTTGGAATTAGTGGTTTACTAATGTTTAACTCTCGGGACAATGTCTGATTGAGATACTTTAATTTCCTTTTGAAGATTAAAAAAGCGGACATTTATAGACTTTAAACTAATACTAAGTGAGATATATTAGTCAGATGCGACGTTGTCGACATCATTTGTGCAGTGTTTACGGCTTTGTTGCTTAGAAATATCTGGAAGTATAAGGTAGAGTTTGATTCTTTACTCTATATGTGTCTGTTTACATATGGCTTTTATATATACACATTTATGATTATCTGTTTATATATGTATATTACATACATTTACAAGTATCTGTTTACATATGTATATTACATACATTTACAAGTATCTGTTTACATATGTATATTACATACATTTACAAGTATCTGTTTACATATGTATATTACATACATTTACAAGTATCTGTTTACATATGTATATTACATACATTTACAAGTGTCTGTTTACATATGTATATTACATACATTTACAAGTATCTGTTTACATATGTATATTACATACATTTACAAGTATCTGTTTACATATGTATATTACATACATTTACAAGTATCTGTTTACATATGTATATTACATACATTTACAAGTATCTACTTACATATATAAGTATATCCAGCGGAAGGTCCTGAGTTCGAGCCTCGCTGGAGCCGTTTCGATTGTGCCCTTAGGCAAGGCATTTAAATTCCACGTTGCCTCTTCTCTCTCCCTCGTGGCGATGGATTCCATCAGGAATGAGGTCTCAAGAGTGATTAATATAAGTTGTAAGAACTTGCTTTGCAATCGAGCTAAAATAAATTTGTATAAACTAAAAATTACATATATATGTTACATACATTTTACAAGTATCTACTTACATATATATGTTACATACATTTACAAGTATCTACTTACATATATATGTTACATACATTTACAAGTATCTACTTACATATATATGTTACATACATTTACAAGTATCTACTTACATATATATGTTACATACATTTACAAGTATCTACTTACATATATATGTTACATACATTTACAAGTATCTACTTACATATATATGTTACATACATTTACAAGTATCTACTTACATATATATGTTACATACATTTACAAGTATCTACTTACATATATATGTTACATACATTTACAAGTATCTACTTACATATATATGTTACATACATTTACAAGTATCTACTTACATATATATGTTACATACATTTACAAGTATCTACTTACATATATATGTTACATACATTTACAAGTATCTACTTACATATATATGTTACATACATTTACAAGTATCTACTTACATATATATGTTACATACATTTACAAGTATCTACTTACATATATATGTTACATACATTTACAAGTATCTACTTACATATATATGTTACATACATTTACAAGTATCTACTTACATATATATGTTACATACATTTACAAGTATCTACTTACATATATATGTTACATACATTTACAAGTATCTACTTACATATATATGTTACATACATTTACAAGTATCTACTTACATATATATGTTACATACATTTACAAGTATCTACTTACATATATATGTTACATACATTTACAAGTATCTACTTACATATATATGTTACATACATTTACAAGTATCTACTTACATATATATGTTACATACATTTACAAGTATCTACTTACATATATATGTTACATACATTTACAAGTATCTACTTACATATATATGTTACATACATTTACAAGTATCTACTTACATATATATGTTACATACATTTTCCAGTATCTACTTACATATATATGTTACATACATTTTCCAGTATCTACTTACATATATATGTTACATACATTTTCCAGTATCTACTTACATATATATGTTACATACATTTTCCAGTATCTACTTGCATATATATGTTACATACATTTTCCAGTATCTACTTACATATATATGTTACATACATTTTCCAGTATCTACTTACATATATATGTTACATACATTTTCCAGTATCTACTTACATATATATGTTACGTACATTTACAATTATCTACTTACATATATATGTTACATACATTTACCAGTATCTACTTACATATATATGTTACATATATACAAGTATCTACTTACATATATATGTTGCATACATTTACAATTATCTACTTACATATATATGTTACATACATTTACAATTATCTACTTACATATATATGTTACATACATTTACAATTATCTACTTACATATATATGTTGCATACATTTACAATTATCTACTTACATATATATGTTGCATACATTTACAATTATCTACTTACATATATATATGTTGCATACATTTACAATTATCTACTTACATATATATGTTACATACATTTACAATTATCTACTTACATATATATGGTACCTACATTTACAAGTATCTACTTACATATATATGTTACATACATTTACAATTATCTACTTACATATATGTGTTACATATATTTACATACATCTACTTACATATATGTATTACATACATTTAGAATTTCATATATGTATTAAATAACAGGGTCTTAGCTAGGTACAACTTTTAGGGAGAAGCGACTTCTCCCTCCAGTAAAATAGGGTGAAGTTACAGGAGTTTAGGGAGAAATGGGATAAATGTAAACATTTTACCCGTCTTTTTTGTATATCATCATAGCCATAGGTATTTGGCACATACCCTGGACCCCCCTGAATTTTGGGTTGTAACATGGTCCTGGGAACCCGGGGGGGGGCAGGGTATGCGCTGGATGCCTGTGATCATAGCTGTACCTTCTGATTACCAATTGAAATGTATATAGTGCTGTATATTGCTATAATATGGCCAAAATATAGAAAAATGAATGAACAATGAGAGACATCGGTTAGTTACTGCCCCCGAATACTCCCTAAAAGTAGATAGGTCCTATTAAGTGTTTTCCTCTGTTTTTATCGTTTATTCCTTTGCAAAACATGCTAGCAATTTTATTCCACTATCGCTTCTTATGAGTATTAAATTACTATATCTCAACATATCTCATACAGTATAATTATGCAATGGGTACTTATTTGTAAAAGAATGTTATCAGTTAATTAACATGATTTTGATAAAATTACATTTATCATACCACAACATCTGGTTAGGGAACAACAGTAAAAACAAAGGATTGTAACTAAAAGGACCTATTCACATTTTGGAATAAATCAGACTTTATCTGCCAAGGGAGGTAATAGATAATTAGAGATGTCTCTCATTATAAGTTATTTATAGATTGGCTATTTCATACAGTTATATGTATTTTGAGGATCCTTGGACACAGTCATCCATTAAAGCAGCATTATATCGTAATAAAGGATGATTTGGGTAAAATATAAATACTAATGTGTGTGTGTTTACAAAAATCGAAATATTCGCTCAGAAACGATAAAAATTCCAATAAATTTAAACCGTCGTATACGCGAATTTGTTTATCAACACACAAAATGTAAACACGCACAGCGCGCATGCGCGAAACAACAGAGAATGTAGAAAACAACGTATATATTTTGAACATGAAAGACTATCTATCTATCTTCCTCTAATGTCGAACCCCTCGCGGGGATGTAGAAATGTCCTTAAAAGACTTAGCTAACAGAGGTATGAATCAACATATCAAGTAATTTAATTAAAAAAGACAACGTGGGACAAATGGGGACGATGCATTCCGAATGTAAACAAGTGCAGACTGTTCCGGTTGTAAACAAGTGCGTGATCGATCGACTCGGAAAGTCCTACTTTCGGTTTCGAGTTTGTTTTATTACAAAAAAAACACTGTTTACCAAATGAACATAATTATACAAAGTATAATGTTAGAATGTGTAGCAGCATAGCTACCCATACGTAAAAATTGAATTTTACAAATAACTTTTATTTCATACGATGTAATGCTGCTTTAACATGTGATGACATATATTTTTGTTTTGTTTTAAATTTCAGAAAAATGATAACCTAGCATTCAGGAAGTTCAATCTCAGAGAAGGATCATGACGTCGGACCAGAGACTTACCCCTACTGAACATTGGTATGGTCTGAGGTCGGCGGACCGGTCCACTGTCGGACAGAGGAAGCTAGATGACCTTCAGAGGCAGATTAATGCCATGCAGAATGACATGAAAGATGGATCGACGCTGATCCACAAGCTTAACCGACTTCAGATGATCGAAGATGAGAAACGTGGGAGGGAGGAGAAAGTCTTGGTACATATAGAATACCGTCATTTGCTATGTATAACGCGCACTTGTATTACTGAAATAAATAATGCTAATAATAATAATAACCAGATTAATAAATAATGCTAATAATAATAACCAGAATAATAAATAATGCTAATAATAACCAGATTAATAAATAATGCTAATAATAATAACCAGAATAATAAATAATGCTAATAATAATAACCAGAATAATAAATAATGCTAATAATAATAACCAGAATAATAAATAATGCTAATAATAATAACCAGAATAATAAATAATGCTAATAATAATAACCAGTATAATAATAATGCTAATAATTTTTACAGAGAATATGTTTTATTGCAAAATTGGCAATAACCTTGCCTTTGGCAATACAATATACATACATAATAGTATACATGACAAACAAAATGTAATATACACAAATTACATTAATAATAGGTTGACATCGTGTTACTTAAAGCAACGATAAACCAGCTAACAAGCTATATTGGCAAAGGGCGAAACCAATTAGTCTTTTTGTGATAATACATATTAATATGATAGCATACATATACATTCGTTAATGTTAGTCAGGTAATGTTTTCATATGATTTGTTCTTAGTTTAAAGGCATTCTTAATATATGTAGCTGTATTTATTAATATTTTACTATTCTTAAAGAGTAACATAATTATTCAATAATAATAACCAGTATAATAATAATGTTTTATCACATAACTTTGCTTTTATTCAGTGTAATACAGCCATCTCATAACGTTATCGCAAATTGTCATGACGTTCACTAAATTGTCATGACGTCACTGCGCAAAAGCAGCGTTATAGTTATGTTTTAAACAGCGTTATAATTGTGTCAAAACTTCTTTTAAATCGTAGTTTGTCTTACCATTAACGTTGTGTACTTTAAAGTTTAATTTACAAATAATAAGGATTATTCTCTCAACCAATCAGAATCCTTCCACGTGTTATTACACATGTGTACATATAAGAAATTATGAGATGACTGTATTACACTGAATACAAGCAAAGTTATGTGATAAATATTGATCTGTAGTACTGGCTTATGTAAATCAAAATCTAGTAGCAAAATGATAAACTTGTTAAATGATGCACAGCTTTGTAGAGCAAGACAGGCTGTAACGTAATAACCCAGCTTCTAAGGTTCAGTGACAAATTAGGACAAGTTCATTTATCAAAATGGGTAATTATGTCTAAAAATAGTCACATCACTGGCAAAAAGTGCAGATCCTGATGAGACGGCTCGTCATGATCTGTTATCGTTTCTAAGTTTGAGTGTTTTGTCTGTATTTGAGCTTCAGTCTCTGGCTGTGCATATTTAGTAGCAACACCTGTATGAACAGACGAGTGAGTATGAGTAGTCCAGTGGTTCTCATGTTGGACTGCGAAATCAGGGATCTCAGGTTCGATCCCCTGTCTGACCGTAATAAAATAAACATTCTTTCAGATGAGACTTTAAGCTGAGGTCTTGTGCCGGTGCTTTACACAGTGCACATAACTGAACCAGAGGAGATTCTGAAATTGGTCTTTGTCTGTATCATTGCACTATCCATCAAAATCTAAAATGACTAATCTCTTCAAGTGGCGTTGCTCATATGGGCAACCGGTGGCGACGATAAATAACCATAAACACACACAGACCTGCATGATCTGTCTTTTGCAGAAGGCAACCACAGTCCAGCTTTGGACAAGGATGTTATAAATACAGTGATGAAACATAGAACGAAGGAGTTCTCACGGAAACAACAGGAGGCTGCGCTCAAGGCAAAGTAAGATTATAAGCAATTTGCACGGCTAACTAGGGAGTGTTTATGAGCGATTTACAGGGCAAACTATGTGATTAGTATGCCAAAGTAAGCGATTTACAGGGCAAACTATGTGATTAGTATGCCAAAGTAAGCGATTTACAGGGCAAAATATGTGATTAGTATGCCAAAGTAAATGATTTACAGGGCAAACTATGTGATTAGTATGCCAAAGTAAATGATTTACAGGGCAGTGGAAGCAATTTGTCAGACAAGTTAGTGATTTGCAGCAAAGTAGCCAATTTGCAAGTAAAGTAAGCTATTTCATGTATAACGCAAGTTAGTGATTTGCAGCAAAGTAGCCAATTTGCAAGTAAAGTAAGCTATTTGTAAGGCAAGTGTAAGGATCCAGGCCCTCCAACATTTACAGATAAAAAATTATTGCCGGCCTTCTTTAGCCTTTTGCTTGGCTTCTAGGTATTGTTATTGAACATTTTTTTGAAGACGTTTTATCAAGTCTGAAAATCTCTATTTGGTTTTTGCTTTTTATGAGGTAAATTGGGGGGGGGCTCCTTGGCTAAGTGATTACGGTTGTTGACTTTAGATTACTTGCCACTCACCGCTGTAGGTTCGAATTCCACTGGAGGTGTCGAATTCTTTCCTTTGAGGAAGCTATCCAACTGGCTTGCATACCAGGGTTCATTCTAAGTCAGAATTTTTGGGAGAAGTGAGAAAGCGCGTGATCGTTTCCTTAAATGGTGTTCTCTAATATACTTCTGCAAAATAGAGTTAATATGCACAGTACAACCATTAAATACAACATTTGAATAGAAGGAGTGCTTTATAATGGGCCAGTGTATCTTACTAGACACAATTTTGTTTGAAAATCGTAAAAACCAAAAAATTAAAAAGTTTTTTTAGGGAGAAGTGGGGCCCCCAGAGGACGAAGTCAGGGTCCCTAGGGCGACTATTTCGCCCACATCACCGTCTAGAATGATCCCTGGCATACGGTCGATGGTTCTACCAGGTTGCCAATCTGTGACTAAATTACTGCTTGGGGAGAGGCTCCCGGGGTCTTCCTCCACCAATAATAGCTGTAGAGTCGCCATATCATCTAAGTTGTCAGTGTCACTTTAAACCCCCAAATTCAAAGCACAAAGAGGTCAATGGTGGCATGCACATTATTTTGTCGCATAACACTATGGTGAATTTTCAAATAACTGGACCCAAATGCTTTCCATACATTGCTCATA
>CM026389.1:27193493-27223493 GCA_014843695.1 Archivesica marissinica
TGTTACATACATTTACAAGTATCTACTTACATATATATGTTACATACATTTACAAGTATCTACTTACATATATATGTTACATACATTTACAATTATCTACTTACATATATATGTTACATACATTTACAAGTATCTACTTACATATATATGTTACATACATTTACAATTATCTACTTACATATATATGTTACATACATTTACAAGTATCTACTTACATATATATGTTACATACATTTACAAGTATCTACTTACATATATATGTTACATACATTTACAAGTATCTACTTACATATATATGTTACATACATTTACAAGTATCTACTTACATATATATGTTACATACATTTACCAGTATCTACTTACATATATATGTTACATACATTTACAAGTATCTACTTACATATATATGTTACATACATTTACAAGTATCTACTTACATATATATGTTACATACATTTACAAGTATCTACTTACATATATATGTTACATACATTTACAAGTATCTACTTACATATATATGTTACATACATTTACAAGTATCTACTTACATATATATGTTACATACATTTACAAGTATCTACTTACATATATATGTTACATACATTTACAATTATCTACTTACATATATATGTTACATACATTTACAAGTATCTACTTACATATATATGTTACATACATTTACAATTATCTACTTACATATATATGTTACATACATTTACAAGTATCTACTTACATATATATGTTACATACATTTACAAGTATCTACTTACATATATATGTTACATACATTTTCCAGTATCTACTTGCATATATATGTTACATACATTTTCCAGTATCTACTTACATATATATGTTACATACATTTTCCAGTATCTACTTACATATATATGTTACATACATTTTCCAGTATCTACTTGCATATATATGTTACATACATTTTCCAGTATCTACTTACATATATATGTTACATACATTTTCCAGTATCTACTTACATATATATGTTACATACATTTTCCAGTATCTACTTACATATATATGTTACGTACATTTACAATTATCTACTTACATATATATGTTACATACATTTACCAGTATCTACTTACATATATATGTTACATATATACAAGTATCTACTTACATATATATGTTGCATACATTTACAATTATCTACTTACATATATATGTTACATACATTTACAATTATCTACTTACATATATATGTTACATACATTTACAATTATCTACTTACATATATATGTTGCATACATTTACAATTATCTACTTACATATATATGTTGCATACATTTACAATTATCTACTTACATATATATATGTTGCATACATTTACAATTATCTACTTACATATATATGTTACATACATTTACAATTATCTACTTACATATATATGGTACCTACATTTACAAGTATCTACTTACATATATATGTTACATACATTTACAATTATCTACTTACATATATGTGTTACATATATTTACATACATCTACTTACATATATGTATTACATACATTTAGAATTTCATATATGTATTAAATAACAGGGTCTTAGCTAGGTACAACTTTTAGGGAGAAGCGACTTCTCCCTCCAGTAAAATAGGGTGAAGTTACAGGAGTTTAGGGAGAAATGGGATAAATGTAAACATTTTACCCGTCTTTTTTGTATATCATCATAGCCATAGGTATTTGGCACATACCCTGGACCCCCCTGAATTTTGGGTTGTAACATGGTCCTGGGAACCCGGGGGGGGGGGCAGGGTATGCGCTGGATGCCTGTGATCATAGCTGTACCTTCTGATTACCAATTGAAATGTATATAGTGCTGTATATTGCTATAATATGGCCAAAATATAGAAAAATGAATGAACAATGAGAGACATCGGTTAGTTACTGCCCCCGAATACTCCCTAAAAGTAGATAGGTCCTATTAAGTGTTTTCCTCTGTTTTTATCGTTTATTCCTTTGCAAAACATGCTAGCAATTTTATTCCACTATCGCTTCTTATGAGTATTAAATTACTATATCTCAACATATCTCATACAGTATAATTATGCAATGGGTACTTATTTGTAAAAGAATGTTATCAGTTAATTAACATGATTTTGATAAAATTACATTTATCATACCACAACATCTGGTTAGGGAACAACAGTAAAAACAAAGGATTGTAACTAAAAGGACCTATTCACATTTTGGAATAAATCAGACTTTATCTGCCAAGGGAGGTAATAGATAATTAGAGATGTCTCTCATTATAAGTTATTTATAGATTGGCTATTTCATACAGTTATATGTATTTTGAGGATCCTTGGACACAGTCATCCATTAAAGCAGCATTATATCGTAATAAAGGATGTTTTGGGTAAAATATAAATACTAATGTGTGTGTGTTTACAAAAATCGAAATATTCGCTCAGAAACGATAAAAATTCCAATAAATTTAAACCGTCGTATACGCGAATTTGTTTATCAACACACAAAATGTAAACACGCACAGCGCGCATGCGCGAAACAACAGAGAATGTAGAAAACAACGTATATATTTTGAACATGAAAGACTATCTATCTATCTTCCTCTAATGTCGAACCCCTCGCGGGGATGTAGAAATGTCCTTAAAAGACTTAGCTAACAGAGGTATGAATCAACATATCAAGTAATTTAATTAAAAAAGACAACGTGGGACAAATGGGGACGATGCATTCCGAATGTAAACAAGTGCAGACTGTTCCGGTTGTAAACAAGTGCGTGATCGATCGACTCGGAAAGTCCTACTTTCGGTTTCGAGTTTGTTTTATTACAAAAAAAACACTGTTTACCAAATGAACATAATTATACAAAGTATAATGTTAGAATGTGTAGCAGCATAGCTACCCATACGTAAAAATTGAATTTTACAAATAACTTTTATTTCATACGATGTAATGCTGCTTTAACATGTGATGACATATATTTTTGTTTTGTTTTAAATTTCAGAAAAATGATAACCTAGCATTCAGGAAGTTCAATCTCAGAGAAGGATCATGACGTCGGACCAGAGACTTACCCCTACTGAACATTGGTATGGTCTGAGGTCGGCGGACCGGTCCACTGTCGGACAGAGGAAGCTAGATGACCTTCAGAGGCAGATTAATGCCATGCAGAATGACATGAAAGATGGATCGACGCTGATCCACAAGCTTAACCGACTTCAGATGATCGAAGATGAGAAACGTGGGAGGGAGGAGAAAGTCTTGGTACATATAGAATACCGTCATTTGCTATGTATAACGCGCACTTGTATTACTGAAATAAATAATGCTAATAATAATAATAACCAGATTAATAAATAATGCTAATAATAATAACCAGAATAATAAATAATGCTAATAATAATAACCAGAATAATAAATAATGCTAATAATAATAACCAGAATAATAAATAATGCTAATAATAATAACCAGTATAATAAATAATGCTAATAATAATAACCAGTATAATAAATAATGCTAATAATAATAACCAGTATAATAATAATGCTAATAATTTTTACAGAGAATATGTTTTATTGCAAAATTGGCAATAACCTTGCCTTTGGCAATACAATATACATACATAATAGTATACATGACAAACAAAATGTAATATACACAAATTACATTAATAATAGGTTGACATCGTGTTACTTAAAGCAACGATAAACCAGCTAACAAGCTATATTGGCAAAGGGCGAAACCAATTAGTCTTTTTGTGATAATACATATTAATATGATAGCATACATATACATTCGTTAATGTTAGTCAGGTAATGTTTTCATATGATTTGTTCTTAGTTTAAAGGCATTCTTAATATATGTAGCTGTATTTATTAATATTTTACTATTCTTAAAGAGTAACATAATTATTCAATAATAATAACCAGTATAATAATAATGTTTTATCACATAACTTTGCTTTTATTCAGTGTAATACAGCCATCTCATAACGTTATCGCAAATTGTCATGACGTTCACTAAATTGTCATGACGTCACTGCGCAAAAGCAGCGTTATAGTTATGTTTTAAACAGCGTTATAATTGTGTCAAAACTTCTTTTAAATCGTAGTTTGTCTTACCATTAACGTTGTGTACTTTAAAGTTTAATTTACAAATAATAAGGATTATTCTCTCAACCAATCAGAATCCTTCCACGTGTTATTACACATGTGTACATATAAGAAATTATGAGATGACTGTATTACACTGAATACAAGCAAAGTTATGTGATAAATATTGATCTGTAGTACTGGCTTATGTAAATCAAAATCTAGTAGCAAAATGATAAACTTGTTAAATGATGCACAGCTTTGTAGAGCAAGACAGGCTGTAACGTAATAACCCAGCTTCTAAGGTTCAGTGACAAATTAGAAAACACATTTTGCATGATTTATACATGTTTACTCAAGCATAAAATACAACATTTTCTGTCCGATTAGCGCAGTGGTTAGCACGCTTGCTTCTCACCAATGCGACCCGGGTTCGATCCTCGGACAGGGAAGTATGTGAGATGGTACGCTGGTCGCCAGATCGGACAGGTGGGTTTTCTCCGGATACTCCGGTTTCCTCCCACATGAATGACCAGATATACGCTTTCATCCGAGCCAACGAGAGTGATTAATATAAGTTGTTAAAACTTGCTTCGCAATCGTTAATAAATAAAGTATAAAAAAAAATATAAAGAAAAACTTTTTCTACACATCTTAGATCATGTCATCAGAGCAGTCTCAGCTCAGCTTTCGCCTGCTAGATCCTACACTGTCACTATCGCATACATTAAATATTTTATTAATTAATTCATTCACAGTATCGGAAAATACAGTACCGGTATAACATCTTCAGTCGCAAGTCTCCGGGAGTTTAGTTTATACAAATTTAGTTTAGCTCGATTGCGAAACAAGTTCTTACAACTTATATTAATCACTCTCGACCTCATTCCTGATGGATTCCATCACCACGAGGGAGAGAGAAATGACCAATGGCCCCTAGATATTTCTATCTCAGCTTTCTGTCTCAGCCATGAACATAAAATCTTCCAGTAAAGTTCCATACAAAAGGTGATTCACATTTACCGTATAAAGATACTTGTCACTGTGTTTGTTCCAGGAGAGAAACAGCGCTAACAACACACCGCGACTTCTGCACAGCGAGATGGAGCGGCTATATGGCAAGGACACTCGGCTAGGTACGTGCTTCATAGCCACTTTCTGTGATTCCCTTGGCTGGCTGCTTAACCCTTTCCCTCATAGAAGCAACTCTTAGCGCCATTACCAATACAACATACATTGATAATGTAGTAACCAAACCAATGTTCATAAACCCTTTCCTTCATAGAAGCACCTCTTGACGCCATTACCAATACAACATACATTGATAATGTAGTAGCCAAACAAATGTTCATTAACCCTTTCCCTCATAGAAGCACCTCTTGATGCCATTACCAATACGACATACATTGATAATGTAGTAGCCAAACCAATGTTGATAACCCTATCCCTCATAGAAGCACCTCTTGATACCATTATGACATACATTGACAATGTAGTAGTCAAACTAATGTTGATAACCCTTTCCCTCATAGAAGCACCTCTAGATACCATTACGACATACATTGACAATGTAGTAGCCAAACCAATGTTCATTAATCCTTTCCCTCATAGAAGCACCTCTTCACGCCATTACCAATACGACATACATTAACAATGTAGTACCCTAACCAATGTCCATAAACCCTTTCCCTCATAGAAGCACCTCTTCACGCCATTACCAATACGACATACATTGACAATGTAGTAGCCAAACCAATGTTCATTAATCCTTTCCCTCATAGAAGCACCTCTTGATGCCATTACCAATACAACATACATTGACAATGTAGTAGCCAAGCCAATGTTCATAATAAAGGCCAGAATCTCATGTAGTCCCAGTAGTATCTATGGAGGTGGGATAGATATGGCGACTATTTATCCACTGCATGATAGCTAAATGGCTGTCATTTGTATGGAGATATAATAGTATATTAACCTAAATCTCTATGAAGTCCCAGTAATATCTATGGAGGTGGGATAGATATGGCGACTATTTATCCACTGCATGATAGCTAAATGGCTGTCGTTTGTATGGAGATATAATAGTATATTAACCTAAATCTCATGTAGTCCCAATAATATCTATGGAGGTGGGATAGATATTGTGACTACTTACCAACTGCATGATAGCTAAATGGCTGCCGTTTGTATGGAGATATAATAGTATATTAACCTATTTTAGGGCTCCGGTCCCTTGTCTACCGGGTATGCATGTTTCCCCATGTGACCTGTTTATCTGTCTATTTTTGGGCTCAGGTCCCTTGTCTACCGGGTATGCATGTTTCCCCATGTGACCTGTTTATCTGTCTATTTTAGGGCTCAGGTCCCTTGTCTACCGGGTATGCATGTTTCCTCATGTGACCTGTTTATCTGTCTATTTTAGGTCCCTTGTCTACCGGGTATGCATGTTTCCCCATGTGACCTGTTTATCTGTCTATTTTAGGGCTCCGGTCCCTTGTCTACCGGGTATGCATGTTTCCCCATGTGACCTGTTTATCTGTCTATTTTAGGGCTCAGGTCCCTTGTCTACTGGGTATGCATGTTTCCCCATGTGACCTGTTTATCTGTCTATTTTAGGGCTCAGGTCTCTTGTCTACCGGATATGCATGTTTCCCCATGTGACCTGTTTATCTGTCTATTTTAGGGCTCCGGTCCCTTGTCTACCGGGTATGCATGTTTCCCCATGTGACCTGTTTATCTGTCTATTTCTGGGCTCAGGTCTCTTGTCTACCGGGTATGCATGTTTCCCCATGTGACCTGTTTATCTGTCTATTTTAGGGCTCAAGTCTCTTGTCTACCGGGTATGCATGTTTCCCCATGTGACCTGTTTATCTGTCTATTTAAGGGCTCAGGTCTCTTGTCTACCGGATATGCATATTTCCTCATGTGACCTGTTTATCTGTCTATTTCTGGGCTTAAGTGTCTGACTGCATTATTTCATCACATGACCTGTTTATATCCGGATATAAGTCTGTATGCACATACTTTATCACATGACCAGATATCACACGATCTGTTATCGTATCTAAGTTTGAGTGTTGTCTGTATTTGAGCTTCAGTCTCTGGCTGTGCATATTTAGTAGCATGACCGTATGAACAGACGAGTGAGTATGAGTAGTCCAGTGGTTCTCATGTTGGACTGCGAAATCAGGGATCTCAGGTTCGATCCCCTGTCTGACTGTAATAAAATAAACATTCTTTAAGCTGAGGTCTTGTGCTGGTGCTTTACACAGTGCACATAACTGAACCAGAGGAGATTCTGGAATTGGTGTCTGTCTGAATCATTGCACTATCCTCCAAAATCTATAATGACTAATCTCTTCAAGTGGCGTTGCTCATATGGGCAACTGATGGCGACGATAAATAACCGTAAAACACACAGACCTGCATGATCTGTCTTTTACAGAAGGCAACCACAGTCCAGCTTTGGACAAGGATGTTATAAATACAGTGATGAAACATAGAACGAAGGAGTTCTCACGGAAACAACAGGAGGCTGCGCTCAAGGCAAAGTAAGATTACAAGCAATTTGCACAGCTAACTAGGGAGTGTTTATGAGCGATTTACAGGGCAAACTATGTGATTAGTATGCCAAAGTAAATGATTTACAGGGCAAACTATGTGATTAGTATGCCAATGTAAATGATTTACAGGGCAAACTATGTGAGTTGTATGCCAAAGTAAGCAATTTACAGGGCAAACTATGTGATTAGTATGCCAAAGTAAGCGATTTACAGGGCAAACTATGTGATTAGTATGCCAAAGTAAGCGATTTACAGGGCAAACTATGTGATTAGTATGCCAAAGTAAGCGATTTACAGGGCAAACTATGTGATTAGTATGCCAAAGTAAGCAATTTACAGGGCAAACTATGTGATTAGTATGCCAAAGTAAATGATTTACAGGGCAAACTATGTGATTAGTATGCCAAAGTAAATGATTTACAGGGCAAACTATGTGATTAGTATGCCAAAGTAAGCGATTTACAGGGCAAACTATGTGATTAGTATGCCAAAGTAAGCAATTTACAGGGCAAACTATGTGATTAGTATGCCAAAGTAAATGATTTACAGGGCAAACTATGTGATTAGTATGCCAAAGTAAATGATTTACAGGGCAAACTATGTGATTAGTATGCCAAAGTAAGCGATTTACAGTGTAAACTATGTGATTAGTATGCCAAAGTAAGCGATTTACAGGGCAAACTATGTGATTAGTATGCCAAAGTAAGCGATTTACAGGGCAAACTATGTGATTAGTATGCCAAAGTAAGCGATTTACAGGGCAAACTATGTGATTAGTATGCCAAAGTAAATTATTTACAGGGGAAACTATGTGATTAGTATGCCAAAGTAAGCGATTTACAGGGCAAACTATGTGATTAGTATGCCAAAGTAAATGATTTACAGGGCAAACTATGTGATTAGTATGCCAAAGTAAATGATTTACAGGGCAAACTATGTGATTAGTATGCCAAAGTAAATGATTTACAGGGCAAACTATGTGATTAGTATGCCAAAGTAAATGATTTACAGGGCAAACTATGTGATTAGTATGCCAAAGTAAATGATTTACAGGGCAAACTATGTGATTAGTATGCCAAAGTAAGCGATTTACAGGGCAAACTATGTGATTAGTATGCCAAAGTAAGTGATTTACAGGGCAAACTATGTGATTAGTATGCCAAAGTAAGTGATTTACAGGGTAAACTATGTGATTAGTATGCCAAAGTAAATGATTTACTGGGCAAACTATGTGATTATTATGCCAAAGTAAGTGATTTACAGGGCAAACTATGTGATTAGTATGCCAAAGTAAATGATTTACAGGGCAAACTATGTGATTAGTATGCCAAAGTAAATGTTTTACAGGGCAAACTATGTGATTAGTATGCCAAAGTAAGCGATTTACAGGGCAAACTATGTGATTAGTATGCCAAAGTAAATGTTTTACAGGCAAACTATGTGATTAGTATGCCAAAGTAAATGTTTTACAGGCAAACTATGTGATTAGTATGCCAAAGTAAATGATTTACAGGGCAAACTATGTGATTAGTATGCCAAAGTAAATGATTTACAGGGCAAACTATGTGATTAGTATGCCAAAGTAAATGATTTACAGGGCAAACTATGTGATTAGTATGCCAAAGTAAGCGATTTACAGGGCAAACTATGTGATTAGTATGCCAAAGTAAATGTTTTACAGGCAAACTATGTGATTAGTATGCCAAAGTAAATGATTTACAGGGCAAACTATGTGATTAGTATGCCAAAGTACATGATTTACAGGGCAAACTATGTGATTAGTATGCCAAAGTAAATGATTTACAGGGCAAACTATGTGATTAGTATGCCAAAGTAAATGATTTACAGGGCAAACTATGTGAGTAGTATGCCAAAGTAAATGATTTACAGGGCAAACTATGTGATTAGTATGCCAAAGTAAATGATTTACTGGGCAAACTATGTGATTAGTATGCCAAAGTAAGCGATTTACAGGGCAAACTATGTGATTAGTATGCCAAAGTAAGCGATTTACAGGGCAAACTATGTGATTAGTATGCCAAAGTAAGCGATTTACAGGGCAAACTATGTGATTAGTATGCCAAAGTAAGCGATTTACAGGGTAAACTATGTGATTAGTATGCCAAAGTAAGCGATTTACAGGGCAAACTATGTGATTAGTATGCCAAAGTAAGCGATTTACAGGGCAAACTATGTGATTAGTATGCCAAAGTAAATGATTTACAGGGCAAACTATGTGATTAGTATGCCAAAGTAAGCGATTTACAGGGCAAACTATGTGATTAGTATGCCAAAGTAAATGTTTTACAGGGCAAACTATGTGATTAGTATGCCAAAGTAAATGTTTTACAGGGCAAACTATGTGATTAGTATGCCAAAGTAAATGTTTTACAGGGCAAACTATGTGATTAGTATGCCAAAGTAAATGATTTACAGGGCAAACTATGTGATTAGTATGCCAAAGTAGCGATTTACAGGGCAAACTATGTGATTAGTATGCCAAAGTAAATGTTTTACAGGGCAAACTATGTGATTAGTATGCCAAAGTAAATGTTTTACAGGGCAAACTATGTGATTAGTATGCCAAAGTAAATGTTTTACAGGGCAAACTATGTGATTAGTATGCCAAAGTAAATGTTTTACAGGGCAAACTATGTGATTAGTATGCCAAAGTAAATGATTTACAGGGCAAACTATGTGATTAGTATGCCAAAGTAAGCGATTTACAGAGCAAACTATGTGATTAGTATGCCAAAGTAAGCGATTTACAGGGCAAACTATGTGATTAGTATGCCAAAGTAAATGATTTACAGGGCAAACTATGTGATTAGTATGCCAAAGTAAGCGATTTACAGGGCAAACTATGTGATTAGTATGCTAAAGTAAATGATTTATAGGGCAAACTATGTGATTAGTATGCCAAAGTAAATGATTTACAGGGCAGTGGAAGCAGTTTGTCAGACAAGTTAGTGATTTGCAGCAAAGTAGCCAATTTGCAAGTAAAGTAAGCTATTTCATGTATAACGCAAGTTAGTGATTTGCAGCAAAGTAGCCAATTTGCAAGTAAAGTAAGCTATTTCATGTATAACGCAAGTTAGTGATTTGCAGCAAAGTAGCCAATTTGCAATTAAAGTAAGCTATTTCATGTATAACGCAAGTTAGTGATTTGCAGCAAAGTAGCCAATTTGCAAGTAAAGTAAGCTATTTCATGTATAACGCAAGTTAGTGATTTGCAGCAAAGTAGCCAATTTGCAAGTAAAGTAAGCTATTTGTAAGGCAAGTGTAAGGATCCAGCCCCCCCCCCCCTAACTTTTACAGATAAAACATTATTGCAGGCCTTCTTTAGCCTTTTGCTTGGCTTCTAGGTATTGTTATTGAACATTTTTTTGAAGACGTTTTATCAAGTCTGAAAATCTCTATTTGGTTTTTGCTTTTTATGAGGAAAATTGGGGGGGGGGTCCTTGGCCGAGTGATTACAGTTGTTGACTTTAGATCACTTGCCACTCACCGCTGTAGGTTCGAATTCCACTGGAGGTCTCGAATTCTTTCCTTTGAGGAAGCTATCCAACTGGCTTGCATAAGGTCAGTGGTTCTACCAGGTTGCCCATCTGTGACTAAATTACTGCTTGGAGAGAGGCTCCCGGGGTCTTCCTCCACCAATAATAGCTGTAGAGTCGCCATATCATCTAAGTTGTCAGTGTCACTTTAAACCCCCAAATTCAAAGCTCAAAGAGGTCAATGGTGGCATGCACATTATTTTGTCGCATAACACTATGGTGAATTTTCAAATAACTGGACCCAAATGCTTTCCATACATTGCTCATACAGGTTATGGTATGAATTAATTTGAGCTCAATTGCGTAAAAAATATTTGTAACATTAGGTTACGTCTTTGCATGCTGGGTCAAATAAAGGCTATAAATAGTTCAAATAATTGTAGGAGACAACCATTGATTAATGTGTTTTTCATTCTTATATCTGAAAACTCTGGATATGTCGTGTAATTTCATTAGAGTTGACTAATATAGTTGTTCTATGGCCCTACAGCACTGTGGTTATATAAGTATACAAATTTTTGAAAATCAAACTTTCACATTAGATTACCGTATTTACTCGCATATAACACGCCCCCCTCCAGCTTATGTCACTAGCCAGCTCATCTGGATCTACACTTTTAGTAAGCCTACTTAGAGGTCTGTAGTATTGAAAGGGTTATGGAAATACTGACCATGACATTGTCCTTCAGATACTTGGACAAAGAAAGACAGCGGATACAAGATGCTCGTCGCCGTGTAGAGGAACAGAGACTAGCACTGGGTAGCACGGTACCACCCACTGGAGCACTGGGTAGCACGGTACCGCCCACTGGTAAGCCTATGTTTTCATTTCACAATGACAAAGTCTACATGCCGCATCAACCGTACCATTTTTTTGACAATAGAGAGGAGAGAATTCGAGATTCATTTGTTTTACCGATTAACACAGAGTTGCCAAAAGCAAAGAGATGGAAATTCAAAATTAAATTTGTGCCAATGCCTGTAGGGAACATTGATGCTTGGGAAAAATATGAGAGACAAATCGAAAACGAGCACGGACCAGAAATGGACGAAGCAGTGAAAGCCTTTCAAAGCTTTATGCAAACTAAAAAATCAGTACATAGACCGGATTATACAGAAGTCCGGTATGTGCCACAATTTTCACCGGAAGAACAAGTTCGGCATTACGGGAAGAGTAAATCTCGGGCAGATAATTATAATGAGTATTTTTGGAGAAGTAAGATAAAACAGCTTGGATTTGATCGATCAGTTTACGATTTTCGAGAACCACTAAAATACGCTGCAGTACATGATGGGTACAGAAGAGCTGATGAAAGGGATTTGGACAGACGACAGGTTAAAGTTGATACTATACAAAATAAGAACGACCAGTTTTATTCGGATAAAAGGAATCAAAATACGTCGAAAATGGATGTTCCTCGGAAAGTAAAGGTGAAATTTCGTCCATCTGCTTCCCGCGGTGAGCCGTATAGATACAGGAATACAAGTTTTTATAGGACATACTGAAGAACAAAAAGGATATTCTGTTTGATTATAATTAATGGAACATATTCCCTTAGCACTATGTAGGCTTTGGCACGATTTGAATGAAATACCAAGTCCTACTTTATAGGAAAAATATTACACATTTGTTATCTGCTCATTTCGCCTACAGTGTGATAACAGTTAACCGTTTGCATGCTAGAGACAGATAAAATCACTTTTGCAAACAGCATAGAGCCAGATCAGATGGCACAGAATGTATGTACAGGGGTTTTGGTGCCTTACACTATAGGGGGGGGGGTCCTAGAATAGATGTACTGGGGTTGTTGTGCCTTACACTATAGGGGGGGTCCTAGAATATATGTACAGGCTTTTGGTGCCTTACACTAGAGGGGCTGTCATAGAATAGATGTACAGAGGTTTTGCTGCTTTACACTAGAGGGGGGGTCCTAGAATAGATGTACATGGGGTTTTGCTGCCTTACTGATAAAATCTCAATTTCCTGTGTCATTATACTAGCATTTATCAATTGAATAGTGGGCATAATTACATCTCTATATCCCAAGTCATGAATGGAATCAGTCCTATTTACACTGGTCTTCACAATGCGTAGTCATCCATAATTGTCAACCATTTCCAGAGCCCATGGGCAACATCACATCACAGGCATACACAGCAGTGCTTTCATACTATAAATGGGCCCGAAAAAAGTAAAATATATTATAGACTCTTATTTCAAATCATATATAAAAAAGCATTGTTATGTCTCCCTGTGCATCACATCATTCCCTACTTTGCGCAGTAGGTACCGTCCATGCTCGCCTATAAGATGATTTTTTTACCACCAGATTATGGCCTCAAAGTGGCACCCCACCCCGTCTTATAAGCGAGCGCTAAAAAATATTTGTTTAAATTATTATTTTCAAAATGTGTTAAATGGTATCCATAATTATGTTTTAGAAAAGTGAGCAACACTCCAACACTCCAACACTCCAGTATTTCTTCAACTTGCACTCCAAACTGCAATACTCCTGCTGTCCATTTTTTCAACCTCTTATATTCGAGTGCATTCCAAACCCAAGATTTCATGACTAGTAAGCATCCAATCAAACTCAATCAGCATCCAAACTCCAGATCAGCACTCCAGACTCCGACTCCAAACTCCAAACTCCAGCATCCAACACTCCAATCCAATATTTCTTCAACTTGCACTGACCAAACATGCAATTTATACTTGTGCCTGCTGTCCATTTTATCAACCCGTCTTATATGCGAGTGCATGCCAAAACCCACAGATTTCATGACCAAGGTACGGGGGTCGTCTTATAGGCGAAATCGTCTTATATGCAAGTGCATGCCAAAACCCACAGATTTCATGACCAATGTACGGGGGTCGTCTTATAGGCGAAATCGTCTTATATGTGAGTGCATGCCAAAACCCACAGATTTCATGACCAATGTACGGGGGTCGTCTTATAGGCGAGATCGTCTTATATGCGAGTATGGATGGTACTTGTCAGGAATAGCTCAAGATATAAATGAATATGCCGACTACATGTACATAGTTCTTGGCTGCCAGTTTTACTCCTACTCGGGGCATGTAGTATTCTAATTCAGCTTAGTTTACACAAATTTCTTTTTGCTTGATTGCGAAACAAGTACCTACAACTTATATTAATCTCTAGCGAGACCTCATTCCTGATGGAATCCATCGCCATGAGATAAAGAGAAGAGGCAATGTGGAATTTAAATGCCTTGCCGATGGGCACAATCGTAAAGGCTACTGCTGGGCGCGAACTCCGGGGCTTTCGCACCTGAAGCGAACACGCTATCACGACTTCCACTTGAAGTGGCTGTAGAGTTGTGGTACCGATAATCCATTGAGTCATGTTGGTGTCATTAATTTTAGAAGTTTAAGGCATGTCATTATTCACATATTGAATATTTATGTTGCCATGGGTGACCGAAGTCCTAGCGACGTTCTCATATTTAACATGCACTATTATCACTGTATGATATATATATATATGCCATCAAATTTGTGTTAGTGGTCACATCTATCAAGCCATTAAATACCAAGTAACTGACATGGACTGGTCCATGTTTTAGATTAATCAAGTTATCAGAAAATTACAATTAGACCAGACCATTTATAATAAAAGGGGTGTTTTCGTTCAAAAATAATTTTATTATTTGTAAAAAGTTCAGATCCTGATTCGACAACGAGCCGGCTCATCTGGATCGACACATTTCGCAAACATATTTAAAAGTATTTAGTTTTGAAAGAATTCGTAAAGCTAACCAATATTAAACAGCCAGTTTCCCAGATTACCAAACTGACATTTTGACCTCTATTCAGCAACCATCTGTGCTAAGCAGTCTCTTTTAATACTACCATGACTGGCTGCTGAACTGGTTTGGCTGTATATTATTTGAGTGTGTGTGTTTTACGTTTATTTATCGTCGCTACCGGTTGCCCATATGAGCAATGCCTCCTGAAGAGATTAGTCATTTTAGATTTTTGGAGGATAGTGCAATGATACAGACAGAGACCCATTCCAGAGTAGCCTCTGGTTCTTTTACGTGCACGGTGTACAGCACCAACACGAGACCTCGGTTTAACATCCAATTTTAGGGGAGTGTTAATTTTATTAGGATCAGATGGGGGGATCGAACCTGCGATCCCTGGATTACCAGTCCAGCGTGCTACCACTAGATCCGTCTGTATATTATTTGAGTTTCCTTGATTACCTATTTGTTATATTTCGGGTTTTACGCCTGCATTAGCACCATTTTGGGCTATATCGCCGGCGGGCAGTTTACCTAACAACACATTTCCTGGGCAAGCTCCAGCGGTTAACCAGTACTTGGGTGCACCAACCTCCGTAAGAAACTGCAAACTTTTTCATATAAATGAGACACGGTCTGAGCGGGGCTCGAACCCGTGACCATCAGTGATGATAGGTTACAGTGGTATACAAGTCAGCTACCTTAACCACTCGACCACGGAGGCGGACCCTTGATTAACTATTTATATTCAAACATGGTTAATCTATAATTTGGATATTTGCCAAGTAAATAAATCGTTGTTTGTTTATTTGTTTCTTTATTCTATTATAATTTCCATTCTTTATGCTTCAAATATTTTGTCCACCTGCATTATATTACCCGTAATTACTATTGGTGGATCGGATGCGAGCATAAATGTGATTCTTTTTTTGTTTTGATTTTTTTGTTTACACTTTATTTATTTTACAACGATTGAAGCAAATTTTAACAACTTATATTAATCATTCTCGTTGGCGTGGATGAAAGCGTAAATGTGGTCATTCGTGTGGGAGGAAACCGGAGTACCCGGGAAAAACAACACCTGTCCGATCTGGCGTCCACCGTACCATCTCACACACTTCCCGGTCCGAGGATCGAACCCGGGTTGCATTGGTGAGAAGCGAGCGCGCTAACCACTGCGCTAATCGGACAGCCTAGAATGTGATCCTTAATGAAGAAACTGGAGTATCTAGATAAAATACACCTGTCCAAGCTTGCTGGTACTGTACCATCCAGGTAGAGGATCAAACCCAGGTGGGAAATGAGCTGACTGCACTCACCAGACATCCATGATGCGTACTATGTGACTGTAATTGCACTTATTCCAAGTATTTCACTACAAAATATGGATGAGGTCGGGCGGTTTAACCCTTTCAACACCACAGACCTCTAAATAGGCTTACAAAAAGTGTAGATCCAGATGAGCCGGCTCGTGACGAGTCGTCTCATCAGGATCTGCACTTTTTGCCAGTAATATTACTATTTTAGACAAAATTACCCATTTTGATAAATGAACTGGTCCAAATGTAATTTTCGTATTAATTTATTGGTCTAAAAACTGATCATGGACCAGTCCACTTCAGTTACTTGGTGTTGAATGGGTTAATGTTGTTAGCTTCATATTACTTACCCATCAACGCTGTTAGTTCAAATCCCCCTGGGCGTGTGAAACATTCGAGTGATTAAGCTATCCAGTTGGCTTGCAGGAGGTGGGTGGTTGTACCTAGGTACCCATCCTGTGCCTGAAATACAAGTACTGCTAAGACGGACACCCAAGGTATTCCACCACAAATAATAACCGGAGAGTCGCCATATAACCTAAACTGTTGGTGCTACAGGGGGGTATAATCATAAGCAATTAAATCCCTTCCAAAAGGTTATAATTAGTTATTTATAGTCATGGTGGAACTGGGGGATCGAACCTCTGATCCATCAAGTCGAACGCTCTACCACTAGACCACTGATTTTACACACCGCCTGTAGTCCATATACAATAAAAATGCATCCTCTCATCCTGTAAGTCTGTATCCAATTGATCCACACTTATCTATGTTGTGTATAGTGTGCAAAATACAAAATGGCCTTGAACTTTGCCCCCAGATTATTTGCATATTATTTAAATATTAATTATTCATTGGAATTCTTATTTACATAATATGTCAATGAGATTTAAGGATGGTTAAAAGAGATCTCATTCTCCAATAGCAATGAATGAAAATCTGTAGAATATATATTCAGTATCGGAGATGAATGAAACTTGTTTGGTCCATTGTGCGGGTATGTTTGTGTGTTTATGATTTGAAATGTTTATTATTTGCTCTTTTTTTTATTATTGAATACAGTAACATAGGAAGTTCAATAGAAATGACTGAAGTAGAAAACTTGAATACAGTGAAACCCCTCAAAACCGGAACCCCTCTAGACTGGAATTCTCTCCAAACCGGAACCCCTCTAGACTGGAATTCTCTCCAAACCAAAGACATTTCTTTGTCCTGAATTGTTCGCTTCTTTGTTAATTGTAAAATCGAACTTCATAAACCAGAACCCCTCTTTTCCGAATACCAAAATGTGTGTTTTACGTTTATTTATCGTCGCTACCGGTTGCCCGTATGAGCGACGCCTCCTGAAGAGATTAGTTATTTTAGATTTTGGAGGATAGTGCATGATACAGACAGAGACCAATTCCAGAATCTCCTCTGGTTCTTTTACGTGCACGGTGTAAAGCACCGACATGAGAACTCGGTTTAACGTCCCATCTGAAAGACTGTTAATTTTATTAGGGTCAGACAGGGGGATCGAACCTGCGATCCCTGGATTACCAGTCCAGCGTGTTACCACTACAGATCCGTTTTTAAGCATAATTTTCAATGGTAATTTACCATTGTAAACCGAACAGCAACAAATATGAAACTGACTGTTCTTTTAAATAAACAAACTTTCAGCTACATGTTTCAGAATAATACACTGTACACTAAAAATTAATCGGTTCTTTACTAACTGCCAAACTATAAACATGTCTCAGCCCCCTTCTATGCATTGCTAAGTTGAATTGTTTATTTAGGAGAAATCTACCCCACTTTGAAAACCCCTCTAAACCGAAAACCCCTTCAAACCGAAAACCGCTGTAAGCCGAAAACCCCTCCAAAGTGATTTGGTCCGGTTGTTGTTCAGTTTAGAGGTGTTTTACTGTATATACAGACAAATTCTATTACCGTACATTTGAATTATTATAAAATTTATAAATACAATATTTAGACAGTATAGAAAACACATCTTGCTTGTTTACAATTTTCTATACAGGATTCCTAATGTAATGAATAATTCGCAATTATAAAGTTGTATGATTTCTCTAACATCAGTTGTTAGACCGCCTCCGTGGTCGAGTGGTTACGGTCGCTGACTTGTATACCACTGTAACCTATCATCACTGATGGTCACTGGTTTGAGCCCCGCTCAAACCGTGTTTCATTTATATGAAATTAGTTGGCAGTTTCTTACTGAGGTTGGTGCAACATGTACTGGTTAACCGCTTGAGCCTGCCCAGGAAATGTGTTGTTAGGTAAACTGCCTCAAATGGGCAACCGGTAGCGACGTTAAATAAATTTAAATAAAAAAAAAACATTAGCTGAACTATTGCTTCAGACATTCTGAATCACTTAACCCATTCAACACCAAGTAACTGACATGGACTAGTCCATGATATTTTTAGACCAATAAATTAATAACAAAATTACATTTGGATCAGTTCATTTATCAAAATGGGTAATTATTTTTCTAAAAATAGTTATATTACTTGAAAAAAGTGCAGATCCTGATGAGACGGCTCGTCACGAGCCGGCTCATCTGGATCTACACTTTTTTGTAAGCCAATTTAGAGGTCTGTGGTGTTGAAAGGGTTAAGGCCATGTATACCGGTAATCATTATAATGAAATGTTAGATTCATGATAGCAAATGTTTGTACTAAGGGCCTCAGTGTGGCTATATATGCTCGTTCATATTATAGTTTATACAAATTTATTTTAGCTCAATTGCGAAACAAGTTCTTTCAACTTATATTAATCACTCTCGAGACCTCATTCCTGATAGAATCCATCGCCACGAGGGTGAGAGAAGAGGCAACGTGGAATTTAAATGTTGGAGGTTCTACCTGGGCACTCTGCTCTTCATCCAACAATGAAAGTTGGAGGGTAACCACATGACCTAAGTGTCAATGTGATTTTACTCACCCCCTCCCCCATTTTGTACTCTATAAACTAGAGGTTATGTCAAAAACACATTGGGATAAGAAACTACCCCATTTGAAAGATTGTTCAAGATGGCTGCCATTTTAAAAGATTGTTCAAAATGGCTGCCATTTTGAATATTTGTGGGTGGTTCTGACACAATAGCTAAAAAAAATTCATCTTGTCATCAAAATAATGATCTGCAACTGACACATCAATAAGTAAACTTCTTACATACTATATATAAATAGGATTTTTATTTGGCTCCAAACTACGTTAATTTCAAAATAAAATTTAATTTTGTTCATCGATTATCAATAACAACTGATTGTGTAGCTATCTACATAAAAACCATTTGTCCATTTCAGTAACATTTATGTCAAATAGCCCCAATGTATTCTGATTGTTGTTTTGATTGATTGGTTTAAACATATTTATTCATTCATAATGTACAGTACATATCTATTGTATACAGAATGTACAGTACATATCTATTGTATACAGAATGTACAGTACATATCTATTGTATACAGAATGTACAGTACATATCTATTGTATACAGAATGTACAGTACATATATCTATTGTATACAGAATGTACGGTACATATCTATTGTATACAGAATGTACAGTACATATCTATTGTATACAGAATGTACAGTACATATCTATTGTATACAGAATGTACAGTACATATCTATTGTATACAGAATGTACAGTACATATCTATTGTATACAGAATGTACAGTACATATCTATTGTATACAGAATGTACAGTACATATCTATTGTATACAGAATGTACAGTACATATCTATTGTATACAGAATGTACAGTACATATCTATTGTATACAGAATGTACAGTACATATCTATTGTATACATAATGTACGGTACATATCTATTGTATACAGAATGTACGGTACATATCTATTGTATACAGAATGTACAGTACATATCTATTGTATACAGAATGTACAGTACATATCTATTGTATACAGAATGTACAGTACATATCTATTGTATACAGAATGTACAGTACATATCTATTGTATACATAATGTACAGTACATATCTATTGTATACATAATGTACAGTACATATCTATTGTATACAGAATGTACAGTACATATCTATTGTATACATAATGTACAGTACATATCTATTGTATACATAATGTACAGTACATATCTATTGTATACATAATGTACAGTACATATCTATTGTATACATAATGTACAGTACATATCTATTGTATACATAATGTACAGTACATATCTATTGTATACATAATGTACAGTACATATCTATTGTATACATAATGTACAGTACATATCTATTGTATACATAATGTACAGTACATATCTATTGTATACATAATGTACAGTACATATCTATTGTATACAGAATGTACAGTACATATCTATTGTATACAGAATGTACAGTACATATCTATTGTATACAGAATGTACAGTACATATCTATTGTATACAGAATGTACAGTACATATCTATTGTATACATAATGTACAGTACATATCTATTGTATACATAATGTACAGTACATATCTATTGTATACATAATGTACAGTACATATCTATTGTATACATAATGTACAGTACATATCTATTGTATACAGAATGTACAGTACATATCTATTGTATACAGAATGTACAGTACATATCTATTGTATACAGAATGTACAGTACATATCTATTGTATACATAATGTACAGTACATATCTATTGTATACATAATGTACAGTACATATCTATTGTATACATAATGTACAGTACATATCTATTGTATACAGAATGTACAGTACATATCTATTGTATACAGAATGTACAGTACATATCTATTGTATACAGAATGTACAGTACATATCTATTGTATACATAATGTACAGTACATATCTATTGTATACAGAATGTACAGTACATATCTATTGTATACAGAATGAAAATGGATTTATTCGAAAGCTTAAAGTTTATTAATTTATACAAATTTATTTTAGCTCGATTGCGAAACAAGTTATTACAACTTATATTAATCACTTTCGAGACCTCATTCCTGATGGAATCCATCGTCACGAGGGAGAGAGAAGAGGCAACGTGGAATTTAAATGCCTTAAGGGCACAATCGTAACGGCTCCAGCTTATCTCCATCATTTTGATTGATTATTGATTGTTTTGTTGTATTTTCAGGACAAAGGCCTATAGAAACTGGATTACCAAGTGCAAGGCCTGCTCAAGGTGTAGATTCTTATATCAGAACAACTGTGGATGCACTGCCCGATACGATCAACAAAATCTGGAGAATGAGGTACTGTACATATCTTCAACATGTGTCACCTTGATCTGCAAGAGACAAAAAATTACACATCACCATCATCATCACCTTTCACCCCCCCCCAACACTCGACAACAGAATTTGGGTGTCCGGTGTGTTATTAATGACGCTTGTTGGATTCCGGTTTGGTTTTGTACCATACTGGCTTGTTGGATATCCGGTTTGGTTTCGACCATGCTGGCATGTTGGATATCCGGTTTGGTTTCGACCACGCTGGCATGTTGGATATCTGGTTTGGTTTCGACCATGCTGGCATGTTGGATATCCGGTTTGGTTTCGACCATGCTGGCATGTTGGATATCTGGTTTGGTTTCGGCCACGCTGGCATGTTGGATATCTGGTTTGGTTTCGACCATGCTGGCATGTTGGATATCCGGTTTGGTTTCGACCACGCTGGCATGTTGGATATCTGGTTTGGTGTCGACCATGCTGGCATGTTGGATTTCCGGTTTGGTTTCGACCACACTGGCATGTTGATATCTGGTTTGTTTTCGGCCACGCTGGCATTTTGGATATCCGGTTTGGTTTTGTACCATGCCGGCTTGTTGGATTTCCTGTTCGGTTTTGTACCACGCTGGCATGTTGGATATCTGGTTTGGTTTCGACCATGCCGCCATGTTTGATTTCATGTTTGGTGTAGATTAGATCACGCTGGCTTGGTTAAGCAGTACTTGATGCACCAACCTTCGTATGAAACTGCCAACTTTTTCATATAATGAGACCCGGTCTGAGTTAGCCTTGAACCCGTGACCATCAGTGATGATAGGCTACAGTTGTATTCAAGTCGGCGACCGTAACCACTAGTTATCGTCATCATCACCATATCTTGTATATTGCAGAGAAGACTTGCAGACACACTACCATTACTATAAGAAGCCATACCACGGTGAACTTGACCTTGCTAGTTATGAACCATGGCAGATACAGGATTATTTTATGGTATGCACTTTATTCCGATGGTCAATCTCGATTGTCTTGTTCATGTTGTCACAACATTAACTAAGTATAGATTTAATTAACTATACAACAATTGCGAAACAAGCTTTAAAAACTTATATTAATCACTCTAATTGGTACTTTATATTCCGATCGCCAATTCATTTGGACAACATGTACCTTATAATTGTCATCTTAGATATACAGTCAAACCTGTGTTAGTGGTCACCTCTATTAAGCAACCAACCTGTATTAAGCAGCCAGCTTCCAGATTCCCAGTATGCTGTTTTATTATACATTTGACCTCTATTAAGCAGCGACCTCTGCTAAGCAGCCACTTTCTTTGATTCCCTTGGCTGGCTGCTTAAGACAGGTTTGACTGTATGCCAGCTTGTTTTCTGTATACGGTATTTATTATATGCACATCATAAATCCACACACACGGGTTGTCCGATTAGCGCAGTGGTTAGCGTGCTTGCTTCTCACCAATACAACCCGGGCTCGATCCTCGGACTGGGAAGTAAGTGAGATGGTACGGTGGTCACCAGATCGGACAGGTGGGTTTTCTCCGGGTACTCCAGTTTCCTCCCACACAAATCACCACATTTACGCTTTCATCCGCGCCAACGAGAGTGATTAATATAAGTTGTTAGAACTTGCTTCACAATCGCAATAAATAATGTTTAAACTTTAAAACCACACAACTATAGAAGTAAGGTAAAAGTAAAGTGTTTGTTTATTATAGTGTCACCCCTATTGAAAGGGCCAGCCATTTCTGACTTATGGGACACCTCTTATATAATCCTTTATATGTTGTATTCTTCAGTGTGATACCAGATTACAGACGGATCTGTAGTCCAGTTGTAACACGCCGGACTGGTAATCCAGGGATCGCAGGTTCGATCCCCCGTCTGACTCTAATAAAATTAACAGTCTTTCAGATGGGACATTAAACCGAGGTCTCGTGTCAGTGCTGTACACCGTGCACGTAAAAGAACCAGAGGTTGAATATCATAGACAGTTTTAAAGGAGTTTGCTGAGTAGATTGAATATCATAGACAGTTTTAAAGGAGTTTCTGATTCTAGGTTACATATCATAGACAGTTTTAAAGGAGTTTGCTGAGTCTAGATTGAATATCATAGACAGTTTTAAAGGAGTTTGCTGAGTCTAGATTGAATATCATAGACAGTTTTAAAGGAGTTTACTGAGTCTAGGTTGAATATCATAGACAGTTTTAAAGGAGTTTACTGAGTCTAGGTTGAATATCATAGACAGTTTTAAAGGAGTTTACTGAGTCTAGATTGAATATCGTAAGACAGTTTTAAAGGAGTTTGCGGAGTCTAGGTTGAATATCATAGACAGTTTTAAAGGAGCTTGCAGAGTCTATGTTGAATATCATAGACAGTTTTAAAGGAGTTTGCGGAGTCTAGGTTGAATATCATAGACAGTTTTAAAGGAGTTTGCTGAGTCTAGATTGAATATCATAGACAGTTTTAAAGGAGTTTGCTGAGTCTAGATTGAATATCATAGACAGTTTTAAAGGAGTTTACTGAGTCTAGGTTGAATATCATAGACAGTTTTAAAGGAGTTTACTGAGTCTAGGTTGAATATCATAGACAGTTTTAAAGGAGTTTACTGAGTCTAGATTGAATATCGTAGAAAGTTTTAAAGGAGTTTGCGGAGTCTAGGTTGAATATCATAGACAGTTTTAAAGGAGCTTGCAGAGTCTATGTTGAATATCATAGACAGTTTTAAAGGAGTTTGCGGAGTCTAGGTTGAATATCGTAGACAGTTTTAAAGGAGTTTCTGAGTCTAGGTTGAATATCATAGACAGTTTTACAAGAGTTTGTGGAGTCTAGGTTGAATATCATAGACAGTTTTAAAGGAGTTTGCGGAGTCTAGATTGAATATCATAGACAGTTTTAAAGGAGTTTGTGGAGTCTATATTGAATATCGTAGACAGTTTTAAAGGAGTTTGTGGAGTCTAGGTTGAATATCATAGACAGTTTTAAAGGAGTTTACTGAGTCTTGGTTGAATATCATAGACAGTTTTAAAGGAGTTTGTGGAGTCTAGGTTGAATATCATAGACAGTTTTAAAGGAGTTTGTGGAGTCTAGGTTGAGTCTAGGTTGAATATCGTAGACAGTTTTCTAAATCTGTTTTCAGAGTCGGGATATTGTAAATGATGTTGTAGAGAATTTTCTCAATCTGTACTTCCCGCACGACGATGTTGTGGAGAAGGGAACTTACAAGTAAGTAATAATATCAATGTTTCTTACGTCGCAGCCATTTCCCCAGCATGAACAGGATGGACATGAGCTATAGGGCAATTTGGGAGAAACAATATCCCTAATTGAGGCTAAGGCAGAATGTTTTTTCAATAAAATAAAGAGTGGGTATTTTGCTGAGAATCTAAACGTCTCCCTTTCAGTCCTTAATTTTCTCCCTTTCAGTCCTTAAACCTCTCCCTTTCAGTCCTTAAACTTCTCCTTGTCAGTCCTTAAACTTCTCCCTTTCATTCCTTAAATTTCTCCCCTTTCAGTGCATAATTTTCTCCCTGTTAGTCCTTAAACTTCTCCCTTTCAGTCCTTAAATTTCTCCCTTTCAGTCCTTAATTTTCTCCCTTTCAGTCCTTAATTTTCTCCCTTTCAGCCCTTAAACTTCTCCCTTTCAGTCCTTAAATTTCTCCCTTTCAGCCCTTAAACTTCTCCCTTTCAGTCCATAAATTTCTCCCTTTCAGCCCTTAAACTTCTCCCTTTCAGTCCTTAAACTTCTCTCTTTCAGTCCTTAAACTTCTCCCTGTCAGTCCTTAAATTTCTCCCTATTATTGAAGATGCAGTTCATGCCCTGAATTATGGGTGAGTAGTTGTAAATTGATTGTGTTGTTACATCTCATATCATGGCCATCAGTAGTTTCAATGAATGACATCATTGCCAGGTATTTTCATTCATCCAAACAGTGTGAAATGTCCAACACTTTCGAAAGCGACTGCTTTTCCTGCCACACCTCTCACAAGAATGCAAACCAACCAGAGCATTTTCATCTCTTCATCCGCATTGCTCATGTGAGGAAGCTATCGAACTGGCTTGCAGATGATCGGCGGTTTAGTTTAATAATATTTTATTGCTCGATTCGTTTTACATATACATGTGAATACAAAACATGACAAATTAAATAAAGGCAAACGGGTCATGCCACAAGTTCTAGCAACATTAGTTACAGCCCTTCCCGAGTCGATGGTTCTCTAATTCCATGCCTGAAATACTGCTCAGAAAGGCACCTAGGGTCTTCCTGCACCAATAATAGCTGGTGAGTCTCTATATGACCAAAGCTGTTGGTGCGGATTTGAACCCTAAAATCAAACAAATCGTCCACATCGCTTTCATCTATGTTACATGACTCCCAACTTGGTCTATCAGGTTGAGAGTTTGACGGTTGGAGATCCGGTCACTTAACATATACCATGGCTGCGTCATCGACACCATGAGGTCAGCAGATGAAATACGATTGGGGGGGTTGTGTTTTGTGTCTTGTAGGGCTATGATAGAAGAGGAAAAGGTGTGGATGGTGAGACAATCGGAGTCTATAGCAGAGAAGCGAGCTTTACATCTAATAGCCGAAGGTATACAACTTGATGTAAGTACAGTGCATTTATGTACGGGGAATTAATCTGTATTTATTTAATATTCCCATTTCATTGACGGATATTGTTTTGTCATCATCCATCCGTGCGTGCGTACATCCATCTGGAGACAGTTCTCGGTAATCAATTCGTGGAATTTTCAATTCAAATAAATATGTATCAAGTGTAATGGTGCACTTTTCGCCGGGATAGACCCGTAGCACCAGAGTTAATTGGCGTTTAATTGGCTAAAAATCCACAAATGTTTCTCCAGAGCCAACTTGACAGGGGTATTTATTCATAGAATAGTGGAAGTCGTGATAGCGCTGTGGTAGCATGTTCACTTCCGAAAGGCCCGGAGTGCGAACCTTTTGGAGCTGTTACGATAATGCCCTTAGGCAAGGCATATAAAAGACATATAAACTAATGACGAATACATGGGATCCATTTTCCCATTGTGCAGCCTATGTACACAATGTAAACTAATCTTTGGGAACAGCTGTTTTAACTAATTTTATATTACAGATCAGTATTAGTTACATAATTATTAAGCTTGTATGTATTAAGTGTAATACAGTCATCTCATAATGTTGTATATGTACACACGTGTAATAACACATGGAAGGATTCTGATTGGTTGAGAGAATAATCCTTATAATTTGTAAATTAAACTGTAAATTATACATATTTCTAGGTGAATTGGTACATAACATTTATGATACGGTAAAGGAGGAAAGGCTCCATGCAATTATAACGGTGTTTAAATTGCAATTATAACGGTGTTTAAATTGCAATTATAACGGTGTTTAAATTGTAATTATAACGGTGTTTAAATTGCAATTATAACGGTGTTTAAATTGCAATTATAACGGTGTTTAAATTGCAATTATAACGGTGTTTAAATTGCAATTATAACGGTGTTTAAATTGCAATTATAACGGCGTTTAAATTGCAATTATAACGGCGTTTAAATTGCAATTATAACGCCCGTTTAAATTGCAATTATAACGCCCGTTTAAATTGCAATTATAACGCCCGTTTAAATTGCAATTATAACGGCGTTTAAATTGCAATTATAACGGCGTTTAAATTGCAATTATAACGGCGTTTAAATTGCAATTATAACGGCGTTTAAATTGCAATTATAACGGCGTTTAAATTGCAATTATAACGGCCGTTTAAATTGCAATTATAACGGCGTTTAAATTGCAATTATAACGGCGTTTAAATTGCAATTATAACGGCGTTTAAATTGCAATTATAACGGCGTTTAAATTGCAATTATACGGCGTTTAAATTGCAATTATAACGGCGTTTAAATTGCAATTATAACGGCGTTTAAATTGCAATTATAACGGCGTTTAAATTGCAATTATAACGGCGTTTAAATTGCAATTATAACGGCGTTTAAATTGCAATTATAACGGCGTTTAAATTGCAATTATAACGGCGTTTAAATTGCAATTATAACGCCCGTTTAAATTGCAATTATAACGGCGTTTAAATTGCAATTATAACGGCGTTTAAATTGCAATTATAACGGCGTTTAAATTGCAATTATAACGGCGTTTAAATTGCAATTATAACGGCGTTTAAATTGCAATTATAACGGCGTTTAAATTGCAATTATAACGGCGTTTAAATTGCAATTATAACGGCGTTTAAATTGCAATTATAACGGCGTTTAAATTGCAATTATAACGGCGTTTAAATTGCAATTATAACGGCGTTTAAATTGCAATTATAACGGCGTTTAAATTGCAATTATAACGGCGTTTAAATTGCAATTATAACGGCGTTTAAATTGCAATTATAACGGCGTTTAAATTGCAATTATAACGGCGTTTAAATTGCAATTATAACGGCGCTTAAACTGCAATTATAACGGCGCTTAAACTGCAATTATAACGGCGCTTAAACTGCAATTATAACGGCGCTTAAACTGCAATTATAACGGCGCTTAAACTGCAATTATAACGGCGCTTAAACTGCAATTATAACGGCGCTTAAACTGCAATTATAACGGCGCTTAAACTGCAATTATAACGGCGCTTAAACTGCAATTATAACGCGCTTAAACTGCAGTTATAACGGCGCTTAAACTGCAGTTATAACGCGCTTAAACTGCAGTTATAACGGCGCTTAAACTGCAGTTAAAACGGCGCTTAAACTGCAGTTATAACGGCGCTTAAACTGCAGTTAAAACGGCGCTTAACTGCAGTTATAACGCGCTTAAACTGCAGTTATAACGGCGCTTAAACTGCAGTTATAACGGCGCTTAAACTGCAGTTATAACGGCGCTTAAACTGCAGTTATAACGGCGCTTAAACTGCAGTTATAACGGCGCTTAAACTGCAGTTATAACGGCGCTTAAACTGCAGTTATAACGGCGCTTAAACTGCAGTTATAACGGCGCTTAAACTGCAGTTATAACGGCGCTTAAACTGCAGTTATAACGGCGCTTAAACTGCAGTTATAACGGCGCTTAAACTGCAGTTATAACGGCGTTTAAACTGCAGTTATAACGGCGTTTAAACTGCAGTTATAACGGCGTTTAAATTGCAGTTATAACGGCGTTTAAATTGCAGTTATAACGGCGTTTAAATTGCAGTTATAACGGCGTTTAAATTGCAGTTATAACGGCGTTTAAATTGCAGTTATAACGGCGTTTAAATTGCAGTTATAACGGCGTTTAAATTGCAGTTATAACGGCGTTTAAATTGCAGTTATAACGGCGTTTAAATTGCAATTATAACGGCGTTTAAATTGCAATTATAACGCTGCTTTGCGTAGTGAAGTCATGAACATTTAGTGATGTCATGTCTATTTGTGCTGATACTTGGCGCCAGCCAAAATGAAATTAGCTACGTTATTTATTAAAACGAGCGCACTATGGTATTGTGATAAAATGAATCTTACACTAGTGATGATTTCATACGGAATTTTATGAAACTCATCTCCACGATTGTAAAATACAATATTTCAAAGTTTTGGGTAGTTCCGCCCACTTATTATTGGCTTATTGGTATGCACACGCAGCAGACCATTAACATTATTATCAACGCTGTCTATTATTTAAACTGTTTGCTGTTACCAAGGTTACTGCAGAGATGACGGACGAAGTGATCAAAGAAATGTATCATATGTATGGAACATTCAAGAACAATGTAGATACGATTCTCATGTCGGAGGCTGAGGTTTGAGCTTATTTCTCTCTTATCATTCTGGCCGTGTCTCATTTATATGAAAAAGTTGGCAGTTTCTTACGGAGGTTGGTGCACCCAAGTACTGGTTAACCGCTGGAGCCTGCCCAGGAAAGGTGTTGTTAGGTAAACTGCCCACCGGCGATATAGCCCAAAATGGTGCTGATGCAGGCGTAAAACCCGAAATATAGCATAACATAGCATAACAGCAAGATCTAGTCTAGAGATATAATAGTATATTAACTTAAATCTCTATGAAGGAAAGGGTTATGAGAGGTTTTACAGTATACTACTGTAACCTATCATCACTGATGTTCATGTGCCCTGCTCTTTATATGAAAAAGTTGTCAGTTTCTTACTGAGATCCCTCTTTAGGCGGATCGGGGATCTTCAGAACATTTTCAATTCTAGACCACACAATTGTGATCCTCTTTCGTTTTAGTATTTTGGCATTCCTCTGTTTTCACAATTTTCCAATCACAGCCCTATTAACCCTTTGCACGCTAGCAGCAGATAAAATCACTTTGGCAAACAGCATAGAGCCAGATGAGACTCTATGCTCTGTTATTCGGATATTAGATCTACAGTCAAACCTGTGTTAGTGGTCACCTCCATTAAGCAGCCAACCTGTATTAAGCAGCCAGTTTCCAGATTCC
>CM026389.1:27228493-27233481 GCA_014843695.1 Archivesica marissinica
GAGAATTGTGGGATAGATTTACAAGCAAACTTGCTGTAATCTAGTAAGTAAAGCTGTGTAATGAAGATTTAGTGTTCTGTCATACTGAAATAATGTATTCAAGCCACTTATTAATTATTGTATGATTTCGCTATAACAGAGAATAATATTTGGTAAGTATACAACACTCCCCTGGTAGACAGATGCGTAAGTTCTGCGTAGGCAAACTCTTTAGCTTGAAATAGAAAATAAGTACAGTACACTACACTACAGTACACTACAGTACAGTACACTACAGTACACTACAGTACAGTACACTACATTACAGTACACTACAGTACACTACATTACAGTACACTACAGTATACTACACTACGCTACAGTACACTACAGTACATTACAGTACATTACAGTACACTACAGTACATTACAGTACACTACACTACAGTACACTACAGTACACTACATTACAGTACACTACAGTATACTACACTACGCTACAGTACACTACAGTACATTATAGTACATTACAGTACACTACAGTACATTACAGTACACTACAGTACACTACACTACAGTACACTACAGTACACTACATTACAGTACACTACAGTATACTACACTACAGTACACTACAGTACAGTACACTACAGTACATTACACTACATTACAGTACACTACAGTACAGTACACTACATTACAGTACACTACAGTATACTACACTACGCTACAGTACACTACAGTACAGTACATTACAGTACACTACAGTACATTACAGTACACTACAGTACACTACACTACAGTACACGACAGTATACTACACTACACTACAGTACAGTACATTACAGTACACTACAGTATACTACACTACAGTACACTACAGTACACTACATTACAGTACACTACAGTATACTACACTATGCTACAGTACACTACAGTACACTACAGTACATTACAGTACACTACAGTACACTGCACTACAGTACACGACAGTATACTACACTACAGTACACTACAGTACAGTACACTACAGTATACTACAGTACAGTACACTACAGTACACTACAGTACACTACAGTATACTACAGTACAGTACACTACAGTACAGTACACTACAGTACACGACAGTATACTACACGACAGTATACTACACTACAGTACACTACACTACAGTACACTACAGTATACTACACTACAGTACACTACAGTATACTACACTACAGTACACTACAGTACATTACAGTACACTACATTACAGTACACTACACTACAGTACACTACATTACATTACAGTACACTACAGTACACTACACTACAGTACACTACATTACAGTACATTACAGTACACTACAGTACACTACAGTATACTACAGTACACTACAGTACACTACAGTATACTACAGTACACTACAGTACACTACAGTACACTACAGTACAGTACACTACAGTATACTACACTACAGTACATTACAGTACACTACAGTACATTACAGTACACTACACTACACTATAGTATGCTACAGTATACTACACTACAGTACACTACAGTATACTACTCTACAGTACACTACAGTATACTACACTACAGTATCCTACACTACAGTGCACTACATTACAGTACACTACATTACACTACACTACAGTATACTACACTACAGTACACTACAGTACACTACAGTATACTACACTACAGTACACTACAGTACACTACATTACAGTACACTACATTACAGTACACTACAGTACACTACAGTACACTACAGTACACTACATTACAGTACACTACATTACAGTACACTACATTACAGTACACTACATTACAGTACACTACATTACAGTACACTACAGTACACTACATTACAGTACACTACATTACAGTACACTACAGTACACTACATTACAGTACACTACAGTACAGTGCACTACAGTACAGTGCACTACATTACAGTACACTACAGTACAGTACAGTACACTACATTACAGTACACTACAGTACACTACAGTACACTACATTACAGTACACTACAGTACACTACATTACAGTACACTACAGTACACTACATTACAGTACACTACATTACAGTACACTACAGTACAGTACACTACAGTACAGTACACTACAGTACACTACATTACAGTACACTACAGTACACTAAAGTACAGTACACTACATTACTGTACACTACATTACAGTACACTACAGTACACTACATTACAGTACACTACAGTACACTACAGTACATTACAGTACACTACATTACAGTACACTACAGTACACTACATTACAGTACACTACATTACAGTACACTACAGTACAGTACACTACATTACAGTACACTACAGTACATTACACTACATTACAGTACACTACAGTACACTACAGTACATTACAGTACACTACAGTACATTACAGTACACTACACTACAGTACACTACAGTACATTACAGTACACTACATTACAGTACACTACAGTACACTACATTACAGTACATTACAGTACACTACAGTACATTACACTACATTACAGTACAGTACACTACATTACAGTACACTACATTACACTACATTACAGTACATTACAGTACACTACATTACAGTACACTACAGTACACTACATTACACTACAGTACACTACAGTACATTACAGTACACTACAGTACACTACATTACAGTACACTACAGTACACTACATTACAGTACACTACAGTACACTACATTACAGTACATTACAGTACACTACAGTACATTACAGTACATTACAGTACACTACAGTACACTACAGTACACTACACTACAGTACACGACAGTATACTACACTACACTACAGTACACTACATTACAGTACACTACAGTACACTACAGTACATTACATTACAGTACATTACAGTACACTACAGTACACTACATTACAGTACACTACATTACAGTACACTACAGTACAGTACAGTACATTACAGTACACTACAGTACACTACAGTACATTACAGTACACTACAGTACATTACAGTACATTACAGTACACTACAGTACATTACAGTACACTACAGTACATTACAGTACACTACACTACAGTACACTACAGTACACTACAGTACACTACAGTACACTACAGTATACTACACTACAGTACACTACAGTACAGTACACTACATTACAGTACACTACATTACAGTACATTACAGTACACTACAGTACATTACAGTACACTACATTACAGTACACTACAGTACACTACAGTACAGTACACTACATTACTGTACACTACATTACAGTACACTACAGTACACTACACTACAGTACACGACAGTATACTACACTACACTACACTACATTACAGTACACTACAGTACACTACAGTACACTACAGTACATTACATTACACTACATTACAGTACACTACAGTACACTACATTACAGTACACTACATTACAGTACACTACAGTACAGTACACTACAGTACACTACATTACAGTACACTACAGTACACTACATTACAGTACACTACAGTACACTACATTACAGTACACTACAGTACAGTACAGTACACTACATTACTGTACACTACATTACAGTACACTACAGTACACTACATTACAGTACACTACAGTACACTACAGTACATTACATTACAGTACACTACATTGCAGTACACTACAGTACACTACAGTACACTACATTACAGTACACTACATGTACACTGTACACTACATTACAGTACACTACAGTACATTACACTACATTACAGTACACTACAGTACATTACAGTACACTACAGTACATTACAGTACACTACACTACAGTACACTACAGTACACTACAGTATACTACACTACAGTACACTACAGTACATTACAGTACACTACAGTATACTACACTACTGTACACTACAGTACAGTACACTACATTACAGTACACTACAGTACACTACATTACAGTACACTACAGTACACTACAGTACACTACATTACAGTACACTACATTACAGTACACTACAGTACAGTACACTACAGTACACTACATTACAGTACACTACAGTACACTACAGTACAGTGCACTACAGTACAGTGCACTACATTACAGTACACTACAGTACACTACAGTACAGTACACTACATTACAGTACACTACATTACAGTACACTACAGTACACTACATTACAGTACACTACAGTACACTACATTACAGTACACTACATTACAGTACACTACATTACAGTACACTACAGTACACTACATTACAGTACACTACAGTACACTACAGTACAGTACACTACATTACTGTACACTACATTACAGTACACTACAGTACACTACATTACAGTACACTACAGTACACTACAGTACATTACAGTACACTACATTACAGTACACTACAGTACACTACATTACAGTACACTACATTACAGTACAGTACACTACAGTACAGTACACTACAGTACAGTACACTACATTACAGTACACTACAGTACACTACAGTACAGTACACTACATTACTGTACATTACAGTACACTACAGTACACTACATTACAGTACACTACAGTACACTACAGTACATTACATTACAGTACACTACATTACAGTACACTACAGTACACTACTGTACACTACATTACAGTACACTACATTACACTACATTACAGTACACTACAGTACATTACACTACATTACAGTACACTACAGTACATTACAGTACACTACAGTACATTACAGTACACTACAGTACAGTACACTACAGTACAGTATACTACACTACACTACAGTACACTACAGTACATTACAGTATACTACACTACAGTACACTACAGTACACTACATTACAGTACACTACAGTACACTACATTACAGTACATTACAGTACACTACAGTACATTACACTACATTACAGTACACTACATTATAGTACACTACATTACACTACATTACAGTACATTACAGTACACTACATTACATTACAGTACAGTACAGTACATTACACTACAGTACACTACAGTATATTACAGTACACTAC
>CM026389.1:27234481-27280760 GCA_014843695.1 Archivesica marissinica
TGATGATGGTATTAATAATGATAATGATAATGAAATTTACAGGCTCATATGATTCAATGTCTAATTTTGTTAAAATACTTAAGTGATTGCATTAATATTGTTCATTGTTTTCATGAAATTGTAAATGGTGTACATAAATGTTATGTAAATGTTGTAAATGTTGTTATGTAAATGTTGTTATGTAAATGTTGTAAATGTTGTTATGTAAATGTTGTTATGTAAATGTTGTTATGTAAATGTATGTAAATGTTGTTATGTAAATGTTGATATCATTTAAATAACAAAGAGGAGTGTGTATATTCATTGCACATATATCTGTATATACTTGTATATAATACTGAATAATTATATATCTTACCGCATTTTGGTGAGCATCCCCTGATGACACGAACATAATCTGTGCAAGCATCAATGCCACCGACAGGTTCGCGTGGATCATTATCTTCTCCTTGTTTAACATTCTGAAGAAAATATGTACAAAACTGGAACTGGTCTACCAGGTTTTTACAGACGGATCTGTAGTCCAGTGGTAACACGCTGGACTGGTACTCCAGGGATCGTAGGTTCGATCCCCCGTCTGATCCTAATACAATTAACAGTCTTTCAGATGGGACGTTAAACCGAGGTCTCGTGTCGCTGCTTTACACCGTGCACGTAAAAGAACCAGAGGATACTCTGGAATGGGTCTCTGTCTGTATCATGCACTTTCCTCCAAAATCTAAAATGACTAATATATTCAGGAGGCGTCGCTCATATGGGCAACCGTTAGCGACGATAAATAAACGTAAAACACACACACTACCCGGTTAGACAGATATAGTTCTCACCTATGCACTGTCGCACGACATGTGTATTGGCTTAGCATTATCATATGCTTCTGTTTGTACAGAAATAGTTCACAAAACAATATATGTACAATAGCATACTGTATAAGTAGATATATTGGCGGAGGTTTTATTTTGGCTATATTGGCGGTCAGTAACGATTCCGCCAAATCTAAACCTCGCCAATATAATGCATCTTAACTTATCGTCAATGTTTACAACATGACATACAACAGTATGTATACAGGCTTTTAGGCAAGGCATTTAAATTCCACATTGTCTCTTCTCTCTCCCTCGTGGCGATGGATTCCATCAGGAATGAGGTATCGAGAGCGATTAATATAAGCTGTAAGAACTTACTTCGCAATCGAGCTAAATATATTTGTAAAAAACCTGTTGACAGTGGGGCTGCAACAATAGCTACAACAACAATTACAACAACAACAACGATAACTGATTCATATTTCATATATAAACGGCCACACTTTTACGGGCGTTTATATATACACCATATTGATCTTAGTAATTAATTGATTATCGATAAGTCTGCCTGGGGCTCAATTTTGTTACTAGTATTGACAATGTAATATAACAGTAAAACCCATTCATTGCTGTAAGTTCACCTGCCAGACTTGTCCGTAGTCTAGGTTATCCCAATGTCTTTAATTTCGGTTAGAATACACGAACATGATACTGTATGTACATATTTCGTCATAATTATTGGAGCGTTCAGAGATACTCCAGAGAGTACAGACGCCCCAATATCTATGACGCCCCAATATCAATGACGCCCCAATATCAATTACGTCACCACAATAACGCCCCAATATCAATGACGTCCAACCAATATCAATGATGCCACACCAATATCAATGACGCCACACCAATATCAATGACGCCCCAATATCAATGACGCCCCACAAATATTAATGACGCCCCAATATCAATGACGCCCCACCAATATCAATGACGCCCCACCAATATCAATGACGTCCCAATAGTTGTTATTGGGATGTCCGTGGTTTGAATAATCGTGTATACGTTACGCCCATGTATTAGTGTCAAAACAAGTCCTTTAGACATCTAGCTACACAGAGTAGTATGTCCGTTAATTACAATAGTGGTGTGTGACCGCTACAAAAACGTACACTATATTTATACAGACTCACTTCAGATAAATGTAGCAAATGAGCGTCATAGCAAGACATGCAATAGATAAGCTACACCCGACCGCGGTCAACGTGAACAGCGCTTGCTGACTGTGTATGGATATCTGAAATGAATCGTGAATTCGTGTATTTTAAATCGTGAATTCGTATACTAGCTATGTAGTTGAAATTGTGTAGACGAAATAGAAATGATAACATAGGATTGATGCAACTATATGAACATACTTTATACCTTTTATGTATCAATGGAGAACACGCTGAACGTGTATTTGATGAAAATAATAGTTGACTGAAGAACATAAATGTATTGAACACAGAATATATTATATGCCTCGGCGAAAAGATAAATTTCGAACAATATGTACGTTACAAAAGACGAGACGTGATTTCAAGTGTTCTTACGTTTTCTGTCTCTATGTACATAACTAGAATGGCAAAGTTTGTCAAATGATTACATTCACACGAGGTATGGGAAGAATTCGTGGAGACCACAGCACAACCTGTTGTTGACCATGTCCTGGAAAAACAGAAAGTTACGTTCATGATGTTATTGAAATATGTGCTTTGCTAGAAGTAATAGTACTATAAATGTCTATACATGTAATGTTAACATTCAGACTAAATGTCCGCATTGGGGACTCCGTGCACCGGTAGTTAGGGTCGTTAATTAATATGACTTGCCCCGCACAGGTTCGAATTTCACTTGCAATGCCGAATTCATTATTTCTCCCGATCTATTGTGACAAGTGAGTTGAACGACCTTAGGCAACCAGCCACGGAGGTCATAGTAAGTTTAGTATGGCACATTGGGTGGATCGAAACTACGATCCAGCATGCTAGAGCAGTAGGACAACACGTTTTCTTTAGAATAAAATAATAACAAGAACAACTATTACATATAAATGTATAACTATGTAATAGAAGGACCATTGAACATTTACTCTGCATAATACACACTCGGATAGTGTATTGAGTGACTGTATATACATGATAAAGTGCATACTTTAGTAATTAAATGCAAACATGTTGACAATAACATGAAACCCTGTCCAGCATACATGTAATATACACCACATCCCTGCTGGAACATCCGGGAATCATATGGGATCCAATTATTGTTTCAACTAAGTAAAAGATTGACCTGGCCATTTCTGGATTCCAGCTCAAGCGAGTATTTCTATGTGCACATCAGTAAAAGCTTGGAATTAGTTCCCTGAAAACAATTGGACAATTTTAATACCTATAATATGAATACATAGCAGTAATTCTTATCACATAAATTCCCATTCGTTCAGAAAAGAATAAAAATAGGATAAAATTATTATCTTACTTTTTCGAAAAGTCCCAGAATGTGCACAGCCGTTTAGCTTCTTGTTTCTGCTATATATAAAACAATACGAACACTATTTATAAGGAACAAAGGCTGTTCTCAGTATTCCTCCTTTATTTACATAGCTTATGTACACACGTTCTCATAGTATGAATACATGTACAGTCTACATTCGCTATGTCGAATTCCGTCGGACCGAACAAAATACTTCGACATAACCGAAATTTGACTTAACGAAATTCAATATAAACGGAGCCAGTTATATGTAACATGATAGTGTCTGAAACGGGACTTTGATCCTACTTCGAGATAACCGGATAATTCGACATAACCGACTTTGACATAACGGATGTAGACTTAGTTTATACAAATTTATTTTAGCTCGATTGCGAAACAAGTTATTACAACTTATATTAATCACTCTCGAGACCTCATTCCTGATGGAATCCGAGAGAAGAGGCAACATGGAATGTAAATGCCTTGCCAATCGTAATGGCTCCAGCGGGGGGGGGGCTCGAACTCCAGACCCTTCGCACTTGAAGCGAACGCGCTTCCACTGCGCTACCACGACTTCCATGTAGAATGTATAACATACTGTATTGTACTATTTAATTGTGGTTGATATTTACACAGGAATTCTCAATAACTGAATTTATGTCATAATCATGTTCAAACTAACTGCCACCATTTCTAAACGCGTTGCTATCATGTAATGCTACTTGTTACTACACTTTTACCCAAGTATTTCAAACCAGTACCGTAGCCAGAGGCAACTTTCAACCGAGGCAATATAGGTGGTCCGGGGTCATGATCCCCCTTAAATATGTTGGGGTATAGAAGAGAATTCCTGCGTTTTCTGATTTTAAACGTATAATTATGTACTGACCAGCTCTCTAGCAGTCAACATTTTATACAGCAAAGGAATATTTTTTTGCAGTTTATTTATTTAATTTTTCATTATTATTTTTGCTTTGGAAATTTTAACCGAGGCAGCCGCATGTATACATTTTTCATGTATATACAACATAGATATTCTTATTTTGACTTGGATAGTCTTTCGGTCTCCATTCGGCTATCTCCGTACTCCGTAGCCCCGTTTCTCAGTAACAAACCATAATAGCAAAGAAATTAATGTACTCATATCATTTTGGCACATGTCTTAATAGTAATGCTGCATAAATAAATGTGATTTTTTAGATATTTCAAAATTGCAAAAACTAAAACTTAATCAACTTTAGAAGTACGAGATATATATTTAGACTATGTAATGTAAGTATTAAATTGTTGTGTACTCCGTCAATATGTGTTTTCATCTCAAATATAATGGCACTTTCTTCGGTAATGATGTGTTGTACTTTACCAACTTCCACTGTGTTGCCTACACACAAAAAATAGACAGACGAAATGAATTACGCATTATTAATTTACGGAATGTAATATTCAATACAGAATTAGGGAATAAAACGTTATGTACAGAGCAGTAGCTGTTAAGACAAATGCAACCAAAGTAAGTATAACCACAGGAACGTGAAAGTTTATCCATAAGCCACCAAAGGTCTCGTAACTCTATCCTAGGACACCCCCCTCTATTAAAAAAAGATAGAGGGCGTGTCCTAGGATAGAGTTACGAGACATTTGGTGGCTTATGGATAAACTTTCAAGTTCCTGTGGTATAACTTGTTACGTATACATGTCTATACATGTACAAGCAAATACTAGTAAGCAATGACGCTCGATACCGATTGTCGATTCTGTGTGTTTTACGTTTATTTATCGTAGCTACCGGTTGTCCATACGAGCGACGCCTCCTGCAGAGATTTGTCATTTTAGATGTTTGGAGGATAGTGCATTGATACAGACAGAGATCCATTCCAGAATCTCCTATGGTTCTTTAACGTGCACGGTGTAAAGCACCGACACGAGACCTCGGTTTAATGTCCCATCTGAAAGACTGTTAATTGTATTAGGGTCAGACGTGGGATCGAACCTTCGATCCCTGGATTACCAGTCCAGCGTGTTACCACTGGACTACAGGTCCGCCTGTATGATTGTCGATGCATTGTCAATACCGACATTATGAATTGTTTTCGTTTATATGCGTTTATTTCTCGTCGCCCCCTGGTTAATCGTGGCGACACCTCCGTAAGTATATTAGTCATAGTATTATATGGAGGATAGTGCAAGATACAGACGGTGCTCCAATTATATGGAGGATAGTGCAAGATACAGACGGTGCTCCAATTCCAGAAGCAGCCATCGTTCTTTTACATGCCAGACGTATAGCTAATATATATTAGGGTCAGGCACCAGCTGTTCAGCGTGCTACTACTGGGACACTGACCCGTCTAGATAATGTACTGTGACCGAGACTACATGGCTGCTACATGCTAGACTGTCACGGACATAACATGGCCGCTTTACGTTACATTTGTCATATTGGACCGTCACATACGTTACGTTTGGCAGTGAATACATAGCTATTGTATGGGACATTTGTCATTTAACCTGTAACGGACATAACATGACTGCGATACGCTACCTTTGATATTGGACTGTCATGGAGAATACAGGTCTGCGATACGTTACACATACGTTACGCTTGATAATGAATACTGTTGTATGGGACATTTGTCATTTAACCTGTAACGGACCTAACATGACTGCGATACGCTACCTTTGATATTGGACAGTCATGGAGAATACAGGTCTGCGATACGTTACACATACGTTACGCTTGATCATGAATACTGTTGTATGGAACATTTGTCATTTAATCTGTAACGGACATAATATGACTGGTGTATGCTACAATCTGACATATTCGACTGGCATGGAGACTACATGTCTGCAATAATTATACGTCGTTTTGACATATTCAGCTGTAACAAATATTACATGACTATGATATGTTACATTCTATTTTTTGGCCACGGAGATTATATTGCTGTTATACGTTACTTCATACATGTTGAACTGTGACAAATACTACATGATTGAATTATTTTACCGTTACATATTGGGAATTACGTTTCTGTGATACGCTAAGTCACACATATTGAACTCTTACGAAGTCTGTGGTACGCTAACTTTGATATATTGAACTGTCATGGAGACTACATGACTGCGTTACTGTACCTTTGATATATTGGACTGTCATGGAGACTACATGAATGCGTTACAATACCTTTGATATATTGAACTGTCATGGAGACTACATGACTGCGTTACTGTACCTTTGATATATTGGACTGTCATGGAGACTACATGAATGCGTTACAATACCTTTGATATATTGGACTGTCATGGAGACTACATGTCTGCGGTACTGTACCATTGATATATTGAACTCTTATGTATACTACGTGACTGCGGTACGCTACCTTTGATATATTGAACTGTCAATGAGACATGGCTGCGTTACAATACCTTTGATATATTGGACTGTCATGGAGACTACGTGACTGCGGTACGCTACCTTTGATATAATGAACTTTCAAAGAGACATGACTGCGGTACAATATCTTTGATATAATGGACTGTCATGGAGACTACATGACTGCGTTACAATATATTTGATATATTGGACTGTCATGGAGACTACATGACTGCGTTACAATATCTTTGATATATTGGACTGTCATGGAGACTACATGACTGCGTTACAATATCTTTGATATATTGGACTGTCATGGAGACTACATGACTGCGTTACAATATCTTTGATATATTGGACTGTCATGGAGACTACATGACTGCGTTACAATATCTTTGATATATTGGACTGTCATGGAGACTACATGACTGCGTTACAATATCTTTGATATATTGGACTGTCATGGAGACTACATGACTGCGTTACAATATCTTTGATATATTGGACTGTCATGGAGACTACATGACTGCGTTACAATACATTTAGTTTATACAAATTTATTTTAGCTCGATTGCGAAACAAGTTATGTAAATCACTCTCGAGACCTCATTCCTGATGGAATCCATCGCCACGAGGGAGAGAGAAGAGGCAACGTGGAATTTAAATGCCTTGCCTAAGGGCACAACCGTAACGGCTCCAGTGGGGCTCGAACTCCGGACCTTTCGCACCTGAAGCGAACGCCCATCCACTGCGCTATCACGACTTTGATATATTGGACTGTCATGGAGACTACATGATTGTGGTACAAGACCTTTGATATATTGAACTGTCAATGAGACATGACTGCGCTACAATACCTTTGATATATTGAACTGTCACGGAGACTACATGACTGCTGATATGTATGTTACTTGCACGTACAATGTTGTCCATTTTCCTGTATGTGATCGTCGATACACGAATATCTAATAAGAAAATGGGAAATAGTATCTGGGTTTTCTTGCAGAAACTTATTTATTCCATGTTCACGTATATCCCATACATGCAGCTTATGGAAAGCAGTGCTATATATGGTGGTTCCATTTTCTCGTATATCCCATACATGCAGCTTATGGGAAACAATGCTATATATGGTGGTTCCATTTTCTCGTATATCCCATAAATGCAGATTTATGGGAAACAATGCTATATATGCTGGTTCAATGTTCACGTATATCCCATACATGCAGCTTATGGGAAACAATGCTATATATGCTGGTTCCATGTTCTCGTATATCCCATCATGCAGCTTATGGGAAACAATGCTATATATGCTGGTTCAATGTTCACGTATATCCCATACATGCAGCTTATGGGAAACAATGCTATATATGCTGGTTCCATGTTCTCGTATATCCCATCATGCAGCTTATGGGAAACAATGCTATATATGCTGGTTCAATGTTCACGTATATCCCATACATGCAGCTTATGGGAAACAATGCTATATATGCTGGTTCCATGTTCTCGTATATCCCATCATGCAGCTTATGGGAAACAATGCTATATATGCTGGTTCAATGTTCACGTATATCCCATACATGCAGCTTATGGGAAACAATGCTATATATGCTGGTTCCATGTTCTCGTATATCCCATCATGCAGCTTATGGGAAACAATGCTATATATGCTGGTTCCATTTACTCGTATATCCCATACATGCAGCTTATCGGAAACAATGCTATATAAAATATTATGGTGGTTCCATGTTCTCGTATATCCCATCATGCAGCTTATTGGAAACAATGCTATATATGGTGGTTCCATTTCCTCGTATATCCCATACATGCAGCTTATGGGAAACACTGCTATGTATGGTGGTTCCATTTTCTCGTATATCCCATACATGCAGTTTATGGGAAACAATGCAATATGTTTTGGTATTAGTGTCTATTATAAATGCGTACAAAATAACAATTAACAGTAAACAATACGAATGACTAGCCAACAATCCAGGAGAAACATTCAGAAAGTATGCATAATACCCAAAATAAAAGCATTCCATTTACCTGAATCCATATCTCTGCCGTGTTCAAGGATATTATTGGACAGTTGAATATGTGTGCCGGTATGTGATTGGTTCACAGCCACTCTGGAACCTCCTTCGTCAGATTTTATTATCGTTGAGACAAAAACTGAAAGTAAACAAATGGCCAAACATGCAATAAAGTGAAATTTGAGATATAACAGCGGTGTAGGTTAGCTATGCGAGCGATACCCCCGCGGAAAGGATTTGTTGTTTTAGAATTTGGAGTGGAGTACAATCATGCAGAGAGACCCATTTCAGAGGCTTCTCTGGTTCTTTGTTTCCATATGTACACGGTGTACAACATTGACAAGAGACAGGGTCATTGGTTCGCAGTCATCTCTGGAATGGAATACCAATCTATCGTGTAGACCACTGGACCATATTTACGCAAAGCCTGCATGCCAACTGTCGATCATTTAAATTCCACGTTGCCTCTTCTCTCTCCCTCGTGGCGATGGATTCCATCAGGAATGAGGTCTCGAGCGTGCTTAAGATTAACATTAATATAAGTTGTAAGAACATGTTACGCAGTGGAGCTAAGATAAACTAAATGTCGATTAGCCGCCAACTGATGATCAATGGCTCCCCATGGGTGGGTGAGGGTAGATTTGTACTTGGATCACTAAATATTACATTATTAAATAATACATTATTCAGCTATATTCTCAACCGTTTCTTGTATTGTTTTGTATTCTTCATCGCAGGCTTTACGCATGCGTAAACTATATTTAATTTACAACTACATTATTGCGTAACAGGCTTATTAACAATTTTTAGTAATCATTCTCGTTGGCGCGGATTAAAGCGTATATATGGTCCTCCGTGTGGCGGGAAACCGGAGTACCCAGAGAAAACACACCTGTCTGATCTGGCGACGACCATACCATCTCACATACTTCCCCCGTCCGAGGATCGAACCCGGGTTGTATTGGTTAGATGAGAGCTTGCTAACTTCTGATTTAATCGAACATGATTACGTATAGCTGACGTACATACTATACTACTAATATTAATCTTGTTTAACATTATCGTACCAACGTTATCGGTGGAGACTGTCATTCCGTGTGTACAGACTGGTATTTTCTTGACAAGTTCTTCTCCGACGTACATAATGTCGGAGAACAGGTCCATCTGAAAAATGTAATACATACACGTATATTGCACATATATAAAATGTAACACATACACGTATATTGCACATATATAAAAGTAATATCCAATCACTCACTTATATACTGTAATGGTGTAGATATCATGATAAAATATGTTCTTATCCAATTCCTAGAATCCTAGTTATATCTATATATGTATACATTTTTATTTATATTTCCATATATTATTGTCATGGGTAAATGTTTAAAATGTTTGCGCTATATAAATGCTATGTATTTGTATTTATACAATTACTAGATAGATAAGACGGAACAGACGGATCAGTAGTCCAGTGGTTAACACGATGGACTGGTAATCCAGGGATCACAGGTTCGATCCCCCGTTGACCCTAATAAAATTAACAGTCTTTCAGATGGGACTTTAAACCGAGTTTACACCGTGCACATAAAGGAACCTGACGAGAATCTGGAATGTGTCTCTGTCTGTATCATTGCACTATCCTCCAAAAATCTAAAATGAATAATCTCTTCAGGAGGCGTCGCTCATATGGGCAACCGGTAGCAACGATAAATAAACGTAAACAAATAAAAAAGATAAGTCGGACATTGCATTATGTTATATTTCGGGTTTTACGCCTGCATCAGCACCATTTCGGGCTATATCGCCGGCAGGCAGTTTACCTAACACCTTTCCTGGGCAGGCTCCAACGGTTAACCAGTACTTGGGTGCACCAACCTCCGTAAGAAACTGCCAAGACATTGCATACAACTAGAATGAGAACAATGTCCTTATTCGCAACTATGTGGTAAGTAAATTAACAATTATTAAAGATGGAAATACAGTCAAACCTGTGTTAGTGATCACCTCCATTAAGCAGCCAAACTATATTAGGCAGTCAGTGTCCAGATTCCCAATATGTTATTTTATTATACATTGACCTCTATTAAGCAGCCACCTGTGCTAAGTATCCACTTTCTGTGATTCCCTTTGTTGGCCGCTTAACACAGGTTGGACTGTATATGCCATCCGCACAATCCAAAGCTACGGACGGGCCTTCGTGGCCGGTCCGTTATGCTCGTTGGCTTTAATTAACCTACCCCTCACCGCTGTAGGTTCGAATTCATCCATGTGAGGAAGCTATCCAGCTGGTTTGTGGAAGGTCGGTGGTTCCACATGGATGCCCGCCCGTGTCTGAGCCAATGCTTGGAGGTACACATGGGGCCTGAGTCATTGTTTATAGGCGCACCTGGGGTATTATTCCACAACACTATGCTTCAAGGAAACAAATGGATATAGTTTGGTGCTATGGAGTAAGATCACAGGTAGCCTACAACATTGACACATGCAGGTGTGCCTCCAGACATTGACTTTAAGTCAAGGTGCGACATGAATGTACGAACAAACAAAGCAAAGGCTAAGCAATAACAACACGTAGAATACATTAAATAGAAACTACAAAAACAACAACAAAAACAACAGTGACACATTCGAAAGATCACATACAACATAGCAAAATAAATAATTGTGTAGACCATGTATGCTAGTGACCGATTTACCTTCAGTTCGTTCGATTCTTTCCCTATTCCGTTGTCGCTAGCTGCAAGTTGTACGGTGTCTGCGAAAACCTGCGTTTATTAAACAGAACAGGGTGGAACAAGGCACCATTTCCAGTAATTGATCCTTCTTGTTTAGATCAAACATAATTTATTCGGATCAAATACATGCATAGATAAATAAACACAATATATTTTATCTTTACATTGAAATAGATATGGATTGAGAAACAAGCTTATGCGAATCCCTTTCCATGTTGGAGTACATGTGGAGTTCAGTAAAACCTATTTATATTTAAGAAATAATAAGTATCAACCGTGGTATATCGCAGAATAACCCGAGTTTGAAGTTCTTATGCGTAGAAATATATCACGAAGGCCGAATTCTAACACGACTTACTTCTAATAATTTTAGACGAGAATCAAAGGAGTATTTTCTTCAAACGCCGTAAATGGAATAGCCAAAACACGGTGCGCGCGCAGCATAGTTCAAGGTAGGTATATCGCAGAATTACCCGAGGTAGATTTTACTCTACACGTATGTATGTTATTAGCTGGGTCGTGTTAGAATATATATTATAGAAAAGATAGATAGTTTATTTTTAAAGTTCAACCTGTACATATAATCAATACAAACAATACAATACACGTGAACAGCCAGCCCCATGGGCTTCAGTTGTACTAACAGCAGGGCCATCGCTCGCATTTGAAAGTGGTCCGGCCAAATAGTAGGACTGGAAGTGCGACTTGTCTATGCGATCCGGAGTCGTGTTGTCCCGGAAAAAGATTCCAGATATCTTTACTCACATTCCATACATAGTAGTTCAATAGGAAAAATAAACATTTACAATACATAAACTATTTGATACAAATAAAAGTAGATGACAATTATTCGAACGTCAATCCATCTAGAGCTTTAAGCTTTCGATTAAATCCATTTTCATTCTGTATAAAATTTATATGTAATGTACATTGTGAATGAATAAATATGTTTAAACCAATCCATCTAAAGACAGACAATTTCTAAGCAATAAACTGGATTTTGGGTTTCTGTTCAGGAGATCAACATTTACTAGATTATATCATGTAAAGCTTTGAAAGAAAATTCCAGATACGTTGCCCAAATTAGTGTGTATTCAGTACCATAGCCAGAGGCAAATTTCAACCGAGGCAATCTAGGGTGGCCCGGGGGCATGTTCCCCCTTAAAAGTGTTGGGGGTATTGAAGCGATTTCCTGCGTTTTCTGATATAGCTTTATACTCTATCAGTCAACATTTTATACAGGAAGGGGATATTTTATGCATTTTATTTATTTAATTTTTCATTTATTTTTTTTGCTTTGGACATTTTAACCGAGGCAGCTGCCTCGATGTGCCTCAGTGTGGCTACGGGCCTGGTGTTTATATTAACGAGTAAATATTTGTTATTTTATTAGCTTGTGTAAATTATTCCATTGATAAACTAACAGTCCCATCCACAACGTGTTTGTACTCCGATTCTTTATATCCTTGACGATATCGTGGAGAACAGAACTTGCCATTATCTGTGACATTTCATTTTGCTCATCTACACAATAGTTTTAACCATTCCATTGTCTTATTCTCCCTTTAGTTATAGATATTGAATGCAATTATGTCCGAATCGTCGCCATCACCAAGTAGCGATAGCCCCATCCGTGATAGAACCCTGACAGAGGATGTAATATACGTGGCATGTTCTGTTTCTCTGTAGCAATTTCCTCCGACAACATGATTCTGTTGATCTATCTTCCTCTAATGTCAAACCCCTCGCGTCAAAACCCGCAAAGAAGCTAATAGTATGAGTAGTTAAAAGCATAACTATATAAGAAAGCAATGAAAAATCAGTTGGGTTAAGAAATTAAAAGCAGCTGGGCAGAACAACTAGGGGCTGGCATGATCAATACAGCAAACCACCGTTCTGGTATTGAATTGCTCTGTGGTAGGGAGATGGACAATGTCAGCAGTGAGATCGATTCCAATGGTAGATTGTTCTTGGTAGAACGGAAAACTAGAAGTCTGTAGTTGCTGTAATTAACCTATAGCTTAAGGAATGGCAGTGGCGTGCGGGTGGGGGAGATGGGTGACTAGGTAATTTCAATGGGGATTTCGCCTACATCTCTCATATATTTCGGGAGCGCTATTATATACAGTCTAGCTACCACTATTGAGAAGAAGTTCACACCGATGTTCTGTGATTACGAAGTCCGAAACGGTAGGCCTACACTAATATATATGCTTTATGTCTCTGTTCCATTTTCGGACTGGTAACCATAGACTCAGTTTTTCCCCTTGAAAGTATGAATTCCATTACATGCTAAAATTTTCATTTTTTGCAACATTACGAAAAAAATCATATTCCCCGAATTTACTATTTACTATATTGCTATTTAGAGAGCTACAAATACATACAACCAACTCCCTTAAACTGTTATAGACAGTCCAGAAACATCTAGCAATCTGTGCGCGTGTGTCATAATGAATCACTTTAGACGTGTCTAGAATTCACGATATTAAATAACGACATAATTCCATAAACCGTAGTCCACTACTTAATCCATGGCGTGTGCATCCAGCAGATATTAGAAATAAACGTATCCGCGTTGCAAGCGACACATTCGTATAGATCACAGTCCAAAGCTTTAGACTGGTACATGTAAGTTCATTTTATTACACCTATTGAAATACATTCGTCTGATATGTCTACCAAAAACTCTGAAGGAAATCCGTCGAAAAAAGGACGAAAAAAACGAAAAGCAAACTCTCCATTGCTAGTAGACAGTGGTCAGTGTAGTGAAACCGGTTTATCAGGATATAAAACAGGTGGGGTGAGTGACAATACACACTTATATGTAAACAAACGGGCCAATATAAGTGAGAGGGATTTGATGGCTTCACCTTTAAATACTATGAACATGAATCCAAATATGACCTCACCCATAACGGGGTATGCACCGTACACTTATGGACAACCACAGGGACCTCCGTTCTACCAGACGACCCCAAACTCACCACCCCCCCCCCTGGGCTACCGAATTGTTGGAGGACATGAAAGCTCTGAAACTATCCATCCCCAAAATAGAAAGCATTGAAAAAACTGTTACATGTATAAACCAGAAAATTACAGATATGGAATCCAAAGTCGGGCAACTAGACAAAAGAGTTATAGAAGTGGAATCTTCTTGCACATTTATCAATAGCGAAACGGAAACGTGCAAAAGTGAACTCAGCCAAGCTAAAGTTGAAATAAAAAAACTACATAATTCATGCAAATCACTAAACGACAATGTACAAAAATACGAAGCAGAAAACAGTTTATTAAAAACGAAACTAACTGAGATGGAGGCGAGATCCATGAGAGATAATCTCATGTTCTATGGGATACAGGAGATAGCGACCGAGAACTGTGAAGAACTAGTCAAAACATTTATAAATACACACTTAAACATAGAAACCGACGAAATAGTACTCGATCGAGTCCATCGTATCGGACCAAATACAGCGAATAAACCACGACCGATAGTCGCCAAATTCCATTATCCAAAACAGCATGAACTTGTAAGACAAAAATCATACACGGTAAAAGATGCCATGAAAGCCGCCGCCGTCGGCGTCGGTATACAACGACCAAAGGATATACGGGATGCTCGTAAAGAACTGTATTCGGTTATGAAACGCGAGGAGAAGACAGGAAAAAAGGTGAAATTGATAGGAGATAGACTGTATATCAACGATATTCTATACAAACCAGAAAAAACACCGACGACAGGATCTGGCTGAGGAAGTCAAGAGGAAGAACTCCGGATTCTTACATGGAATGTGAACGGATTAACGCGCAAGTTAGCTGACCCAGACTTTCTTACTATTATATGTGACTATGATGTTATCTTCTTAACAGAAACGTGGTTAAACCAAAACACTAACTTTAATTTATGTATAAAATATTATACATGTGATCATATATATGGCAATAAGACTCCAACTGTTAAAAGAGGTAGATGCAGTGGTGGCATCTCCATATATTACAAAAATAAACTCAGAGATAAAATAACTATTGTAGAACAGCTACAGTGTGGAGTTTTATGGGTAAAATGTGACCATGACTTGTTTCACTTTCAGCAAGATATGTTTATATGTACTGTATATATCCCCCCTAGTAATTCTAGAGTCTTGGAACAATCCGATATAGATTTTTTTGAACAAATAGAAAACGGGGTTGAAAAATACCAGTTATTAGGTAAAATATTAATAAACGGTGATTTCAATAGTCGTACATCAGATTTATTGGATACGCTCAATTATGACATATATCTTGATAATACAGACCAACTATCTAATAGTGTTGACATTCCGATCCGGGTGAATAGAGATCGCATTGTCGACATTTACGGTAAACGGTTACTTTCATTATGTAAATCTTCAAATCTATTAATTGCAAACGGTCGATTATTGCATGACTCAGACATCGGTGAATTCACATTTCATAATGTAAACGGATCGAGCTGCGTCGACTACGTGTTACTTAGCTTGGAAGATTTCGAGTATATTACACACTTCATGATTAATGACCCGACCGAATTTTCAGATCACTCCGCTATTAGTATTCATATAGAACTAACACGCCCACCCGAACGATCATGTGACGAAGACAATACTCCCAAAACTCGTATACAATGGGACGAATCACTTATCCATGACTTTCGCGAGAAATTGTTGAATAATTATGACACGCTTCTACACCTATCAAATACTATCGATATGAGAAATACTGACGATACGGTGACCAGTTTTACTAAATACATACAGGTAAACGCGTTTGAAATATTCGGTCGAACAAGGAAATGTGAACACAATAATAATAATAACAGAAATAACAAGTTTAAGAAAAAGAAATGGTTTAATGGGCAATGCTATGTAAAACGACAAGAAATTTATTAAAGCAAGAAACCAATTTAGTAGAAATAAATCTGAATCAAATAAACTTTTATTCTTAGAAAAAAAGAAACTATATAATAAATTTAAAAAACAGACGAAAAAATCATATCTAGAAAAAGAACGGTACCACATCTCAAATTTAGCAAAATCACAACCAAAACAATTTTGGAAAACTATCAAAACCCAGTATAAAACATACAAACCAACTTCAGATAAACTCACTGCATCGGAGCTACATACACACTTTAAAGATTTATTCGGAGGGAATACTACACCACAAACTCCAAATATTAACATCCCATTGATCCATGATGAGGAATTAGATATATTGATAACAGAATCAGAACTTAAGTAAGCTGTTTATGCCCAAAATAACTGCAAAAGCCCAGGAAATGATGAGTTAATAGCAGAAGTATCTAAATACTCTATTGATATTTTAACCCCATTTTTACTAAAATTATACAACAAACTATTTATAAATAGTGAATATCCCAACACCTGGGGTGATGGCATTATAGTCCCAATCTTTAAAGGGGGAAATATTAATGACGCAAAAAACTATAGGGGCATAACTCTAATAAATATACTTAGTAAGATTTATTCACATATTTTACTCAGTCGCCTAACCAAATGGTCGGAGAAACATAATAAAATCTCACCTAACCAATTTGGGTTCCAGAAAGGAAAATCCACAACGGATTGTATCTTTAATTTATACGCCATCATTGCAAAATTATTAAATAGTAAGAATAAAGTGTACTGTGCCTTTCTAGACATAGAAAAGGCATACGATAACGTAGACAGAACTTTACTATGGCAAAAACTTATAAACGAAAATGTTAGTTTAAGAATAATAAATGCCATAAAAGCCATGTATAGCACGGTTAGAGCATGTGTTAGGTATAATTCCACTTCAGAAATGTTCGATTCACATATCGGGGTCAAACAAGGTGATCCGAGCTCCAGCTTCATGTTTTTATTTTTCATCAATGATATTATACAATATATTAATTCCGATATAGATGGAATTTGACAATAGATGAAATTAAAATATTCATGTTGCTTTTTGCTGACGATGCTGTCTTACTTGCATATAAACCAGAAGCACTACAGTCCATGTTAAACGATGTACAACAATAGTGTAACTTGTGGGGCCTTAAAATAAATACTAAAAAAAGTAAGATCATGATCTTCGAAAAAGGGCGACACACACATTATGATTTTTATCTCAATAATACAATATTGGAAACAGTTGAATCGTTTAAATATTTGGGAGTTTATTTAAAAAAAAAAATAACTGGTATAGAACCCAAAATAGATTAGCACAACATGCTTCGTTTTCTATGCACAATCTATTTACTGTATTCAATCAAATAGAGTTGAAAAGTTCGGGAAAATGTAAACTATTTGATACATTAGTGGGATCCATACTTAATTATAGTGCATCAGTGTGGGGAAACAATGAGGGTAAAGATATTGAACTGATCCACACTAAATTTTGCAGAAAAGTATTAGGAGTCAAGAAATCCACGAATCTCGATGGTCTATACGGAGAACTCGGACGTTATCCTATGCGAATCGCGCGACAAATTATTATGATTAAATACTGGATTAAACTTTTATATTCGAATGAAAACACGATAACTTTCCAGATCTATAAAATGCTAGAACGTGATTGTGAAAATGGAAATACATATAACGGATCGAACTGGGCGTCGCAAATTAAAACGACACTACATCATATTGGCATGTCAAACATTTGGAACTATCGCTACAACATGTTGGTACATATTTCTCCAATAAAACAAAGAATAATAGATATATACAAACAGACATGGTATTCAAATATTACTAACTCAACTAGGCTGAGCTCGTATAACATATATAAATATAGTTTCAATTTCGAAAAATACTTAGATTATATCACGGAAAACAAATTTCGAATAGCACTGACACGCTTTAGAATATCGTCGCACGAACTTACAATAGAAACCGGCAGATATAATAACATTAGACGAGAAGATAGACACTGTCCGAATTGTAACATGAATATCTTATTAGAAAACGAATACCACTTCCTGTTAGTATGCCCAAAATATAGGGAATTACGTACCAAGTACCTTAAACCGTATTATAACCATTGGCCCAACATTAATAAGTTTGAACATATCATGTCGGAACAGTCAACACGTTGTATTCTTAATACTTCTAAGTTTATATATTATGCATTAATCAGTAGGAGTGGACATTAATACATTTTAATATTTAAATAATCATATTGATACATCCAACCCACCGTAAGCATATGTATACAGAACAAATCCTTGTAATTCGAATTGCTATCTTTTCACAATATTTTATTAAAGAGACCTCTTGGTAATTACTTTTGTGTACCCACTACAATGTGTAATTATTGTATTTGCTTTAAACGTCTTATAGATGTTTTACGCAATAAACTATTGTTGTTGTTGTTGTTGTTGATATCAACACGTGTGTAATCAATCAATATAATAGTCAGACAATTACATTCCTATACGAGTCCGTGAACACGGGAAACCCGTGCGTTATATTCGTTTGAAGCAGTCTACTATAAACCTCTCATATACGACAGTGTTTTAACATGACATAAATAGTGGACTGATGTCTAAAGGCCAAAAGGATATGTAGTGCAGTGGTAACACGCTGGACTGGTAATCCCCCGTCTGACCCTAATATAATTAACAGTCTTTCAGATGTGACGTTAAACCGTGGACTCGTGTTGGTGCTTTACGCCGTGCACGTAAAAGAGCCAGAGGAGACTCTGGAATGGGTCTCTATCTGTATCATTGCACTATCCTCCAAACATCTAAAATGACTAATCTCTTCAGGAGGCTCATATGGGCAACCGGTAGCGACGATAAATAAATGTAAACCACACACAAAAGGCCAGAGTATTATATTAACTCTTTCAGCGCCGAATAAATTCAGAGCATGTGCAAACAACATAGATCCAGATCAGCCGCGGCGTAACGCCGCGTCTGATCATGATCTATGTTGTTTGCTATTCGGACAGGTGCTTCAGCTCCACTGTCTGAAGAGCAATCAGCATATAGCCTGATCAGACGGCATGTTCTGTTCTGTCCGATCGGGTTCTCTACATTTTTACAAAGTCGCTCCTATGCGACATTGGCGGTGAAAGAGTTAAACACTACGTGTAAATGTACGAAATTAACATTTTTAATTAGTAGGATGTTGTTATATAAGTGTGTGTTTTAAGTAAGATATAAGCCTCAAACGGATCCAATATGTAAAATATTGGCACTGTCTTCGGCGGTACGCGCCTCATGCAGTCCAATATTTTACATATTGGATCGTTTTCGGCTTATATCCTATACTTACAATATTGTGTTGCCTTTTATGTTATGTTACATTGTAACCTGACAGTGAATAAGCTTAATGGTGTTGTGTTACAACATGTACCGCGTGTTAATTGGAATATACAAGACGATGATAGGTAAAGGACATAGACCGAGCAGGAGGTGTTTCTGAAAAAGACGAAAGACCCATGCACGTACACGACCACGTGCGGATGCACATTTAATTTTATTTAAGTTTATTTAACGTCGTTACCAGTTGCCTAATTGAGCGACGGGCAGTTTAACCGAACAACACCTTTCCTGGACAGGTTCTAGCGGTTAACCAGTATTTGGTGCACCAATGTCCGTAAGAAACAACGTTTTCATATAAAGGTACGCGGTTTGAGAGTGGCTCGAACCCGTGACCATCAGTGATGATAGGATACAGTGGTATACAAGTCAGCGACAGTAACCACTCGACAACTGAGGCGGACTGGATGAACATATAACTGGACATGCACATGTATATTCTTCAATGTCATCATTCGGTATTGAGTAAGGTATGCTTTTAAGTATACGTACCTGTATGGTATATACGTTGTATGGTATACACGTACCTGTATGGTATATACGTATCTGTATGGTATACACGTACCTGTATGGTATATACGTACCTGTATGGTATATAGGTATATGTATGGTATATACGTTGTATGGTATACACGTACCTGTATGGTATATACGTACCTGTATGTATACGTACCTGTATGGTATATACGTACCTGTATGGTATATACGTACCTGTATGGTATACACGTACCTGTATGGTATATACGTACATGTATGGTATATACGTACCTGTATGGTATATACGTACCTGTATGGTATATACGTTGTATGGTATATACGTACCTGTATGATATATACGTACCTGTATGGTATATACGTTGTATGGTATATACGTACCTGTATGGTATATACGTACCTGTATGGTATATACGTACCTGTATGGTATATACGTACTGTATGGTATATACGTACCTGTATAGTATATACGTACCTGTGTGGTATATACGTACCTGTATGGTATATACGTACCTGTATAGTATATACGTACCTGTATGGTATATACGTACCTGTATGGTATATACGTACCTGTATAGTATATACGTACCTGTATTGTATATACGTACCTGTATGGTATATAGGTATATGTATTGTATATACGTACCTGTATGGTATATACGTATCTGTATGGTATATACGTATCTGTATGGTATACACGTATATGTATGGTATATACGTACTGTATGGTATATAGGTATATGTATGGTATATACGTACCTGTATGGTATATAGGTATATGTATGGTATATACGTACCTGTATGGTATATAGGTATATGTATGGTATATACGTGACTGTATGGTATATAGGTATATGTATGGTATATACGTACTGTATGGTATATACGTACCTGTATGGTATATACGTACCTGTATGGTATATACGTACCTGTATGGTATACACGTACCTGTATGGTATATACGTACCTGTATGGTATATACGTACCTGTATGGTATATACGTATCTGTATGGTATATACGTATCTGTATGGTATACACGTACCTGTATGGTATATACGTACCTGTATGGTATATACGTACCTGTATGGTATGTACCTGTATGGTATACACGTACCTGTATGGTATATACGTACCTGTATGGTATATACGTACCTGTATGGTATAGTTATCGACGTGCTGTGTGCGTTTCAGTGCGTTCAATACCAGGCTTATGTTTTGCAGGTGTTGCGACTTGGTCATGTGATTATCAATAAGTAATGGCGACCAAGGCCTGATCTGCGAACGAATGAAACAATGGATTCATTCAGAGCTTAACCAAGCATTTTGAAATACGCATTTTATCTTCATTACCTTGATTGTATAGCTCAATGTTGGCATTGGGTGGGAAAGTTAGGTTAATTGTAGCTGCCCACAGGCACAAGACATACTTTTATTTTTTCCCTATAGTCATATAGTATACAACAATGCTTACTCACAGACACAAGACATACTTTTATTTTTGCCCTATGGTCATATAGTATACAACAATGCTTACTCACAGACACAAGACATAATTTTATTTTTGCCCTATGGTCATATAGTATACAATGCTTACTCACAGACACAAGACATAATTTTATTTTTGCCCTATGGTCATATAGTATACAATACTTACCCACAGACACAAGACATACTTTTATTTTTGCCCTATGGTCATATAGTATTCAGTGCTTACCCACAGACACAAGACATACTTTTATTTTTGCCCTATTGTCATATAATATACAACAATGCTTACTCACAGGCACAAGACATACTTTTATTTTTGCCCTATTGTCATATAATATACAACAATGCTTACTCACAGACACAAGACGTATGGCCATAGGGCAAAACATTGTTTTGCCTTGTGCCTGTGTAGTTACCCAACTTCAAGGATTCAAGAGATTATAAACTTTCAATAGAGATGTAAAATTATGTCCATACATGTTAAACCTCAAAGGTTGGTATCTAACTTCAACATTCAATGAGGAAAACTAATTTTCTTTTGTTTGTTTGTGTCTTATGGTGGAGGGGGGGAGTAGAGTCGCGTAAATAGCTTACGTCTTGTGTGTTTTACGTTTATTTATCGTCGCTACCGGTTGCCCATATGAACGACGCCTCCTGAAGAGATTAGTCGTTTTAGATATTTGGAGTATAGTGCAGTGATACAGACAGAGACCCATTCCAGAGTCTCCGCTGGTTCTTTTACGTGCACGGTGTACAGCATCGACACGAGACCTCGGTTTAAAGTCACATCTGAAAGACTGTTAATTTTGAACGTAAAACACACACACAATCACAACTTACCGAACCGCTGTTCATTCCGGAAATGTGCACTCCCCCGTGAAACCACTTGCCATCTGTTGCTGTCTGAAATGTCACTTCTCTCACTGGCGGTCCGTTTGTCAACTTGAACGGCATACTGAGCGTATTGGTCATCGTCGAACTTGATCCCGCTATAGTTGTCATAGTGGGCGGCACTGTGGTTGGCATGGGGTCTTTTGAAACATTGGATCGGCCGATAATTTGCGATATCAGTGAACTGAAGCTCATATTTCGTGTTCCATTATTGCTAGGTATGTTGAATAGAAATTCTGCTAAGTTGACACCATTTGATGCAAGCAGTCTCGTGTTGTAGTCTGGAGGCAGCACTGTAGGTTCTGGTGCATCTTCTAATGAATTATTAAGCTGTTGTGAAACATCTATTATATCTTCACGTGTACTCTCTGGGACAAGTGTTTCGGTCACATCAATCGATTTAATTTCGCTGTCACTGCCGATTTCATCCACTGCATGCATATTATCTGTGTTCTCCATGGACATTGTCGTGCTTGGAGGTAATTGTGTTTTGGCAACATCAATAGTTTCTATGTCCGTGTCATTTCCGATTTGTACGATTTGTACCCCAACAGGAATAGTTTCTACTTCCATAGACACTGTCATGGTGGGGGATAAATCTGTAGCATTGCCCGCAACACTCGTTTCGTACATTGTTTTATCTACTGATTGGCTAATCTGAGAAGTTGTCGAATTGGTGGTGTTGACAGCTACTTCGGTGCGAATCGGCGCGCCAAAGCATTTTGACACATTGTCTGCATAGAACAAAAGCAAGCGTATACAACAGAGGTATGCATATATTGTGGCAATGAGGCACAGACGGAGTTGTAATCCAATGGTAACACGCTGGACTGGTAATCCAGGGTTCGCAGGTTCGATCCCCCGTCTGACCCTAATAAAATTAACAGTCTTTCAGATGGGACGTTAAACCGAGGTCTCGTGTCGGTGCTTTACACCGTGCACGCAAAAGAACCAGAGGAGATTCTGGAATGGGTCTCTGTCTGTATCATGCACTATCCTCCAACATTCTAAAATGACCAATCTCTTCAGGAGGCGTCGCTCATATGGGTAACCCGTAGTGACGATAAATAAAAACGTAAAAAAAATAAAAAAATAATTATTGGTCACAAATGACACATTGGGACATTGTTTAAAGTTGCACCAACAGCTCGGGTCATATGGTGGCTCTCCAACTGTCATTGGTGGAGGATGCACCCGAGTGGGCCTCCGAACAGTTATGTTTGTTATTGCTAATGTTCACATTAATTTAAGTGGTTGTGCGGTTGTGACTTGTAGTGAAATGAGGCTCCAGACAACGGCAGTAAATATGACTAATAGTGTATAAAACATATATTAGCCAAATACATCATTGGAAATCATAAAACAAAACGAAGATTGAGTTTATTAGTGTAAGGTCAGATAGTATTCACTTAATGAAATAAATTCCATTTTTACACTAATAACACATATCTTCATTTTCTTTTATGGTTTTCAATGATTTCTTTTTAACAACTTTTATTCATTTTACTGCATGATATGAGGTTGATTTCACAGCACTATTAGTCGGTATGTGCAATTACATTCACGGACCTTACCGTGACGAATGGTATATGTGCAACTATACTAGAGGACATAGAAAACGCACACCTACATTATATGATTATTATTACATGAAAACGAAATAAGATATATCACATCTTTATTACAAAACACAAACTGAACAACTAAAAATAGTCTAAAATGTTTAAAACTATGTATTTATATAGTTATTGTTTTTCATGTAAAAACACACGTATCCGAAGTGTGCGTTTTCTATGTCCTCTTGTATATATAGAACTGGAAGGCGTGCATGCATAGAGATAGTATTAAGGATATTGCGGAAACACTGGAACAATTGGGCTATGATTACATATTGCATACGGTCGTCATTATGCAGGGTCTTCCTCTCTCCATATGGCGTTCGATTAATAATCGAGACGGTTGTGAGTTCGATTCCCGCTATAACTACAGTGGTGGTAGCCTTCTCAGTATGGCAAACACATAAATCTACACTGCCTCTTCGTTCTTCATCGTGGCGATGGATACCACCAGGAATGTGGTATCGAGAGCGATTGATCTAATGTTGTAATAATTTGTTTGTTTCGCAATCGAGCTAAAACGTTAAAACTATGTCTATATACAAAGCTCCCTCCATTACCATTGAGGCTCCAGGGATCGCAGGTTCGATCCCCCATCTGACCCTAATAAAATTAACAGTCTTTCAGATGGGACGTTAAACCGAGGTCTCGTGTCGGTGCTTTACACCGTGCACGTAAAAGAACCAGATGAGACTCTGGAATGGGTCTCTGTCTGTATCATGCACTATCCTCCAAAATCTAAAATGACTAATATCTTCAGGAGGCGTCGCTCATATGGGCAACCGGTAGCAACGACAAATAAACGTAAAACACACACCATTGAGGCCAATGAGACGGATTCAACTTATGAATACGTTTGTAATTGGCGATACTAATTACAATCAAATAAGACCGAATTACCAAACTTGATACAACAATGTCGAATGATTTTCAAAACACCCACGGGGAGGCGGGCTGCTGGTTTAGCTCACATGTTTCACACACTGTAACTGGCATTGTGGTTGTGCAGCTTGTCGAGGACAAGGATTCGTGTCGTAATTTGATACAAATGTCGTCCACATTGGTCTCGTCAATGGTGACATTCATTTGCATAGACCACGTGTCAGGACGCGACAACCAATCAAAATACGTGTTGCCTTCGTCGCGGATTACTAGTGCTCCAATGAAAATCGGTGTGTCATATACTGTAGGGAAAATAGAAAAAGAAACACGTACATTTCACAACTGCGATATGTTTCAGAGCTATCATATAAAAGTATCATATTCTACACGTTTAGCATGAATTGTTTGTTTTGTGATTCATTTTATTAAATATGTATGTATCGTCGATCTCTGTTAAACCGGGGCAATGCCCCCAGAAGTATATGTATTTAGTCAATTTGATTGTTTCGGCGGATATTGCAAGATACAGAAGACGCACACATTTCAGAGGCATCATTGGATCCTTTGATAAAATGTTTTTATCCCGCAGGTGTGTGTGTGTTTTACGTTTATTTATCGTCGCTACCGGTTGCCCATATGAGCGACGCATCCTGATGAGATTAGTCATTTTAGATTTTGGAGGATAGTGCAAGATACAGACGGAGACCCATTCCAGAGTCTCCTCTGGTTCTTTTACGTGCACGGTGTAAAGCACCGACACGAGACCTCGGTTTAAATCCCATCTGAAAGACTGTTAATTTTATTAGGGTCAGACATTCTCTCCATTTCATATAGAAATCGGTATACAGTCAAACCTGTGTTAGTGGTCACCTCCATTAAGCAGACAACATGTATTAAGCAGTCATACTCCAGATTCCCAATAATCTGTTTTATTATACATTTAACCTCTATTAAGCAACCACCTGTGCAAATCAGTCACATTCTGTGAGCTCCTTGGTTGGCTGCTTAAGACAGGTTTGACTGTATGTACAGTGATTGGCGATTTGTGATGACATCAATATGGCTCACGGTAATGCTAAGAAACTTGCATGAATATAAAGATGAGAATATTTAACATAGTGCTAAATGTTACAAGCAAAATGCTATTTCCGTACAGACTGCTTCAGATACGCTCTGGCACCATGATTGAACACTCGATCTTCCGCAAAGCAACTCAGTGGATAGGTTTCCGTTGAACATATAGCGGTAAGGGGCAAGCTATTGGGGGATTCAATCGTTCAAATTAATAGTTCTGACAGTGTACGCAACTACATTATAAGTAGCTGCGCAGTCACTCATGCATTTACTTACATATATTCAAACTATCCAAAATGTCTAGGGCTTCGTCGGTACTGTTGAATGTGAATATTGTGCCGCCATCTTTGTTACAAAGTGTCTTTGCTGTTGGTAAGTTTCCGCCGGAAGTAGACCAGACACAGCGTGTGTGGTAAGTAACTGCGTGGGTTTGGACTGATTCCAAAGATGTAGAACCTGTAATTTAGAAAACACGTCAAACAGAGGTTCAAAAACGGATTCGGTTTCCTGCTTTTGAAGTATTTGTTTGTTTGTTTTGAGAATTTGTTGCTTAAGTCGCACCGATAGACCAGGTCATATGACGACTCTCCAGCTATGAAGTCAGAATAGTACAGACGGATATGTAGTCCAGTGGTTAACACGCTGGACTGGTAATCTAGGGATCGCAGGTTCGACCCCCCGTCTGACCATAATAAAATTAACTGTCTTTCAGATGGGACTTTAAACCGATGTCTCGTGTCGGTGCTTTACATCGTGCACGTAAAGAACAAGAAGAGACTCTGGAATGGGTTTCTGTCTGTATCATTGCACTATCCTCCATAAATCTAAAATGAATAATCTCTTCAGGAGGCGTCGCTCATATGGCCAACCGGTAGCGACGATAAATAAACGTAAAATAAATTAATATAAACAATTACAGATACGTTATTGATTATGGAACTAATGTGGAATGAATGAGTAAAATTGTTCCCACTGGTATTACGGATTCAGAAATATATTGTTATAAACGGTACTTGCCTTCAGAAAAATCCCGCCATGTAATACAAAACAATATCAGAATTGTGTTCGCAAAAAATCTCATTTTTCTGCTTTGAATGCAGGGAACATATAATGTGTCCGCATGTTCCGAATGCATTAGTATTGTGCTGTAATATCAACACAGACGTTTTGTCTGTTGGTCAAAATCCTAAGCATGCTAAGAACAAGAACGCGGCAATTATCGCCTTAGTTTCTAAGTGACTTTACCATAGCATACACTTGGTACAGGGTAATTGTAGAGGCAGAGGTCAACCATATATCAGCGTACACGTCGTGACCTAGGCACAGCACAGACGGATCTGTAGTCCAGTGGTAACACGCTGGACTGGTAATCCAGGGATCGCAGGTTCGATCCCCAGTCTGACCCTAATAAAATTAACAGTCTTTCAGATGGGACGTTAAACCGAGGTCTCGTGTCGATGCTTTACACCGTGCACGTAAAAGAACCAGAGGAGACTCTGGAATGGATCTCTGTCTGTATCATTGCACTATCCTCCAACAATCTAAAATGACTAATCTCTTCAGGAGGCGTCGCTCATATGGGCAACCGGTAGCGACGATAAATAAACGTAAAACACACACACACACACTTGGCACAGCTCACAGCAAGAAAATGGGTCAAGGACTTCGCTGACACCAGCCTCGCTATCGGAACAGTAGAAGCCACGTGACTCAGTATGCGCGGCAACAGATTAACATAGCTACTTGGCGAGACAGCAATGCTCGGTGCTGGAGACGGCGGATAGCTGGCAATTGTGTTAGCCGGCTCCTTCAAGGAGACGGTGGGACACGACTGTTACCCTGATCCGTAGAGACGAGGAACCCAGCGAAGAAACCGGAACCATTCTTGCTGCTGTGAGCTGACACATGGTGGAGGATATGGCCATAACCTAAAAGGGACCGCCTTCAAAAGAACGGATACAGGACTTGTCACTCTGGCAAGAAAGAGGAGGCCACTTCGGACGTCCACATAAGCATCGTAGCAGTCTACATAACCTACGTAGAGAAACCAGTTGCCCACATGCCTTGACGGAGGTGACTTTAAATAAAGCTACAACTACTACTGGCAGAGGTCAACATGCTGTAAGATGACGTGTCGGTGTACAATCTTTATTTCAAGACGACTGTTCAGCGTACGCAATATCTTGACTTTAAGACGACTGTTCAGCGTACGCAATATCTTGACTTTAAGACGACTGTTCAGAGTACGCAATATCTTGACTTTAAGACGACTGTTCAGCGTACGCAATATCTTGACTTTAAGACGACTGTTCAGCGTACGCAATATCTTGACTTTAAGACGACTGTTCAGCGTACGCAATATCTTGACTTTAAGATGACTGTTCAGCGTACGCAATATCTTGACTTAAGACATGTTCAGTAGCATATCTGACTTTAAGACGACTGTTCGACTGTTCAGCGTACGCAATATCTTGACTTTAAGACGACTGTTCAGCGTACGCAATATCTTGACTTTAAGATGACTGTTCAGCGTATGCAATATCTTGACTTTAAGACGACTGTTCAGCGTACGCAATATCTTGACTTTAAGACGACTGTTCAGCGTACGCAATATCTTGACTTTAAGACAACTGTTCAGCGTACGCAATATCTTGACTTCAAGACGACTGTTCAGCGTACGCAATATCTTGACTTCAAGACGACTGTTCAGCGTACGCAATATCTTGACTTTAAGACGACTGTTCAGCGTACGCAATATCTTGACTTTAAGACGACTGTTCAGCGTACGCAATATCTTGACTTTAAGACGTCTGTTCAGCGTACGCAATATCTTGACTTTAAGACGACTGTTCAGCGTACGCAATATCTTGACTTCAAGACGACTGTTCAGCGTACGCAATATCTTGACTTTAAGACGACTGTTCAGCGTACGCACGATCTTGACTTTAAGACGACTGTTCAACGTACGCACGATCTTGACTTCAAGACGACTGTTCAGCGTACGCACGATCTTGACTTTAAGACGACTGTTCAACTTAGGCACGATCTTGACTTCAAGACGACTGTTCAGAGTACGCACGATCTTGACTTCAAGACGACTGTTCAGCGAGCGCACGATCTTGACTTCAAGACGACTGTTCAGCGTGCGCACGATCTTGACTTCAAGACGACTGTTCAGCGTACGCACGATCTTGACTTCAAGACGACTGTTCAGCGTGCGCACGATCTTGACTTCAAGACGACTGTTCAGCGTACGCACGATCTTGACTTCAAGACGACTGTTCAGCGTGCGCACGATCTTGACTTCAAGACGACTGTTCAGAGTACGCACGATCTTGACTTTACGACGACTGTTCAGCGTGCGCACGATCTTGTGCACCTGAAGCTGTCTTATGACAAGACAGTTTCAAATCAATTCAAATTGTATTTACTGTCTGCATGGCACATAATGTATAGCGTTTGACCGGTCGGGTGCACACGATCGTGCGAATACACTGAACAGTGTTGAGCTTTTGCAATTACCATTAGTTACGTGTATGCATTTTTCACAGTAAAGAAACGGTCCGGTGTCAGGTTGCAAGGAGTGAAACAATGGTGTGAGTGTTTTACGTCGATTTATCGTCACTACCGGTTGCTCATATGAGCGACGCCGGAGTCTCCACTTGGTTCTTTTACGTAGGCCTACACGGTGCAAAGCACCGACAAGAGACATCGGTTTAAAGTCTCATCCGAAGACCTACGATATCAGTCATTTTAGTATGGTATAGCCGGTGATCGAGCCTCTGACTTCTGGATTACAAGTCTGGCGTGTTAACAACCTGATCACTGATCCGCTACAAGAAACAATGGTGTGAAAAACGTAGTGTTACATGTTTAGAGCCTTAGTTGTGACGTCATTCAATCCATTCTTATCGCGATGTGTAAATAGAAGACAAGCATCAGAAAGTTCTAAGAAATAATTGTCACAGACCAAATATCATAAATAAAAGCTATCCTTTATTTTTCACGCATAAGCCAGATTGGGTAAATACATTGCTTGATGTACAGGACACACACGTGTTAAGGTTCCCAGATCTACATAAGACGATGATCAGCCTTTATTGATCATGTATTGTTTTTATTTCCTTAATGCGTTTTTCTTATTTGTAACTGACGTCACAATTAAAACGAAATTCCACGACATATTTTCACCACTATATATAGCGTTCAGTTACGCAAAACTGCCATTTTCCCGCCACATCTACTAGCAGCGGATATGGCCGTCTCTTGGAGCACAGTCTTGTTTCGGAGCAAATGAGATGGGATTGGGGCCTCAGTGGCTGAGTGATTAGTCATTGATTTTAAATCACCCAACCCTCCCCCGCTGTAGGTTCGAATCCTGTACAATCAGCCAACCCTCCCCCGCTGTAGGTTCGAATCCTGTACAATCACCTACCCCTCCCTGATGTAGGTTCGAATCCTGTACAATCACCCACCCCTCCCGCTGTAGGTTCGAATCCTGTACAATCACCTACCCCTCCCTGATGTAGGTTCGAATCCTGTACAATCACCTACCCCTCCCTGATGTAGGTTCGAATCCTGTACAATCACCCACCCCTCCCGCTGTAGGTTCGAATCCTGTACAATCACTTACCCCTCCCTGATGTAGGTTCGAATCCTGTACAATCACCTACCCCTCCCTGATATAGGTTCGAATCCTGTACAATCACCCACCCCTCCCGCTGTAGGTTCGAATCCTGTACAATCACCCAACCCTCCCTGCTGTAGGTTCGAATCCTGTACAATCACCTACCCCTCCCTGATGTAGGTTCGAATCCTGTACAATCACCTACCCCTCCCTGATGTAGGTTCGAATCCTGTAAAATGGTTTCAATCACAAAGTGTACATGTCGAGGATCAAGCCTCAATAGGTAAGCCACCTTCGGTCTCCCACTTACAATGTCTTAGGACGGACGGACGGACGGCCAGACTGATATATAATAAACTTGAAACACAAACATGAGATGCGACTCCAAAAATGTTCAATTCTACTCAGTTTGTTTGGAGGTTTTATTGAAGTCACACATGCAGTATATGTCATAGGACGACTCTCCAGCTATTATTGGTGGAGGATGACCCCGGTAGACAGTCACACTGGTAGAACCACCGACCTTCTGCAAGTCAGCTGGATAGCTTCCTCACATGAAATTATTTGACAACAACAGTGGGATTCGAACCTACAGCGGTGTGAGGCAAGTGATTTGAAGTCATCAACCGTAACCATGGTCACAGACGTCTCCTCCTCATTCACTGTGAAACACAACTCAAAACTAATTTGGTAATTAACAGATTCCATGCCAGAACATACTGATTTGGGTAAATGAGCACCAATGGAAGGCGGGTAATGAATCAGTTAAATTTCTGCATTTATTCATATGTACAGTTAAAGCAGCATTACATCGTATGAAATAAAATATATTTGAAACATTCAATTTTTACGTATGGGTAGCAATGCTGCTACACATTCTAACATTATACTTTGTATGCTTATAATCATTGGTAAACAGTGTTTTTTGCGATAAAACAAACTCGAAACCGAAAGTAGGACTTTCCGAGTCGATCGGTCACGCACTTGTTTACAACCGGAACGCATCGTCCGCACTTGTTTACATTCAAAATGCATCGACCCCATTTGTCCCAAGTTGTCTTTTTTAATTAAATTACTTGATATGTTGATTCATACCTCTGTTAGCGTCTTTTAGGGATATTTCTACATCCCCGCGAGGGGTACGAAATTAGAGGAAGATAGATAGATAGTATTTCATGTTCAAAATATATATGTTGTTTTCTACATCCTCTGTTGTTTCACGCATGCGCGCTGTGCGTGTTTACATTTCGTGTGTTGATAAACAAATTCGCGTATACGACGGTTTAAATTTATTGGAATTTTTATCGTTTCTGAGCGACTATTTCGATTTTTGTAAACACACACACATTAGTATTTATATTTTACCCAAAACATCCTTTATTACGATGTAATGCTGCTTTAATACTACTTAGTACTACGATAAATACACTGGCAATATGTAGATCAACATATTTAATATACACCAAAGTATCTAAAATACACCAAAGTATTTAATATACACGAACGAATATCAACACTCAAAAGTAGTTAATATACACCAAAGTATTTAATATACACCAAAGAATTTAATATACACCAAAGAATATCAACACTAAAAAGTATTTAATATACACCAAAGTATTTAATATACACCAAAGAATTTAATATACACCAAAGAATATCAACACTAAAAAGTATTTAATATACACCAAAGTATTTAATATACACCAAAGAATATCAACACTCCAACGTATTTAATAGACACCATAGTATTTAATAGACACCAAAGTATTTAATAGACACCAATGTATATTAATACCCCAAGCATTTTTAGCATACACAAATTATTTGAATAAACATCAAAGTATTTATAACTAACAAATTCAACTATACTTATCGTAGTTGGCGCCAAAGAAAGTTTTGATTATTTCCTGTTTCATTTCGGCTGAATACATGCAGCCGTCAAACAAAGAGTAAAAATAGCAGATTATGACAAATCACATACACTGATCAAATTTAAAGATAAATAAAACTCATTTTCAAATATATTTTGCAAATATTCTTTCATGAATAGATTTAGGACAAACAAATTCAATGCATTGATATCCACTGCAATACTGGCTGCAAAGGAAATTTCAATCAAAGGGCAATAACCCTGGTGTTATTTGGACCGATCCAGAAGTAAAGTGTACATTTACTACCACACTATAGCTATGCATATTGTTTTACGGTTCATAAAATTCCACCCATTAGCGCAGTGGTTAGCGTGCTCGCTTCTCACCAATGCAACCCGGGTTCGATCCTTGGACTGGGAAGTATGTGAGATGGTACGGTGGTCGCCAGATCGGACAGGTGGGTTTTCTACGGGTACCCGGTTTCCTCCAACACGAATGACCACATATACGCTTTCATCCGAGCCAATGAGAGTGATTAATATAAGTTGTTAAAAGTTTAAACTTAAAATGTGCTTGTTGCTACCAGATAAAACACACAGACTTGCTTTGGCTTAATGCCAATATCACAGATTGTAGCAAAATAAATTTAAAAAATCACCCTCCGCTATAATGTTAGTATACTGTAAAGATATAGTTTCTTTACATATATATATATATTTACATCACTTTTGCATATCCTTCTATGAACATATATGTCCTGTCTGTTTGTATCCATTTTCGTATGAATTTCCTCACATTATGATATGCAGATGACATGCGTACTCGAAGTTCCGGTCATGTGCATTCGCAGTGGTGGGCAGCGTTCCTTGCATGAAAAGGCGTGTCTGACAGTTTATATGCTGTTCCAAGGATGATCTGTTTATACAGCACGTCGCGATTCTGGACTAAATACATCTTAAATGCGAAGTGTGCTATATTTTTATTTTTGAAAAGAATAATTAATGTAAATATAAGTAATGAATCGCGGGTTAATAATTTCCATCTGGGTATGAACTACAGTGGAAGTGTTTAAAGTTAGCTTGGATTCCTTCGGCCTCCACACACTTTAACCACGCCCAATGTAGTTCATACCCCCCAATGGAAAATATTAACCCGCGATTCATTGCTTAAATATTTACAATTCTGATTTACTTTTAAAAAGTAGTTAAAATAGTAACAATGTGCAAGCTATGTATTTTGAAAAATCACAACCATTGGTACCGTTAACTTCATTTTTATTATTATTTATTTATGCTAACTTCATTTTTATTATTATTTATTTATGCAAACTTCATTTTTATTATTATTTATTTATGCCAACTTCATTTTTATTAGGTATTATTAATTTATGCTAACTTCATTTTTATTATTATTTATTTACACTATCTTCATTTTTATTATTATTTATTTATGCCAACTTCATTTTTATTATTATTTATTTACAAGTAGCTAAAAAAATTATAGATAAAATATATAACATGGAACAAATTCCACATACGTTAAAGCAGCATTATATCGTAATAAAGGATGCTTTTTGGGTAAAATATAAATACTAATGTATGTTTGTTTACAAAATTCGAAATAGTCGCTCATAAATGATAAAACTCCAATAAATATACACCATCGTATAAGCGAATTGTTTATCAACAAACGAAATGTGTTTATCAACACACAAAATGTAAACATGCACGCGCATGCGTGAAACAACAGCGGATGTAGAAACGCACGTTGGAATGTCAACATATTTTAACATGAAATACTATCTATCTATCTTCCTCTAATGTCGAATCCCTTGCGGGGACGAAGACATGTCCCTAAAAGACTGAGATAACAGAGGTATGAATCGACATCTCAAGTAATTCAATTAAATAAGACAACGTGGGACAAATGGGGACGATGCATTCCGAATGTAAACAAATGCGGACGATGCGTTCCGATTGTAAACAAGTGCGTGACCGACCGACTCGTAAAGTCCTACTTTCGGTTTCGAGATTGTTTTATCACCAAAAAACACTTTTTACTAATTGAACATAATTATGCAAATCATAATGTAAGAATGCATACCAAAAATTTGAAATTTTCAAATATCTTTTATTTCATACGATATAGGGCTGCTTTAATTAAACGCTACATACATTATTTATTTTATGATAATACCATGATATGTAATAATATATATATATAATGATATATAATGTTGTCATTATTATACATATATAGTCTGTATATGTGGGGTGGGAATAGATGGCTACTTAACTATGTGGCATCTGTATATAAAACAGTGGCAAAGAAAACTACGGTCAAACCTGTGTTAGTGGTCACCTCTATTAATCAGCCAACCTGTAATAATCAGCCAATTTACAGATTCCAAATATGTTGATTTATCTATCTATCTTCCTATAATGTTAAACCCCTCGCAGGGATGTAGACATGTTGCGTGTCAAAAACCACAAAGAAGTTAAAAGTATGAGTAATTAAAAGCATAAATATAAGAAAGTAACGAAAAAATAAGTTAAGAGTAGGGATGGCAATGAAAATTCGAATATTTGCTCCAACGTCCAAATACTATTGAAGTATTCGAGAAAAAATATTATATTGTCCTCAAAAATGCAACCCGCTCAGTCACACGTTTGGAAATGCTTGACTTGCTCTGAGAATAAGAAAACTGCTATTCAAATTGGATTTACCAAATTCATGTACAACATCAATAATCATTTGAAGAAGATGACGTTTACGTGTAAAACAGAAATTAGGTTAGTTTGGCAATTTTTATAAGAGTTCGAGTGACTTTGAGTTTTTGATAGAATTCTATCGAATATTCGAATATCTTCCCGACCGAATATTTGAATAGTATAATTACTATTCGTTGCCATCCCTAGTTAAAGAGTTTCAAAGCAGCTGGGCAGAACAACTAGGTGCTGCTGGCATGATCAATACAGCAAACTGCTGTTTTATTATACATTTGCTCTCTATTAAGCAGCCACTTTCTGGGATTCCCTTGGCTGGCTGCTTAACACAGGTTTGACTGTACATACGTACACATCTACATTAGCACACACAGGTTCTCAGTAGTGGACTAATAATTCCAACCGTATTATTTCTAGTACCGTATATTCACAATTTCCCAACCATGAACACAAACAAGAGTTGTTGTTTTAAATGCGTAACTACAACAGTACAGTACAACATTGTATTTCAGACGACTTTGTGATATCGAGATCCCCGCTTTTCCTTAGAAACATTTCTTCGAATAAATATTCCACCATCGTCTTGACTACGCTTTTTAGAACCAGAGCGTTTCTTCGTCAACATTGTTGTGTTTGGACGGCGACTTGGTCTGGCCATGTAGTCAGGATCATAATCCGACTGAAAAGAGAAAATGTGTTCATACATCAGCATTAACACGCACACAAGTTGCAGATGAATAGATAGGATGAATACACCGATTTTACTAATCTGCAAATGGTGCATTTTATCAAAGGGAACTAACTCCGATTTTACTAAATTGCAAATGGCGGTTTTTTTGTCAAAGGGAAGTAGCCCCGATTTTACTAAATTACAAATGGCGCATTTTACCAATTGGAGGTAATTCAAACTAGTGGGTATATATGTGTATTTATCCTACCTTCACGCGTAATAATTATTTTGTGGCTAGTTTCATATCAGCATAGGTATTGGCCTGAGGTTACCGAGGGTTAATTTGATATGAATTTGAACATTTAATAATTTAATCAAGCTCTCCGTTATTCATTTATCAGGAATAAATCACAATTACCGAAATAGATACACAGAAACGATTGAAATATTACCATGAAACTACAAACATCTGTTACCTGTTAAATTTGAGATGCTACGGGAAGTAAGCAAACTAGCACCGAGTGCGTTATTTTCTCCGGAACTAGTTATGATACAGCTTTTTCTGGTTTGATACGGGCATGTGACCATATCAAACCAGCAAACGTAATATTAGACTGGAAAACACAGCGTATCGACCTGGGTGGTAGACAGTATTGTGGTAGGCAAATAACCTGGGTGGTAGACAGTATTGTGGTAGGCAAATAACCTGGGTGGTAGACAGTACTGTGGTAGGCAGATAACCTGGGTGGTAGACAGTATTGTGGTAGGCAAATAACCTGGGTGGCAGACAGTATTGTGGTAGACAAATAACCTGGGTGGTAGACAGTATTGTGGTAGGTAAATAACCTGGGTGGTAGACAGTATTGTGGTAGGCAAATAACCTGGGTGGTAGACAGTATTGTGGTAGGCAAATAACCTGGGTGGTAGACAGTATTGTGGTAGGTAAATAACCTGGGTGGTAGACAGTATTGTGGTAGGCAAATAACCTGGGTGGCAGACAGTATTGTGGTAGACAAATAACCTGGGTGGTAGACAGTATTGTGGTAGGTAAATAACCTGGGTGGTAGACAGTATTGTGGTAGGCAAATAACCTGGGTGGTAGACAGTATTGTGGTAGGCAAATAACCTGGGTGGTAGACAGTATTGTGGTAGGCAAATAACCTGGGTGGTAGACAGTATTGTGGTAGGTAAATAACCTGGGTGGTAGACAGTATTGTGGTAGGCAAATAACCTGGGTGGTAGACAGTATTGTGGTAGGCAAATAACCTGGGTGGTAGACAGTATTGTGGTAGGCAAATAACCTGGGTGGTAGACAGTATTGTGGTAGGCAAATAACCTGGGTGGTAGACAGTATTGTGGTAGACAAATACCTGGGTGGTAGACAGTATTGTGGTAGGCAAATAACCTGGGTGGTAGACAGTATTGTGGTAGGCAAATAACCTGGGTGGTAGACAGTATTGTGGTAGGCAAATAACCTGGGTGGTAGACAGTATTGTGGTAGGCAAATAACCTGGGTGGTAGACAGTATTGTGGTAGGCAAATAACCTGGGTGGTAGACAGTATTGTGGTAGGCAAATAACCTGGGTGGTAGACAGTATTGTGGTAGGCAAATAACCTGGGTGGTAGACAGTATTGTGGTAGGTAAATAACCTGGGTGGTAGACAGTATTGTGGTAGGTAAATAACCTGAGTGGTAGACAGTATTGTGGTAGGCAGTATTGTGGTAGGTAAATAACCTGGGTGGTATACAGTATTGTGGTAGGCAGTATTGTGGTAGGTAAATAACCTGGGTGGTAGACAGTGTTGTGGTAGGCAGTATTGTGGTAGGTAAATAACCTGGGTGGTAGACAGTGTTGTGGTAGGTAAATAACCTGGGTGGTATACAGTATTGTGGTAGGTAAATAACCTGGGTGGTAGACAGTATTGTGGTAGGCAGTATTGTGGTAGGTAAATAACCTGGGTGGTAGACAGTGTTGTGGTAGGTAAATAACCTGGGTGGTATACAGTATTGTGGTAGGTAAATAACCTGGGTGGTAGACAGTGTTGTGGTAGGTAAATAACCTGGGTGGTATACAGTATTGTGGTAGGTAAATAACCTGGGTGGTAGACAGTGTTGTGGTAGGTAAATAACCTGGGTGGTAGACAGTATTGTGGTAGGTAAATAACCTGGGTGGTAGACAGTATTGTGGTAGGTAAATAACCTGGGTGGTAGACAGTGTTGTGGTAGGTAAATAACCTGGGTGGTAGACAGTGTTGTGGTAGGTAAATAACCTGGGTGGTAGACAGTATTGTGGTAGGTAAATAACCTGGGTGGTAGACAGTGTTGTGGTAGGCAAATAACCTGGGTGGTAGACAGTGTTGTGGTAGGTAAATAACCTGGGTGGTAGACAGTATTGTGGTAGGTAAATAACCTGGGTGGTAGACAGTATTGTGGTAGACAGTATTGTGGTAGGCAAATAACCTGGGTGGTAGACAGTATTGTGGTAGGCAAATAACCTGGGTGGTAGACAGTATTGTGGTAGGCAAATAACCTGGGTGGTAGACAGTATTGTGGTAGGAATAACTGGTGGTAGACAGTATTGTGGTAGGAAATAACCTGGGTGGTAGACAGTATTGTGGTAGGAAATAACCTGGGTGGTAGACAGTATTGTGGTAGGCAAATGGCAAAAAATAGGCTAATATTCATATTTAAGTAATAATGATAAAAAAATGCCTGCCTCATAAATATTTCGTGACGTCATAACGCTGCGTGTATGATGTCATAACGCTGCGTGTATGACGTCATATGTTCACAGATGGTATGATAAACGTCAGGTTATGAATATTTGGTAATCTTTACTTTCTAAAACTTTCTACAGCCTCTTTCTTATCTGAGGACATCCCCACCATGATTCAGGCAGGATTCGAAAACCTTTAGATTTCGTGGTGGACACGGTATCCACTATAACATGAAGGTGACAATGTCAATGATGTTCATAACAATAGTCTTCTGTGAACATTTCAACAATGTGATGAGATGTTGCAAACATTTCAGACACACATTTTGAGATTACTGTACCTAACGATTAGCTGCAATATAGGGTGTAGGATCATGCGTTTGGTGGTGGGGGGGATGTGATTGGTATGAGAATGTGGTTGGTGGCAGGGGATGTGGTTGATGGCAGGGGATGTGGTTGGTAGGGGAGGGGATGTGGTTAATGGGGGGTGTGGTTGATGGGGAGGGGATGTGGTTGGTAGGGGAGAGGATGTGGTTGATTGGGAGGGGATGTGGTTCATGGGGAGGGGATGTGGTTGATGGGAGGGGATGTGGTTGGTATGTGGTTGATGGGGAGGGGATGTGGTTGGTGGGTGGTTGATGGGGAGGGGATGTGGTTGGTAGGGAAGGGGATGTGGTTGATGGGGAGGGGATGTGGTTGGTAGGGGAGGGGGTATGGTTGATGGGGATGTGGTTGATAGTGGAGGGGATGTGGTTGGTGTAGGGGGATGTGGTTGGTGGGGAATGTGGCTGGTGTAGGGGAATGTGGCTGGTGATGGGGAATGTGGCTGGTGTAGGGGAATGTGGCTGGTGTAGGGGAATGTGGTTGGTGTAGGGGAATGTGGTTGGTGTAGGGGGATGTGGTTGGTGGGGAATGTGGCTGGTGTATGGGGAATGTGGCTGGTGTAGGGGAATGTGGTTGATGGTGCGGGAATGTGGTTGATGGTGCGGGAATGTAGTTGGTGGGGGGGACTGTGGTTGGTAGGGGATGTGGTTGGTGGGGAATGTGGCTGGTGTATGGGGAATGTGGCTGGTGTAGGGGAATGTGGTTGATGGTGCGGGAATGTGGTTGATGGTGCGGGAATGTAGTTGGTGGGGGGGACTGTGGTTGGTAAGGGGACTGTGGTTGGTGGGGGGAATGTGGCTGGTGCGGGTGACTGTGGTTGGTGGGGGGAATGTGGCTGATGGGGGTGACTGTGGTTGGTAAGGGGACTGTGGTTGGTGGGGGGATGTGGCTGGTGGGGGTGACTGTGGTTGATGGTGCAGGAATGCAGTTGGTGAGGAGAATGTGGTAGATGGGGGAATAAAATTGGAGGTGGCGAAGGAATTCATGTAAGCGAGTCCAGCCTATGTACTGATAGCCTTTAAATTGGGATGGTGGTCATCTGCTCTGCAAATCTTATTATGTTATATTTCAGGTTTTACGCCTGCATCAGCACCATTTCGGGCTATATCGCTGGTGGGCAGTTTACTTAACAACACCTTTCCTGGCAGGCTCCAGCGGTTAACCAGTACTTGGGTGCACCAACCTCCTTAAGAAACTGCCAAATTTTTCATATAAATGAGACATGGCCTGAGCGGGGCTCGAGCCCGTGACCAACAGTGATGATAGGTTACAGTGGTAGCTCTGCAAATCTACATAAACGTCAATATACCTTGGTAAAATGGTGATAACATAAAGCTGAAATATTATATCAATAAAGAAATATACCCCTGAATCTTCGGCAACACGGCTCTGCAACCTGTAGCTTAGATCGGCCATGTCTCGTCGGTATTGGTCCAGCTGAGCCTCTAACTTCTCCCGTCGCAGTCGCTCGTAATCTAGCTGTGCTTCCAACTCATTGATTGTTCTGAAACAAACAACATAAAACATTGTACTGTAGTGTACGTTTGATTGAGGTTCCAGGGGCCGATAGAGTTGTTGGCATTGTCAGGGGGCAACGGCTGAGGAATTATTTTTACAACAAAAAACGATTTTGCTACACACTTGAAAATAATAATCATTCCTATTTTAATAAGCATGATTCAGGTGCGTAGCGAGTCTACATCTAGCTCAGAAAATTATAAAAAAATAAAAACATTGCACCATATGCCACGAGACACCCCTAGCCACCTTGCACCATATGCCACGAGACACCCCTAGCCACCTTGCACCATATGCCACCAGACACCCCTAACCACCTTGTGCCATATGCCACCAGACACCCCTAGCCACCTTGCACCATATGCCTCCAGACACCCCTAGCCACCTTACACCATATGCCTCCAGACACCTTGCACAATATGCCACCAGACACCCCTAGCCACCTTGCATCATATACATCCAGACATCCCTAGCCACCTTGCACCATATGCCATCAGACACCCCTAGCCACCTTGCACCATATGCCACCAGACACCCCTAGCCACCTTGCATCATATACACCCAGACACCCCTAGCAACCTTGCACCATATACATCCAGACATCCCTAGCCACCTTGCACCATATGCCATCAGACACCCCTAGCCACCTTGCACCATATGCCACCAGGCACACCTAGCCACCTTGCATCATATACACCCAGACACCCCTAGCAACCTTGCACCATATACATCAAGACATCCCTAGCCACCTTGCACCATATGCCATCAGACACCCCTAGCCACCTTGCACCATATGCCACCAGACACCCCTAGCCACCTTGCATCATATACACCCAGATACCCCTAGCAACCTTGCACCATATACATCCAGACATCCCAAGCCACCTTGCACCATATGCCACCAGACAGCCCTAGCCACATTGCACCATATACATCCAGACATACCTAGCCACCTTGCACCATATGCCACCAGACAGCCCTAGCCACCTTGCACCATATGCCACCAGACAGCCCTAGCCACCTTGCACCATATACATCCAGACAACCCTAGCCACCTCGCACCATATGCCACAAGACACCCCTAGCCACCTTGCACCATATGCCTCCAGACACCCCTAGCCACCTTACACCATATGCCACAAGACACCCTTAGCCACCTTGCACCATATGCCACCAGACACCCCTAGCCACCTTGCATCATATACACCCAGACACCCCTAGCAACCTTGCACCATATACATCCAGACATCCCTAGCCACCTTGCACCATATGCCATCAGACACCCTTAGCCACCTTGCACCATATGCCACCAGACACCCCTAGCCACCTTGCATCATATACACCCAGACACCCCTAGCAACCTTGCACCATATACATCCAGACATCCCTAGCCACCTTGCACCATATGCCACCAGACACCCCTAGCCACCTCGCACCATATACATCCAGACACCCCTAGCCACATTGCACCATATACATCCAGACATCCCTAGCCACATTGCACCATATACATCCAGACATCCCTAGCCACCTTGCACCATGTCTCCAGACACCCCTAGCCACCTCGCACCATATGCCACAAGACACCCCTAGCCACCTTGCACCATATGCCTCCAGACACCCCTAGCCACCTTACACCATATGCCACAAGACACCCCTAGCCACCTTGCACCATATGCCTCCAGACACCCCTAGCCACCTTACACCATATGCCACAAGACACCCTTAGCCACCTTGCACCATATGCATCCAGGCACCTCTAGCCACCTTACACCATATGCCACAAGACGCCCCTAGCCACCTTGCACCATATGCCTCCAGACACCCCTAGCCACCTTACACCATATGCCACAAGACACCCCTAGCCACCTTGCACCATATGCCTCCAGACACCCCTAGCCACCTTACACCATATGCCACAAGACACCCCTAGCCACCTCACACCATATACATCCAGAAACCCCTAGCCACCTCGCACCATATACATCCAGACACCCCTAGCCACATTGCACCATATACATCCAGACAGCCCTAGCCACATTACACCATATGCCACAAGACACCCCTAGCCACCTTGCATCATATGCCTCCAGACACCCCTAGCCACCTTACACCATATGCCACAAGACACCCTTAGCCACCTTGCACCATATGCATCCAGGCACCTCTAGCCACCTTACACCATATGCCACAAGACGCCCCTAGCCACCTTGCACCATATGCCTCCAGACACCCCTAGCCACCTTACACCATATGCCACAAGACACCCCTAGCCACCTTGCACCATATGCCTCCAGACACCCCTAGCCACATTACACCATATGCCACCTTACACCCCTAGCCACCGCACACCATATACATCCAGACACCCCTAGCCACCTCGCACCATATACATCCAGACACCCCTAGCCACATTGCACCATATACATCCAGACAGCCCTAGCCACATTACACCATATGCACAAGACGCCCCTAGCCACCTTGCACCATATGCCACAAGACACCCCTAGCCACCTTGCACCATATACATCCAGACACCCCTAGCCACCTCGCACCATATACATCCAGACACCCCTAGTCACCTTGCACCATATACATCCAGACAGCCCTAGCCACCTTGCACCATATGCCACAAGACACCCCTAGCCACATTGCACCATATACATCCAGACACACCTAGCCACCTTACACCATATGCCACCAGACACCCCTAGCTGCCACCTTGCACCATATGCCTCCAGACACCCTTAGCCACATTGCACCATATACATCCAGACATCCCTAGCCACCTTACACCATATGCCACAAGACAGCCCTAGCCACATTGCACCATATTCATCCAGACAGCCCTAGCCACCTCGCACCATATGCCTCCAGACAGCCCTAGCCACCTCGTACCATATGCCTCCAGACAGCCCTAGCCACCTTGCACCATATGCCGCCAGACAGCCCTAGCCACCTCGCACCATATACATCCAGACAGCCCTAGCCATCTCGCACCATATGCCTCCAGACAGCCCTAGCCACCTCGTACCATATACATCCAGACAGCCCTAGCCACCTCGCACCATATGCCTCCAGACACGCCTAGCCACATCGCACCATATACATCCAGACAGCCCTAGCCACATCGCACCATATACATCCAGACAGCCCTAGCCACATCGCACCATATACATCCAGACAGCCCTAGCCACATCGCACCATATACATCCACACACCCCTAGCCACCTCGCACCATATACATCCAGACACCCCTAGCCACCTTGCACCATATACATCCAGACAGCCCTAGCCACATTACACCATATACATCCAGACAGCCCTAGCCACATCGCACCATATACATCCACACACCCCTAGCCACCTCGCACCATATACATCCAGACACCCCTAGCCACCTTGCACCATATACATCCAGACAGCCCTAGCCACATTACACCATATACATCCAGACAGCCCTAGCCACATTACACCATATACATCCAGACAGCCCTAGCCACATTACACCATATACATCCAGACAGCCCTAGCCACCTCGCACCATATACATCCAGACAGCCCTAGCCCCCTTGCACCATATACATCCAGACAGCCCTAGCCACATTACACCATATACATCCAGGCATCCCTAGCCACCTTGCATCATATACATCCAGACAGCCCTAGCCACCTTGCACAATATGCCACCAGACACCCCTAGCCACATTACACAATATGCCACCAGACACCCCTAGCCACATTACACCATATACATCCAGACACCCCTAGCCACATCGCACCATATACATCCAGACAGCTCTAGCCACCTCGCACCATATACAACCAGACAGCCCTAGCCACATTACACCATATACATCCAGACAGCCCTAGCCACCTCGCACCATATACATCCAGACAGCCCTAGCCACATCGCACCATATACATCCAGACAGCCCTAGCCACATTGCACCATATACATCCAGACAGCTCTAGCCACCTCGCACCATATACATCCAGACACCCCTAGCCACATTACACCATATACATCCAGACAGCCCTAGCCACCTTGCACCATATACATCCAGACAGCCCTAGCCACCTTGCACCATATACATCCAGACAGCCCTAGCCACATACACCATATACATCCAGACAGCCCTAGCCACATTACACCATATACATCCAGACATCCCTAGCCACATTACACCATATACATCCAGACAGCCCTAGCCACCTCACACCATATACATCCAGACAGCCCTAGCCCCCTTGCACCATATACATCCAGACAGCCCTAGCCACATTACACCATATACATCCAGGCATCCCTAGCCACCTTGCATCATATACATCCAGACAGCCCTAGCCACCTTGCACCATATACATCCAGACAGCCCTAGCCACATTACACCATATACATCCAGACAGCCCTAGCCACATTACACCATATACATCCAGACAGCCCTAGCCACCTTGCACCATATACATCCAGACAGCCCTAGCCACCTTGCACAATATGCCACCAGACACCCCTAGCCACATTACACAATATGCCACCAGACACCCCTAGCCACATTACACCATATACATCCAGACACCCCTAGCCACATCACACCATATACATCCAGACAGCCCTAGCCACCTCGCACCATATACATCCAGACAGCCCTAGCCACCTCGCACCATATACATCCAGACACCCCTAGCCACATTACACCATATACATCCAGACACCCCTAGCCACCTCGCACCATATACATCCAGACACCCCTAGCCACATTACACCATATACATCCAGACACCCCTAGCCACCTCGCACCATATACATCCAGACACCCCTAGCCACATTACACCATATACATCCAGACAGCCCTAGCCACCTCGCACCATATACATCCAGACAGCCCTAGCCACCTTGCACCATATACATCCAGACAGCCCTAGCCACATTGCACCATATACATCCAGACAGCCCTAGCCACATTACACCATATACATCCAGACATCCCTAGCCACATTACACCATATACATCCAGACAGCCCTAGCCACCTCGCACCATATACATCCAGACAGCCCTAGCCCCCTTGCACCATATACATCCAGACAGCCCTAGCCACATTACACCATATACATCCAGGCATCCCTAGCCACCTTGCATCATATACATCCAGACAGCCCTAGCCACCTTGCACCATATACATCCAGACAGCCCTAGCCACATTACACCATATACATCCAGACAGCCCTAGCCACATTACACCATATACATCCAGACAGCCCTAGCCACCTTGCACCATATACATCCAGACAGCCCTAGCCACCTTGCACAATATGCCACCAGACACCCCTAGCCACATTACACAATATGCCACCAGACACCCCTAGCCACATTACACCATATACATCCAGACACCCCTAGCCACATCGCACCATATACATCCAGACAGCCCTAGCCACCTCGCACCATATACATCCAGACAGCCCTAGCCACATTACACCATATACATCCAGACAGCCCTAGCCACC
>CM026389.1:27281760-27314670 GCA_014843695.1 Archivesica marissinica
CTATACTACTTACAGATCCGTTTTTAAGCATAATTTTCAATGGTAATTTACCATTGTAAACCGAACAGCAACAAATATGAAACTGACTGTTCTTTTAAATAAACAAACTTTCAGCTACATGTTTCAGAATAATACACTGTACACTAAAAATTAATCGGTTCTTTACTAACTGCCAAACTATAAACATGTCTCAGCCCCCTTCTATGCATTGCTAAGTTGAATTGTTTATTTAGGAGAAATATACCCCACTTTGAAAACCCCTCCAAACCAAAAACCCCTTCAAACCCCTTCAAACTGAAAACCCCTTCAAACCGAAAACCGCTCTAAACCGAAAACCCCTTCAAACCGAAAACCGCTCTAAACCGAAAACCCCTCCAAAGTGATCTGGTCCTGTTGTTGTTCAGTTTAGAGGTGTTTTACTGTATATACAGAAAAATCCTATTACCGTACATTTGAATTATTGTAAAATTTATAAATACAATATTTAGACAGTATAGAAAACATATCTTGCTTGTTTACAATTTTCTATACAGGATTCCTAATGTAATGAATAATTCGCAATTATAAAGTTGTATGATTTCTCTAACATCAGTTGTTAGACCGCTTCCGTGGTCGAGTGGTTACGGTCGCTGACTTGTATACCATTGTAACCTATCATCACTGATGGTCACTGGTTTGAGCCCCGCTCAAACCGTGTTTCATTTATATGAAATTAGTTGGCAGTTTCTTACGGAGGTTGGTGCAACATGTACTGGTTAACCGCTTGAGCCTGCCCAGGAAATGTGTTGTTAGGTAAACTGCCTCAAATGGGCAACCGGTAGCGACGTTAAATAAATTTAAATAAAAAAAAAACATTAGCTGAACTATTGCTTCAGACATTCTGAATCACTTAACCCATTCAACACCAAGTAACTGACATGGACTAGTCCATGATATTTTTAGACCAATAAATTAATAACAAAATTACATTTGGATCAGTTCATTTATCAAAATGGGTAATTATTTTTCTAAAAATAGTTATATTACTTGAAAAAAGTGCAGATCCTGATGAGACGGCTCGTCACGAGCCGGCTCATCTGGATCTACACTTTTTTGTAAGCCAATTTAGAGGTCTGTGGTGTTGAAAGGGTTAAGGCCATGTATACCGGTAATCATTATAATGAAATGTTAGATTCATGATAGCAAATGTTTGTACTAAGGGCCTCAGTGTGGCTATATATGCTCGTTCATATTATAGTTTATACAAATTTATTTTAGCTCAATTGCGAAACAAGTTCTTTCAACTTATATTAATCACTCTCGAGACCTCATTCCTGATAGAATCCATCGCCACGAGGGAGAGAGAAGAGTCAACGTGGAATTTAAATGCTTGCCGAAGGGCACAATCGTAACGGCTCAAGCGGGGCTCGAACTCCAGATGTTGATATCATATAAATCACTTTCACCTCATCAGTGGTTCAAATCCCACTGGGGGGTGGTGTCAAATGATTCAAGTAAAGAAATTACCCAGCAAGCCTGCAGAATGTTGGAGGTCCTACCTGGGCACTCTGCTCGTCATCCAACAATGAAAGTTGGAGGGTAACCACATGACAAGTGTCAATGTGATTTTACTCACCCCCTCCCCCATTTTGTACTCTATAAACTAGAGATTGTGTCAAAAACACATTGGGATAAGAAACTACCCCATTTGAAAGATTGTAAGATGGCTGCCATTTTTGAAAGATTGTTCAAGATGGCTGCCATTTTTGAAAGATTGTTCAAGATGGCTGCCATTTTTGAAATATTGTTCAAGATGGCTGCTATTTTTGGAAGATTGTTCAAGATGGCTGCCATTTTAAAAGATTGTTCAAAATGGCTGCCATTTTGAATATTTGTGGGTGGTTCTGACACAATAGCTAAAAAAATTCATCTTGTCATCAAAATAATGATCTGCAACTGACACATCAATAAGTAAACTTCTTACATGCTATATATAAATAGGATTTTTATTTGGCTCCAAACTACGTTAATTTCAAAATAAAAATTAATTTTGTTCATCGATTATCAATAACAACTGATTGTGTAGCTATCTACATACATAGTATGGAGCCAAATAAAAACCATTTGTCCATTTCAGTAACATTTATGTCAAATAGCCCCAATGGATTCTGATTGTTGTTTTGATTGATTGGTTTAAACATATTTATTCATTCATAATGTACAGTACATATCTATTGTATACAGAATGAAAATGGATTTATTCGAAAGCTTAAAGTTTATTAATTTATACAAATTTATTTTAGCTCGATTGCGAAACAAGTTATTACAACTTATATTAATCACTTTCGAGACCTCATTCCTGATGGAATCCATCGTCACGAGGGAGAGAGAAGAGGCAACGTGGAATTTAAATGCCTTAAGGGCACAATCGTAACGGCTCCAGCTTATCTCCATCATTTTGATTGATTATTGATTATTTTGTTGTATTTTCAGGACAAAGGCCTATAGAAACTGGATTACCAAGTGCAAGGCCTGCTCAAGGTGTAGATTCTTATATCAGAACAACTGTGGATGCACTGCCTGATACGATCAACAAAATTTGGAGAATGAGGTACTGTACATATCTTCAACATGTGTCACCTTGATCTGCAAGAGACAAAAAATTACCCATCACCATCATCATCACCTTTTATCCCCCCCCCAACACTCGCCAACATACTTTGGACTCTGGGGTGTCCGGTGTGTTATCAATGACGCTTGTTGGAATTCTGGTTTGGTTTTGTACCATACTGGCTTGTTGGAATTCCGGTTTGGTTTTGTACCATACTGGCTTGTTGGATTTCCAGTTTGGTTTTGTACCATGCCAGCTTGTTGGAATTCTGGTTTGGTTTTGTACCATACTGGCTTGTTGGATTTCTGGTTTGGTTTTGTACCATACTGGCTTGTTGGATTTCTGGTTGGTTTTGTACCATACTGGCTTGTTGGATTTCTGGTTTGGTTTTGTACCATACTGGCTTGTTGGATTTCCAGTTTGGTTTTGTACCATGCCAGCTTGTTGGATATCCGGTTTGCTTTTGTACCATACTGGCTTGTTGGATATCCAGTTTGGTTTTGTACCATGCCGGTTTGTTGGAATTCTGGTTTGGTTTTGTACCATGCCAGCTTGTTGGAATTCTGGTTTGGTTTTGTACCATACTGGCTTGTTGGATTTCCAGTTTGGTTTTGTACCATGCCAGTTTGTTGGATTTCCAGTTTGGTTTTGTACCATCGGTTTGTTGGATTTCCAGTTTGGTTTTGTACCATGCCAGTTTGTTGGAATTCTGGTTTGGTTTTGTACCATGCCAGTTTGTTGGATTTCCAGTTTGGTTTTGTACCATGCCGGTTTGTTGGATTTTCAGTTTGGTTTTGTACCATGCCAGTTTGTTGGAATTCTGGTTTGGTTTTGTACCATACTGGCTTGTTGGATTTCTGGTTTGGTTTTGTACCATGCCAGCTTGTTGGATATCCGGTTTGCTTTTGTACCATACTGGCTTGTTGGATTTCTGGTTTGGTTTTGTACCATGCCAGCTTGTTGGATATCCGGTTTGCTTTTGTACCATACTGGCTTGTTGGATTTCCAGTTTGGTCTTGTACCATGCCGGTTTGTTGGAATTCTGGTTTGGTTTTGTACCATGCCAGCTTGTTGGAATTCTGGTTTGGTTTTGTACCATACTGGTTTGTTGGATTTCCGGTTTGGTGTAGATCATGCTGGCTTGGTTAAACAGTACTTGGTGCACCAACCTTCGTATGAAACTGCCAACTTTTTCATATAATGAGACCCGATCTGAGTTGGCCTTGAACCCGTGACCATCAGTGATGATAGGCTACAGTTGTATTCAAGTTGGCGACCTTAACCACTAGTTATCGTCATCATCATCAGCACCATATCTTATATATTGCAGAGAAGACTTGCAGACGCACTACCATTACTATAAGAAGCCATACCACGGTGAACTTGACCTTGCTAGTTACGAACCATGGCAGATACAGGATTACTTTATGGTATGCACTTTATTCCGATGGTCAATCTCGATTGTCTTGTTGATGTTGTGACAACATTAACAAAGTATAGATTTAATTAACTATACAACAATTGCGAAACAAGCTTTAAAAACTTATATTAATCGCTCTAATTGGTACTTTATTCCGATCGCCAATTCATTTGGACAACATGTACGTACCTTATAATTGTCATCCTAGATATATGCCAGCTTGTTTTCTGTATACGGTATTTATTATATGCACATCATAAATCCACACACACAGGCTGTCCGATTAACGCAGTGGTTAGCATGCTCGCTTCTCACCAATACAACCTGGGCTCGATCCTCGGACTGGGAAGTAAGTGAGATGGTACGGTGGTCGCCAGATCGGACAGGTGGGTTTTCTCCGGTCCTCCGGTTTCCTCCCACACGAATGACCACATTTACGCTTTCATCCGTGCCAACGAGAGTGATTAATATAAGTTGTTAGAACTTGCTTCGCAATCGCAATAAAATAAATAAAGTTTAAACTTAAAATCCACACAACTATAGAAGTAAGGTAAAAGTAAAATGTTTGTTTATTATAGTGTCATCCCTATTGAAAGGGCCAGCCATTTCTGACTTATGAGACACCTCTTATATAATCCTATATATGTTGTATTCTTCAGTGTGATACCAGATTACAGACGGATCTGTAGTCCAGTTGTAACACGCCGGACTGGTAATCCAGGGATCGCAGGTTCGATCCCCAGTCTGACCCTAATAAAATTAACAGTCTTTCAGATGGGACATTAAACCGAGGTCTCGTGTCAGTGCTGTACACCGTGCACATAAAAGAACCAGAGGAGACTCTGGAATGGGTCTCTGTCTGTATCATTGCACTATCCTCCAAAAATCTAAAATGACTAATCTCTTCAGGAGGCGTCGCTCATATGGGCAACCGGTAGCGACGATAAATAAACGTAAGCACACACTGATACCATATCTTGTATCACATCGGACGTTTTAAGAATCTGTATCATGGCTGTAGCTGAACTACTTTTCTCGCTTTTACACAAAGCCAAAAATATACATAATGAAAGAATTACTGTAAATATATCATGCGTAAAATGCTCAGATATCTTATTCCTCGTGTTTCGGGCCTTGGTATAACAGCTGGTTTTAGTTAGTTTATATAAATTTATTTTAGCTCGATTGCGAAACAAGTTCTTACAACTTATATTAATCACTCTCGAGACCTCATTCCTTATGGAATCCATCGCCACAAGCTGATTTTAGTTTTCAATATTTACTAGTTTTCCAGCATTGTCTGCTTTTCGATACGATCTTGCTAGCCGCGATGTCGCAAAACAATATTTGGTCGGAAATATATTCCGTGAAGAAAATATAATGAGTAAATTAGGTTACAGATTTGAAAAGTACCTGAATTCTTAAGAATAAATGAAAAGTACTGTAAATCAAGTGGTGGGGGAGAATCAGACAAGATCACACGAGCGGGGTAGCCTCTAGTAGTGGGGTGTTTTAAAGGAGTTTGCGGAGTCTAGGTTGAACATCATAGACAGTTTTAAAGGAGTTTGCAGAGTCTAGGTTGAACATCATAGACAGTTTTAAAGGAGTTTGTGGAGTCTAGGTTACATATCATAGACAGTTTTAAAGGAGTTTGCTGAGTCTAGGTTACATATCATAGACAGTTTTAAAGGAGTTTGCGGAGTCTAGGTTGAATATCATAGACAGTTTTAAAGGAGTTTGCTGAGCCTAGGTTACATATCATAGACAGTTTTAAAGGAGTTTGCGGAGTCTAGGTTGAATATCATAGACAGTTTTAAAGGAGTTTGCGGAGTCTAGGTTGAGTCTAGGTTGAATATCATAGACAGTTTTCTAAATCTGTTTTCAGAGTCGGGATATTGTAAATGATGTTGTAGAGAATTTTCTCAATCTGTACTTCCCGCACGACGATGTTGTGGAGAAGGGAACTTACAAGTAAGTAATAATATCAATGTTACTTACATCGCAGCCATTTCCCCGGACATGAGCTATAGGGCAATTTGGGAGAAACAATATCCCTATTTGAGGCTAAGGCAGAATGTTTTTTCAATACAATAAAGAGTGGGTATTTTGCTGAGAAACTAAACTTCTCCCTTTCAGTCCTTAATTTTCTCCCTTTCAGTCCTTAAATTTCTCCATTTCAGTCCTTAATTTTCTCCCTGTCATTCCTTAAACTTCTCCCTTTCAGTCCTTAATTTTCTCCCTTTCAGTCCTTAAATTTCTCCGTTTCAGTCCTTAAATATCTCCGTTTCAGCCCTTAAATTTCTCCTTAAATTTCTCCCTTTCAGTCCTTAAATGTCTCCCTTTCAGTCCTTAAACTTCTCCCTTTCATTCCTTAAATTTCTCCCTTTCAGTCCTTAATTTTCTCCCTTTCAGTCCTTAATTTGCTCCCTGTCAGTCCTTAAACTTCTCCCTTTCAGTCCTTAAACTTCTCCCTTTCAGTCCTTAAACTTCTCCCTTTCAGTCCATAAATTTCTCCCTTTCAGTCCTTAAACTTCTCTCTTTCAGTCCTTAAACTTCTCCCTTTCAGTCCTTAAACTTCTCCCTTTCAGTCCTTAAATTTCTCCCTTTCAGTCCTTAAATTTCTCTCTTTCAGTCCTTAAACTTCTCTCTGTCAGTCCTTAACTTTCTCCCTACTATTGAAGTTGCAGTTCATGCCCTGAATTATGGGTGAGTAGTTGTAAATTGATTGTGTTGTTACATCTCGTATCATGGCCATCAGACGATTCAGTAGTTTCAATGGATGACATCATTGCCGGGTATGTTCATTCATCCAACAGTATGAAATGTCCAACACTTTCGAAAGCGACTGCTTTTCCTGCCACACCTCTCACCAGAATGCAAACCAACCAGAGCATTTTCATCTCTTCATCCGCATTGCTCATGTGAGAAAGCTGTGTGGTCTAAAATGTAGGATTCGATACTAAAATCGTCCATATTGGGCAAGTCTGTGCATATTTATTGCAAAAAGCAATATATCGGTATTGATTATGGCGGCCATCTTGAAAAATGGCGGCCATCTTGAATTTCAGGTGGCCAGCGTATTTTTTCAAACAAGTAACCCCCAAGGAGTATTTGTGCCAACTTTGGTGCTTGTATCACATTTTGAAAGATTTCCCTGAGAAAATACATTTAACTGCTGCACTATGCGAGAAAGCTATCGAACTGGCTTGCAGATGGTCGGTGGTTTAGTTGAATAATATTTTATTGCTCGATTCGTTTTACATATACATGTGAATACAAAACATGACAAATTAAATAAAGGCAAACGGGTCATGCCACAAGTTCAAGCAACATTAGTTACAGCCCTTCCCGAGTCGATGGTTCTCTAGTTCCATGACAGAAATTCTGCTCAGAAAGGCACCTAGGGTCTTCCTGCACCAATAATAGCTGGTGAGTCTCTATATGACCAAAATTTGAACCCCAAAATCAAACAAATGCTTAATTCTAACGGTATGTTTTGTAAATGATTCGTAGGAAAGAGGTAGCCATATAAGCAAGTTGCTTTCTCCTCAATCCTACATGTATTTTCTTATTGTGATCATTATACTATGTATATTCATTGAAATAAAATATTGTTTAAACTAAACAAATCGTCCACATCGCTTTCATCTATGTTACATGACTCCCAACTTGGTCTATCAGTTTGAGAGTTTGACAGTTGGAGATCTGGATACTTGGCATATACCATGGCTGCGTCATCAACACCATGAGGTCAGCAGATGAAATACGATGGGGGGGTTGTGTTTTGTGTCTTGTAGGGCTATGATAGAAGAGGAAAAGGTGTGGATGGTGAGACAATCGGAGTCTATAGCAGAGAAGCGAGCGTTACATCTAATAGCCGAAGGTATACAACTTGATGTAAGTACAGTGCATTTATGTACGGGGAATTAATCTGTATTTATTTAATATCCCCATTTCATTGACGGATATTGTTTTGTCATCATCCATCCGTGCGTGAGTACATCCATCTGGAGACAGTTCTCGGTAATCAATTCGTGGAATTTTCAATTCAAATAAATATGTATCAAGTGTAATGGTGCACTTTTCGCCGGGATAGACCCGTAGCACCAGAGTTAATTGGCTTTTAATTGGCTAAAAATCCACAAATGTTTCTCCAGAGCCAACTTGACAGGGGATATCAATTCATAGAATAGTGGAAGTTGTGATAGCGCAGTGGTAGCATGTTCACTTCCGAAAGGCCCAGAGTTTAAACCCCACTGGAGCTGTTACGATAAAGCCCTTAGGCAAGGCATATAAAAGACATATAAACTAGTGACGAATACAATTTGTGCTGATACTTGGCGCCAGCCAAAATGAAATTAGCTACGTTATTTATTAAAACGAGCACACTATGGTATTGTGATAAAATGAATCTTACACTAGTGATGATTTCATGCGAAATTTTATGAAACTCATTTCATAAAATATTGTATGAAATCTCCACGATTGTAAAATACAATATTTCAAAGTTTTGGGTAGTTCCGCCCACTTATTATTGGCTTATTGGTATGCACACGCAGCAGACCATTAACATTATTTAAACTGTTTGCTGTTACCAAGGTTACTGCAGAGATGACGGACGAAGTGATCAAAGAAATGTATCATATGTATGGAACATTCAAGAACAATGTAGATACGATTCTCATGTCGGAGGCTGAGGTTTGAGCTTATTTCTCTCTTATCATTCTGGCCGTGTCTCATTTATATGAAAAAGTTGGCAGTTTCTTACGGAGGTTGGTGCACCCAAGTACTGGTTAACCGCTGGAGCCTGCCCAGGAAAGGTGTTGTTAGGTAAACTGCCCACCGGCGATATAGCCCAAAATGGTGCTGATGCAGGCGTAAAACCCGAAATATAACATAATATAACATAACAACAAGATCTAGTCTAGAGATATAATAGTATATTAACTTAAATCTCTATGAAGGAAAGGGTTAAGAGAGGTTTTACAGTATACTACTGTAACCTATCATCACTGATGTTCATGGGCCCTGCTCTTTATATGAAAAGGTTGTCAGTTTCTTACGGAGATCCCTCTAGGCGGATCTTCTGAATATTTTCAATTCTAGACCACAATTGTGATCCTCTTTCGTTTTAGTATTTTGGCATTCCTCTGTTTTCACAATTTTCCAATCACAGCCCTATTAACCCTTTGCACGCTAGCAGCAGATCAAATCACTTTGGCAAACAGCATAGAGCCAGATGAGACTCTATGCTCTGTTATTCGGATATTAGATCTACAGTCAAACCTGTGTTAGTGGTCACCTCCATTAAGCAGCCAACCTGTATTAAGCAGCCAGTTTCCAGATTCCCAATTGGTTATTTTATTATATATTTGACCTCTATTAAACAGCCACCTGTGCTAAGCAGCCACTTTCTCTGACTCCCTGGGCTGGCTGCTTAAGACAAGTTTGACTGTATGTTGTTTGCAACTATGATTTTATTTACTCAGCAGGCAAAGGGTTAAAGGAGGCTATAATAGTTCAGATTTGTGAGAGGAAAATGATTTTTATGCCAAAAAAGCCCAGAGGGCATTTATTAGAGTATGGTTCGTTTATTATAATAATTACAGTATATGTTGAACGGGTAGGGTGTGGTTTGGTCGAGTCGGGGTATTGTTTAAGTATGAGTTGTGATAGGTGTTATTAAATGAAGAAAAGCTAGCACAGTTAAATATATAGAGGATATTTGTTTGTTTTGAGTGAATATGGAATATATCTCACTGAGAAGCGAAAATATGAAAAATTTCTCACTTCGAGGTGAGATATATTCCATATTCACTCAAAACAAACAAATTTTCTTTTTATTTTATGCTAATTTGTGAAAAACAAACACAAAATGAAGAAATTAAAATAGCTGGCCGCCGTGTTTTTGCGCGGATGAATACATTGACGACTATGCGTCGTGAGTCGATACACAAATCTGCCGCCATCTTGAATTTAAAGTTGAATCGAGGAAAAATACATGAAAACATTTATTGGATTTATTGTTACAATTTGCAGTGACAAAATTCGAGACATTGTCAGTTGTATTTCACTTTTGATTTGTTTCATAACAAAAACAATAATACAGGTAAATAGTCATTGAAGCCAGGTAAACGGTGAAAATTAAATGACACGTGTGACACGGTGCAAGTTGGTGTATTGGGAAGGGAGATAATTAAAAAAGTAGTCCGGCAAAATACAGTGAGTTATATGCAGTGAGTGATAGAACACTGTATTTCATCAATTAGCATAAAATAAAATTATTTATACAGTTGTCTAATATGTATATACTGGATGTATTTTACATTCAGATGTCCTCAACGGGCAAGGAAGAAGAACGTAACCCAGGTGACCGTGCCTATGATATGGTTACCAAAGCTTACTACGGTGTCAAGGAAAACAGAAATAGACTTCGGTGAGTTTATTTTTTATTTTGGTTTGTTGTTAATAAATTGGAATGTGATATAATACATGGACCGCCATGGCTGAGTGGTTAAAAATGTTGAGTCAACTTCCCATCACTGCTACAGGTACGTACCCCGCTGAAGGTGTCGAATTCTTTCATGTGTCCAGCGTGCTTGCAGAATGTCGGTGGTTCTACATGGGTGTCTGTCATACTGCTCGGAGGGGCATGCAGGTCGGTGGTTCTACATGGGTGTCTGTCATACTGCTCGGAGGGGCATGCAGGTCGGTGGTTCTACATGGGTGTCTGTCATACTGCTCGGAGGGGCATGCAGGTCGGTGGTTCTACATGGGTGTCTGTCATACTGCTCGGAGGGGCATGCAGGGTCTTCCTCCATTAATAATATGGAGGGACACCATATGACCGAAGCTGATTGTGCGACTTTAGACCCACAAAACAAACAAACAAACGATATAATACTGAGTGATTCGTCGGGTGGACCGGTTGTAGAGCATCGGATTTGGAGTCGATAGATCCTGGATCCACTACTCCCTCTTGGCACATTATGTCCTTGAGCAATGCATCTCCTACACATTGCTTAGTACTGGTCAACTGCTCAGGTCGGCTAATGCCAATGAAGAACATGTCTTTGTCCATGCAAGGTGTTGACATAAATGGAAAATAGAAAATAATTGAGTTGCTTGCTAGGATTGTAAAGCTGTGATGAGCTCTGCATTTCTCCTACTGTTCCTGTATTGTTCCTGTGTCTTATGAAACCAGCTCCAGCTTGCCAATATGACAAAACCCTTGAGGACAGCATCCATATTGCTTAGCCCTTTCCCTCATAGAAGCACCTCCTGACGCCATTACCAATACTACATACATTGACAATGTAGTAGCCAAACCAATGTTCATAAACCCTTTCCCTCATAGAAGCACCTCTTGACGCCATTACCAATACGACATACATTGACAATGTAGTAGCCAAACCAATGTTCATAACCCTTTCCCTCATAGAAGCACCTCTTGATGCCATTACCAATACTACATACATTGGCAATGTAGTAGCCAAACCAATGTTCATAATAAAGGCCAGAATCTCATGTAGTCCCAGTAATATCTATGGAGGTAGGATAGATATGGTGACTACTTATCCACTGCATGATAGCTAAATGGCTGTCGCTTGTATGGAGATATAATAGTATATTAACCTAAATCTCTATGAAGGAAAGGGTTAACCCTTTCAACCCTATTGAGCTTATTGAATTATTCCATGCTAATGTTTGGTAGTATTATATCGGTCCATTCCAATTTTCACTAGTCCATTCTTGAGAAAGCATATATTTCTATTTGAACATTATTGACAATGGCGGTCATGATGAGACATCTGCACAGTTTGCAAACATAGACATGATATCGGTCTGTAGTGTTTAAAGGGTTAATCCTCATGTTTATTTCAGACATGATATATGGGGCCACTCCCAGCCTACACATAACAAGGTGAAAAAGCGAAGAATCGCAAGGAAAGGTGGAAGTGAGGAAGAGGAAGAAGAGGAGGAAGGGGGAGAAGAGGAGGAAGAGGAAGAAGAAGAAGAAGAAGAGTGAGTTATTTATAGATATATACAGGAAGCGTGAGTTATTTATAGATATAGACAGAAAGAGTGAGTTATTTATAGATATATACAAGAAGAGTGAGTTATTTATAGATATAGACAGGAAGAGTGAGTTATTTATAGCTATATACGTGAATGATTGAGTTATTTACAGATATGGACTAGAATAGTGAGTTATTGGTAGATATATACAAGAGGAGTGAGTTATATGACATAACTTCTTTAATGATAATTAGTTTAAGCTATATAGTTTACTGTTGTCCACTCCTTAAATGATAGTTGTGCTTTTACTCAACCAGGTTTCATTGCAAAACTACATGGTCATTATTTACACTTTTCGTGTGAAATTCCTCACTAATGATCAGCAACTGACATGCACATTCGAGGACACGGACATGCGCATTTGCAATGTTGTGCAGCGTTTCTATGGTATTCTTTGATTAATTAATGTAAATATAAGTAATGAATTGTGTTAATAGTTTCCACCAGGGTATGAACTACATTGGGCATGTTTAAAGGTAGAGCGGAGGCTGAAAAGGTAGCCTGAAGGCTTTTACACACTCCTAATGTAGTTCATACCATGGTGGAAACTATTAACCCATGATTCATTCTTTAAAAAATGAATTAAAATAATAAAAAAACGACCTACAGTGGAACCTCCCAAAACCGGACCCTCTCTAAATCGGAATACTCCCAAAACCGGACGTTTTTTGAAAGTCCCGAATTGTTTCTTCTTTATTTCTTACATAAAATCACTCTAAAAACCGGAGCACCTCAACTCCGGAAACCGGACGAAAAATTTGCATAATTTGGGTACAGTTTGATGTAATTTCACCTCCCAAAACCGGAACAACTTTTAGGCGACATAGGTCTTCATCAATAAACTAAAAAGTGTTGAATTTGTTTGTGTATTCCGTCATAAATTGACACGCTGCTGACACTTTCTAATCTCGTTTGCGCGTTTGATCTATGAACGTGTGATAATCGCGCACGATTATAAGATGTCAGGCTGGCTGATGACTACTGCAATTAGCACTCATGTATAGTTAATTTGTCGGCTAACTGGGGGATTATGTTATAATCACGTGTAGATTACTATCCTATAGCCAATTATAAAACTTGACAATTTGTTTTACAAAATAATATTTAAAGAACTGTTTTTCAAAAATATTTCTGCAATAATACAGTATAAACTATAAAGGCATATGTACTTTATAAAGGTTATATGCAGTTTTGAAAACACATCAATAAAAAACCTCTGAAAACCGGAAACCTCTGTAAACCAGACTTTTGATCCAGTCCCGAAGATGTCCGGTTTAGAGAGGTTCCACTGTATTTAGTTTTGGAAGCCAGAAATACCACAATAATAGTGAGAGAGAGAAGAGAGAGAAGTGAGAGGAGAGGAGATTGAAGGAGAGGACAGGAGAGAGGAGAGATATGAAATATAGGTTGAATAACTCTAATGGCGATATTATATCTATGGCACAAAAAGTCCTCCTCCATGGTCGAGTGGTTACGGTTGGTGACTTGCATAACACATTAACTTATTATTACTGATGGTCTCTGTTAGAGCCCCGCTCGGGCCGTGTCTCTTTTTATGAAAAAGTTGGCAATTTCTTACGGAGGTTTGTGCACCAAGTACTGGTTAACCGCTGGAGCCTACCCAGGAAGGTGTTATTAGGTAAACTGCCTGCCAGCGATATAGCCCAAAATGGTGCTGATGAAGGCGTAAAACCCGAACAAACAAACAAACTATGGCACAAAAAAGTTAACTGGTTTCGTTCATTGAACTCATCAGAACGTACTGGGACTTGGACTATTTATACCCATCTGTACACAATAATAGTGAGAGAGAGAAGAGAGAGGGGAGGACAGGAGAGAGGAGAGGAGAGGACAGGAGAGAGGAGAGGACAGGAGAGAGGAGAGGACAGGAGAGAAGAGAGGACAGGAGAGAGGAGAGGACAGGAGAATGGAGAGGAGCGGACAGGAGAGAGGAGAGGACAGGAGAGAGGAGAGGAGAGGACAGGAGAGAGGAGAGGACAGGAGAGAGGAGAGGACAGGAGAGAGGAGAGGACAGGAGAGAGGAGAGTACAGGAGAGAGGAGAGGACAGGAGAGGAGAGGACGGACAGGAGAGAGGAGAGGACAGAGAGAGAGGAGAGGACAGGAGAGAGGAGAGGACAGGAGAGAGGAGAGGACAGGAGAGAGGAGAGGACAGGAGAGAGGAGAGGACAGGAGAGAGGAGAGGAGCGGACAGGAGAGAGGAGAGGACAGGAAGAGGAGAGGATAGGGAGAGAGAGGACAGGAGAGAGGAGAGGACAGGAGAGAGGACAGGGAGAGGAGGACAGGAGAGAGGACAGGAGAGAGGAGAGGAGCGGACAGGACAGAGGAGAGGACAGGAGAGGACAGGAGAGAGGAGAGGACAGGAGAGAGGAGAGGACAGGAGAGAGGAGAGGACAGGAGAGAGGAGAGGGGAGGAGAGGACAGGAGGACAGGAGGAGGAGAGGACAGGAGAGAGGAGAGGAGAGGACAGGAGAGAGAGGAGAGGACAGGAGAGAGAGGAGAGGACAGAGAGAGGAGAGGACAGGATAGAGGGGAGAGGAGAGGACAGGAGAGAGGAGAGGACAGGAGAGAGGAGAGGGGAGGAGAGAGGAGAGGACAGGAGAGAGGACAGGAGAGAGGAGAGGACAGGAGAGAGGAGGGGACAGGAGAGAGGAGAGGAAGGAGAGAGGAGAGGACAGGAGAGAGGAGAGGACAGGAGAGAGGAGGAGAGAGGAGAGGACAGGAGAGAGGAGAGGAGAGGACAGGAGAGAGGAGGGGACAGGAGAGGAGAGGAGAGGACAGGAGAGAGGAGAGGACAGGAGGAGGAGGAGAGGACAGGAGAGAGGAGAGGGGAGGAGAGAGGAGAGGACAGGAGAGAGGAGAGGGGAGGAGAGAGGAGATATGAGAGGACAGGAGAGGGGAGAGAGGAGAGGAGAGAGGGGACAGGAGAGGAAAGAGGGGACAGGAGAGAGGAGAGGACAGGAGATAGGAGAGGAGAGGACAGGATAGGAGAGGACAGGATAGGAGAGGACAGGAGAGAGGAGAGGAGAGATATGAAATATAGGTTGAAATTTGCTGCCATAATTCCAGTTTAGGCTGGAATCAAAGAGAATTGTGGGATAGATTTACAAGCAAACTTGCTGTAATCTAGTAAGTAAAGATGTTTAATGAAGATTTAGTGTTCTGTCATACTGAAATAATGTATTCAAGCCACTTATTAATTATTGTATGATTTCGCTATAACAGAGAATAATATTTGGTAAGTATACAACACTCCACTGGTAGACAGATGCGTAAGTTCTGCATAGGCAAACTCTTTAGCTTGAAATAGAAAATAAGTACAGTACACTACACTACAGTATACTACACTACAGTACACTACAATATACTACACTACAGTACACTACACTACACTACAGTACACTACACTACAGTATACTACACTACACTACATGACAGTATATGTACACTACAGTACACTACAGTATGCTACAGTATACTACACTACAGTACACTACATTACAGTACACTACAGTACACTACATTACAGTACACTACAGTACAATACAGTACACTACATTACAGTACACTACAGTATACTACGCTACAGTACACTACAGTATACTACATTACAGTACACTACAGTACACTACATTATACTACACTACAGTACACTACAGTATACTACATTACAGTACACTAGTTTATACAAATTTATTTTAGCTCGATTGCGAAACAAGTTATTTCAACTTATATAAATCACTCTCGAGACCTCATTCCTGATGGAATCCATCGCCACGAGGGAGAGAGAAGAGGCAACGTGGAATTTAAATGCCTTGCCTAAGGGCACACTCGTAACGGCTCCAGTGGGGCTCGAACTCCGGACCTTTCGCACCTGAAGCGAACGTGCATCCACTGCGCTATCACGACTTCCACAGTACAGTACACTACACTACAGTACACTACAGTATACTATGCTACAGTACACTACACTACAGTACAGTATAATACACTACAGTAACCTACAGTATACTACACTACAGTACACTACAGTACACTACAGTATACTACGCTACAGTACATTACAGTATACTACACTACAGTACACTACACTACACTACAGTATACTACACTACAGTACACTACACTACAGTATCCTACACTACAGTACACTACACTACAGTACACTACACTACACTACAGTATCCTACACTACAGTACACTACACTACAGTATCCTACACTACAGTACACTACACTACAGTATCCTACACTACAGTACACTACACTACAGTACACTACACTACAGTACAGTATCCTACACTACAGTACACTACACTACAGTATCCTACACTACAGTATACTACACTACAGTACACTACACTACACTACAGTATCCTACACTACAGTACACTACACTACAGTATCCTACACTACAGTACACTACACTACAGTATCCTACACTACAGTATACTACACTACAGTATCCTACACTACACTACAGTATCCTACACTACAGTATACTACACTACAGTACACTACACTACACTACAGTATCCTACACTACAGTATCCTACACTACAGTATACTACACTACAGTAACCTACACTACAGTATACTACACTACAGTATCCTACACTACAGTAACCTACACTACAGTATACTACACTACAGTATCCTACACTACAGTATCCTACACTACACTACAGTATCCTACACTACAGTATACTACACTACAGTATCCTACACTACAGTACACTACAGTATCCTACACTACAGTACACTACACTACAGTACACTACACTACAGTACACTACAGTATCCTACACTACAGTATCCTACACTACACTACAGTATCCTACACTACAGTACACTACACTACAGTATCCTACACTACAGTACACTACACTACAGTACACTACACTACAGTATCCTACACTACAGTACACTACACTACGGTATCCTACACTACAGTATACTACACTACAGTATCCTACACTACAGTATACTACACTACAATATCCTACACTACAGTATACTACACTACAGTATCCTACACTACAGTACACTGCACTACACTACAGTACACTACACTACAGTACACTACACTACAGTATCCTACACTACAGTACACTACACTACAGTACACTACACTACAGTATCCTACACTACAGTATCCTACACTACAGTATCCTACACTACAGTACAGTATCCTACACTACAGTATACTACACTACAGTATCCTACACTACAGTATCCTACACTACACTACAGTATCCTACACTACATTATCCTACACTACAGTATCCTACACTACACTACAGTATCCTACACTACACTACAGTATCCTACACTACAGTACACTACACTACAGTATCCTACACTACAGTACACTACACTACACTACAGTATCCTACACTACAGTATCCTACACTACACTACAGTATCCTACACTACAGTACACAACACTACACTACAGTATCCTACACTACAGTATCCTACACTACAGTATACTACACTACGTATCCTACACTACACTACAGTATCCTACACTACAGTATCCTACACTACAGTATCCTACACTACACTACAGTATCCTACACTACAGTATCCTACACTACACTACAGTATCCTACACTACAGTATCCTACACTACAGTACACTACACTACACTACACTACAGTACACTACAGTATCCTACAGTACACTACACTACACTACAGTATACTACACTACAGTATCCTACACTACAGTACACTACACTACACTACAGTACACTACAGTATCCTACACTACAGTACACTACACTACACTACAGTATCCTACACTACAGTATCCTACACTACACTACAGTATCCTACACTACAGTATCCTACACTACAGTATACTACACTACACTACAGTATCCTACACTACACTACAGTATCCTACACTACAGTATCCTACACTACAGTATACTACACTACAGTATACTACACTACAGTATCCTACACTACACTACAGTATCCTACACTACAGTATACTACACTACAGTATCCTACACTACAGTATCCTACACTACAGTATACTACACTACACTACAGTATCCTACACTACAGTATCCTACACTACAGTATACTACACTACAGTATCCTACACTACAGTATCCTACACTACAGTATCCTACACTACCGTATCCTACACTACAGTATACTACACTACAGTATCCTACACTACACTACAGTATCCTACACTACAGTATCCTACACTACAGTATCCTACACTACACTACAGTATACTACACTATCCTACACTACACTACAGTATACTACACTACAGTATCCTACACTACAGTATACTACACTACACTATCCTACACTACAGTACACTACACTACAGTATCCTACACTACAGTACACTACACCACAGTATCCTACACTACAGTACACTACACTACACTACAGTATTCTACACTACAGTATACTACACTACACTACAATATCCTACACTACAGTATACTACACTACACTACAGTATACTACACTACAGTATACTACACTACAGTATGCTACACTACAGTACAGTACACTACACTACACTACACTACAGTATCCTACACTACAGTATCCTACACTACAGTATCCTACACTACAGTATACTACACTACAGTATCCTACACTACAGTACACTACACTACAGTACACTACATTACAGTACACTACATTACAGTACACTACATTACAGTACACTACATTACAGTACACTACAGTACACTACATTACAGTACACTACATTACAGTACACTACACTACAGTACACTACACTACAGTACAGTACAGTACACTACAGTACAGTACAGTACACTACACTACACTGTTTTAGTATCAACCATGGAAACCATTTCTTTGCCGTTTGATTTTAATAGTAGAAAGTGCAGCACAGCTATATATCTATATAACTACACTCACTGGTATTACAGTCAACCTTGTGTTGGCCGTCATCTCTATTAAGCAGTCAACCTGTATTCTGCGTTGCACCTGTAGTCTGCATTGCACAAATATTAAGCAGTCAACCTGCATTAAGCAGTCAACCTGTATTAAGCAATCAACCTGTATTAAGCAATCAATCTGTATTAAGCAATCAATCTGTATTAAGCAATCAACCTGTATTAAGCAATCAACCTGTATTAAGCATTCAACCTGTATTAAGCAATCAACCTGTATTAAGCAATCAACCTGTATTAAGCAATCAATCTGTATTAAGCAATCAACCTGTATTAAGCAATCAATCTGTATTAAGCAATCAATCTGTATTAAGCAATCAATCTGTATTAAGCAATCAACATGTATTAATCATTCAGCCTGCATTAAGCAGTCAACCTGCATTCAACCTGTATTAAGCATCAACCATCCTGTGTTAAGCAGTCAACCTAAATTAAGCATCAACCTGTATTAAGTACGCAACATGCAATCAACCTGTATTAAGCATTCAACCTGTTTCAAGCATTCAACCTGTATTAAGCATTCAACCTGTATTAAGCAGTCAACCTGTATTAAACAGTCAACCTGTATTAAGCATTCAACCTGTATTAAGCATTCAACCTGCATTAAGCAGTCAACCTGTATTAAGCATTCAACCTGTATTAAGTTAAGCATTCAACCTGTATTAAGCAGTCAACCTGTATTAAGCATTCAACCTGCATTAAGCAGTCAACCTGTATTAAGCATTTCATCTGTATTAAGCAATCAATCTGTATTAAGCAATCAATCTGCATTAAGCATTCAATCTGTATTAAGCATTCAACCTGAATTAAGCATTCAACCTGCATTAAGCAATCAACCTGTATTAAGCAATCAACCTGCATTAAGCATTCAATCTGTATTAAGCATTCAACCTGAATTAAGCATTCATCCTGCATTCAACCTGTATTAAGCAGTCAATCTGTATTAAGCATTCAACCTGTATTAAGCAGTCAATCTGTATTAAGCATTCAACCTGTATTAAGCAGTCAATCTGTATTAAGCATTCAACCTGAATTAAGCATTCATCCTGCATTCAACCTGTATTAAGCAGTCAATCTGTATTAAGCATTCAACCTGCATTAAGCAGTCAATCTGTATTAAGCATTCAACCTGTATTAAGCATTCATCCTGCATTCAACCTGTATTAAGCAGTCAATCTGTATTAAGCATTCAACCTGTATTAAGCAGTCAATCTGTATTAAGCATTCAACCTGTATTAAGCATTCAACCTGTATTAAGCAATCAACCTGTATTAAGCATTCATCCTGCATTCAACCTGTATTAAGCAGTCAACCTGTATTAAGCAATCAATCTGTATTAAGCATTCAACCTGTATTAAACAATCAATATGTATTAAGCATTCAACCTGTATTAAGCATTCAACCTGTATTAAGCATTCAACCTGTATTAAGCATTCAACCTGTAGTAAGCATTCAATCTGTATTAAGCATTCAACCTGTATTAAGCATTCAACCTGTATTAAGCATTCAACCTGTATTAAGCAATCAATCTGTATTAAGCATTCAACCTGTATTAAGCATTCAACCTGCATTAAGCAATCAACCTGCATTAAGCATTCAACCTGTATTAAGCAATCAACCTGTATTAAGCAGTCAATCTGTATTAAGCAGTCAACCTGTATTAAGCATTCAACCTGTATTAAGCAGTCAACCTGTTGTCAACCTGTATTAAGCAGTCAACCTGTATTAAGCAGTCAACCTGTATTAAGCATTCAACCTGTATTAAGCAGTCATTTACCATATTCCCAATACAGCAATTTGTTCAACATTAAAAACATATATTAAGCAACCACAGAGCCACTTTTTTCCTTGTGTGGCTGCTTAAGACAGGTTAAACTATAATTGATAGTAAGTTATATGTCGATTTTTCCTAGCAGGTAACTAGTAATATATATGTGGTACTGAGACTCTACATCCGAAGTTTCGGATTAAAAAGCCAAGGAAAACAAAAATCATCCGGCTAATTCAATTTCTATTAGATTGTCATAACAATGAAAATGAATTAGACTGATGTTTTTTTTTTACCTTTATTTATCGTCGCTACCGGTTGCCCATATGAGCGACGCATCCTGAAGAGATTAGTCATTTTAGATTTTTGGAGGATAGTGCAATGATACAGACAGACCCATTCCTGAGTCTCCTCTGGTTCTTTTACGTGCACTGTGTAAAGCACCAACACAAGACCTTGGTTTAACGTCCCATCTGAAAGACTGTTAATTTTATTAGGGTCAGACGCGGGGATTGAACCTGCGATCCCTGGATTACCAGTCCAACGTGTTACCACTGGACTACAGATCCGTCTTATTTTTGTATTCCTTGAAAAAGTCTTTTTAAGCCGAATATTCGGATGTAGAGAGAACCACACAGTCATATATATATATAATTTATAGGTTAGTCTTTGTGTGCTGCTTCTTCTGTATGAGCTAGAACATTTTATTTTATGCATTATAATGAAGTATTGAAGTTGTGATGTGGCGGATGTGGAAGTCGTGATAGCGCAGTGGATGCACGTTCGCTTCATGTGCGAAAGGCCCGGAGTTTGAGCCCCGCTGGAGCTGTTATGAGTGTGCCCTTAGGCAAGGAAGGCATTTAAAGTCCACTTTGCCTCTTCTCTCTCCCTCGTGGTGATGGATTCCATCAAGAATGAGGTCTCGAGAGTGATTAATATAAGTTGTAAGAACTTGTTTCGCAGTCGAGCTAAAATAAATTTGTATAAACTAAACTAAGTAGTGAAGTTAATCAGTGAAATAAACTGTGGCATTCCACTGGTAGTTAGCTAGAACATTCTGTTATTAACCGTTTGCCTGCTGAGTTAAATCAAATCACATTTGCAAACAACATAGATCCAGATCAGCCGTGGCATAATGCCGCATCTGATCAGGATCTATGTTGTTTCCTATTCAGCCAAGTGATTTAGCTCCACTATCCGAATAGCAAACAGCATAGAGCCTGATCAGACGACATGTTCTGTGCCATCTAAAAATAGTACTATTACTTGCAAAAAGTGCAGATCCTGATGAGACAACCTGTCTGGATCTACACTTTTAGTAAGCCTATTTAGAGGTCTGTAGTTTTGAAAGGGTTAAATTAATGTTTGCGCGGATATACAATATGCTTAAAAAGTCCTTAGAGAGTTATTGCCCTTGGACAAGGCTCCAGCTACAGGGACACTTGATAGTGTAAAGGGTCTAGTTTAAAGGATGCACTATTTGCTACAGGGACACTTGATAGTGTGAAGGGTCTAGTTTAATGGATGCACTATTTGCTACAGGGACACTTGATAGTGTGAAGGGTCTAGTTTAAAGGATGCACTATTTGCTACAGGGACACTTGATAGTGTGAAGGGTCTAGTTTAATGGATGCACTATTTGCTACAGGGACACTTGATAGTGTGAAGGGTCTAGTTTAAAGGATGCACTATTTGCTACAGGGACACTTGATAGTATGAAGGGTCTAGTTTAAAGGATGCACTATTTGCTACAGGGACACTTGATAGTGTGAAGGGTCTAGTTTAAAGGATGCACTATTTCTACGCACGGAATTCATGCTATGTCATTCTGTTGATAATCTGTTATTGCTTGATTGGACACTTGGAATTTTGTAAATAAATATCAGTTTATAACTGTGTACCGAATTCCCCCATTTCCTCATTACAGACGGATCTGTAGTCCAGTGGTTTACACGTTGGACTAGTAATCCAGGGATCACAGGTTTGATCCACCCGGGGGGTCTGACCCTAATAAAATTAAGTCTTTCAGATGGGACTTTAAACGAGGTCTCGTGTCCGTGCTTTACACCGTGCATGTAAAAGAACCAGAAGAGACTCTGGAATGGGGTCTCTGTCTGTATCATTGCACTATCCTCCACAAATCTAAAATGACTAATCTCTTCAGGAGGCATCGCTCATATGGGCAACTGGTAGCGACGCTGAATAAACGTAAAACACACACACATTTTCTCACCTGACAATAAAATAAGTCATGATCGGCCATTAAGTCGCACTATCATCTAATGAGCTACAGGTTAACCCATTCAACACCAAGTAACTGACATGGACTGGTCCATGATATTTTTAGACCAATAAATTAATAACAAAATTAATTTGGATCAGTTCATTTATCAAAATGGGTAATTATTTTTCTAAAAATAGTTATATTACTTGAAAAAAGTGCAGATCCTGATGAGACGGCTCGTCACGAGCCGGCTCATATGGATCTACACTTTTTTGTAAGCCAATTTAGAGGTCTGTGGTGTTGAAAGGGTTAATACTATAATTGTGATAAGCATGTATAGTTGCTCCACTCCCCATGAAGTTGTTTTTAACCCTTTCAACCCCACAGGCCTCTAAATAGGCTTATGAAAAGTGTAGATCCATATGAGCCGGCTCGTAACGAGCCGTCTCATCAGGATCTGCACTTTTTTGCCAGTAATAATTATTACTATATTTAGATAAAATTACCCATTTTGATAAATGAACTGATCCAAATGTAATTTTCTTATTAATTTATTGGTCTAAAAATATCATGGACCAGTCCATGTCAGTTACTTGGGGTTGAAAGAGTTAAGTAATAGTAAGTCCTTAACGCTTTGCATGCTATCGGTGAAAATAAGGATCATGATGTAACGACACAATTCTAATGAAATTCCAGAACATATTTCCAGAGTTTTCAGTTATAAATAAGAAAAACACATAATTATAAATGGCTGCTACAATTATTTGAACTATTTATAGCTTTTATTTTACCCAGCATGCAAAGAGTTAAGTTATCGTTTATGTCACTTATTTTATCTATAGGAGGAAGGGCCTCCGTGGCCGAGTGGTTACGGTCGTTGACTTCAAATCATTTGCCTCTCACTGCTGTAGGCTTGAATCCCACTGAGGGGTATCAAATACTTTCATGTGAGGAAGCTATCAAGCTGGCTTGCAGAAGGTCGGTGGTTCTACCTGGGCGGACTTGTACCCGCGATACTGCTTGGAGGCGTACCCGGGGTCTTCCTCCACCAATAGCTCGAGAGTCGCCGTATGAGATTTTAAACTCATCCAAAAAAAAAACAATACATTTTTACCCAGCATGCAAAGAGTTAAGTTTCTATCATATGATGAACTACAGAGAAATGTTAATTTCTCACGATTTCTACAGATTACTAAACCATGTATATGATCTCATCCACGTAGTATTCAATTTTTATTTTCACTTAGACATTATGTTATTGATTTAGTTTATTTTTATTTTTCATTTGTTTTTATTTATTTTGTTTTTACAGAGAAAACTTGGATGTAGCTGATTTAACCATTATAGATTTCAACACAATATCACCCGTACAGTTACGTAGTGTAGAACCCACATTAGTTGATTCCCCCGAAGTTCTTCGAGAGAAAGAAGTATTTCAGGAATACAAACGCCAAGAAATTGAATACTGGGCTGTGAGTGTATATAGAATGTTATATTTACCGTACTTACTGGGCTGTGAGTGTATATAGAATGTTATATTTACCGTACTTACTGTGCTGTGAGTGTATATAGAATGTTATATTTACCGTACTTACTGGGCTGTGAGTGTATATAGAATGTTATATTTACCGTACTTACTGTGCTGTGAGTGTATATAGAATGTTATATTTACCGTACTTACTGGGCTGTGAGTGTATATAGAATGCTATATTTACTGTACTTACTGGGCTGTGAGTGTATATAGAATGTTATATTTACCGTACTTACTGGGCTGTGAGTGTATATAGAATGTTATATTTACCGTACTTACTGGGCTGTGAGTGTATATAGAATGTTATTTTTACCGTACTTACTGGGCTGTGAGTGTATATATAATGTTATATTTACCGTACTTACTGGGCTGTGAGTGTATATAGAATGTTATATTTACCGGGCTGTGAGTGTATATAGAATGTTATATTTACCGGGCTGTGAGTGTATATAGAATGTTATATTTACCATACTTACTGTGCTGTAAGTGTATATAGAATGATATATTTACCGTACTTACTGGGCTGTGAGTGTATATAGAATGTTATATTTACAGGGCTGTGAGTGTATATAGAATGTTATATTTACCATACTTACTGTGCTGTAAGTGTATATAGAATGATATATTTACCGTACTTACTGGGCTGTGAGTGTATATAGAATGTTATATTTACCGTACTTACTGGGCTGTGAGTGTATATAGAATGTTATATTTACCGTACTTACTGTGCTGTAAGTGTATATAGAATGTTATATTTACCGTACTTACTGGGCTTTGAGTGTATATAGAATGTTATATTTACCGTACTTACTGTGCTGTAAGTGTATATAGAATGTTATATTTACCGTACTTACTGTGCTGTAAGTGTATATAGAATGTTATATTTACCGTACTTACTGGGCTGTGAGTGTATATAGAATGTTATATTTACCGTACTTACTGTGCTGTAAGTGTATATAGAATGTTATATTTACCGTACTTACTGGGCTGTAAGTGTATATAGAATGTTATATTTACCGTACTTACTGTGCTGTAAGTGTATATAGAATGTTATATTTACCGTACTTACTGGGCTGTGAGTGTATATAGAATGTTATATTTACCGTACTTACTGTGCTGTAAGTGTATATAGAATGTTATATTTACCGTACTTACTGGGCTTTGAGTGTATATAGAATGTTATATTTACCGTACTTACTGTGCTGTAAGTGTATATAGAATGTTATATTTACCGTACTTACTGTGCTGTAAGTGTATATAGAATGTTATATTTACCGTACTTACTGGGCTGTGAGTGTATATAGAATGTTATATTTACCGTACTTACTGTGCTGTAAGTGTATATAGAATGTTATATTTACCATACTTACTGGGCTGTGAGTGTATATAGAATGTTATATTTACCGTACTTACTGTGCTGTAAGTGTATATAGAATGTTATATGTACCGTACTTACTGGGCTGTGAGTGTATATAGAATGTTATATTTACCGTACTTACTGTGCTGTAAGTGTATATAGAATGTTATATGTACCGTACTTACTGGGCTGTGAGTGTATATAGAATGTTATATTTACCGTACTTACTGTGCTGTAAGTGTATATAGAATGTTATATGTACCGTACTTACTGGGCTGTGAGTGTATATAGAATGTTATATTTACCATACTTACTGGGCTGTGAGTGTATATAGAATGTTATATTTACCGTACTTACTGGGCTGTGAGTGTATATAGAATGTTATATTTACCGTACTTACTGTGCTGTAAGTGTATATAGAATGTTATATTTACCGTACTTACTGGGCTGTGAGTGTATATAGAATGTTATATGTACCGTACTTACTGGGCTGTGAGTGTATATAGAATGTTATATTTACCGTACTTACTGGGCTGTGAGTGTATATAGAATGTTATATTTACCGTACTTACTGTGCTGTAAGTGTATATAGAATGTTATATTTACCATACTTACTGGGCTGTAAGTGTATATAGAATGTTATATTTACCGTACTTACTGGGCTGTAAGTGTATATAGAATGTTATATTTACCGTACTTACTGGGCTGTAAGTGTATATAGAATGTTATATTTACCGTACTTACTGGGCTGTAAGTGTATATAGAATGTTATATTTACCGTACTTACTGGGCTGTAAGTGTATATAGAATGTTATATTTACCGTACTTACTGGGCTATGAGTGTATATAGAATGTTATATTTACCGTACTTACTGGGCTGTGAGTGTATATAGAATGTTATATTTACCGTACTTACTGGGCTATGAGTGTATATAGAATGTTATATTTACCGTACTTACTGGGCTGTGAGTGTATATAGAATGTTATATTTACCGTACTTACTGGGCTGTGAGTGTATATAGAATGTTATATTTACCGTACTTACTGGGCTGTAAGTGTATATAGAATGTTATATTTATCGTACTTACTCGCTTATAAGACGGGATTTTTCATCCCAAAATTATTGCCACTAAGTGGCTTCCCATCTTATAAGCGAGTGATAAAAATAATATTCATCATCAGCAGTAGCTACATCATCAGCACTATCATAATATTCATCAGCAGCAGTAACTACATCATCAGCAGCACTATCATAATATTCATCATCAGCAGCAACTACATCATCAGCACTATCATAATATTCATCATCAGCAGTAGCTACATCATCAGCATCAGCTACATCATCAGCAGCAGCTACATCATCAGCAGTAGCTACATCATCAGCACTATCATAATATTCATCATCAGCATCAGCTACATCATCAGCACTATCATAATATTCATCATCAGCAGCAACTACATCATCAGCACTATCATAATATTCATCATCAGCAGCAGCTACATCATCAGCAGTAGCTACATCATCAGCACTATCATAATATTCATCATCAGCATCAGCTACATCATCAGCACTATCATAATATTCATCATCAGCAGCAACTACATCATCAGCACTATCATAATATTCATCATCAGCAGCAGCTACATCATCAGCAGTAGCTACATCATCAGCACTATCATAATATTCATCATCATCAGCACTACATCATCAGCACTATCATAATATTCATCATCATCAGCACTACATCATCAGCACTATCATAATATTCATCATCATCAGCACTATCATAATATTCATCATCAGCAGCACTATCATAATATTCATCATCATCAGCACTATCATAATATTCATCATCATCAGCACTATCATAATATTCATCATCAGCAGCACTATCATAATATTCATCATCATCAGCACTATCATAATATTCATCATCATCAGCACTATCATAATATTCATCATCATCAGCACTATCATAATATTCATCATCAGCAGCACTATCATAATATTCATCATCATCAGCACTATCATAATATTCATCATCAGCAGCACTATCATAATATTCATCATCATCAGCACTATCATAATATTCATCATCAGCAGCACTATCATAATATTCATCATCAGCAGCACTATCATAATATTCATCATCAGCAGTAGCTACATCAGCAGCACTATCATAATATTCATCATCAGCAGTAGCTACATCAGCAGCACTATCATAATATTCATCATCAGCAGCAACAATATCATCAGCACTATCATAATATTCAGCAACTATCATAATATTCATCATCAGCAGTAGCTACATCATCAGCAGTAGCTACATCATCATCAGCACTATCATAATATTCATCATCAGCAGTAGCTACATCAGCAGCACTATCATAATATTCATCATCAGCAGTAGCTACATCAGCAGCACTATCATAATATTCATCATCAGCAGTAGCTACATCAGCAGCACTATCATAATATTCATCATCAGCACTATCATAATATTCATCATCAGCAGCAACTACATCATCAGCACTATCATAATATTCATCATCAGCAGCAACTACATCATCAGCACTATCATACTATTCATCATCAGCAGCAACTACATCATCAGCACTATCATAATATTCATCATCAGCAGCAGCTACATCATCAGCAGTAGCTACATCATCAGCACTATCATAATATTCATCATCAGCATCAGCTACATCATCAGCACTATCATAATATTCATCATCAGCAGCAACTACATCATCAGCACTATCATAATATTCATCATCAGCAGCAGCTACATCATCAGCACATTCATAATATTCATCATCAGCAGTAGCTACATCATCAGCACTATCATAATATTCATCATCAGCAGCAGCTACATCAGCAGCACTATCATAATATGCATCATCAGCAGCAACAATATCATCAGCACTATCATAATATTCAGCAACTATCATAATATTCATCATCAGCAGTAGCTACATCATCAGCAGCAGCTACATCATCAGCACTATCATAATATTCATCATCAGCAACAACTACATCATCAGCAGCACTATCATAATATTCATCATCAGCAGCAGCTACATCATCAGCACTATCATAATATTCATCATCAGCAGCAACTACATCATCATCAGCACTATCATACTATTCATCATCAGCAGTAGCTACATCATCAAAAAAGGATCAGTTTGTTTCGACTCGATTATTGATGACCTTATTTTGAAATAACTCAAAGTGTGTAAGAAAAGCAAAATACCATTGATTTAAGACCAACGTTTGGGTGGTTGTCTTACTATAGTCGAGATCGTTTTATAGGCGAATATGTATGGTCGATTTTTTAATTTGTTTATGTATATCTCAAAAATCATGTAATTCAGTGATGTGCAAATGCAGTCAAATAGTATTTGAAACTGGACTTTGACCCGACTTTGAGATAACCGGAGAATTTGACCGACTTTGATATATGTGTTTTATGTTTATTTATCGTCGCTACCGGTTGCCCATATGAGCGACGCCTCCTGAATTAGTAATTTTAGATTTTGGAGGATAGTGCAATGATACAGATAGAGACCCATTCCAGAGTCTCCTCTGGTTCTTTTATGTGCACGGTGTACAGCACCGACATGAGAGTTGGGACTTTAAACCGAGGTCTCGTGTCGGTGCTGTACACCGTGCACGTAAAAGAACCAGAGGAGACTCTGGAATGGGTCTCTGTCTGTATCATTGCACTATCCTCCAAAAACCTAAAATGACTAATCTCTTCAGGAGGCGTCGCTTATATGGGCAACCAGTAGCGACGATAAATAAACGTAAAACACACACAAGTTGTCACTTGCAGAGGTTAGAGATTGGGGAACTTGTTTCTACCCACAATAGACTTGACATTGTACGATAATGCTCCATAGTGGGCCATGTACAAATATCCCCTAACAGGGTGGAAGGCAATATACAAGTTGTCGGAGGTTGGAGAATTGAGTACAGGTTTCTACCCAGGATATGTGGGTGGTCTTCTCCACCACAATAGACTTGACTTTGTACGATAATGCTCCATAGTGGGCCTTGTACAAATATCCCCTAACAGGGTGGAAGGCAATATACAAGTTGTCGGAGGTTGGAGAATTGAGTACAGGTTTCTACCCAGGATATGTGGGTGGTCTTCTCCACCACAATAGATTGACATTGTACGATAATGCTCCAGAGTGGGCCCTGTACAAATCAATGCGAAAAAATGTGAATTTCTTGTCTAATCTAACTCACTGGTATATGTATGTATAGTTGAACCTATATTCGCAGTGTTCAACATTGGCGGCAAAGTCATTGAATTTACTTGGAATTGTGTGGCCGAGCGGTTACGGTCGCTGACTTCAAATCACTTGTCCCTCACTGCTGTAGGTCCGAATCCCACTATCAAGTAAGAAAGCTATTCAGTAGGTCAGTGGTTCTACCTGGGTACCAGGCCTTGCCTGAAATGCTGCGGTTCACCCGGGGTTGTTGCAATTTATTTAAAAATTAACATAATAGAAATGTTCTTATTTCAGAAAATCCAGTCGTCAGTTCGTCAAATTACAGTGTGTAAAAGAGCACACGGAATACGTTGTGTTGTCGCTTCGCCAAATCATCGCTACATTGCTGTTGGTACATTACATGGTAACGACTAGATTGTATTTATATCAAGTTTCATTCAAACAAGTCAGACAATTCGTATGTCTGTTTTTAGTTAATTTACTCTATCCAGCTGGCTTGCGGAAGTTCAGTGGTTCTACCTGTATGCCTGTCTGTGCATTAAATACAGCCAGCCATACAACACCTCATATAGCCGCCATACAACACCTCATATAGCCACCATACAACACCTCATATAGCAACCATACAACACCTCATATAACCATCATACAACACCTCATATAGCCACCATACAACACCTCATATAGCCACCATACAACACCTCATATAGCCACCATACAACACCTCATATAACCACCATACAACACCTCATATAACCACCATACAACACCTCATATAACCACCATACAACACCTCATATAGCCACCATACAACACCTCATATAGCCACCATACAACACCTCATATAGCCACCATACAACACCTCATATAGCCACCATACAACACCTCATATAGCCACCATACAACACCTCATATAGCCACCATACAACACCTCATATAGCCACCATACAACACCTCATATAGCCACCATACAACACCTCATATAACCACCATACAACACCTCATATAGCCACCATACAACACCTCATATAGCCACCATACAACACCTCATATAGCCACCATACAACACCTCATATAGCCACCATACAACACCTCATATAGCCACCATACAACACCTCATATAGCCACCATACAACACCTCATATAGCCACCATACAACACCTCATATAGCCACCATACAACACCTCATATAGCCACCATACAACACCTCATATAGCCACCATACAACACCTCATATAGCCACCATACAACACCTCATATAGCCACCATACAACACCTCATATAACCACCATACAACACCTCATATAGCCACCATACAACACCTCATATAGCCACCATACAACACCTCATATAGCCACCATACAACACCTCATATAGCCACCATACAACACCTCATATAGCCACCATACAACACCTCATATAGCCACCATACAACACCTCATATAGCCACCATACAACACCTCATATAGCCACCATACAACACCTCATATAGCCACCATACAACACCTCATATAGCCACCATACAACACCTCATATAGCCCCATACCCATACAACACCTCATATAGCCACCATACAACACCTCATATAGCCACCATACAACACCTCATATAACCACCATACAACACCTCATATAGCCACCATACAACACCTCATATAGCCACCATACAACACCTCATATAACCACCATACAACACCTCATATAGCCACCATACAACACCTCATATAGCCACCATACAACACCTCATATAGCCACCATACAACACCTCATATAGCCACCATACAACACCTCATATAACCACCATACAACACCTCATATAGCCACCATACAACACCTCATATAGCCACCATACAACACCTCATATAGCCACCATACAACACCTCATATAGCCACCATACAACACCTCATATAGCCACCATACAACACCTCATATAGCCACCATACAACACCTCATATAGCCACCATACAACACCTCATATAGCCACCATACAACACCTCATATAGCCACCATACAACACCTCATATAGCCACCATACAACACCTCATATAGCCACCATACAACACCTCATATAACCACCATACAACACCTCATATAGCCACCATACAACCACCATACAACACCTCATATAACCACCATACAACACCTCATATAGCCACCATACAACACCTCATATAGCCACCATACAACACCTCATATAGCCACCATACAACACCTCATATAACCACCATACAACACCTCATATAGCCACCATACAACACCTCATATAGCCACCATACAACACCTCATATAGCCACCATACAACACCTCATATAGCCACCATACAACCACCATACAACACCTCATATAGCCACCATACAACACCTCATATAGCCACCATACAACACCTCATATAGCCACCATACAACACCTCATATAGCCACCATACAACACCTCATATAGCCACCATACAACCACCATACAACACCTCATATAGCCACCATACAACACCTCATATAGCCACCATACAACACCTCATATAGCCACCATACAACACCTCATATAGCCACCATACAACACCTCATATAGCCACCATACAACACCTCATATAGCCACCATACAACACCTCATATAGCCACCATACAACACCTCATATAGCCACCATACAACACCTCATATAGCCACCATACAACACCTCATATAACCACCATACAACACCTCATATAACCACCATACAA
>CM026389.1:27315670-27336689 GCA_014843695.1 Archivesica marissinica
GTTGTATGGTGGCTATATGAGGTGTTGTATGGTGGCTATATGAGGTGTTGTATGGTGGCTATATGAGGTGTTGTATGGTGTCTATAGAGGTGTTGTATGGTGGCTATATGAGGTGTTGTATGGCGGCTATATGAGGTGTTGTATGGTGGCTATATGAGGTGTTGTATGGTGGCTATATGAGGTGTTGTATGGTGGCTATATGAGGTGTTGTATGGTGGCTATATGAGGTGTTGTATGGTGGCTATATGAGGTGTTGTATGGTGGCTATATGAGGTGTTGTATGGTGGCTATATGAAGTGTAGTATGGCGGCTATATGAGGTGTTGTATGGTGGCTATATGAGGTGTTGTATGGTGGCTATATGAGGTGTTGTATGGTGGCTATATGAAGTGTTGTATGGCGGCTATATGAGGTGTTGTATGGTGGATATATGAGGTGTTGTATGGTGGCTATATGAGGTGTTGTATGGCGGCTATATGAGGTGTTGTATGGTGGCTATATGAGGTGTTGTATGGTGGCTATATGAGGTGTTGTATGGTGGCTATATGAGGTGTTGTATGGTGGCTATATGAGGTGTTGTATGGTGGCTATATGAGGTGTTGTATGGTGGCTATATGAGGTGTTGTATGGTGGTTATATGAGGTGTTGTATGGTGGTTATATGAGGTGTTGTATGGTGGTTATATGAGGTGTTGTATGGTGGCTATATGAGGTGTTGTATGGTGGCTATATGAGGTGTTGTATGGTGGCTATATGAGGTGTTGTATGGTGGCTATATGAGGTGTTGTATGGTGGTTATATGAGGTGTTGTATGGTAGTTATATGAGGTGTTGTATGGTGGTTATATGAGGTGTTGTATGGTGGCTATATGAGGTGTTGTATGGTGGTTATATGAGGTGTTGTATGGTGGTTATATGAGGTGTTGTATGGTGGATATATGAGGTGTTGTATGGTGGCTATATGAGGTGTTGTATGGTGGCTATATGAGGTGTTGTATGGTGGCTATATGAGGTGTTGTATGGCGGCTATATGAGGTGTTGTATGGTGGCTATATGAGGTGTTGTATGGTGGCTATATGAGGTGTTGTATGGTGGCTATATGAGGTGTTGTATGGCGGCTATATGAGGTGTTGTATGGTGGCTATATGAGGTGTTGTATGGTGGCTATATGAGGTGTTGTATGGTGGCTATATGAGGTGTTGTATGGTGGCTATATGAGGTGTTGTATGGTGGCTATATGAGGTGTTGTATGGTGGTTATATGAGGTGTTGTATGGTGGCTATATGAGGTGTTGTATGGTGGCTATATGAGGTGTTGTATGGTGGCTATATGAGGTGTTGTATGGTGGTTATATGAGGTGTTGTATGGTGGTTATATGAGTGTTGTATGGTGCTATATGAGGTGTTGTATGGTGGCTATATGAGGTGTTGTATGGTGGCTATATGAGGTGTTGTATGGTGGCTATATGAGGTGTTGTATGGTGGCTATATGAGGTGTTGTATGGTGGCTATATGAGGTGTTGTATGGTGGCTATATGAGGTGTTGTATGGTGGCTATATGAGGTGTTGTATGGTGGTTATATGAGGTGTTGTATGGTGGCTATATGAGGTGTTGTATGGTGGCTATATGAGGTGTTGTATGGTGGCTATATGAGGTGTTGTATGGTGGCTATATGAGGTGTTGTATGGTGGCTATATGAGGTGTTGTATGGTGGTTTATGCTATATGAGGTGTTGTATGGTGGCTATATGAGGTGTTGTATGGTGGCTATATGAGGTGTTGTATGGTGGTTATATGAGGTGTTGTATGGTGGTTATATGAGGTGTTGTATGGTGGCTATATGAGGTGTTGTATGGTGGCTATATGAGGTGTTGTATGGTGGCTATATGAGGTGTTGTGAGTGTTGTATGGTGGTTATATGAGGTGTTGTAGGTGGTATATGAGGTGTTGTATGGTGGTATATGAGGTGTTGTATGGTGTATATGAGGTGTTGTGGTGGTATATGAGTGTTGTATGGTGGCTATATGAGGTTTTATGGTGGCTATATGAGGTGTTGTATGGTGGCTATATGAGGTGTTGTATGGTGGCTATATGAGGTGTTGTATGGTGGTTATATGAGGTGTTGTATGGTGGCTATATGAGGTGTTGTATGGTGGCTATATGAGGTGTTGTATGGTGGCTATATGAGGTGTTGTATGGTGGCTATATGAGGTGTTGTATGGTGGTTATATGAGGTGTTGTATGGTGGCTATATGAGGTGTTGTATGGTGGCTATATGAGGTGTTGTATGGTGGCTATATGAGGTGTTGTATGGTGGCTATATGAGGTGTTGTATGGTGGCTATATGAGGTGTTGTATGGTGGCTATATGAGGTGTTGTATGGTGGCTATATGAGGTGTTGTATGGTGGCTATATGAGGTGTTGTATGGTGGCTATATGAGGTGTTGTATGGTGGCTATATGAGGTGTTGTATGGTGGCTATATGAGGTGTTGTATGGTGGCTATATGAGGTGTTGTATGGTGGCTATATGAGGTGTTGTATGGTGGCTATATGAGGTGTTGTATGGTGGCTATATGAGGTGTTGTATGGTGGCTATATGAGGTGTTGTATGGTGGCTATATGAGGTGTTGTATGGTGGCTATATGAGGTGTTGTATGGTGGTTATATGAGGTGTTGTATGGTGGCTATATGAGGTGTTGTATGGTGGCTATATGAGGTGTTGTATGGTGGCTATATGAGGTGTTGTATGGTGGCTATATGAGGTGTTGTATGGTGGCTATATGAGGTGTTGTATGGTGGTATATGAGGTGTGTATGGTGGCTATATGAGGTGTTGTATGGTGGCTATATGAGGTGTTGTATGGTGGCTATATGAGGTGTTGTATGGTGGCTATATGAGGTGTTGTATGGTGGCTATATGAGGTGTTGTATGGTGGCTATATGAGGTGTTGTATGGTGGCTATATGAGGTGTTGTATGGTGGCTATATGAGGTGTTGTATGGTGGCTATATGAGGTGTTGTATGGTGGCTATATGAGGTGTTGTATGGTGGCTATATGAGGTGTTGTATGGTGGCTATATGAGGTGTTGTATGGTGGCTATATGAGGTGTTGTATGGTGGCTATATGAGGTGTTGTATGGTGGCTATATGAGGTGTTGTATGGTGGCTATATGAGGTGTTGTATGGTGGCTATATGAGGTGTTGTATGGTGGCTATATGAGGTGTTGTATGGTTGTATATGAGGTGTTGTATGGTGGCTATATGAGGTGTTGTATGGTGGTATATGAGGTGTTGTATGGCGGCTATATGAGGTGTTGTATGGTGGCTATATGAGGTGTTGTATGGCGGCTATATGAGGTGTTGTATGGTGGCTATATGAGGTGTTGTATGGTGGCTATATGAGGTGTTGTATGGTGGCTATATGAGGTGTTGTATGGTGGCTATATGAGGTGTTGTATGGTGGCTATATGAGGTGTTGTATGGTGGCTATATGAGGTGTTGTATGGTGGCTATATGAGGTGTTGTATTGTGGCTATATGAGGTGTTGTATGGTGGTTATGTGAGGTGTTGTATGGTGGTTATGTGAGGTGTTGTATGGTGGCTATATGGAGTGTTGTATGGTGGTTATGTGAGGTGTTGTATGGTGGCTATATGAGGTGTTGTATGGTGGCTATATGAGGTGTTGTATGGTGGCTATATGAGGTGTTGTATGGTGGCTATATGAGGTGTTGTATGGTGGCTATATGAGGTGTTGTATGGTGGCTATATGAGGTGTTGTATGGTGGCTATATGAGGTGTTGTATGGTGGCTATATGAGGTGTTGTATGGTGGCTATATGAGGTGTTGTATGGTGGCTATATGAGGTGTTGTATGGTGGCTATATGAGGTGTTGTATGGTGGTTATATGAGGTGTTGTATGGTGGCTATATGAGGTGTTGTATGGTGGCTATATGAGGTGTTGTATGGTGGCTATATGAGGTGTTGTATGGTGGCTATATGAGGTGTTGTATGGTGGCTATATGAGGTGTTGTATGGTGGCTATATGAGGTGTTGTATGGTGGTATTGAGGTGTTGTATGTGGCTATATGAGGTGTTGTATGGTGGCTATATGGGTGTTGTAGGTGGTATATGAGGTGTTGTATGGTGGCTATATGAGGTGTTGTATGGTGGCTATATGAGGTGTTGTATGGTGGCTATATGAGGTGTTGTATGGTGGCTATATGAGGTGTTGTATGGTGGCTATATGAGGTGTTGTATGGTGGCTATATGAGGTGTAGTATGCTATATGAGGTGTTGTATGGTGGCTATATGGGGTGTTGTATGGTGGTTATATGAGGTGTTGTATGGTGGCTATATGAGGTGTTGTATGGTGGCTATATGATGTTGTATGGGGCTATATGTGTTGGTGTTGAGGTGTTGTATGGTGGTTTTTGAGGTGTTGTATGGTGGCTATATGAGGTGTTGTGGCGGCTATATGGGGTGTTGTATGGTGGTTATATGGGGTGTTGTATGGTGGATATATGAGGTGTTGTATGGTGGTTATGTGAGGTGTTGTATGGTGGCTATATGAGGTGTTGTATGGCGGCTATATGGGGTGTTGTATGGTGGTTATATGGGGTGTTGTATGGTGGATATATGAGGTGTTGTATGGTGGTTATATGAGGTGTTGTATGGTGGCTATATGAGGTGTTGTATGGTGGCTATATGAGGTGTTGTATGGCGGCTATATGGGGTGTTGTATGGTGGTTATATGGGGTGTTGTATGGCGGCTATATGGGGTGTTGTATGGTGGTTATATGGGGTGTTGTATGGTGGATATATGAGGTGTTGTATGGTGGCTATATGAGGTGTTGTATGGCGGCTATATGGGGTGTTGTATGGTGGTTATATGGGGTGTTGTATGGTGGATATATGGGGTGTTGTATGGTGGCTTTATGAGGTGTTGTATGGTGGTTATATGAGGTGTTGTATGGTGGCTATATGAGGTGTTGTATGGTGGATATATGAGGTGTTGTATGGTGGTTATATGAGGTGTTGTATGGTGGCTATATGAGGTGTTGTATGGTTGTTATATGAGGTGTTGTATGGTGGCTATGAGGTGTTGTATGGCGGCTATATGAGGTGTTGTATGGTGGATATATGAGGTGTAGTATGGTGGATATATGAGGTGTTTTATGGCTGGCTGTATTTAATGCACAGACAGGCATACATGTAGAACCACTGAACTTCCGCAAGCCAGCTGGATAGAGTAAATTAACTAAAAACAGACATACGAATTGTCTGACTTGTTTGAATGAAACTTGATATAAATAAAATCTAGTCGTTACCATGTAATGTACCAACAGCAATGTAGCGATGATTTGGCGAAGCGACAACACAACGTACTCCGTGTGCTCTTTTACACACTGTAATTTGACGAACTGACGACTGGATTTTCTGAAATAAGAACATTTCTATTATGTTAATTTTTAAATAAATTGCAACAACCCCAGGTGAACCTCCGAGCAGCATTTCAGGCAAGGCCTGGTACCCAGGTAGAACCACTGACCTACTGAATAGCTTTCTTACTTGATAGTGGGATTCGGACCTACAGCAGTGAGGGACAAGTGATTTGAAGTTAGCGACCGTAACCGCTCGGCCACACAATTCCAAGTAAATTCAATGACTTTGCCGCCAATGTTGAACACTGCGAATATAGGTTCAACTATACATACATATACCAGTGAGTTAGTTTAGACAAGAAATTCACATTTTTTCGCATTGATTTGTACAGGGCCCACTCTGGAGCATTATCGTACAATGTCAATCTATTGTGGTGGAGAAGACCACCCACATATCCTGGGTAGAAACCTGTACTCAATTCTCCAACCTCCGACAACTTGTATATTGCCTTCCACCCTGTTAGGGGATATTTGTACAAGGCCCACTATGGAGCATTATCGTACAATGTCAAGTCTATTGTGGGTAGAAACAAGTTCCCCAATCTCTAACCTCTGCAAGTGACAACTTGTGTGTGTTTTACGTTTATTTATCGTCGCTGCTGGTTGCCCATATAAGCGACGCCTCCTGAAGAGATTAGTCATTTTAGGTTTTTGGAGGATAGTGCAATGATACAGACAGAGACCCATTCCAGAGTCTCCTCTGGTTCTTTTACGTGCACGGTGTACAGCACCGACACGAGACCTCGGTTTAAAGTCCCAACTCTCATGTCGGTGCTGTACACCGTGCACATAAAAGAACCAGAGGAGACTCTGGAATGGGTCTCTATCTGTATCATTGCACTATCCTCCAAAATCTAAAATTACTAATTCAGGAGGCGTCGCTCATATGGGCAACCGGTAGCGACGATAAATAAACATAAAACACATATATCAAAGTCGGTCATGTCAAATTCTCCGGTTATCTCAAAGTCGGGTCAAAGTCCAGTTTCAAATACTATTTGACTGCATTTGCACATCACTGAATTACATGATTTTTGAGATATACATAAACAAATTAAAAAATCGACCATACATATTCGCCTATAAAACGATCTCGACTATAGTAAGACAACCACCCAAACTTTGGTCTTAAATCAGTGGTATTTTGCTTTTCTTACACACTTTGAGTTATTTCAAAATAAGGTCATCAATAAGCGAGTCGAAACAAACTGATCCTTTTTTGATGATGTAGCTACTGCTGATGATGAATAGTATGATAGTGCTGATGATGATGTAGTTGCTGCTGATGATGAATATTATGATAGTGCTGATGATGTAGTTGCTGCTGCTGATGAATATTATGATAGTGCTGATGATGTAGTTGCTGCTGCTGATGAATATTATGATAGTGCTGCTGATGTAGCTGCTGCTGATGATGAATATTATGATAGTGCTGCTGATGATGTAGTTGTTGCTGATGATGAATAGTATGATAGTGCTGATGATGATGTAGCTACTGCTGATGATGTAGCTACTGCTGATGATGAATATTATGATAGTGCTGATGATGTAGTTGCTGCTGCTGATGAATATTATGATAGTGCTGCTGATGTAGCTGCTGCTGATGATGAATATTATGATAGTGCTGCTGATGATGTAGTTGTTGCTGATGATGAATAGTATGATAGTGCTGATGATGATGTAGCTACTGCTGATGATGTAGCTACTGCTGATGATGAATATTATGATAGTTGCTGAATATTATGATAGTGCTGATGATATTGTTGCTGCTGCTGATGAATATTATAATAAGGCTGATGATGTAGTTGATGCTGATGATGAATATTATGATAGTTGCTGAATATTATGATAGTGCTGATGATATTGTTGCTGCTGCTGATGAATATTATGATAGTGCTGCTGATGTAGCTGCTGCTGATGATGAATATTATGATAGTGCTGCTGATGATGTAGTTGTTGCTGATGATGAATAGTATGATAGTGCTGATGATGATGTAGCTACTGCTGATGATGTAGCTACTGCTGATGATGAATATTATGATAGTTGCTGAATATTATGATAGTGCTGATGATATTGTTGCTGCTGCTGATGAATATTATGATAAGGCTGATGATGTAGTTGATGCTGATGATGAATATTATGATAGTGCTGATGATGTAGCTACTGCTGATGATGAATATTATTTTTATCACTCGCTTATAAGATGGGAAGCCACTTAGTGGCAATAATTTTGGGATGAAAAATCCCGTCTTATAAGCGAGTAAGTACGATAAATATAACATTCTATATACACTCACAGCCCAGTAAGTACGGTAAATATAACATTCTATATACACTCACAGCCCAGTAAGTACGGTAAATATAACATTCTATATACACTCACAGCCCAGTAAGTACGGTAAATATAACATTCTATATACACTCACAGCCCAGTAAGTACGGTAAATATAACATTCTATATACACTCACAGCCCAGTAAGTACGGTAAATATAACATTCTATATACACTCACAGCCCAGTAAGTACGGTAAATATAACATTCTATATACACTCACAGCCCAGTAAGTACGGTAAATATAACATTCTATATACACTCACAGCCCAGTAAGTACGGTAAATATAACATTCTATATACACTCACAGCCCAGTAAGTACGGTAAATATAACATTCTATATACACTCACAGCCCAGTAAGTACGGTAAATATAACATTCTATATACACTCACAGCACAGTAAGTACGGTAAATATAACATTCTATATACACTCACAGCCCAGTAAGTACGGTAAATATAACATTCTATATACACTCACAGCCCAGTAAGTACGGTAAATATAACATTCTATATACACTCACAGCCCAGTAAGTACAGTAAATATAACATTCTATATACACTCACAGCCCAGTAAGTACGGTAAATATAACATTCTATATACACTAACAGCCCAGTAAGTACGGTAAATATAACATTCTATATACACTCACAGCCCAGTATTCAATTTCTTGGCGTTTGTATTCCTGAAATACTTCTTTCTCTCGAAGAACTTCGGGGGAATCAACTAATGTGGGTTCTACACTACGTAACTGTACGGGTGATATTGTGTTGAAATCTATAATGGTTAAATCAGCTACATCCAAGTTTTCTCTGTAAAAACAAAATAAATAAAAACAAATGAAAAATAAAAATAAACTAAATCAATAACATAATGTCTAAGTGAAAATAAAAATTGAATACTACGTGGATGAGATCATATACATGGTTTAGTAATCTGTAGAAATCGTGAGAAATTAACATTTCTCTGTAGTTCATCATATGATAGAAACTTAACTCTTTGCATGCTGGGTAAAAATGTATTGTTTTTTTTTTGGATGAGTTTAAAATCTCATACGGCGACTCTCGAGCTATTGGTGGAGGAAGACCCCGGGTACGCCTCCAAGCAGTATCGCGGGTACAAGTCCGCCCAGGTAGAACCACTGACCTATTGCAAGCCAGCTTGATAGCTTCCTCACATGAAAGTATTTGATACCCCTCAGTGGGATTCAAGCCTACAGCAGTGAGAGGCAAATGATTTGAAGTCAACGAACGTAACCACTCGGCCACGGAGGCCCTTCCTCCTATAGATAAAATAAGTGACATAAACGATAACTTAACTCTTTGCATGCTGGGTAAAATAAAAGCTATAAATAGTTCAAATAATTGTAGCAGCCATTTATAATTATGTGTTTTTCTTATTTATAACTGAAAACTCTGGAAATATGTTCTGGAATTTCATTAGAATTGTGTCGTTACATCATGATCCTTATTTTCACCGATAGCATGCAAAGCGTTAAGGACTTACTATTACTTAACTCTTTCAACCCCAAGTAACTGACATGGACTGGTCCATGATATTTTTAGACCAATAAATTAATAAGAAAATTACATTTGGATCAGTTCATTTATCAAAATGGGTAATTTTATCTAAATATAGTAATAATTATTACTGGCAAAAAAGTGCAGATCCTGATGAGACGGCTCGTTACGAGCCGGCTCATATGGATCTACACTTTTCATAAGCCTATTTAGAGGCCTGTGGGGTTGAAAGGGTTAAAAACAACTTCATGGGGAGTGGAGCAACTATACATGCTTATCACAATTATAGTATTAACCCTTTCAACACCACAGACCTCTAAATTGGCTTACAAAAAAGTGTAGATCCATATGAGCCGGCTCGTGACGAGCCGTCTCATCAGGATCTGCACTTTTTTCAAGTAATATAACTATTTTTAGAAAAAAAATTACCCATTTTGATAAATGAACTGATCCAAATTAATTTTGTTATTAATTTATTGGTCTAAAAATATCATGGACCAGTCCATGTCAGTTACTTGGTGTTGAATGGGTTAACCTGTAGCTCATTAGATGATAGTGCGACTTAATGGCCGATCATGACTTATTTTATTGTCAGGTGAGAAAATGTGTGTGTGTTTTACGTTTATTCAGCGTCGCTACCAGTTGCCCATATGAGCGATGCCTCCTGAAGAGATTAGTCATTTTAGATTTGTGGAGGATAGTGCAATGATACAGACAGAGACCCCATTCCAGAGTCTCTTCTGGTTCTTTTACATGCACGGTGTAAAGCACGGACACGAGACCTCGTTTAAAGTCCCATCTGAAAGACTTAATTTTATTAGGGTCAGACCCCCCGGGTGGATCAAACCTGTGATCCCTGGATTACTAGTCCAACGTGTAAACCACTGGACTACAGATCCGTCTGTAATGAGGAAATGGGGGAATTCGGTACACAGTTATAAACTGATATTTCTTTACAAAATTCCAAGTGTCCAATCAAGCAATAACAGATTATCAACAGAATGACATAGCATGAATTCCGTGCGTAGAAATAGTGCATCCTTTAAACTAGACCCTTCACACTATCAAGTGTCCCTGTAGCAAATAGTGCATCCTTTAAACTAGACCCTTCATACTATCAAGTGTCCCTGTAGCAAATAGTGCATCCTTTAAACTAGACCCTTCACACTATCAAGTGTCCCTGTAGCAAATAGTGCATCCATTAAACTAGACCCTTCACACTATCAAGTGTCCCTGTAGCAAATAGTGCATCCTTTAAACTAGACCCTTCACACTATCAAGTGTCCCTGTAGCAAATAGTGCATCCATTAAACTAGACCCTTCACACTATCAAGTGTCCCTGTAGCAAATAGTGCATCCTTTAAACTAGACCCTTCACACTATCAAGTGTCCCTGTAGCAAATAGTGCATCCTTTAAACTAGACCCTTCACACTATCAAGTGTCCCTGTAGCAAATAGTGCATCCATTAAACTAGACCCTTCACACTATCAAGTGTCCCTGTAGCAAATAGTGCATCCATTAAACTAGACCCTTCACACTATCAAGTGTCCCTGTAGCAAATAGTGCATCCTTTAAACTAGACCCTTTACACTATCAAGTGTCCCTGTAGCTGGAGCCTTGTCCAAGGGCAATAACTCTCTAAGGACTTTTTAAGCATATTGTATATCCGCGCAAACATTAATTTAACCCTTTCAAAACTACAGACCTCTAAATAGGCTTACTAAAAGTGTAGATCCAGACAGGTTGTCTCATCAGGATCTGCACTTTTTGCAAGTAATAGTACTATTTTTAGATGGCACAGAACATGTCGTCTGATCAGGCTCTATGCTGTTTGCTATTCGGATAGTGGAGCTAAATCACTTGGCTGAATAGGAAACAACATAGATCCTGATCAGATGCGGCATTATGCCACGGCTGATCTGGATCTATGTTGTTTGCAAATGTGATTTGATTTAACTCAGCAGGCAAACGGTTAATAACAGAATGTTCTAGCTAACTACCAGTGGAATGCCACAGTTTATTTCAATGATTAACTTCACTACTTAGATTAGTTTATACAAATTTATTTTAGCTCGATTGCGAAACAAGTTCTTACAACTTATATTAATCACTCTCGAGACCTCATTCTTGATGGAATCCATCACCACGAGGGAGAGAGAAGAGGCAAAGTGGACTTTAAATGCCTTCCTTGCCTAAGGGCACACTCATAACAGCTCCAGCGGGGCTCAAACTCCGGGCCTTTCGCACATGAAGCGAACGTGCATCCACTGCGCTATCACGACTTCCACATCCGCCACATCACAACTTCAATACTTCATTATAATGCATAAAATAAAATGTTCTAGCTCATACAGAATAAGCAGCACACAAAGACTAACCTATAAATTATATATATATATGACTGTGTGGTTCTCTCTACATCCGAATATTCGGCTTAAAAAGACTTTTTCAAGGAATACAAAAATAAGACGGATCTGTAGTCCAGTGGTAACACGTTGGACTGGTAATCCAGGGATCGCAGGTTCAATCCCCGCGTCTGACCCTAATAAAATTAACAGTCTTTCAGATGGGACGTTAAACCAAGGTCTTGTGTTGGTGCTTTACACAGTGCACGTAAAAGAACCAGAGGAGACTCAGGAATGGGTCTGTCTGTATCATTGCACTATCCTCCAAAAATCTAAAATGACTAATCTCTTCAGGATGCGTCGCTCATATGGGCAACCGGTAGCGACGATAAATAAATGTAAAAAAAAAACATCAGTCTAATTCATTTTCATTGTTATGACAATCTAATAGAAATTGAATTAGCCGGATGATTTTTGTTTTCCTTGGCTTTTTAATCCGAAACTTCGGATGTAGAGTCTCAGTACCACATATATATTACTAGTTACCTGCTAGGAAAAATCGACATATAACTTACTATCAATTATAGTTTAACCTGTCTTAAGCAGCCACAAAAGGAAAAAAGTGGCTCTGTGGTTGCTTAATATATGTTTTTAATGTTGAACAAATTGCTGTATTGGGAATATGGTAAATGACTGCTTAATACAGGTTGAATGTTTAATACAGGTTGACTGCTTAATACAGATTGACTGCTTAATACAGGTTGACAACAGGTTGACTGCTTAATACAGGTTGAATGCTTAATACAGGTTGACTGCTTAATACAGATTGACTGCTTAATACAGGTTGATTGCTTAATACAGGTTGAATGCTTAATGCAGGTTGATTGCTTAATGCAGGTTGAATGCTTAATACAGGTTGAATGCTTAATACAGATTGATTGCTTAATACAGGTTGAATGCTTAATACAGGTTGAATGCTTAATACAGGTTGAATGCTTAATACAGATTGAATGCTTACTACAGGTTGAATGCTTAATACAGGTTGAATGCTTAATACAGGTTGAATGCTTAATACAGGTTGAATGCTTAATACAGATTGATTGTTTAATACAGGTTGAATGCTTAATACAGATTGATTGCTTAATACAGGTTGACTGCTTAATACAGGTTGAATGCAGGATGAATGCTTAATACAGGTTGATTGCTTAATACAGGTTGAATGCTTAATACAGGTTGAATGCTTAATACAGATTGACTGCTTAATACAGGTTGAATGCTTAATACAGATTGACTGCTTAATACAGGTTGAATGCAGGATGAATGCTTAATACAGGTTGAATGCTTAATACAGATTGACTGCTTAATGCAGGTTGAATGCTTAATACAGATTGACTGCTTAATACAGGTTGAATGCTTAATACAGATTGACTGCTTAATACAGGTTGAATGCAGGATGAATGCTTAATTCAGGTTGAATGCTTAATACAGATTGAATGCTTAATGCAGGTTGATTGCTTAATACAGGTTGATTGCTTAATGCAGGTTGAATGCTTAATTCAGGTTGAATGCTTAATACAGATTGAATGCTTAATGCAGATTGATTGCTTAATACAGATTGATTGCTTAATACAGATGAAATGCTTAATACAGGTTGACTGCTTAATGCAGGTTGAATGCTTAATACAGGTTGACTGCTTAATACAGGTTGAATGCTTAACTTAATACAGGTTGAATGCTTAATACAGGTTGACTGCTTAATGCAGGTTGAATGCTTAATACAGGTTGAATGCTTAATACAGGTTGACTGTTTAATACAGGTTGACTGCTTAATACAGGTTGAATGCTTAATACAGGTTGAATGCTTGAAACAGGTTGAATGCTTAATACAGGTTGATTGCATGTTGCGTACTTAATACAGGTTGATGCTTAATTTAGGTTGACTGCTTAACACAGGATGGTTGATGCTTAATACAGGTTGAATGCAGGTTGACTGCTTAATGCAGGCTGAATGATTAATACATGTTGATTGCTTAATACAGATTGATTGCTTAATACAGATTGATTGCTTAATACAGATTGATTGCTTAATACAGGTTGATTGCTTAATACAGATTGATTGCTTAATACAGGTTGATTGCTTAATACAGGTTGATTGCTTAATACAGGTTGATTGCTTAATACAGGTTGATTGCTTAAAACAGGTTGATTGCTTAATACAGGTTGATTGCTTAATACAGATTGATTGCTTAATACAGATTGATTGCTTAATACAGGTTGATTGCTTAATACAGGTTGACTGCTTAATGCAGGTTGACTGCTTAATATTTGTGCAATGCAGACTACAGGTGCAACGCAGAATACAGGTTGACTGCTTAATAGAGATGACGGCCAACACAAGGTTGACTGTAATACCAGTGAGTGTAGTTATATAGATATATAGCTGTGCTGCACTTTCTACTATTAAAATCAAACGGCAAAGAAATGGTTTCCATGGTTGATACTAAAACAGTGTAGTGTAGTGTACTGTACTGTACTGTAGTGTACTGTACTGTACTGTAGTGTAGTGTACTGTAGTGTAGTGTACTGTAATGTAGTGTACTGTAATGTAGTGTACTGTAGTGTACTGTAATGTAGTGTACTGTAATGTAGTGTACTGTAATGTAGTGTACTGTAATGTAGTGTACTGTAGTGTAGTGTACTGTAGTGTAGGATACTGTAGTGTAGTATACTGTAGTGTAGGATACTGTAGTGTAGGATACTGTAGTGTAGGATACTGTAGTGTAGTGTAGTGTAGTGTACTGTACTGTAGTGTAGCATACTGTAGTGTAGTATACTGTAGTGTAGGATACTGTAGTGTAGGATACTGTAGTGTAGTGTAGTGTACTGTACTGTAGTATACTGTAGTGTAGTGTAGTATACTGTAGTGTAGGATATTGTAGTGTAGTGTAGTATACTGTAGTGTAGGATACTGTAGTGTAGTGTAGTGTACTGTAGTGTAGGATACTGTGGTGTAGTGTACTGTAGTGTAGGATACTGTAGTGTAGTGTACTGTAGTGTAGGATAGTGTAGTGTAGTATACTGTAGTGTAGGATACTGTAGTGTAGTATACTGTAGTGTAGTGTAGGATAGTGTAGTATACTGTAGTGTAGTGTAGGATACTGTAGTGTAGGATACTGTAGTGTAGGATACTGTAGTGTAGTGTAGGATACTGTAGTGTAGTATACTGTAGTGTAGGATACTGTAGTGTAGGATACTGTAGTGTAGGATACTGTAGTGTAGGATACTGTAGTGTAGTATACTGTAGTGTAGGATACTGTAGTGTAGGATACTGTAGTGTAGTGTAGTATACTGTAGTGTAGGATACTGTAGTGTAGGATACTGTAGTGTAGTATACTGTAGTGTAGGATACTGTAGTGTAGTGTAGGATACTGTAGTGTAGCATACTGTAGTGTAGTATACTGTAGTGTAGGATACTGTAGTGTAGGATACTGTAGTGTAGTGTAGGATACTGTAGTGTAGTGTAGTATACTGTAGTGTAGGATACTGTAGTGTAGGATACTGTAGTGTAGTGTAGGATACTGTAGTGTAGGATACTGTAGTGTAGTGTACTGTAGTGTAGGATACTGTAGTGTACTGTAGTGTAGTGTAGTGTACTGTAGTGTAGGATACTGTAGTGTAGTATACTGTAGTGTAGTGTAGTGTACTGTAGGATACTGTAGTGTACTGTAGTGTAGTGTAGTGTAGTGTACTGTAGTGTAGGATACTGTAGTGTAGGATACTGTAGTGTAGTGTAGGATACTGTAGTGTAGGATACTGTAGTGTAGTGTAGGATACTGTAGTGTAGGATACTGTAGTGTAGGATACTGTAGTGTAGTGTAGGATACGTAGTGTAGTATACTGTAGTGTAGGATACTGTAGTGTAGGATACTGTAGTGTAGTGTTGTGTACTGTAGTGTAGGATACTGTAGTGTAGTGTAGGATACTGTAGTGTAGGATACTGTAGTGTAGTGTAGTGTACTGTAGTGTAGGATACTGTAGTGTAGTGTACTGTAGTGTAGGATACTGTAGTGTAGTGTAGGATACTGTAGTGTAGTGTAGGATACTGTAGTGTAGGATAATGTAGTGTAGGATACTGTAGTGTAGTGTAGGATACTGTAGTGTAGGATACTGTAGTGTAGTATACTGTAGTGTAGGATACTGTACTGTAGTGTAGGATACTGTAGTGTAGGATACTGTAGTGTAGGATACTGTAGTGTAGTGTACTGTAGTGTAGTGTACTGTAGTGTAGGATACTGTAGTGTAGTGTACTGTAGTGTAGTGTACTGTAGTGTAGTGCAGTGTACTGTAGTGTAGGATACTGTAGTGTAGTATACTGTAGTGTAGGATATTGTAGTGTAGTATACTGTAGTGTAGGATACTGTAGTGTAGTATACTGTAGTGTAGGATACTGTAGTGTAGTGTACTGTAGTGTAGGATACTGTAGTGTAGTGTACTGTAGTGTAGTGTACTGTAGTGTAGGATACTGTAGTGTAGTGTACTGTAGTGTAGGATACTGTAGTGTAGTGTAGGATACTGTAGTGTAGGATACTGTAGTGTACTGTAGTGTAGTGTACTGTAGTGTAGTGTACTGTAGTGTAGGATACTGTAGTGTACTGTAGTGTAGGATACTGTAGTGTAGTATACTGTAGTGTAGGATACTGTAGTGTAGTGTAGGATACTGTAGTGTAGGATACTGTAGTGTAGTATACTGTAGTGTAGGTTACTGTAGTGTAGGATACTGTAGTGTAGTATACTGTAGTGTAGGTTACTGTAGTGTAGTATACTGTAGTGTAGGATACTGTAGTGTAGGATACTGTAGTGTAGTGTAGTGTACTGTAGTGTAGTATACTGTAGTGTAGGATACTGTAGTGTAGTGTAGGATACTGTAGTGTAGTATACTGTAGTGTAGGATACTGTAGTGTAGTGTACTGTAGTGTAGGATACTGTAGTGTAGTGTACTGTAGTGTAGGATACTGTAGTGTAGTGTAGTGTACTGTAGTGTAGTATACTGTAGTGTAGGATACTGTAGTGTAGTGTACTGTAGTGTAGGATACTGTACTGTAGTGTAGTGTACTGTAGTGTAGTGTACTGTAGTGTAGGATACTGTAGTGTAGTGTACTGTAGTGTAGGATACTGTAGTGTAGTGTACTGTAGTGTAGGATACTGTAGTGTAGTGTAGTGTACTGTAGTGTAGTGTACTGTAGTGTAGGATACTGTAGTGTAGTGTACTGTAGTGTAGTATACTGTAGTGTAGTGTAGTGTACTGTAGTGTAGTATACTGTAATGTACTGTAGCGTAGTATACTGTAGTGTACTGTAGTGTACTGTAGTGTAGTATACTGTAGGTTACTGTAGTGTATTATACTGTAGTGTAGTGTAGTGTACTGTAGCATAGTATACTGTAGTGTACTGTAGTGTAGTGTACTGTACTGTGGAAGTCGTGATAGCGCAGTGGATGCACGTTCGCTTCAGGTGCGAAAGGTCCGGAGTTCGAGCCCCACTGGAGCCGTTACGAGTGTGCCCTTAGGCAAGGCATTTAAATTCCACGTTGCCTCTTCTCTCTCCCTCGTGGCGATGGATTCCATCAGGAATGAGTTCTCGAGAGTGATTTATATAAGTTGAAATAACTTGTTTCGCAATCGAGCTAAAATAAATTTGTATAAACTAGTGTACTGTAATGTAGTATACTGTAGTGTACTGTAGTGTAGTATAATGTAGTGTACTGTAGTGTACTGTAATGTAGTATACTGTAGTGTACTGTAGCGTAGTATACTGTAGTGTACTGTAATGTAGTGTACTGTAGTGTACTGTAATGTAGTGTACTGTAGTGTACTGTAATGTAGTGTACTGTAGTGTAGTATACTGTAGTGTACTGTAGTGTACATATACTGTCATGTAGTGTAGTGTAGTATACTGTAGTGTAGTGTACTGTAGTGTAGTGTAGTGTACTGTAGTGTAGTATATTGTAGTGTACTGTAGTGTAGTATACTGTAGTGTAGTGTACTGTACTTATTTTCTATTTCAAGCTAAAGAGTTTGCCTATGCAGAACTTACGCATCTGTCTACCAGTGGAGTGTTGTATACTTACCACCAAATATTATTCTCTGTTATAGCGAAATCATACAATAATTAATAAGTGGCTTGAATACATTATTTCAGTATGACAGAACACTAAATCTTCATTAAACATCTTTACTTACTAGATTACAGCAAGTTTGCTTGTAAATCTATCCCACAATTCTCTTTGATTCCAGCCTAAACTGGAATTATGGCAGCAAATTTCAACCTATATTTCATATCTCTCCTCTCCTCTCTCCTGTCCTCTCCTATCCTGTCCTCTCCTATCCTGTCCTCTCCTCTCCTATCTCCTGTCCTCTCCTCTCTCCTGTCCCCTCTTTCCTCTCCTGTCCCCTCTCTCCTCTCCTCTCTCCCCTCTCCTGTCCTCTCATATCTCCTCTCTCCTCCCCTCTCCTCTCTCCTGTCCTCTCCTCTCTCCCCCCTCTCCTCTCTCCTGTCCTCTCCTCTCTCCTCCCCTCTCCTCTCTCCTGTCCTCTCCTCTCTCCTGTCCCCTCCTCTCCTGTCCTCTCCTCTCCTCTCTCCTGTCCTCTCCTCTCTCCTGTCCTCTCCTCTCTCCTGTCCCCTCTCTCCTCTCCTGTCCTCTCCTCCTCTCCTGTCCCCTCCTCTCTCCTGTCCTCTCCTCTCCTGTCCTCTCTCCTGTCCTCTCCTCTCCTCTCTCCTCCCCTCTCCTGTCCTCTCCTCTCTCCTGTCCTCTCCTCTCCCCTCTATCCTGTCCTCTCCTCTCTCATGTCCTCTCCTCTCTCCTGTCCTCTCCTCTCTCTCCTGTCCTCTCCTCTCCTCTCTCCTGTCCTCTCCTCTCTCCTGTCCTCTCCTGTCCTCTCCTCCCCTCTCCTCTCTCATGTCCTCTCCTCTCTCCTGTCCTCTCCTCTCTCCTGTCCTCTCCTCTCTCCTGTCCTCTCCTCTGTCCAGTCCGCTCCTCTCCTCTCTCCTGTCCTCTCCTGTCCTCTCCTCTCTCCTGTCCTCTCTCCTGTCCGCTCCTCTCTCCTGTCCTCTCTTCTCTCCTATCCTCTCCTCTCTCCTGTCCTCTCCTCTCTCCTGTCCGCTCCTCTCCTCTCTCCTGTACTCTCCTCTCTCCTGTCCTCTCCTCTCTCCTGTCCTCTCCTCTCTCCTGTCCTCTCCTCTCTCCTGTCCTCTCCTCTCCTCTCTCCTGTCCTCTCCTCTCTCCTGTCCGCTCCTCTCCATTCTCCTGTCCTCTCCTCTCTCCTGTCCTCTCTTCTCTCCTGTCCTCTCCTCTCTCCTGTCCTCTCCTCTCTCCTGTCCTCTCCTCTCCTCTCTCCTGTCCTCCCCTCTCTCTTCTCTCTCTCACTATTATTGTGTACAGATGGGTATAAATAGTCCAAGTCCCAGTACGTTCTGATGAGTTCAATGAACGAAACCAGTTAACTTTTTTGTGCCATAGTTTGTTTGTTTGTTCGGGTTTTACGCCTTCATCAAATATTATTCTCTGTTATAGCGAAATCATACAATAATTAATAAGTGGCTTGAATACATTATTTCAGTATGACAGAACACTAAATCTTCATTAAACATCTTTACTTACTAGATTACAGCAAGTTTGCTTGTAAATCTATCCCACAATTCTCTTTGATTCCAGCCTAAACTGGAATTATGGCAGCAAATTTCAACCTATATTTCATATCTCTCCTCTCCTCTCTCCTGTCCTCTCCTATCCTGTCCTCTCCTATCCTGTCCTCTCCTCTCCTATCTCCTGTCCTCTCCTCTCTCCTGTCCCCTCTTTCCTCTCCTGTCCCCTCTCTCCTCTCCTCTCTCCCCTCTCCTGTCCTCTCATATCTCCTCTCTCCTCCCCTCTCCTCTCTCCTGTCCTCTCCTCTCTCCTCCCCTCTCCTCTCTCCTGTCCTCTCCTCTCTCCTGTCCTCCCTCCCTCTCTCCTGTCCTCTCCTCTCCTCTCTCCTGTCCCCTCCTCTCTCCTGTCCTCTCCTCTCCTCTCTCCTGTCCTCTCCTCTCTCCTCCTCTCTCCTGTCCTCTCCTCTCTCCTGTCCTCTCCTCTCTCCTGTCCTCTCCTCTCTCCTGTCCCCTCCTCTCTCCTGTCCTCTCCTCTCTCCTGTCCTCTCTCCTGTCCTCTCCTCTCTCCTCCCCTCTCCTCTCTCCTGTCCTCTCCTCTCTCCTGTCCTCTCCTCTCCCCTCTATCCTGTCCTCTCCTCTCTCATGTCCTCTCCTCTCTCCTGTCCTCTCCTCTCTCTCCTGTCCTCTCCTCTCCTCTCTCCTGTCCTCTCCTCTCTCCTGTCCTCTCCTGTCCTCTCCTCCCCTCTCCTCTCTCCTGTCCTCTCCTCTCTCCTGTCCTCTCCTCTCTCCTGTCCTCTCCTCTCTCCTGTCCTCTCCTGTCCTCTCCTCTGTCCAGTCCGCTCCTCTCCTCTCTCCTGTCCTCTCTCCTGTCCTCTCCTCTCTCCTGTCCTCTCTCCTGTCCGCTCCTCTCTCCTGTCCTCTCTTCTCTCCTATCCTCTCCTCTCTCCTGTCCTCTCCTCTCTCCTCTGTCCGCTCCTCTCCTCTCTCCTGTACTCTCCTCTCTCCTGTCCTCTCCTCTCTCCTGTCCTCTCCTCTCTCCTGTCCTCTCCTCTCTCCTGTCCTCTCCTCTCCTCTCTCCTGTCCTCTCCTCTCTCCTGTCCGCTCCTCTCCATTCTCCTGTCCTCTCCTCTCTCCTGTCCTCTCTTCTCTCCTGTCCTCTCCTCTCTCCTGTCCTCTCCTCTCTCCTGTCCTCTCCTCTCTCTCTCCTGTCCTCCCCTCTCTCTTCTCTCTCTCACTATTATTGTGTACAGATGGGTATAAATAGTCCAAGTCCCAGTACGTTCTGATGAGTTCAATGAACGAAACCAGTTAACTTTTTTGTGCCATAGTTTGTTTGTTTGTTCGGGTTTTACGCCTTCATCAAATATTATTCTCTGTTATAGCGAAATCATACAATAATTAATAAGTGGCTTGAATACATTATTTCAGTATGACAGAACACTAAATCTTCATTAAACATCTTTACTTACTAGATTACAGCAAGTTTGCTTGTAAATCTATCCCACAATTCTCTTTGATTCCAGCCTAAACTGGAATTATGGCAGCAAATTTCAACCTATATTTCATATCTCTCCTCTCCTCTCTCCTGTCCTCTCCTATCCTGTCCTCTCCTCTCCTATCTCCTGTCCTCTCCTCTCTCCTGTCCCCTCTTTCCTCTCCTGTCCCCTCTCTCCTCTCCTCTCTCCCCTCTCCTGTCCTCTCATATCTCCTCTCTCCTCCCCTCTCCTCTCTCCTGTCCTCTC
>CM026389.1:27337689-27359055 GCA_014843695.1 Archivesica marissinica
CACATGTAAACCTGTCTCAATACACATGTAAACCTGTCTCAATACACACGTAAACCTGTCTCAATACACACGTAAACCTGTCTCAATACACATGTAAACCTGTCTCAATACACATGTAAACCTGTCTCAATACACATGTAAACCTGTCTCAATACACATGTAAACCTGTCTCAATACACATGTAAACCAGTCTCAATAAACACATAAACCTGTCTCATTACACATGTAAACCTGTCTCAATACACATGTAAACCTGTCTCAATACACATGTAAACCAGTCTCAATACACACGTAAACCTGTCTCAATACACAGTAAACCTGTCTCATTACACACGTAAACCTGTCTCAATACACAGGTAACCAGTCTCAATACAAACGTAAACCTGTCTCAATACACATAAACCAGTCTCAATACACATGTAAACCTGTCTCAATAAACACGTAAACCTGTCTCATACACACACTAAACCTGTCTCAATACACAGGTAAACCAGTCTCAATACACACGTAAACCTGTCTCAATAAACACGTAAACCTGTCTCAATACACACGTAAACCAGTCTCAATACACACGTAAACCTGTCTCATTACACACGTAAACCAGTCTCAATACACATGTAAACCAGTCTCATTACACACGTAAACCTGTCTCAATACACACGTAAACCTGTCTCAATAAACCAGTCTTAATACACACGTAAACCTGTCTCAATAAACACGTAAACCAGTCTCAATAAACACGTAAACCAGTCTCAATACACACGTAAACAAGTCTCAATACACAGGTAAACCTGTCTCAATACACATGTAAACCCGTCTCAATACACATGTAAACCTGTCTCAATAAACACGTAAACCTGTCTCAATACACACGCAAACCAGTCTCAATACACATGTAAACCTGTCTCAATACACATGCAAACCAGTCTCAATAAACACGTAAACCAGTCTCAATACACACGTAAACCTGTCTCAATACACACGTAAACCAGTCTCAATACACAGGTAAACCTGTCTCAATACACACGTAAACCTGTCTCAATACACATGTAAACCTGTCTCAATACACATGTAAACCAGTCTCAATACACATATAAATCAGTCTCATTACAAATGTAAATCTGTCTCAATACACATGTAAACCAGTCTCAATACACATGTAAACCAGTCTCAATACACACGTAAACCTGTCTCATTACACATGTAAACCTGTCTCAATACACATGTAAACAAGTCTCAATACACATATAAATCAGTCTCATTACACACGTAAACCTTTCTCAATACACAGGTAAACCTGTCTCAATACACACGTAAACCTGTCTCAATACACAGGTAAACCTGTCTCAATACACACATAAACCTGTCTCAATACACATGTAAACCTGTCTCAATACACATGTAAACCTGTCTCAATAAACACATAAACCAGTCTCAATACACACATAAACCAGTCTCAATACACACGTAAACCTGTCTCAATACACACGTAAACCAGTCTCAATACACAGGTAAACCTGTCTCAATACAAATGTAAACCCGTCTCAATACACACGTAAACCTGTCTCAATAAACACGTAAACCTGTCTCAATACACACGTAAACCAGTCTCAATACACATGTAAACCTGTCTCAATACACATGTAAACCAGTCTCAATAAACATGTAAACCAGTCTCAATACACACGTAAACCTGTCTCAATACACACGTAAACCAGTCTCAATACACACGTAAACCTGTCTCAATACACATAAACCTGTCTCAATACACATGTAAACCTGTCTCAATACACATGTAAACCAGTCTCAATACACATATAAATCAGTCTCATTACACATGTAAACCTGTCTCAATACACATGTAAACCAGTCTCAATACACATGTAAACCAGTCTCAATACACACGTAAACCTGTCTCAATACACATGTAAACCTGTCTCAATACACATGTAAACAAGTCTCAATACACATAAATCAGTCTCATTACACCGTAAACCTGTCTCAATACACAGGTAAACCTGTCTCAATACACACGTAAACCTGTCTCAATACACTGGTAAACCTGTCTCAATACACACATAAACCTGTCTCAATACACATGTAAACCTGTCTCAATACACACGTAAACCTGTCTCAATACACACGTAAACCTGTCTCAATACACATGTAAACCTGTCTCAATACACACGTAAACCTGTCTCAATACACATGTAAACCTGTCTCAATACACATGTAAACCTGTCTCAATACACACGTAAACCAGTCTCAATACACACGTAAACCTGTCTCAATACACACATAAACCTGTCTCAATACACATGTAAACCTGTCTCAATACACACATAAACCTGTCTCAATACACACGTAAACCTGTCTCAATACACATGTAAACATGTCTCAATACACACATAAACCTGTCTCAATACACAGGTAAACCAGTCTCAATACACAGGTAAACAAGTCTCAATAAAAACATAAACCTGTCTCAATACACATGAAACCAGTCTCAATACACAGGTAAACCTGTCTCAATACACACGTAAACCTGTCTCAATACACACGTAAACCTGTCTCATTACACATGTAAACCTGTCTCAATTCACATGTAAACCTGTCTCAATACACATGTAAACCAGTCTCAATACACATATAAATCAGTCTCATTACAAATGTAAATCTGTCTCAATACACATGTAAACCAGTCTCAATACACATGTAAACCAGTCTCAATACACACGTAAACCTGTCTCATTACACATGTAAACCTGTCTCAATTCACATGTAAACAAGTCTCAATACACATATAAATCAGTCTCATTACACACGTAAACCTTTCTCAATACACAGGTAAACCTGTCTCATTACACACGTAAACCTTTCTCAATACACAGGTAAACCTGTCTCAATACACACGTAAACCTGTCTCAATACACTGGTAAACCTGTCTCAATACACACATAAACCTGTCTCAATACACATGTAAACCTGTCTCAATACACACGTAAACCTGTCTCAATAAACACATAAACCAGTCTCAATACACACGTAAACCAGTCTTCAATACACACGTAAACCAGTCTCAATACACAGGTAAACCTGTCTCAATACAAATGTAAACCCATCTCAATACACACGTAAACCTGTCTCAATAAACACGTAAACCTGTCTCAATAAACACGCAAACCAGTCTCAATACACATGTAAACCTGTCTCAATACACATGCAAACCAGTCTCAATAAACACGTAAACCAGTCTCAATACACACGTAAACCAGTCTCAATACACACGGAAACCAGTCTCAATACACAGGTAAACCTGTCTCAATACACACATAAACCTGTCTCAATACACATGTAAACCTGTCTCAATACACATGTAAACCAGTCTCAATACACATATAAATCAGTCTCATTACAAATGTAAATCTGTCTCAATACACATGTAAACCAGTCTCAATACACATGTAAACCAGTCTCAATACACACGTAAACCTGTCTCATTACACATGTAAACCTGTCTCAATACACATGTAAACAAGTCTCAATACACATATAAATCAGTCTCATTACACACGTAAACCTTTCTCAATACACAGGTAAACCTGTCTCAATACACACGTAAACCTGTCTCAATACACTGGTAAACCTGTCTCAATACACACATAAACCTGTCTCAATACACATGTAAACCTGTCTCAATACACACGTAAACCTATCTCAATACACACGTAAAGATGTCTCAATACACATGTAAACCTGTCTCAATACACATGTAACCCTGTCTCAATACACATGTAAACCAGTCTCAATACACATGTAAACCTGTCTCAATACACACATAAACCAGTCTCAATACACACATAAACCTGTCTCAATACACATGTAAACATGTCTCAATACACACATAAACCTGTCTCAATACACAGGTAAACCAGTCTCAATACACAGGTAAACAAGTCTCAATAAAAACATAAACCTGTCTCAATACACATGAAACCAGTCTCAATACACAGGTAAACCTGTCTCAATACACACGTAAACCTGTCTCAATACACATGTAAACATGTCTCAATACACACATAAACCTGTCTCAATACACAGGTAAACCAGTCTCAATACACAGGTAAACAAGTCTCAATAAACACATAAACCTGTCTCAATACACATGAAACCAGTCTCAATACACAGGTAAACCTGTCTCAATACACACGTAAACCTGTCTCAATACACATGTAAACCTGTCTCAATACACATGTAAACCTGTCTCAATACACATGTAAACCTGTCTCAATACACATGTAAACCAGTCTCAATACACATGTAAACCAGTCTCATTACAAATGTAAACCTGTCTCAATACACATGTAAACCAGTCTCAATACACATGTAAACCAGTCTCAATACACATGTAAACCTGTCTCATTACACATGTAAACCTGTCTCAATTCACATGTAAACCTGTCTCAATACACATGTAAACCAGTCTCAATACACATATAAATCAGTCTCATTACAAATGTAAATCTGTCTCAATACACATGTAAACCAGTCTCAATACACATGTAAACCAGTCTCAATACACACGTAAACCTGTCTCATTACACATGTAAACCTGTCTCAATTCACATGTAAACAAGTCTCAATACACATATAAATCAGTCTCATTACACACGTAAACCTGTCTCAATACACAGGTAAACCTGTCTCAATACACATGTAAACCTGTCTCAATACACAGGTAAACCTGTCTCAATACACACATAAACCTGTCTCAATACACATGTAAACCTGTCTCAATACACAAGTAAACCTGTCTCAATAAACACGTAAACCAGTCTCAATACACACGTAAACCAGTCTCAATACACACGTAAACCTGTCTCATTACACATGTAAACCTGTCTCAATTCACATGTAAACCTGTCTCAATACACATGTAAACCAGTCTCAATACACATATAAATCAGTCTCATTACAAATGTAAATCTGTCTCAATACACATGTAAACCAGTCTCAATACACATGTAAACCAGTCTCAATACACACGTAAACCTGTCTCATTACACATGTAAACCTGTCTCAATACACATGTAAACAAGTCTCAATACACATATAAATCAGTCTCATTACACACGTAAACCTTCTCAATACACAGGTAAACCTGTCTCAATACACACGTAAACCTGTCTCAATACACTGGTAAACCTGTCTCAATACACACATAAACCTGTCTCAATACACATGTAAACCTGTCTCAATACACACGTAAACCTGTCTCAATAAACACGTAAACCAGTCTCAATACACACGTAAACCAGTCTTCAATACACACGTAAACCAGTCTCAATACACACGTAAACCTGTCTCAATACACAGGTAAACCAGTCTCAATACACACGTAAACCTGTCTCAATAAACACGTAAACCTGTCTCAATACACACGTAAACCAGTCTCAATACACATGTAAACCAGTCTCAATACACATGTAAACCAGTCTCAATACACAGGTAAACCTGTCTCAATACACATGTAAACCAGTCTCAATACACATGTAAACCAGTCTCAATACACATGTAAACCAGTCTCAATACACACGTAAACCTGTCTCATTACACATGTAAACCTGTCTCAATACACATGTAAACAAGTCTCAATACACATATAAATCAGTCTCATTACACACGTAAACCTTTCTCAATACACAGGTAAACCTGTCTCAATACACACGTAAACCTGTCTCAATACACTGGTAAACCTGTCTCAATACACACATAAACCTGTCTCAATACACATGTAAACCTGTCTCAATACACACGTAAACCTATCTCAATACACACGTAAAGATGTCTCAATACACATGTAAACCTGTCTCAATACACATGTAACCCTGTCTCAATACACATGTAAACCAGTCTCAATACACATGTAAACCTGTCTCAATACACACGTAAACCAGTCTCAATACACACGTAAACCTGTCTCAATACACACATAAACCTGTCTCAATACACATGTAAACCTGTCTCAATACACACATAAACCAGTCTCAATACACACATAAACCTGTCTCAATACACATGTAAACATGTCTCAATACACACATAAACCTGTCTCAATACACAGGTAAACCAGTCTCAATACACAGGTAAACAAGTCTCAATAAAAACATAAACCTGTCTCAATACACATGTAAACCAGTCTCAATACACATGTAAACCAGTCTCAATAAACACGTAAACCTGTCTCAATACACACGCAAACCAGTCTCAATACACACGTAAACCTGTCTCAATACACATGTAGACCTGTCTCAATATACATGTAAACCAGTCTCAATACACATGTAAACCAGTCTCAATACACAGGTAAACCTGTCTCAATACACAGGTAAACCTGTCTCATTACAAACGTAAACCAGTCACAATACACATGCAAACCAGTCTCAATAAACCAGTCTCAATACACATGTAAACCAGTCTCAATAAACCAGTCTTAATACACATGTAAACCAGTCTCAATACACAGGTAAACCTGTCTCAATACACATGTAAACCTGTCTCATTACAAACGTAAACCAGTCTCAATACACACGCAAACCAGTCTCAATACACATCTAAACCAGTCTTAATACACACGTAAACCAGTCTCAATACACACGTAAACCTGTCTCAATACACAGGTAAACCAGTCTCAATACACAGGTAAACCTGTCTCAATACACAGGTAAACCTGTCTCAATACACAGGTAAACCAGTCTCAATACACAGGTAAACCAGTCTCAATACACAGGTAAACCTGTCTCAATACACAGGTAAACCTGTCTCAATACACAGGTAAACCAGTCTCAATACACAGGTAAACCAGTCTCAATACACATGTAAACCTGTCTCAATAGTTTAGTTGCTACATACAAATCTTTGTAAATATTTTGAACTATCAAACATTCTTGAAAATCTCGCACCATTTTTTCGATTTACTATCTCAGCTTTTATTTACTATAGAAAACTATTTATTCGTGGGTATTTATGTTTCGCTAATTTTCGCGATCTAAGTTGATCGCGAATTCATGATTCTCATGTTATATGTACATTTTAGCAAAATGTTGAGTGAATAAGCATTATACATAAACAATCACCTATTTCTCGACACAATTATCCATTCCCACATAGAAGCACCTCTCAGCACCATTATCCATTCCCACATAGAAGCACCTCTCAACACCATTATCCATTCCCACATAGAAGCACCTCCAGACACCATTATCCATTCCCACATAGAAGCACCTCTCAATACCATTATCCATTCCCACATAGAAGCACCTCCAGACACCATTATCCATTCCCACATAGAAGCACCTCTCAGCACCATTATCCATTCCCACATAGAAGCACCTCTCAACACCATTATCCATTCCCACATAGAAGCACCTCTCAACACCATTATCCATTCCCACATAGAAGCACCTCTCAACACCATTATCCATTCCCACATAGAAGCACCTCTCAACACCATTATCCATTCCCACATAGAAGCACCTCTCAACACCATTATCCATTCCCACATAGAAGCACCTCTCAACACCATTATCCATTCCCACATAGAAGCACCTCTCAGCACCATTATCCATTCCCACACAGAAGCACCTCCAGACACCATTATCCATTCCCACATAGAAGCACCTCTCAGCACCATTATCCATTCCCACATAGAAGCACCTCCAGACACCATTATCCATTTCCACATAGAAGCACCTCCAGACAACATTATCCATTCCCACATAGAAGCACCTCCAGACACCATTATCCATTCCCACATAGAAGTACCTCTCAGCACTATTATCCATTCCAACATAGAAGCACCTCCAGACACCATTATCCATTTCCACATAGAAGCACCTCCAGACACCATTATCCATTCCCACATAGAAGCACCTCTCAGCACTATTATCCATTCCCACATAGAAGCACCTCCAGACACCATTATCCATTTCCACATAGAAGCACCTCTCAACACCATTATCCATTCCCACATAGAAGCACCTCCAGACACCATTATCCATTTCCACATAGAAGCACCTCCAGACACCATTATCCATTCCCACATAGAAGCACCTCCAGACACCATTATCCATTCCCACATAGAAGCACCTCAACACCATTATCCATTCCCACATAGAAGCACCTCTCAACACCATTATCCATTCCCACATAGAAGCACCTCTCAACACCATTATCCATTCCCACATAGAAGCACCTCTCAACACCATTATCCATTCCCACATAGAAGCACCTCTCAACACCATTATCCATTCCCACATAGAAGCACCTCTCAACACCATTATCCATTCCCACATAGAAGCACCTCTCAACACCATTATCCATTCCCACATAGAAGCACCTCTCAACACCATTATCCATTCCCACATAGAAGCACCTCTCAACACCATTATCCATTCCCACATAGAAGCACCTCTCAACACCATTATCCATTCCCACATAGAAGCACCTCTCAACACCATTATCCATTCCCACATAGAAGCACCTCTCAACACCATTATCCATTCCCACATAGAAGCACCTCTCAACACCATTATCCATTCCCACATAGAAGCACCTCTCAACACCATTATCCATTCCCACATAGAAGCACCTCTCAACACCATTATCCATTCCCACATAGAAGCACCTCTCAACACCATTATCCATTCCCACATAGAAGCACCTCTCAACACCATTATCCATTCCCACATAGAAGCACCTCTCAACACCATTATCCATTCCCACATAGAAGCACCTCTCAACACCATTATCCATTCCCACATAGAAGCACCTCTCAGCACCATTATCCATTCCCACATAGAAGCACCTCTCAACACCATTATCCATTCCCACATAGAAGCACCTCTCCACACCATTATCCATTCCCACATAGAAGCACCTCTCAACACCATTATCCATTCCCACATAGAAGCACCTCCAACACCATTATCCATTCCCACATAGAAGCACCTCTCAACACCATTATCCATTCCCACATAGAAGCACCTCTCAACACCATTATCCATTCCCACATAGAAGCACCTCTCAACACCATTATCCATTCCCACATAGAAGCACCTCTCAACACCATTATCCATTCCCACATAGAAGCACCTCTCAACACCATTATCCATTCCCACATAGAAGCACCTCTCAACACCATTATCCATTCCCACATAGAAGCACCTCTCAGCACCATTATCCATTCTCACATAGAAGCACCTCTCAACACCATGATCCATTCCCACATAGAAGCACCTCTCAGCACCATTATCCATTCCCACATAGAAGCACCTCCCGGCACCATTATCCATTCCCACATAGAAGCACCTCTCAACACCATTATCCATTCCCACATAGAAGCACCTCTCAACACCATTATCCATTCCCACATAGAAGCACCTCTCGACACCATTATCCATTCCCACATAGAAGCACCTCTCAGCACCATTATCCATTCCCACATAGAAGCACCTCTCAGCATCATTATCCATTCCCACATAGAAGCACCTCTCAACACCATTATCCATTCCCACATAGAAGCACCTCTCAACACCATTATCCATTCGCACATAGAAGCACCTCTCGGCACCATTATCCATTCCCACATACAAGCACCTCTCCACACCATTATCCATTCCCACATAGAAGCACCTCTCCACACCATTATCCATTACCACATAGAAGCACCTCTCCACACCATTATCCATTTACACATAGAAGCACGTCTCCACACCATTATCCATTCCAACATAGAAGCACCTACTGATACCATTATCCATTCCCACATAGAAGCACCTCTCCACACCATTATCCATTCCCACATAGAAGCACCTCTCCACACCATTATCCATTCCCACATAGAAGCACCTCTCCACACCATTATCCATTACCACATAGAAGCACCTCTCCACACCATTATCCATTTACACATAGAAGCACCTCTCCACACCATTATCCATTCCAACATAGAAGCACCTACTGATACCATTATCCATTCCCACATAGAAGCACCTCTCCACACCATTATCCATTCCCACATAGAAGCACCTCTCAACACCATTATCCATTCCCACATAGAAGCACCTCTTGACACCATTATCCATTCCCACATAGAAGCACCTCTCCACAACATTATCCATTCCCACATAGAAGCGCCTCTTGACACCATTATCCATTCCCACATAGAAGCACATCTGAACACCATTATCCATTTCCACATAGAAGCAGATCTCCACACCATTATCCATTCCAACATAAAGGTACATCTCCACACCATTATCCATTCCCACATAGAAGCACCTCTTGACACCATTATCCATTCCCACATAGAAGCACCTCTCCACACCATTATCCATTCCCACATAGAAGCACCTATTGACACCATTATCCATTCCCACATAGAAGCACATCTGAACACCATTATCCATTTCCACATAGAAGCAAATCTCCACACCATTATCCATTCCAACATAAAAGTACCTCTCCACACCATTATCCATTCCCACATAGAAGCACCTCTCCACACCATTATCCATTCCCACATAGAAGCACCTCTTGACACCATTATCCATTCCCACATATAAGCACATCTGAACACCATTATCCATTTCCACATAGAAGCAAATCTCCACACCATTATCCATTCCAACATAGAAGCACCTCTCAACACCATTATCCATTCCCACATAGAAGCACCTCTTGACACCATTATCCATTCCCACATAGAAGCACCTCTTGACACCATTATCCATTCCCACATATAAGCACCTCTCAACACCATTATCCATTCCCACATAGAAGCACCTCTTGACACCATTATCCATTCCCACATAGAAGCACCTCTTGACACCATTATCCATTCCCACATATAAGCACCTCTCAACACCATTATCCATTCCCACATAGAAGCACCTCTTGACACCATTATCCATTCCCACATAGAAGCACCTCTTGACACCATTATCCATTCCCACATATAAGCACCTCTCAACACCATTATCCATTTCGACATAGAAGCGCCTCTATACACCATTATCCATTCCCACATAGAAGCACCTCTATACACCATTATCCCACATAGAAGCACCTCTATACACCATTATCCCACATAGAAGCACCTCTATACACCATTATCCCACATAGAAGCACCTCTATACACCATTATCCCACATAGAAGCACCTCTATACACCATTATCCCACATAGAAACATCTCTATAACCATTTACCATTATCCCACATAGAAGCACCTCTATACACCATTATCCCACATAGAAGCACCTCTATACACCATTATCCCACATAGAAGCACCTCTATATACCATTATCCAACATAGAAGCACCTCTATATACCATTATCCCACATAGAAGCACCTCTATACACCATTATCCCACATAGAAGCACCTCTATACACCATTATCCCACATAGAAGCACCTCTATACACCATTATCCCACATAGAAGTACCTATATACACCATTATCCCACATAGAAGCCCCTCTATACACCATTATCCCACATAGAAGCACCTCTATACACCATTATCCCACATAGAAGCACCTATATACACCATTATCCCACATAGAAACATCTCTATATACCATTATCCCACATAGAAGTACCTATATACACCATTATCCCACATAGAAGCCCCTCTATACACCATTATCCCACATAGAAGCATCTCTATACACCATTATCCCACATAGAAGTGCCTCTATACACCATTATCCCACATAGAAGCACCTCTATACACCATTATCCCACATAGAAGCACCTCTATACACCATTATCCCACATAGAAGCACCTATATACACCATTATCCCACATAGAAACACCTCTATACACCATTATCCCACATAGAAGCACCTCTATACACCATTATCCCACATAGAAGTACCTATATACACCATTATCCCACATAGAAGCACCTCTATACACCATTATCCCACATAGAAGCGCCTCTATACACCATTATCCCACATAGAAGCACCTCTATACACCATTATCCCACATAGAAGCACCTCTATACACCATTATCCCACATAGAAGTACCTATATACACCATTATCCCACATAGAAGCACCTCTATACACCATTATCCCACATAGAAGCACCTCTATACACCATTATTCCACATAGAAGCACCTCTATACACCATTATCCCACATAGAAGCACCTCTATACACCATTATCCCACATAGAAGCACCTCTATACACCATTATCCCACATAGAAGCACCTCTATACACCATTATCCCACATAGAAGCACCTCTACCAGTATACACTTCTATAAGAATTACTGGTATGTATTCGCATTATATGTATTAAAATTGTCCAATTATCTTCAAACTAGTTCCAAGCTTTCACTGGTGTGTGCATAGAAATACAGGCTTGAGCTGGAATCCAGAAATAGCCAGGTCAATCTAATTACGTTGTTAAAATTCTGTAATATACAGTTATTTCATGTAACGGCCGAGGGCAACAGTTCGAAAGTCTTCCCTGATACCTCGGGACAATAGTTTTGACTGTTCCCCAAACACCCATGAAATAACTGTTTTATTACCTAATGCTTTATAACGTTTTTTGTACTCAGAGAATCCCTATTTTCTAATAAAACATTGAGTTCATCCTCAGTCATGTCTTCAAACCTAACCTGGGCCATAATTCAAGATAAATTTCTGTTTTTCCCAGTTTGTCGGCTGATGACTAATCAATCATCATTTGTAAGCGCTTGGTTTTGGTCTAAAAGCCGGTACGCCGGTAAGTATGCAATAAAATACGGAAAGGAATTAATCAACGGAAAGGAGGGCTTCACATAATGTATATCGATGACTTCAAGTGCAGTCAGAGCTAAAATGTATTCGGGACGTATTTTTTACTTTGACTTCCATAACACCCTATTGCGCATCCTACTGCGCACAGTGAAAGCATACTCAGAGTATGATTGGTTCAAAAGTCTAGTATGAAACAGTTCAAACTATTGCCCGGTCAACAGTTCGAACTGTTGCCCAGACCTGAGCGAAGGATAAAAAATGTAATGAAACAGGCAAAAATAACGAATTACAAGTTATATAGAGCATTAGGTAATAATAATAATTGGTTCCCATATGATTCGTGGATGTTCTAGCAGGAATGTGATATATACTATTATGTTGGACAGGGTTTCATGTTATTGTCAACATGTTTGCATTTAGTTACTAAAGTATGCACTTTATAATTTGTATACAGTCACTCAATACACTATCCGAGTGTGTATTATGCAGAGTATATGTTCAAGCCTCCTTCTATTACATATTTATAAGCAATAGTTTTTCTTGTTCTATATATAGCTCAAGCAAGAGCAGATGGGTCAGATATTGATGACTGCCCACAGAGGGAAAACAGATTTCAGGTCAAGATAGTAGAAGATCGAAGTCTACAGCAAGTTGCTCTCAATAAAATGCCAGAAAACTATATCCTCGTTTATCCTACGGTACCTGGTCAACGATCCAAACGAGATAGGGAAGATGGTTCCTGGCTTATCAATGGGTTAAAGAAAATAGTTACAGAAAAATACACATCACCAGACCAACCACTGCAGCCAATCGACTTCTTGCGGCTGCTCACCCAAGTTTCTGGGCACATTGCCAGGGACAAAGAATCTATTGCCTACAAGCACGATGAAGTGGGACATATAATAAAAGATGAGGACAAGTCTGGGTTCAAAAGTGCTGTCTGTTTTCATCACAGACTGGTTCAATCTTTGGTTTTTAATCCAGTGGAAAAAATACAGGAAGATATTCCCAATCCATTTAGTGGAAGGAAGAAAAACAAGAACAGGAATATTGAGTATTAGAATTTAAAAATGAACATTTTATGTAAAAATGTTTTATATATTCTTAAAAATATCATAGAATTTTTTCAAATGTACAAATGTTGCAGGAAATAGTGTGATCAATTCAATGAAGAATTATGTTAATTACTTGTACAATTTCATATTATCTATCGATATAATTGAAAACATTAATTAAGAAAGGACTGAAAGTTCCATATAATTAATTTACGTCATTGCATCAAATGTTAGCACAAACTTTGCAAAACGAATTTCTGAAATAAAAGAATAAAAATTATAAAATACTTTTGATGTTCATCATTTTGAATCGGAAATCTTCTTCTGCTTAGATACAGCACTCCTTCACATATCTGAAGATTGTGCGCTTTATGTTTTACCTGACTAATAATATTCAAATCCTAGTTTCGTATTCGAATTTAAAAAACCCCATTTATTCTCAGTTTTTGTTTTAATATTGGTTATTTCTAGTTATTTCAATCCATAAAGTCCACTGATTCGCACCTCCTCGGCTGTTTGTTTAAGTCCGAAAACTTGGCCACCTGTTCCCAATCTTACACGCCCATCAGGCGTCTTGACACTTTGTACAAGGTGTTGTTTTAGAAGCATTAACTAAATCCATGTCAATAGAAGCCAATTTGACGAGGTGTAAAATACACGCGTGCACCGGACACGCGTGTACCGGTGAATAGCGGATTTGATGTGAAATATTATGTAAAAAATAATATGCACGGTATGAGCATTGTGCGATAATGTGTAGATGGATGGACCACTATTTATGCAGATAACTTGTAGATGGATGGACCACTATTTATGCAGATAATGTGTAGATGGATGGACCACTATTTATGCAGATAATGTGTAGATGGATGGACCACTATTTATGCAGATAATGTGTAGATGGATGGACCACTATTTATGCAGATAACGTGTAGATGGATGGACCAATATTTATGCAGATAATGTGTAGATGGATGGACCACTATTTATGCAGATAATGTGTAGATGGATGGACCACTATTTATGCAGATAACGTGTAGATGGATGGACCAATATTTATGCAGATAACGTGTAGATGGATGGACCAATATTTATGCAGATAACGTGTAGATGGATGGACCAATATTTATGCAGATAACGTGTAGATGGATGGACCAATATTATTTATGCAGATAATGTGTAGATGGATGGACCACTATTTATGCAGATAATGTGTAGATGGATGGACCACTATTTATGCAGATAATGTGTAGATGGATGGACCATTATTTATGCAGATAATGTGTAGATGGATGGACCACTATTTATGCAGATAATGTGTAAATGGATGGACCACTATTTATGCAGATAATGTGTAGATGGATGGACCACTATTTATGCAGATAATGTGTAGATGGATGGACCACTATTTATGCAGATAATGTGTAGATGGATGGACCACTATTTATGCAATTAATGTGTAGATGGATGGACCACTATTTATGCAGATAACGTGTAGATGGATGGACCACTATTTATGCAGATAACTTGTAGATGGATGGACCAATATTTATGCAGATAATGTGTAGATGGATGGACCACTATTTATGCAGATAATGTGTAGATGGATGGACCACTATTTATGCAGATAATGTGTAGATGGATGGACCACTATTTATGCAGATAACATGTAGATGGATGGACCACTATTTATGCAGATAACTTGTAGATGGATGGACCACTATTTATGCAGATAATGTGTAGATGGATGGACCACTATTTATGCAGATAACTTGTAGATGGATGGACCACTATTTATGCAGATAATGTGTAGATGGATGGACCACTATTTATGCAGATAACGTGTAGATGGATGGACCACTATTTATGCAGATAATGTGTAGATGGATGGACCACTATTTATGCAGTTAAAGAGTAGATGGATGGACCACTATTTATGCAGATAATGTTTAGATGGATGGACCAATATTTATGCAGATAATGTGTAGATGGATGGACCACTATTTATGCAGATAACGTGTAGATGGATGGACCACTATTTATGCAGATAATGTGTAGATGGATGGACCACTCTTTATGCTGATAACGTGTAGATGGATGGACCACTATTTATGCAGATAACATGTAGATGGATGGACCAATATTGATGCAGATAACGTGTAGATGGATGGACCAATATTTATGCAGATAATGTGTAGATGGATGGACCACTATTTATGCAGATAATGTGTAGATGGATGGACCACTATTTATGCAGATAATGTGTAGATGGATGGACCACTATTTATGCAGTTAAAGTGTAGATGGATGGACCACTATTTATGCAGATAATGTGTAGATGGATGGACCAATATTTATGCAGTTAAAGTGTAGATGGATGGACCAATATTTATGCAGATAATGTGTAGATGGATGGATCACTATTTATGCAGATAATGTGTAGATGGATGGACCACTATTGATGCAGATAACTTGTAGATGGATGGACCAATATTTATGCAGTTAATGTTTAGATGGATGTACAATTATTTATGCAGATAACGTGTAGATGGATGGACCACTATTTATGCAGATATAGTGTAGATGGATGGACCACTATTTATGCAGATAATGTGTAGATGGATGGACCACTATTGATGCAGATAACGTGTAGATGGATGGACCAATATTTATGCAGATAACGTGTAGATGGATGGACCACTATTTATGCAGTTAAAGTGTAGATGGATGGACCACTATTTATGCAGATAATGTGTAGATGGATGGACCAATATTTATGCAGTTAAAGTGTAGATGGATGGACCAATATTTATGCAGATAATGTGTAGATGGATGGATCACTATTTATGCAGATAATGTGTAGATGGATGGACCACTATTGATGCAGATAACTTGTAGATGGATGGACCAATATTTATGCAGTTACTGTTTAGATGGATGGACAATTATTTATGCAGATAACATGTAGATGGATGGACCACTATTTATGCAGATAACGTGTAGATGGATGGACCAATATTTATGCAGATAATGTGTAGATGGATGGACCACTATTTATGCAGATAATGTGTAGATGGATGGACCACTATTTATGCAGATAACGTGTAGATGGATGGACCAATATTTATTCAGATAATGTGTAGATGGATGGACCACTATTTATGCAGATAATGTGTAGATGGATGGACCACTATTTATGCAGATAATGTGTAGATGGATGGACCACTATTTATGCAGATAATGTGTAGATGGATGGACCACTATTTATGCAGATAACGTGTAGATGGATGGACCAATATTTATGCAGATAACGTGTAGATGGATGGACCAATAGTTATGCAGATAACGTGTAGATGGATGGACCACTATTTATGCAGATAATGTGTAGATAGATGGACCACTATTTATGCAGATAATGTGTAAATGGATGGAACACTATTTATGCAGATAATGTGTAGATGGATGGACCACTATTTATGCAGATAATGTGTAGATGGATGGACCACTATTTATGCAGATAATGTGTAGATGGATGGACCACTATTTATGCAGATAAGTGTAGATGGATGGACCACTATTTATGCAGATAATGTGTAGATGGATGGACCACTATTTATGCAATTAATGTGTAGATGGATGGACCACTATTTATGCAGATAATGTGTAAATGGATGGACCACTATTTATGCAGATAATGTGTAGATGGATGGACCACTATTTATGCAGATAATGTGTAGATGGATGGACCACTATTTATGCAGATAATGTGTAGATGGATGGACCATTATTTATGCAGAAAATGTGTAGATGGATGGACCATTATTTATGCAGATAATGTGTAGATGGATGGACCACTATTTATGCAGATAATGTGTAGATGGATGGACCACTATTTATGCAGATAAGTGTAGATGGATGGACCACTATTTATGCAGATAATGTGTAGATGGATGGACCACTATTTATGCAATTAATGTGTAGATGGATGGACCACTATTTATGCAGATAATGTGTAGATGGATGGACCACTATTTATGCAGATAAGTGTAGATGGATGGACCACTATTTATGCAGATAATGTGTAGATGGATGGACCACTATTTATGCAATTAATGTGTAGATGGATGGACCACTATTTATGCAGATAATGTGTAGATGGATGGACCACTATTTATGCAGATAAGTGTAGATGGATGGACCACTATTTATGCAGATAATGTGTAGATGGATGGACCACTATTTATGCAATTAATGTGTAGATGGATGGACCACTATTTATGCAGATAATGTGTAGATGGATGGACCACTATTTATGCAATTAATGTGTAGATGGATGGACCACTATTTATGCAGATAATGTGTAAATGGATGGACCACTATTTATGCAGATAATGTGTAGATGGATGGACCACTATTTATGCAGATAATGTGTAGATGGATGGACCACTATTTATGCAGATAATGTGTAGATGGATGGACCACTATTTATGCAGATAAGGTGTAGATGGATGGACCACTATTTATGCAGATAATGTGTAGATGGATGGACCACTATTAATGCAGATAATGTGTAGATGGATGGACCACTATTTATGCAGATAATGTGTAGATGGATGGACCACTATTTATGCAGATAATGTGTAGATGGATGGACCACTATTTATGCAGATAATGTGTAGATGGATGGACCACTATTTATGCAGATAATGTGTAGATGGATGGACCACTATTTATGCAGATGTGTAGATGGATGGACCACTATTTATGCAGATAATGTGTAGATGGATGGACCACTATTTATGCAGATAATGTGTAGATGGCTGAACCACTATTTATGCAGATAACTTGTATATGGATGGACCACTATTTATGCAGATAACGTGTAGATGGATGGACCACTATTTATGCAGATAACGTGTAGATGGATGGACCAATATTTATGCAGATAACGTGTAGATGGATGGACCAATATTTATGCAGATAATGTGTAGATGGATGGACCACTATTTATGCAGATAATGTGTAGATGGATGGACCAATATTTATGCAGATAATGTGTAGATGGATGGACCACTATTTATGCAGATAATGTGTAGATGGATGGATCACTATTTATGCAGATAATGTGTAGATGGATGGACCACTATTTATGCAGATAATGTGTAGATGGATGGACCAATATTTATGCAGATAACGTGTAGATGGATGGACCACTATTTATGCAGATAATGTGCAGATGGATGGACCACTATTTATGCAGATAATGTGTAGATGGATGGACCACTATTTATGCAGTTAATGTGTAGATGGATGAACCACTATTTATGCAGAAAACTTGTAGATGGATGGACCACTATTTATGCAGATAACGTGTAGATGGATGGACCACTATTTATGCAGATAACGTGTAAATGGATGGACCAATATTTATGCAGATAACTTGTAGATGGATGGACCACTAGTTATGCAGATAATGTGTAGATGGATGGACCACTATTTATGTAGATAACGTGTAGATGGATGGACCACTATTTATGCAGATAACTTTTAGATGGATGGACCACTATTTATGCAGATAATGTGTAGATGGATGGACCACTATTTATGCATATAATGTGTAGATGGATGGACCACTATTAATGCAGATAATGTGTAGATGGATGGACCACTATTTATGCAGATAATGTGTAGATGGATGGACCAATATTTATGCAGATAATGTGTAGATGGATGGACCACTATTTATGCAGATAATGTGTAGATGGGGATGGATCACTATTTATGCAGATAATGTGCAGATGGATGGACCACTATTTATGCAGATAATGTGTAGATGGATGGACCACTATTTATGCAGTTAAAGTGTAGATGGATGGACCACTATTTATGCAGATAATGTGTAGATGGATGGACCACTATTTATGCAGTTAAAGTGTAGATGGATGGACCACTATTTATGCAGATAATGTGTAGATGGATGGACCAATATTTTTGCAGTTAAAGTGTAGATGGATGGACCAATATTTATGCAGATAATGTGTAGATGGATGGATCACTATTTATGCAGATAATGTGTAGATGGATGGACCACTATTGATGCAGATAACGTGTAGATGGATGGACCAATATTTATGCAGATAATGTGTAGATGGATGGACCACTATTTATGCAGATAATGTGTAGATGGATGGACCACTATGTATGCAGATAATGTGTAGATGGATGGACCACTATTTATGCAGTTAAAGTGTAGATGGATGGACCACTATTTATGCAGATAATGTGTTGATGGATGGACCAATATTTATGCAGTTAAAGTGTAGATGGATGGACCAATATTTATGCAGATAATGTGTAGATGGAAGGATCACTATTTATGCAGATAATGTGTAGATGGATGGACCACTATTGATGCAGATAACTTGTAGATGGATGGACCAATATGTATGCAGTTAATGTTTAGATGGATGGACAATTATTTATGCAGATAACGTGTAGATGGATGGACCACTATTTATGCAGATAACGTGTAGATGAATGGACCAATATTTATGCAGATAATGTGTAGATGGATTGACCAATATTTATGAAGATAATGTGTAGATGGATGGACCACTATTTATGCAGATAACGTGTAGATGGATGGACCAATATTTATGCAGATAACGAGTAGATGGATGGACCACTATTTATGCAGATAATGTGTAGATGGATGGACCACTATTTATGCAGATAACGTGTAGATGGATGGACCACTATTTATGCAGATAACTTGTAGATGGATGGACCAATATTTATGCAGATAATGTGTAGATGGATGGACCACTATTTATGCAGTTAAAGAGTAGATGGATGGACCACTATTTATGCAGATAATGTGTAGATGGATGGACCAATATTTATGCAGATAATGTGTAGATGGATGGACCACTATCTATGCAGATAATGTGTAGATGGATGGACCACTATTTATGCAGATAACGTGTAGATGGATGGACCAATATTTATGCAGATAACTTGTAGATGGATGGACCACTATTTATGCAGATAATGTGTAGATGGATGGACCACTATTTATGCAGATAACGTGTAGATGGATGGACCACTATTTATGTAGATAACTTGTAGATGGATGGACCACTATTTATGCAGATAATGTGTAGATGGATGGACCACTATTTATGCAGTTAAAGAGTAGATGGATGGACCACTATTTATGCAGATAATGTGTAGATGGATGGACCAATATGTATGCAGATAATGTGTAGATGGATGGACCACTATCTATGTAGATAATGTGTAGATGGATGGACCACTATTTATGCAGATAATGTGTAGATGGATGGACCACTATTTATGCAGATAACATGTAAATGGATGGATCACTATTTATGCAGATAATGTGTAGATGGATGGACCACTATTTATGCAGATAATGTGTAGATGGATGGACCACTATTTATGCAGATAATGTGTAGATGGATGGACCACTAT
>CM026389.1:27360055-27423925 GCA_014843695.1 Archivesica marissinica
GTGGTCCATCCATCTACACATTATCTGCATAAATAGTGGTCCATCCATCTACACATTATCTGCATAAATAGTGGTCCATCCATCTACACATTATCTGCATAAATAGTGGTCCATCCATCTACACGTTATCTGCATAAATAGTGGTCCATCCATCTACACATTATCTGCATAAATAGTGGTCCATCCATCTACACATTATCTGCATAAATAGTGGTCCATCCATCTACACATTATCTGCATAAATAGTGGTCCATCCATCTACACATTATCTGCATAAATAGTGGTCCATCCATCTACACTTTAACTGCATAAATAGTGGTCCATCCATCTACACATTATCTGCATACATATTGGTCCATCCATCTACACTTTGACTGCATAAATAGTGGTCCATCCATCTACACATTATCTGCATAAATATTGGTCCATCCATCTACACTTTAACTGCATAAATATTGGTCCATCCATCTACACATTATCTGCATAAATAGTGGTCCATCCATCTACACTTTAACTGCATAAATAGTGGTCCATCCATCTACAAGTTATCTGCATCAATAGTGGTCCATCCATCTACACATTATCTGCATAAATAGTGGTCCATCCATCTACACTTTATCTGCATAAATAGTGGTCCATCCATCTACACATTATCTGCATAAATAGTGGTCCATCCATCTACACATTATCTGCATAAATATTGGTCCATCCATCTACACGTTATCTGCATAAATAGTGGTCCATCCATCTACACGTTATCTGCATAAATAATTGTCCATCCATCTAAACATTAACTGCATAAATATTGGTCCATCCATCTACAAGTTATCTGCATCAATAGTGGTCCATCCATCTACACATTATCTGCATAAATAGTGATCCATCCATCTACACATTATCTGCATAAATATTGGTCCATCCATCTACACTTTAACTGCATAAATAGTGGTCCATCCATCTACACATTATCTGCATAAATAGTGGTCCATCCATCTACACTTTAACTGCATAAATAGTGGTCCATCCATCTACACATTATCTGCATAAATAGTGGTCCATCCTTCTACACATTATCTGCATAAATAGTGGTCCATCCATCTACACATTATCTGCATAAATATTGGTCCATCCATCTACAAGTTATCTGCATCAATAGTGGTCCATCCATCTACACATTATCTGCATAAATAGTGATCCATCCATCTACACATTATCTGCATAAATATTGGTCCATCCATCTACACTTTAACTGCATAAATATTGGTCCATCCATCTACACATTATCTGCATAAATAGTGGTCCATCCATCTACACTTTAACTGCATAAATAGTGGTCCATCCATCTACACATTATCTGCATAAATAGTGGTCCATCCATCTACACATTATCTGCATAAATAGTGGTCCATCCATCTACACATTATCTGCATAAATATTGGTCCATCCATCTACACGTTATCTGCATCAATAGTGGTCCATCCATTTACATGTTATCTGCATAAATAGTGGTCCATCCATCTACACATTATCTGCATAAATAGTGGTCCATCCATCTACACATTATCTGCATAAATAGTGGTCCATCCATCTACACATTATCTGCATAAATAGTGGTCCATCCATCTACACATTATCTGCATAAATAGTGGTCCATCCATCTACACATTATCTGCATAAATAGTGGTCCATCCATCTACACATTATCTGCATAAATAGTGGTCCATCCATCTACACATTATCTGCATAAATAGTGGTCCATCCATCTACAAGTTATCTGCATAAATAGTGGTCCATCCATCTACACGTTATCTGCATAAATAGTGGTCCATCCATCTACACATTATCTGCATAAATAGTGGTCCATCCATCTACACATTATCTGCATAAATATTGGTCCATCCATCTACACGTTATCTGCATAAATAGTGGTCCATCCATCTACTCTTTATCTGCATAAATAGTGGTCCATCCATCTACACATTATCTGCATAAATATTGGTCCATCCATCTACAAGTTATCTGCATAAATAGTGGTCCATCCATCTACACGTTATCTGCATAAATAGTGGTCCATCCATCTACACATTATCTGCATAAATAGTGGTCCATCCATCTACTCGTTATCTGCATAAATATTGGTCCATCCATCTACACGTTATCTGCATAAATAGTGGTCCATCCATCTACACATTATCTGCATAAATATTGGTCAATCCATCTACACATTATCTGCATAAATATTGGTCCATCCATCTACACGTTATCTGCATAAATAGTGGTCCATCCATCTACACGTTATCTGCATAAATAATTGTCCATCCATCTAAACATTAACTGCATACATATTGGTCCATCCATCTACAAGTTATCTGCATCAATAGTGGTCCATCCATCTACACATTATCTGCATAAATAGTGATCCTTCCATCTACACATTATCTGCATAAATATTGGTCCATCCATCTACACTTTAACTGCATAAATATTGGTCCATCCATCTACACATTATCTGCATAAATAGTGGTCCATCCATCTACACTTTAACTGCATAAATAGTGGTCCATCCATCTACACATTATCTGCATAAATAGTGGTCCATCCATCTACACATTATCTGCATAAATAGTGGTCCATCCATCTACACATTATCTGCATAAATATTGGTCCATCCATCTACACGTTATCTGCATCAATAGTGGTCCATCCATCTACACATTATCTGCATAAATAGTGATCCATCCATCTACACATTATCTGCATAAATATTGGTCCATCCATCTACACTTTAACTGCATAAATATTGGTCCATCCATCTACACATTATCTGCATAAATAGTGGTCCATCCATCTACACTTTAACTGCATAAATAGTGGTCCATCCATCTACACATTATCTGCATAAATAGTGGTCCATCCATCTACACTTTAACTGCATAAATAGTGGTCCATCCATCTACACATTATCTGCATAAATAGTGGTCCATCCATCTACACATTATCTGCATAAATAGTGATCCATCCATCTACACATTATCTGCATAAATAGTGGTCCATCCATCTACACATTATCTGCATAAATATTGGTCCATCCATCTACACATTATCTGCATAAATAGTGGTCCATCCATCTACACGTTATCTGCATAAATAGTGGTCCATCCATCTACACATTATCTGCATAAATATTGGTCCATCCATCTACACATTATCTGCATAAATAGTGGTCCATCCATCTACACATTATCTGCATAAATAGTGGTCCATCCATCTACACATTATCTGCATAAATAGTGGTCCATCCATCTACACATTATCTGCATAAATAGTGGTCCATCCATCTACACATTATCTGCATAAATAGTGGTCCATCCATCTACACATTATCTGCATAAATAGTGGTCCATCCATCTACACATTATCTGCATAAATAGTGGTCCATCCATCTACACATTATCTGCATAAATAGTGGTCCATCCATCTACACATTATCTGCATAAATAGTGGTCCATCCATCTACACATTATCTGCATAAATAGTGGTCCATCCATCTACATTATCTGCATAAATAGTGGTCCATCCATCTACACATTATCTGCATAAATAGTGGTCCATCCATCTACACGTTATCTGCATAAATAGTGGTCCATCCATCTACACATTATCTGCATAAATAGTGGTCCATCCATCTACACGTTATCTGCATAAATAGTGGTCCATCCATCTACACATTATCTGCATAAATAGTGGTCCATCCATCTACACATTATCTGCATAAATAGTGGTCCATCCATCTACACATTATCTGCATAAATAGTGGTCCATCCATCTACAAGTTATCTGCATAAATAGTGGTCCATCCATCTACACGTTATCTGCATAAATAGTGGTCCATCCATCTACACATTATCTGCATAAATAGTGGTCCATCCATCTACACATTATCTGCATAAATAGTGGTCCATCCATCTACACATTATCTGCATAAATAGTGGTCCATCCATCTACACATCTGCATAAATATTGGTCCATCCATGAAAGTAAGTCTTCGGGTATATCAGTGATATAGAGTGGGGGAGAGACCACCCCGAGGAGGTTGAAAGTAAGTCTACGGGTATATCAATGGAATAGAGTGGGAGAGAGACCACCCCGAGGTAGCTGAAAGTAAGTCTTCGGGATCAGTGATTTAGAGTGGGAGAGAGACCACCCCGAGGAAGCTGAAAGTAAGTCTTCGGGTATATCAGTGATATATAGTGGGGGAGAGACCACACCGAGGATGCTGAAAGTAAGTCCTCGGGTATATCAGTGATATAGAGTGGGGGAGAGACCACCCCGAGGAGGCTGAAAGTAAGTCCTCGGGTATATCAGTGATATAGAGTAAGGGAGAGACCACCCTGAGGTAGCTGAAAGTAAGTCTTCGGGTATATCAGTGATATAGAATGGGGGAGAGACCACCCTGAGGTAGCTGAAAGTAAGTCTTCGGGTATATCAGTGATATAGAGTGAGGGAGAGACCACCCTGAGGTAGCTGAAAGTAAGTCTTCGGGTATATCAGTGATATAGAGTAAGGGAGAGACCCCCCTGAGGTAGCTGAAAGTAAGTCTTCGGGTATATCAGTGATATAGAATGGGGGAGAGACCACCCTGAGGTAGCTGAAAGTAAGTCTTCGGGTATATCAGTGATATAGAGTGAGGGAGAGACCACCCTGAGGTAGCTGAAAGTAAGTCTTCGGGTATATCAGTGATATAGAGTAAGGGAGAGACCCCCCTGAGGTAGCTGAAAGTAAGTCTTCGGGTATATCAGTGATATAGAATGGGGGAGAGACCACCCTGAGGTAGCTGAAAGTAAGTCTTCGGGTATATCAGTGATATAGAGTGAGGGAGAGACCACCCTGAGGTAGCTGAAAGTAAGTCTTCGGGTATATCAGTGATATAGAGTGAGGGAGAGACCACCCTGAGGTAGCTGAAAGTAAGTCTTCGGGTATATCAGTGATATAGAGTGAGGGAGAGACCACCCTGAGGTAGCTGAAAGTAAGTCTTCGGGTATATCAGTGATATATATAGGGGGGGAGAGACCACACCGAGGATGCTGAAAGTAAGTCCTCGGGTATATCAGTGATATAGAGTGGGGGAGAGACCACCCCGAAGAAGCTGAAAGTAAGTATTCGGGTTTATCAGTGATATAGAGTGGGAGAGAGACCACCCCGAGGAAATTGAAAGTAAGTCTTCGGGATCAGTGATATAGAGTGGGAGAGAGACCACCCCGAGGAGGCTGAAAGTAAGTCTTCGGGAATATCAGTGATATAGAGTGGGAGAGAGACCACCCCGAGGAGGCTGAAAGTAAGTCTTCGGGTATATCAGTGATATAGAGTGGGGGAGAGACCATCCCGAGGAGGCTGAAAGTAAGTCTTTGGGTATATCAGTGATATAGAGTGGGGGAGAGACCACCCCGAGGAGGCTGAAAGTAAGTCTTCGGGTATATCAGTGATATAGAGTGGGAGAGAGACCACCCCGAGGAGGTTGAAAGTAAGTCTACGGGTATATCAGTGATATAGAGTGGGGGAGAGACCACCCCGAGGAGGCTGAAAGTAAGTCTTCGGGTATATCAGTGATATAGAGTGGGGGAGAGACCACCCCGAGGATGCTGAAAGTAAGTCTTCGGGTATATCAGTGATATAGAGTGGGGGAGAGACCACCCCGAGGAGGCTGAAAGTAAGTCTTCGGGTATATCAGTGATATAGAGTGGGGGAGAGACCACCCCGAGGATGCTGAAAGTAAGTCTTCGGGTATATCAGTGATATAGAGTGGGGGAGAGACCACCCCGAGTAAGCTGAAAGTAAGTCTTCGGGTATATCAGTGATATAGAGTGAGGGAGAGACCACCCCGAGGATGCTGAAAGTAAGTCCTCGGGTATATCAGTGATATAGAGTGTGGGAGAGACCACCCCGAGGATGCTGAAAGTAAGTCCTCGGGTATATCAGTGATATAGAGTGGGAGAGAAACCACCCCGAGGTAGCTGAAAGTAAGTCCTCGGGTATATCAGTGATATAGATTGGGGGAGAGACCACCCCGAGGTAGCTGAAAGTAAGTCCTCGGGTATATCAGTGATATAGAGTGGGGGAGAGACCACCCCGAGGTAGCTGAAAGTAAGTCCTCCGGTATATCAGTGATATAGAGTGTGGGAGAGACCACCCCGAGGAGGCTGAAAGTAAGTCTTCGGTATCAGTGATATAGAGTGGGAGAGAGACCACCCCGAGGATGCTGAAAGTAAGTCTTCGGGATCAGTGATATAGAGTGGGAGAGAGACCACCCCGAGGATGCTGAAAGTAAGTCTTCGGGTATATCAATGGAATAGAGTGGGAGAGAGACCACCCCGAGGAAGCTCAAAGTAAGTCTTCGGGATCAGTGATATAGAGTGGGGGAGAAACCACCCAGAGGAGGCTGAAAGTAAGTCTTCGGGTATATCAGTGATATAGAGTGAGGGAGAAACCACCCCGAGGAGGCTGAAAGTAAGTCTTCGAGTATATCAGTGATATAGAGTGAGGGAGAGACCACCCCGAGGAGGCTGAAAGCTAGTCTTTGGGTATATCAGTGATATAGAGTGGGGGAGAGACCACCCCGAGGAGGCTGAAAGCTAGTCTTTGGGTATATCAGTGATATAGAGTGGGGGAGAGACCAACCCGAGGAGATTGAAAGTAAGTCCTCCGGTTTATCAGTGATATAGAGTGGGGGAGAGACCACCCCTAGGTAGCTGAAAGTAAGTCTTCGGGTATATCAGTGATATAGAACGGGGGAGAGACCAACCTGAGGTAGCTGAAAGTAAGTCTTCGGGTATATCAGTGATATAGAGTAAGGGAGAGACCACCCTGAGGTAGCTGAAAGTAAGTCTTCGGGTATATCAGTGATATAGAATGGGGGAGAGACCATCCTGAGGTAGCTGAAAGTAAGTCTTCGGGTATATCAGTGATATAGAGTGAGGGAGAGACCACCCTGAGGTAGCTGAAAGTAAGTCTTCGGGTATATCAGTGATATAGAGTGGGGGAGAGACCACCCCGAGGATGCTGAAAGTAAGTCCTCGGGTATATCAGTGATATAGAGTGGGGGAGAGACCACCCCGAGGAGGCTGAAAGTAAGTCTTCGGGTATATCAGTGATATAGAGTGGGAGTGAGACCACCCCGAGGAGGTTGAAAGTAAGTCTACGGGTATATCAGTGATATAGAGTGGGGGAGAGACCACCCCGAGGAGGCTGAAAGTAAGTCTTTGGGTATATCAGTGATATAGAGTGGGGGAGAGACCACCCCGAGGAGGCTGAAAGTAAGTCTTTGGGTATATCAGTGATATAGAGTGGGGGAGAGACCATCCCGAGGAGGCTGAAAGTAAGTCTTTGGGTATATCAGTGATATAGAGTGGGGGAGAGACCACCCCGAGGAGGTTGAACGTAAGTCTACGGGTATATCAGTGATATAGAGTGAGGGAGAGATCACCCCGAGGTAGCTGAAAGTAAGTCTTCGGGTATATCAGTGATTTAGAGTGGAAGAATGACCCATGTATGCCAAAATCTAAGGGTAGCTATCCAGCTGGCATGCAGAAGGTTGGTGGTTCTACCCGTGCGTGTGTATCTTAATTACTGCTAGGAGGGGCACCTAGTATCTGTTATTAACCCTTTCAACACCACAGACCTCTAAATTGGCTTACAAAAAAGTGTAGATCCATATGAGCCGTCTCATCAGGATCTGCACTTTTTTCAAGTAATATAACTATTTTTAGAAAAAATATTACCCATTTTGATAAATGAACTGATCCAAATGTAATTTTGTTATTAATTTATTGGTCTAAAAATATCATGGACCAGTCCATGTCAGTTACTTGGTGTTGAATGGGTTAAGATACATTTTATCGCATTACCATAATACTGTATAGAGCTCGTTTTAATAATATTTTTTCACAAAATATCATTTTGTCGCCAATCGTCCTCGCAAATAGTCATGACGTCACAACACAAAACAGCGTTATATTTACGTTTTAAGCAGCATTATAATTACATCTTGTATTCTTTTAAATTGTCTTTGTCTTATCGCTGACGTTATGTACGAATTCTAACAGAAATATCCATACTTTTAAGTTTAATTTACAAATAATAAGGATTACCGGTAATCTCTCAACCAATCAGGATCTTTCCCGGTTGTATTAAAAAATATGTGATAACGTTGTGAATATGACTATACAAGGGAGGTAATGTGGTAGATCAACATGTTATTTTATACTGTAAACACTATGCAAGGGAGGTAATGTGGTAGATCAGCATGTTATTTTATACTGTAAACACTATACAAGGGAGGTAATGTGGTAGATCAGCATGTTATGTTGTACTGTACAAGGGAGGTAATGTGGTAGATCAACATGTTATTTTATACTGTAAACACTATACAAAGGAGGTAATGTGGTAGATCAGCATGTTATTTTATACTGTACACACTATACAAGGGAGGTAATGTGGTAGATCAGCATGTTATTTTATACTGTACACACTATACAAGGGAGGTAATGTGGTAGATCAGCATGTTATTTTGTACTGTCCACACTATACAAGGGAGGTAATGTGGTAGATCAGCATGTTATTTTGTACTGTACACACTATACAAGGGAGGTAATGTGGTAGACAGTGTTATTTTATACTGTACACACTATACAAGGGGAGGTAATGTGGTAGATCAGCATGTTATTTTGTACTGTACACACTATACAAGGGAGGTAATGTGGTAGATCAGCATGTTATTTTGTACTGTAAACACTATACAAGGGAGGTAATGTGGTAGATCAGCATGTTATGTTGTACTGTAAACACTATACAAGGGAGGTAATGTGGTAGATCAGCATGTTATTTTGTACTGTACACACTATACAAGGGAGGTAATGTGGTAGATCAACATGTTATTTTGTACTGTACACACTATACAAGGGAGGTAATGTGGTAGATCAGCATGTTATGTTATACTGTACACACTATACAAGGGAGGTAATGTGGTAGATCAGCATGTTATTTTATACTGTACACACTATACAAGGGAGGTAATGTGGTAGATCAGCATGTTATTTTGTACTGTCCACACTATACAAGGGAGGTAATGTGGTAGATCAGCATGTTATTTTGTACTGTCCACACTATACAAGGGAGGTAATGTGGTAGATCAGCATGTTATTTTGTACTGTACACACTATACAAGGGAGGTAATGTGGTAGATCAGCATGTTATTTTGTACTGTACACACTATACAAGGGAGGTAATGTGGTAGATCAGCATGTTATTTTGTACTGTACACACTATACAAGGGAGGTAATGTGGTAGATCAGCATGTTATTTTGTACTGTACACACTATACAAGGGAGGTAATGTGGTAGATCAGCATGTTATGTTTACTGTAAACACTATACAAGGGAGGTAATGTGGTAGATCAGCATGTTATTTTGTACTGTACACACTATACAAGGGGGTAATGTGGTAGATCAGCATGTTATTTTGTACTGTACACACTATACAAGGGAGGTAATGTGGTAGATCAGCATGTTATTTTGTACTGTACACACTATACAAGGGAGGTAATGTGGTAGATCAGCATGTTATTTTGTACTGTACACACTATACAAGGGAGGTAATGTGGTAGATCAGCATGTTATTTTATACTGTACACACTATACAAGGGAGGTAATGTGGTAGATCAGCATGTTATTTTGTACTGTACACACTATACAAGGGAGGTAATGTGATAGATCAGCATGTTATTTTGTACAGTCCAGAGCATCAGCACAACGACTAAAAGTGTTACATGTATTTCTTATTTGTTTTAGATCTTGCATTCCCAGCTCATGTAGCAGCTTTTAGTGGTGATTTAGATCATCTGAGAATGTTGGTAGAGAATGGGGTTGTCAATATCAATGAGAGAGATGATAAAGGCTCCACACCTGCACATAAAGGTTGGTATTGACTGGGTATATGATAAACAACCCCAGAATACTGATGTTAATTGTAGATGTAGGAAGCAAATGTTGAAGTTGTATTCTCTCCAAGCTGGGCTTCCGTGGTCCAGTGGTAGATCGTCAGATTTGGAATCAAACGGTCCCGAGTTTGATACTCTGTGAGGCCACGTATGTAGTGTCATTGAGCAAGAAGGCACCTCACACACATTGCTTATTACTGGTCAACCGCTTAGGTCGGCTAAGCCTGCCCATGAAAACGTGCATAGGTCCCTGCAAGGGGTTTGTGGACCATTACAAAGCATAGTTAGCATAAAATATGTTAATTGTGTGCTAACTTGAACTGGCATCAGTGAAAATGCAAATTTCTGCAGAATGTATTAAAACTAGTGTATCCTGAATAACACGATTTGTGGTACAGATCTATCGCTATATCTCACAGGTGTGCCTATTATTTGCAGACTAGTCTTAGTTAAATTATCTCCAAAGGACATTATCTCACGTTTATTATTGACTCCGATGACATACAAACGCCAATTCAGGAGCATGGATGACCGTTATATGAAATCAAACTATCAATCCACAAACACATTATTTATTGATTCAATGTTAGTGTTCGAATGTATTCGGAAGAATTTGTAGTAGCAATGCATTTATACGTGAAAAAATGTATTTTATTTGCTTTTTGCGATGTAGTGTCGCTTTAAGCGTTTATAATATGAAGGATTGAAAAGTTTCATAGCTCTGTGATAGTGTTTAAGGTACATGATTGTATAAACTTTATTTATTTACAACAATTGCGAAATATGTTATGACAACTTTTATTAATCAATTTCGTTAACGCGGATGTATGATATATTATGCAGTCATTCGTGTTGGATGAAACCGAACTACCCAGGGAAAACTACCTGTCCGATTTGGCTCCATAAATCACAGTCCGAGGATTTGTGAGAAGCAAGCATACTGTGATAATCGAGGACTAGTGTTATATTTTTATCTCGAAACTAATCGGTTCAAGATTATTATAATTATGTACATTACAATGTTCATATGCGTGCATAGGCACCTACATGGTTACGGTAACTGACAAGTTTATTATAATTATGTACATTACAATGTTCATATGCGTGCATAGGCACCTACATGGTTACGGTAACTGACAAGTTTAGTATAATTATGTACATTAAAATGTTCATATGCATGCATAGGCACCTACATGGTTACGGTAACTGACAAGTTTAGTATAATTATGTACATTACAATGTTCATATGCATGCATAGGCACCTACATGGTTACGGTAACTGACTTCAAATCACTTACTCCTCGACGGTGTAGGTTCAAATCCCACTGAGGATGTCGGATTCTTTCATGTGAGGAAGCTATGTAGCTGGCTTGTTGGTCGGTGGTTGTACCCTGGCGCCTGTCCGTGCCTGCAATACTGCACGGAGGGGCACCCGCGGTCTTCCTCCACATATAATAGCTGGAGAGTCGCTGTATGACCTAAACTGTTGGTGTGACTTTAAACTCCAAAAACAAGTAAATCACATGTTTCTTCACCAATGATTTACAATGGTAATGTGTGTTTTACGTTTATTTATCTTCGCTACCGGTTGCCATATGAGTGTGCGTGTTTTATGTTTATTTATCTTCGCTACCAGTTGCCATGAGTGGTGCGTGTTTTATGTTTATTTATCTTCGCTACCGGTTGCCATATGAGTGATGCGTGTTTTACGTTTATTTATAGTCGCTATCGGTTGCCATATGAGTGGTGCGTGTTTTACGTTTATTTATCTTCGCTACCGGTTGCCATATGAGTGGTGCGTGTTTTACGTTTATTTATCTTCGCTACCAGTTGCCATATGAGTGGTGTGTGTTTTACGTTTATTTATCTTCGCTACCGGTTGCCATATGAGTGGTGCGTGTTTTACGTTTATTTATCTTCGCTACCGGTTGCCATATGAGTGATGCGTGTTTTACGTTTATTTATAGTCGCTACCGGCTGCCATATGAGTGGTGCATGTTTTACGTTTATTTATCTTCGCTACCGGTTGCCATATGAGTGGTGCATGTTTTACGTTTATTTATCTTCGCTACCGGTTGCCATATGAGTGGTGCGTGTTTTACGTTTATTTATCTTCGCTACCGGCTGCCATATGAGTGATGCGTGTTTTACGTTTATTATTAAGAGAGCGCGCTAACCACTGCGCTAATCAGACTTTCATTAGAAAGTATAAAATAAAAATGTGCATTTCAGCTACATATGATTTCTAACTTTACAGCCGCAGGTCAAGGCCACGTGCACATTCTACAATGGTTGATAGAAATGGGCTCCAACATGTCAATAACTAATCAGTCTGGTGAAACGCCCAGGGACGTGGCCCGGCGATTTTCTAAGCTTGCCTGTGTGAAGTTACTTGGCCGAGATCCATACCTGAGAGGAGAGCAAGAAGAGGCTGATGGTGAGTTGTCTTTCCTTGTATCCCTCCTCAACCTGGCTTTGCTCAACTTCTCGCAATGTATGCATGTTTGGAAATTTAGATATATGGTGTCTATCGAGTAGCGTAGCATCATACTGTGTGTGTGTTGAAATGTATTGCGGACAACTAATCGTTCTGCTCCGTTTGACAAATTGGACCGGGTGCTTAACCCTTTCAACACCACAGACCTCTAAATAGGCGTACAAAAAGTGTACATCCAGATGAGCCGGCTCAGGATCTGCACTTTTTGTCAGTAATATTACTATTTTTAGAGAAAAATTACCAATTTTGATAAATGAACTGGTCCAAATGTAATTTTCTTATTAATTTATTGGTCTAAAAATATGATGCACCAGTCCATGTCAGTTACTTGGTGTTGAATGGGTTAAAGCCCTATATTGTAACAATCACATTGCATTTAATTGCACTGTATGCACATGCTGTATGAAGCGTATAGTGTGTCGGTTACTGGCCATTACAAGCTACCATCGGCTTTAAAATGGATTAATGATATTAATTCTGTAATCCATAGATCCATCCATCTACACATTATCTGCATAAATATTGGTCCATCCATCTACACATTATCTGCATAAATAGTGGTCCATCCATCTACACATTATCTGCATAAATAGTGGTCCATCCATCTACACATTATCTGCATAAATAGTGGTCCATCCATCTACACGTTATCTGCATAAATAGTGGTCCATCCATCTACACATTATCTGCATAAATAGTGGTCCATCCATCTACACGTTATCTGCATAAATAGTGGTCCATCCATCTACACGTTATCTGCATAAATAGTGGTCCATCCATCTACACATTATCTGCATAAATAGTGGTCCATCCATCTACACATTATCTGCATAAATATTGGTCCATCCATCTACACATTATCTGCATAAATAGTGGTCCATCCATCTACACATTATCTGCATAAATAGTGGTCCATCCATCTACACATTATCTGCATAAATAGTGGTCCATCCATCTACACATTATCTGCATAAATAGTGGTCCATCCATCTACACATTATCTGCATAAATAGTGGTCCATCCATCTACACATTATCTGCATAAATAGTGGTCCATCCATCTACACGTTATCTGCATAAATAGTGGTCCATCCATCTACACATTATCTGCATAAATAGTGGTCCATCCATCTACACATTATCTGCATAAATAGTGGTCCATCCATCTACACATTATCTGCATAAATAGTGGTCCATCCATCTACACATTATCTGCATAAATAGTGGTCCATCCATCTACACGTTATCTGCATAAATAGTGGTCCATCCATCTACACATTATCTGCATAAATAGTGGTCCATCCATCTACACATTATCTGCATAAATAGTGGTCCATCCATCTACACATTATCTGCATAAATAGTGGTCCATCCATCTACACTTTAACTGCATAAATAGTGGTCCATCCATCTACACATTATCTGCATAAATAGTGGTCCATCCATCTACACATTATCTGCATAAATAGTGGTCCATCCATCTACACATTATCTGCATAAATAGTGGTCCATCCATCTACACATTATCTGCATAAATATTGGTCCATCCATCTACACATTATCTGCATAAATAGTGGTCCATCCATCTACAAGTTTTCTGCATAAATAGTGGTTCATCCATCTACACATTATCTGCATAAATATTGGTCCATCCATCTACACATTATCTGCATAAATAGTGGTCCATCCATCTACACATTATCTGCATAAATAGTGGTCCATCCATCTACACGTTATCTGCATAAATAGTGGTCCATCCATCTACACATTATCTGCATAAATAGTGGTCCATCCATCTACACATTATCTGCATAAATAGTGGTCCATCCATCTACACATTATCTGCATAAATAGTGGTCCATCCATCTACACATTATCTGCATAAATAGTGGTCCATCCATCTACACTTTAACTGCATAAATAGTGGTCCATCCATCTACACATTATCTGCATAAATAGTGGTCCATCCATCTACACGTTATCTGCATAAATAGTGGTCCATCCATCTACACATTATCTGCATAAATAGTGGTCCATCCATCTACACGTTATCTGCATAAATAGTGGTCCATCCATCTACACGTTATCTGCATAAATAGTGGTCCATCCATCTACACATTATCTGCATAAATAGTGGTCCATCCATCTACACGTTATCTGCATAAATAGTGGTCCATCCATCTACACATTATCTGCATAAATAGTGGTCCATCCATCTACACGTTATCTGCATAAATAGTGGTCCATCCATCTACACATTATCTGCATAAATAGTGGTCCATCCATCTACAAGTTATCTGCATAAATAGTGGTCCATCCATCTACACGTTATCTGCATAAATAGTGGTCCATCCATCTACACATTATCTGCATAGATAGTGGTCCATCCATCTACACATTATCTGCATAAATAGTGGTCCATCCATCTACACATTATCTGCATAAATAGTGGTCCATCCATCTACACATCTGCATAAATATTGGTCCATCCATGAAAGTAAGTCTTCGGGTATATCAGTGATATAGAGTGGGGGAGAGACCACCCCGAGGAGGTTGAAAGTAAGTCTACGGGTATATCAATGGAATAGAGTGGGAGAGAGACCACCCCGAGGTAGCTGAAAGTAAGTCTTCGGGATCAGTGATTTAGAGTGGGAGAGAGACCACCCCGAGGAAGCTGAAAGTAAGTCTTCGGGTATATCAGTGATATATAGTGGGGGAGAGACCACACCGAGGATGCTGAAAGTAAGTCCTCGGGTATATCAGTGATATAGAGTGGGGGAGAGACCACCCCGAGGAGGCTGAAAGTAAGTCCTCGGGTATATCAGTGATATAGAGTAAGGGAGAGACCACCCTGAGGTAGCTGAAAGTAAGTCTTCGGGTATATCAGTGATATAGAATGGGGGAGAGACCACCCTGAGGTAGCTGAAAGTAAGTCTTCGGGTATATCAGTGATATAGAGTGAGGGAGAGACCACCCTGAGGTAGCTGAAAGTAAGTCTTCGGGTATATCAGTGATATAGAGTAAGGGAGAGACCCCCCTGAGGTAGCTGAAAGTAAGTCTTCGGGTATATCAGTGATATAGAATGGGGGAGAGACCACCCTGAGGTAGCTGAAAGTAAGTCTTCGGGTATATCAGTGATATAGAGTGAGGGAGAGACCACCCTGAGGTAGCTGAAAGTAAGTCTTCGGGTATATCAATGGAATAGAGTGGGAGAGAGACCACCCCGAGGAAGCTGAAAGTAAGTCTTCGGGATCAGTGATATAGAGTGGGAGAGAGACCACCCCGAGGAGGCTGAAAGTAAGTATTCGGGTATATCAGTGATATAGAGTGGGGGAGAGACCATCCCGAGGAGGTTGAAAGTAAGTCTTCGGGTATATCAGTGATATAGAGTGGGGGAGAGACCACCCCGAGGAGGCTGAAAGTAAGTCTTCGGGTATATCTGTGATATAGAGTGAGGGAGAGACCACCCCAAGGAGGCTGAAAATAAGTCTTCGGGTATATCAGTGATATATAGTGGGGGAGAGACCACACCGAGGATGCTGAAAGTAAGTCCTCGGGTATATCAGTGATATAGAGTGGGGGAGAGACCACCCCGAAGAAGCTGAAAGTAAGTATTCGGGTTTATCAGTGATATAGAGTGGGAGAGAGACCACCCCGAGGAAATTGAAAGTAAGTCTTCGGGATCAGTGATATAGAGTGGGAGAGAGACCACCCCGAGGAGGCTGAAAGTAAGTCTTCGGGAATATCAGTGATATAGAGTGGGAGAGAGACCACCCCGAGGAGGCTGAAAGTAAGTCTTCGGGTATATCAGTGATATAGAGTGGGGGAGAGACCATCCCGAGGAGGCTGAAAGTAAGTCTTTGGGTATATCAGTGATATAGAGTGGGGGAGAGACCACCCCGAGGAGGCTGAAAGTAAGTCTTCGGGTATATCAGTGATATAGAGTGGGAGAGAGACCACCCCGAGGAGGTTGAAAGTAAGTCTACGGGTATATCAGTGATATAGAGTGGGGGAGAGACCACCCCGAGGAGGCTGAAAGTAAGTCTTCGGGTATATCAGTGATATAGAGTGGGGGAGAGACCACCCCGAGGATGCTGAAAGTAAGTCTTCGGGTATATCAGTGATATAGAGTGGGGGAGAGACCACCCCGAGGAGGCTGAAAGTAAGTCTTCGGGTATATCAGTGATATAGAGTGGGGGAGAGACCACCCCGAGGATGCTGAAAGTAAGTCTTCGGGTATATCAGTGATATAGAGTGGGGGAGAGACCACCCCGAGTAAGCTGAAAGTAAGTCTTCGGGTATATCAGTGATATAGAGTGAGGGAGAGACCACCCCGAGGATGCTGAAAGTAAGTCCTCGGGTATATCAGTGATATAGAGTGTGGGAGAGACCACCCCGAGGATGCTGAAAGTAAGTCCTCGGGTATATCAGTGATATAGAGTGGGAGAGAAACCACCCCGAGGTAGCTGAAAGTAAGTCCTCGGGTATATCAGTGATATAGATTGGGGGAGAGACCACCCCGAGGTAGCTGAAAGTAAGTCCTCGGGTATATCAGTGATATAGAGTGGGGGAGAGACCACCCCGAGGTAGCTGAAAGTAAGTCCTCCGGTATATCAGTGATATAGAGTGTGGGAGAGACCACCCCGAGGAGGCTGAAAGTAAGTCTTCGGTATCAGTGATATAGAGTGGGAGAGAGACCACCCCGAGGATGCTGAAAGTAAGTCTTCGGGATCAGTGATATAGAGTGGGAGAGAGACCACCCCGAGGATGCTGAAAGTAAGTCTTCGGGTATATCAATGGAATAGAGTGGGAGAGAGACCACCCCGAGGAAGCTCAAAGTAAGTCTTCGGGATCAGTGATATAGAGTGGGGGAGAAACCACCCCGAGGAGGCTGAAAGTAAGTCTTCGGGTATATCAGTGATATAGAGTGAGGGAGAAACCACCCCGAGGAGGCTGAAAGTAAGTCTTCGAGTATATCAGTGATATAGAGTGAGGGAGAGACCACCCCGAGGAGGCTGAAAGCTAGTCTTTGGGTATATCAGTGATATAGAGTGGGGGAGAGACCACCCCGAGGAGGCTGAAAGCTAGTCTTTGGGTATATCAGTGATATAGAGTGGGGGAGAGACCAACCCGAGGAGATTGAAAGTAAGTCCTCCGGTTTATCAGTGATATAGAGTGGGGGAGAGACCACCCCTAGGTAGCTGAAAGTAAGTCTTCGGGTATATCAGTGATATAGAACGGGGGAGAGACCAACCTGAGGTAGCTGAAAGTAAGTCTTCGGGTATATCAGTGATATAGAGTAAGGGAGAGACCACCCTGAGGTAGCTGAAAGTAAGTCTTCGGGTATATCAGTGATATAGAATGGGGGAGAGACCATCCTGAGGTAGCTGAAAGTAAGTCTTCGGGTATATCAGTGATATAGAGTGAGGGAGAGACCACCCTGAGGTAGCTGAAAGTAAGTCTTCGGGTATATCAGTGATATAGAGTGGGGGAGAGACCACCCCGAGGATGCTGAAAGTAAGTCCTCGGGTATATCAGTGATATAGAGTGGGGGAGAGACCACCCCGAGGAGGCTGAAAGTAAGTCTTCGGGTATATCAGTGATATAGAGTGGGAGTGAGACCACCCCGAGGAGGTTGAAAGTAAGTCTACGGGTATATCAGTGATATAGAGTGGGGGAGAGACCACCCCGAGGAGGCTGAAAGTAAGTCTTTGGGTATATCAGTGATATAGAGTGGGGGAGAGACCACCCCGAGGAGGCTGAAAGTAAGTCTTTGGGTATATCAGTGATATAGAGTGGGGGAGAGACCATCCCGAGGAGGCTGAAAGTAAGTCTTTGGGTATATCAGTGATATAGAGTGGGGGAGAGACCACCCCGAGGAGGTTGAACGTAAGTCTACGGGTATATCAGTGATATAGAGTGAGGGAGAGATCACCCCGAGGTAGCTGAAAGTAAGTCTTCGGGTATATCAGTGATTTAGAGTGGAAGAATGACCCATGTATGCCAAAATCTAAGGGTAGCTATCCAGCTGGCATGCAGAAGGTTGGTGGTTCTACCCGTGCGTGTGTATCTTAATTACTGCTAGGAGGGGCACCTAGTATCTGTTATTAACCCTTTCAACACCACAGACCTCTAAATTGGCTTACAAAAAAGTGTAGATCCATATGAGCCGTCTCATCAGGATCTGCACTTTTTTCAAGTAATATAACTATTTTTAGAAAAAATATTACCCATTTTGATAAATGAACTGATCCAAATGTAATTTTGTTATTAATTTATTGGTCTAAAAATATCATGGACCAGTCCATGTCAGTTACTTGGTGTTGAATGGGTTAAGATACATTTTATCGCATTACCATAATACTGTATAGAGCTCGTTTTAATAATATTTTTTCACAAAATATCATTTTGTCGCCAATCGTCCTCGCAAATAGTCATGACGTCACAACACAAAACAGCGTTATATTTACGTTTTAAGCAGCATTATAATTACATCTTGTATTCTTTTAAATTGTCTTTGTCTTATCGCTGACGTTATGTACGAATTCTAACAGAAATATCCATACTTTTAAGTTTAATTTACAAATAATAAGGATTACCGGTAATCTCTCAACCAATCAGGATCTTTCCCGGTTGTATTAAAAAATATGTGATAACGTTGTGAATATGACTATACAAGGGAGGTAATGTGGTAGATCAACATGTTATTTTATACTGTAAACACTATGCAAGGGAGGTAATGTGGTAGATCAGCATGTTATTTTATACTGTAAACACTATACAAGGGAGGTAATGTGGTAGATCAGCATGTTATGTTGTACTGTACAAGGGAGGTAATGTGGTAGATCAACATGTTATTTTATACTGTAAACACTATACAAAGGAGGTAATGTGGTAGATCAGCATGTTATTTTATACTGTACACACTATACAAGGGAGGTAATGTGGTAGATCAGCATGTTATTTTATACTGTACACACTATACAAGGGAGGTAATGTGGTAGATCAGCATGTTATTTTGTACTGTCCACACTATACAAGGGAGGTAATGTGGTAGATCAGCATGTTATTTTGTACTGTACACACTATACAAGGGAGGTAATGTGGTAGATCAGCATGTTATTTTATACTGTACACACTATACAAGGGGAGGTAATGTGGTAGATCAGCATGTTATTTTGTACTGTAAACACTATACAAGGGAGGTAATGTGGTAGATCAGCATGTTATGTTGTACTGTAAACACTATACAAAGGAGGTAATGTGGTAGATCAGCATGTTATTTTGTACTGTACACACTATACAAGGGAGGTAATGTGGTAGATCAACATGTTATTTTGTACTGTACACACTATACAAGGGAGGTAATGTGGTAGATCAGCATGTTATGTTATACTGTACACACTATACAAGGGAGGTAATGTGGTAGATCAGCATGTTATTTTATACTGTACACACTATACAAGGGAGGTAATGTGGTAGATCAGCATGTTATTTTGTACTGTCCACACTATACAAGGGAGGTAATGTGGTAGATCAGCATGTTATTTTGTACTGTCCACACTATACAAGGGAGGTAATGTGGTAGATCAGCATGTTATTTTGTACTGTACACACTATACAAGGGAGGTAATGTGGTAGATCAGCATGTTATTTTGTACTGTCCACACTATACAAGGGAGGTAATGTGGTAGATCAGCATGTTATTTTGTACTGTCCACACTATACAAGGGAGGTAATGTGGTAGATCAGCATGTTATTTTGTACTGTACACACTATACAAGGGAGGTAATGTGGTAGATCAGCATGTTATGTTATACTGTAAACACTATACAAGGGAGGTAATGTGGTAGATCAGCATGTTATTTTATACTGTACACACTATACAAGGGAGGTAATGTGGTAGATCAGCATGTTATTTTGTACTGTACACACTATACAAGGGAGGTAATGTGGTAGATCAGCATGTTATTTTGTTCTGTACACACTATACAAGGGAGGTAATGTGGTAGATCAGCATGTTATTTTATACTGTACACACTATACAAGGGAGGTAATGTGGTAGATCAGCATGTTATTTTGTACTGTACACACTATACAAGGGAGGTAATGTGATAGATCAGCATGTTATTTTGTACAGTCCAGAGCATCAGCACAACGACTAAAAGTGTTACATGTATTTCTTATTTGTTTTAGATCTTGCATTCCCAGCTCATGTAGCAGCTTTTAGTGGTGATTTAGATCATCTGAGAATGTTGGTAGAGAATGGGGTTGTCAATATCAATGAGAGAGATGATAAAGGCTCCACACCTGCACATAAAGGTTGGTATTGACTGGGTATATGATAAACAACCCCAGAATACTGATGTTAATTGTAGATGTAGGAAGCAAATGTTGAAGTTGTATTCTCTCCAAGCTGGGCTTCCGTGGTCCAGTGGTAGATCGTCAGATTTGGAATCAAACGGTCCCGAGTTTGATACTCTGTGAGGCCACGTATGTAGTGTCATTGAGCAAGAAGGCACCTCACACACATTGCTTATTACTGGTCAACCGCTTAGGTCGGCTAAGCCTGCCCATGAAAACGTGCATAGGTCCCTGCAAGGGGTTTGTGGACCATTACAAAGCATAGTTAGCATAAAATATGTTAATTGTGTGCTAACTTGAACTGGCATCAGTGAAAATGCAAATTTCTGCAGAATGTATTAAAACTAGTGTATCCTGAATAACACGATTTGTGGTACAGATCTATCGCTATATCTCACAGGTGTGCCTATTATTTGCAGACTAGTCTTAGTTAAATTATCTCCAAAGGACATTATCTCACGTTTATTATTGACTCCGATGACATACAAACGCCAATTCAGGAGCATGGATGACTGTTATATGAAATCAAACTATCAATCCACAAACACATTATTTATTGATTCAATGTTAGTGTTCGAATGTATTCGGAAGAATTTGTAGTAGCAATGCATTTATACGTGAAAAAATGTATTTTATTTGCTTTTTGCGATGTAGTGTCGCTTTAAGCGTTTATAATATGAAGGATTGAAAAGTTTCATAGCTCTGTGATAGTGTTTAAGGTACATGATTGTATAAACTTTATTTATTTACAACAATTGCGAAATATGTTATGACAACTTTTATTAATCAATTTCGTTAACGCGGATGTATGATATATTATGCAGTCATTCGTGTTGGATGAAACCGAACTACCCAGGGAAAACTACCTGTCCGATTTGGCTCCATAAATCACAGTCCGAGGATTTGTGAGAAGCAAGCATACTGTGATAATCGAGGACTAGTGTTATATTTTTATCTCGAAACTAATCGGTTCAAGATTATTATAATTATGTACATTACAATGTTCATATGCGTGCATAGGCACCTACATGGTTACGGTAACTGACAAGTTTATTATAATTATGTACATTACAATGTTCATATGCGTGCATAGGCACCTACATGGTTACGGTAACTGACAAGTTTAGTATAATTATGTACATTAAAATGTTCATATGCATGCATAGGCACCTACATGGTTACGGTAACTGACAAGTTTAGTATAATTATGTACATTACAATGTTCATATGCATGCATAGGCACCTACATGGTTACGGTAACTGACTTCAAATCACTTACTCCTCGACGGTGTAGGTTCAAATCCCACTGAGGATGTCGGATTCTTTCATGTGAGGAAGCTATGTAGCTGGCTTGTTGGTCGGTGGTTGTACCCTGGCGCCTGTCCGTGCCTGCAATACTGCACGGAGGGGCACCCGCGGTCTTCCTCCACATATAATAGCTGGAGAGTCGCTGTATGACCTAAACTGTTGGTGTGACTTTAAACTCCAAAAACAAGTAAATCACATGTTTCTTCACCAATGATTTACAATGGTAATGTGTGTTTTACGTTTATTTATCTTCGCTACCGGTTGCCATATGAGTGTGCGTGTTTTATGTTTATTTATCTTCGCTACCAGTTGCCATGAGTGGTGCGTGTTTTATGTTTATTTATCTTCGCTACCGGTTGCCATATGAGTGATGCGTGTTTTACGTTTATTTATAGTCGCTATCGGTTGCCATATGAGTGGTGCGTGTTTTACGTTTATTTATCTTCGCTACCGGTTGCCATATGAGTGGTGCGTGTTTTACGTTTATTTATCTTCGCTACCAGTTGCCATATGAGTGGTGTGTGTTTTACGTTTATTTATCTTCGCTACCGGTTGCCATATGAGTGTGCGTGTTTTATGTTTATTTATCTTCGCTACCAGTTGCCATGAGTGGTGCGTGTTTTATGTTTATTTATCTTCGCTACCGGTTGCCATATGAGTGATGCGTGTTTTACGTTTATTTATAGTCGCTATCGGTTGCCATATGAGTGGTGCGTGTTTTACGTTTATTTATCTTCGCTACCGGTTGCCATATGAGTGGTGCGTGTTTTACGTTTATTTATCTTCGCTACCAGTTGCCATATGAGTGGTGTGTGTTTTACGTTTATTTATCTTCGCTACCGGTTGCCATATGAGTGGTGCGTGTTTTACGTTTATTTATCTTCGCTACCGGTTGCCATATGAGTGATGCGTGTTTTACGTTTATTTATAGTCGCTACCGGCTGCCATATGAGTGGTGCATGTTTTACGTTTATTTATCTTCGCTACCGGTTGCCATATGAGTGGTGCATGTTTTACGTTTATTTATCTTCGCTACCGGTTGCCATATGAGTGGTGCGTGTTTTACGTTTATTTATCTTCGCTACCGGCTGCCATATGAGTGATGCGTGTTTTACGTTTATTATTAAGAGAGCGCGCTAACCACTGCGCTAATCAGACTTTCATTAGAAAGTATAAAATAAAAATGTGCATTTCAGCTACATATGATTTCTAACTTTACAGCCGCAGGTCAAGGCCACGTGCACATTCTACAATGGTTGATAGAAATGGGCTCCAACATGTCAATAACTAATCAGTCTGGTGAAACGCCCAGGGACGTGGCCCGGCGATTTTCTAAGCTTGCCTGTGTGAAGTTACTTGGCCGAGATCCATACCTGAGAGGAGAGCAAGAAGAGGCTGATGGTGAGTTGTCTTTCCTTGTATCCCTCCTCAACCTGGCTTTGCTCAACTTCTCGCAATGTATGCATGTTTGGAAATTTAGATATATGGTGTCTATCGAGTAGCGTAGCATCATACTGTGTGTGTGTTGAAATGTATTGCGGACAACTAATCGTTCTGCTCCGTTTGACAAATTGGACCGGGTGCTTAACCCTTTCAACACCACAGACCTCTAAATAGGCGTACAAAAAGTGTACATCCAGATGAGCCGGCTCAGGATCTGCACTTTTTGTCAGTAATATTACTATTTTTAGAGAAAAATTACCAATTTTGATAAATGAACTGGTCCAAATGTAATTTTCTTATTAATTTATTGGTCTAAAAATATGATGCACCAGTCCATGTCAGTTACTTGGTGTTGAATGGGTTAAAGCCCTATATTGTAACAATCACATTGCATTTAATTGCACTGTATGCACATGCTGTATGAAGCGTATAGTGTGTCGGTTACTGGCCATTACAAGCTACCATCGGCTTTAAAATGGATTAATGATATTAATTCTGTAATCCATAGATCCATCCATCTACACATTATCTGCATAAATATTGGTCCATCCATCTACACATTATCTGCATAAATATTGGTCCATCCATCTACACATTATCTGCATAAATATTGGTCCAGCCATCTACACATTATCTGCATAAATATTGGTCCAGCCATCTACACGTTATCTGCATAAATATTGGTCCAGCCATCTACACGTTATCTGCATAAATATTGGTCCATCCATCTACACGTTATCTGCATAAATATTGGTCCAGCCATCTACACGTTATCTGCATAAATATTGGTCCAGCCATCTACACGTTATCTGCATAAATATTGGTCCATCCATCTACACATTATCTGCATAAATATTGGTCCATCCATCTACACATTATCTGCATAAATATTGGTCCAGCCATCTACACATTATCTGCATAAATATTGGTCCAGCCATCTACACGTTATCTGCATAAATATTGGTCCAGCCATCTACACGTTATCTGCATAAATATTGGTCCATCCATCTACACGTTATCTGCATAAATATTGGTCCAGCCATCTACACGTTATCTGCATAAATATTGGTCCAGCCATCTACACGTTATCTGCATAAATATTGGTCCATCCATCTACACATTATCTGCATAAATATTGGTCCATCCATCTACACATTATCTGCATAAATATTGGTCCAGCCATCTACACATTATCTGCATAAATATTGGTCCAGCCATCTACACATTATCTGCATAAATATTGGTCCAGCCATCTACACATTATCTGCATAAATATTGGTCCATCCATCTACACGTTATCTGCATAAATAGTGGTCCATCCATCTACACATTATCTGCATAAATATTGGTCCATCCATCTACACGTTATCTGCATAAATATTGGTCCAGCCATCTACACATTATCTGCATAAATAGTGGTCCATCCATCTACACATTATCTGCATAAATAGTGGTCCATCCATCTACACGTTGTCTGCATAAATAGTGGTCCATCCATCTACACATTATCTGCATAAATAGTGGTCCATCCATCTACACATTATCTGCATAAATAGTGGTCCATCCATCTACACATTATCTGCATAAATAGTGGTCCATATATCCAGTATATGTAATAATATTTATATAGTCAGGCCCATAATGTGTATCGCACAATGCTCATACCGTGCATATTATTTTTTACATAATATTTCACATCAAATCCTCTATTCACCAGTACACGTGTGTCCGGTGCACGCGTGTATTTTACACCTCGTGAAATTGGCTTCTATTGACATGGATTTAGTTAATGCTTCTAAAACAACACCTTGTACAAAGTGTCAAGACGCCTGATGGGCGTGTAAGATTGGGAACAGGTGGCCAAGTTTTCGGACTTAAACAAACAGCCGAGGAGGTGCGAATCAGTGGACTTTATGGATTGAAATAACTAGAAATAACCAATATTAAAACAAAAACTGAGAATAAATGGGTTTTTTTTAATTCGAATACGAAACTAGGATTTGGATATTATTAGTCAGGTAAAACATAAACAGGGCTCGACAAATCCACTCGTCCGCTAGTATTTACGAGTGACTTTTCGATCTGGACAAGTAGAAATTCCAAGTCGCTTGCCCAGTCGGACGAGTAAAAATTTCAGCTAAATATCCAATATAAATCGAAGGAACAAAATAAAATAATATCCGTTTTACTTTCTTCGGAATGATTACCAGGCGTGATAATGGGAAATCACCGAGGATATTTTAATGTGTTTATGCTGCCACATAATTGCATTTATTTATAAATTAAAGTGCAATTCTGACGATTTTTAATTTTCCTAAAATACATGGGACGAGTGATAGTCCAATCTGGACGAGTGGAACAGTGGCATCACTCGCCCAGTAGGACGAGTAAGAAATTAAAAATTTGTCGAGGCCTGCATAAAGCACACAATCTTCAGATATGTGAAGGAGTGGTGTATCTAAGCAGAAGAAGATTTCCGATTCAAAATGATGAACATCAAATGTATTTTATAATTTTTATTCTTTTATTTTAGAAATTCGTTTTGCAAAGTTTGTGCTAACATTTGATGCAATGACGTAAATTCATTATATGGAACTTACAGTCCTTTCTTAATAAATATTTTCAATTATATCGATAGATAATATGAAATTGTCCAAGTAATTAACATAATTCTTGAAAAAAAAAAATTCTATGATATTTTTAAGAATATATAAAACATTTTTACATAAAATGTTCATTTTTAATTTCTAAAGCTCAATTATAGTCTGCAGGGTTCATTCTAGGTCAGAATTTTTGGGAGAAGTGAGAAAGCGCGTGATCGCTTCCTTAAATGGTGTTCTTTAATATACTTCTGCAAAATAGGGTTAAAATGCACAGTACAACCATTAATTACAACATTTGAATAGAAGGAGTGCTTTATAATGGGCCAGTGTATCTTACTAGACAAAATTCTGTTTGAAAATCGTAAAAACCAAGAGGGCAAAGTCAGGGTCCCTAGGGCGACAATTTCGCCCACATCACCCTCTAGAATGATCCCTGAGGGGTTTGTGAGCTTGAGTACAATCAGTATATATATATTCATTTTTTTTAGGGAGAACTGGGGCTCCCAGAGGGCGAAGTCAGGGTCTCTAGGGCGACCATTTCGCCAACTTCGCCAACTTCGCCTCTAAACTGATCCTAGCCCTCTTCTTTTTCTTCAATCCACTAAACGGATTGCTCAATCCACTAAACGGATTGCTCAATCGGATTGGGAATTTTGTCCACTGGATTAAAAACCAAAGGTTGAACCAGTCTGTAATGAAAACAGACAGCACTTTTGAACCCAGACTTGTCCTCATCTTTTATTATATTTCCCACTTCATCTTGCTTGTAGACAATAGATTCTCTGTCCCTGGCAATGTGCCCAGAAACTTGGGTGAGCAGCCGCAAGAAGTTGATTGGCTGCGGTGGTTGGTCTGGAGATGTGTATTTTTCTGTAACTATTTTCTTTAACCCATTGATAAGCCAGGAACCATCTACCTCATTTCGTTTGGATCGTTGACCAGGTACCGTAGGATAAACGAGGATATAGTTTTCTGGCATTTTATTGAGAGCAACTTGCTGTAGACTTCGATCTTCTACTTTCTCAACCTGAAATCTGTTTTCCCTCTGTGGGCAGTCATCAATATCTGACCCATCTGCTCTTGCTTGAGCTATATATAGAACAAGAAAAACTATTGCTTATAAATATGTAATAGAAGGAGGCTTGAACATATACTCTGCATAATACACACTCGGATAGTGTATTGAGTGACTGTATACAAATTATAAAGTGCATACTTTAGTAACTAAATGCAAACATGTTGACAATAACATGAAACCCTGTCCAACATAATAGTATATATCACATTCCTGCTAGAACATCCGCGAATCATATGGGAACCAATTATTATTATTACCTAATGCTCTATATAACTTGTAATTCGTTATTTTTGCCTGTTTCATTACATTTTTTATCCTTCGCTCAGGTCTGGGCAACAGTTCGAACTGTTGACCGGGCAATAGTTTGAACTGTTTCATACTAGACTTTTGAACCAATCATACTCTGAGTATGCTTCACTGTGTGCAGTAGGATGCGCAATAGGGTGTTATGGAAGTCAAAGTAAAAAATACGTCCCGAATACATTTTAGCTCTGACTGCGCTTGAAGTCATCGATATACATTATGTGAAGCCCTCCTTTCCGTTGATTAATTCCTTTCCGTATTTTATTGCATACTTACCGGCGTACCGGCTTTTAGACCAAAACCAAGCGCTTACAAATGATGATTGATTAGTCATCAGCCGACAAACTGGGAAAAACAGAAATTTATCTTGAATTATGGCCCAGGCTAGGTTTGAAGACATGACTGAGGATGAACTCAATGTTTTATTAGAAAATAGGGATTCTCTGAGTACAAAAAACGTTATAAAGCATTAGGTAATAAAACAGTTATTTCATGGGTGTTTGGGGAACAGTCAAAACTATTGTCCCGAGGTATCAGGGAAGACTTTCGAACTGTTGCCCTCGGCCGTTACATGAAATAACTGTATATTACAGAATTTTAACAACGTAATTAGATTGACATGGCTATTTCTGGATTCCAGCTCAAGCCTGTATTTCTATGCACACACCAGTGAAAGCTTGGAACTAGTTTGAAGATAATTGGACAATATATAATGTATATGTATAATGCGAATACATACCAGTAATTCTTATAGAAGTGTATACTGGTAGAGGTGCTTCTATGTGGGATAATGGTGTATAGAGGTGCTTCTATGTGGGATAATGGTGTATAGAGGTGCTTCTATGTGGGATAATGGTGTATAGAGGTGCTTCTATGTGGGATAATGGTGTATAGAGGTGCTTCTATGTGGGATAATGGTGTATAGAGGTGCTTCTATGTGGAATAATGGTGTATAGAGGTGCTTCTATGTTGGATAATGGTGTATAGAGGTGCTTCTATGTGGGATAATGGTGTATATAGGTACTTCTATGTGGGATAATGGTGTATAGAGGTGCTTCTATGTGGGATAATGGTGTATAGAGGTGCTTCTATGTGGGATAATGGTGTATAGAGGCGCTTCTATGTGGGATAATGGTGTATAGAGGTGCTTCTATGTGGGATAATGGTGTATATAGGTACTTCTATGTGGGATAATGGTGTATAGAGGTGCTTCTATGTGGGATAATGGTGTATAGAGGTGTTTCTATGTGGGATAATGGTGTATATAGGTGCTTCTATGTGGGATAATGGTGTATAGAGGTGCTTCTATGTGGGATAATGGTGTATAGAGGTGCTTCTATGTGGGATAATGGTGTATAGAGGCACTTCTATGTGGGATAATGGTGTATAGAGATGCTTCTATGTGGGATAATGGTGTATAGAGGGGCTTCTATGTGGGATAATGGTGTATATAGGTACTTCTATGTGGGATAATGGTATATAGAGATGTTTCTATGTGGGATAATGGTGTATATAGGTGCTTCTATGTGGGATAATGGTGTATAGAGGTGCTTCTATGTGGGATAATGGTGTATAGAGGGGCTTCTATGTGGGATAATGGTGTATATAGGTACTTCTATGTGGGATAATGGTATATAGAGACGTTTCTATGTGGGATAATGGTATATAGAGATGTTTCTATGTGGGATAATGGTGTATAGAGGTGCTTCTATGTGGGATAATGGTGTATAGAGGTGCTTCTATGTGGGATAATGGTGTATAGAGGTGCTTCTATGTGGGATAATGGTGTATAGAGGCGCTTCTATGTGGGATAATGGTGTATAGAGGCGCTTCTATGTGGGATAATGGTGTATAGAGGTGCTTCTATGTGGGATAATGGTGTATAGAGGTGCTTCTATGTGGGATAATGGTGTATAGAGGTGCTTCTATGTGGGATAATGGTATATAGAGGCGCTTCTATGTGGGATAATGGTATATAGAGGTGCTTCTATGTGGGATAATGGTGTATATAGGTACTTCTATGTGGGATAATGGTATATAGAGGCACTTCTATGTGGGATAATGGTATATAGAGACGTTTCTATGTGGGATAATGGTATATAGAGACGTTTCTATGTGGGATAATGGTGTATAGAGGCGATTCTATGTGGGATAATGGTATATAGAGACGTTTCTATGTGGGATAATGGTATATAGAGACGTTTCTATGTGGGATAATGGTGTATAGAGGTGCTTCTATGTGGGATAATGGTGTATAGAGGTGCTTCTATGTGGGATAATGGTGTATAGAGGCGCTTCTATGTGGAATAATGGTGTATAGAGGTGCTTCTATGTGGGATAATGGTGTATAGAGGTGTTTCTATGTGGGATAATGGTGTATAGAGGCGCTTCTATGTGGGATAATGGTGTATATAGGTACTTCTATGTGGGATAATGGTATATAGAGACGTTTCTATGTGGGATAATGGTGTATAGAGGTGCTTCTATGTGGGATAATGGTGTATAGAGGTGCTTCTATGTGGGATAATGGTGTATAGAGGCGCTTCTATGTGGAATAATGGTGTATAGAGGTGCTTCTATGTGGGATAATGGTGTATAGAGGTGTTTCTATGTGGGATAATGGTGTATAGAGGCGCTTCTATGTGGGATAATGGTGTATATAGGTACTTCTATGTGGGATAATGGTATATAGAGACGTTTCTATGTGGGATAATGGTGTATAGAGGTGCTTCTATGTGGGATAATGGTGTATAGAGATGTTCTATGTGGGATAATGGTGTATAGAGGTGCTTCTATGTGGGATAATGGTGTATAGAGGCGCTTCTATGTGGGATAATGGTGTATAGAGGTGCTTCTATGTGGGATAATGGTGTATAGAGGTGCTTCTATGTGGGATAATGGTGTATAGAGGTGCTTCTATGTGGGATAATGGTGTATAGAGGTGCTTCTATGTGGGATAATGGTGTATAGAGGTACTTCTATGTGGGATAATGGTGTATAGAGGCGCTTCTATGTGGGATAATGGTGTATAGAGGTGCTTCTATGTGGGATAATGGTGTATAGAGGCGCTTCTATGTGGGATAATGGTGTATAGAGGTGCTTCTATGTGGGATAATGGTATATAGAGGCGCTTCTATGTGGGATAATGGTGTATAGAGGTGCTTCTATGTGGGATAATGGTGTATAGAGGTGCTTCTATGTGGGATAATGGTGTATAGAGGTGCTTCTATGTGGGATAATGATGTATAGAGGCGCTTCTATGTGGGATAATGGTGTATAGAGGTGCTTCTATGTGGGATAATGGTGTATAGAGGTGCTTCTATGTGGGATAATGGTGTATAGAGGTGCTTCTATGTGGGATAATGGTGTATATAGGTGTTTCTATGTGGGATAATGGTGTATAGAGGTGCTTCTATGTGGGATAATGGTGTATAGAGGTGCTTCTATGTGGAATAATGGTGTATAGAGGTGTTTCTATGTGGGATAATGGTGTATAGAGGTGCTTCTATGTGGGATAATGGTGTATAGAGGTGCTTCTATGTGGGATAATGGTGTATAGAGATGTTTCTATGTGGGATAATGGTGTATAGAGGTGCTTCTATGTGGGATAATGGTGTATAGAGATGTTTCTATGTGGGATAATGGTGTATAGAGGCGCTTCTATGTGGGATAATGGTGTATATAGGTGCTTCTATGTGGGATAATGGTGTATAGAGGTGCTTCTATGTGGGATAATGGTGTATAGAGGTGTTTCTATGTGGGATAATGGTGTATAGAGATGTTTCTATGTGGGATAATGGTGTATAGAGGCGCTTCTATGTGGGATAATGGTGTATATAGGTGCTTCTATGTGGGATAATGGTGTATAGAGGTGCTTCTATGTGGGATAATGGTGTATAGAGGTGTTTCTATGTGGGATAATGGTGTATAGAGATGTTTCTATGTGGGATAATGGTGTATAGAGGTGTTTCTATGTGGGATAATGGTGTATAGAGATGTTTCTATGTGGGATAATGGTGTATAGAGATGTTTCTATGTGGGATAATGGTGTATAGAGATGTTTCTATGTGGGATAATGGTGTATAGAGGCGCTTCTATGTGGGATAATGGTGTATATAGGTGCTTCTATGTGGGATAATGGTGTATAGAGGTGCTTCTATGTGGGATAATGGTGTATAGAGGCGCTTCTATGTGGGATAATGGTGTATATAGGTGCTTCTATGTGGGATAATGGTGTATAGAGGTGCTTCTATGTTGGATAATGGTATATAGAGGCGCTTCTATGTTGGATAATGGTGTTGAGAGGTGCTTCTATGTGGGAATGGATAATGGTGTCAAGAGGTGCTTCTATGTGGGAATGGATAATGGTGTTGAGAGGTGCTTATATGTGGGAATGGATAATGGTGTCAAGAGGTGCTTCTATGTGGGAATGGATAATGGTGTCAAGAGGTGCTTCTATGTGGGAATGGATAATGGTGTTGAGAGGTGCTTATATGTGGGAATGGATAATGGTGTCAAGAGGTGCTTCTATGTGGGAATGGATAATGGTGTCAAGAGGTGCTTCTATGTGGGAATGGATAATGGTGTTGAGAGGTGCTTATATGTGGGAATGGATAATGGTGTCAAGAGGTGCTTCTATGTGGGAATGGATAATGGTGTCAAGAGGTGCTTCTATGTGGGAATGGATAATGGTGTTGAGAGGTGCTTATATGTGGGAATGGATAATGGTGTCAAGAGGTGCTTCTATGTGGGAATGGATAATGGTGTCAAGAGGTGCTTCTATGTGGGAATGGATAATGGTGTTGAGAGGTGCTTCTATGTGGGATAATGGTGTATAGAGGTGCTTCTATGTGGGATAATGGTGTATAGAGGTGCTTCTATGTGGGATAATGGTGTATAGAGGTGCTTCTATGTGGGATAATGGTGTATAGAGGTGCTTCTATGTGGGATAATGGTGTATAGAGGCACTTCTATGTGGGATAATGGTGTATAGAGGCGTTTCTATGTGGGATAATGGTATATAGAGGTGCTTCTATGTTGGATAATGGTGTATAGAGGTGCTTCTATGTGGGATAATGGTGTATAGAGGTGCTTCTATGTGGGATAATGGTGTATATAGGTGCTTCTATGTGGGATAATGGTGTATAGAGGTGCTTCTATGTGGGATAATGGTGTATAGAGACGTTTCTATGTGGAATAATGGTGTATAGAGGTGCTTCTATGTGGGATAATGGTGTATAGAGGTGCTTCTATGTGGGATAATGGTGTATAGAGACGTTTCTATGTGGAATAATGGTGTATAGAGGTGCTTCTATGTGGGATAATGGTGTATATAGGTGCTTCTATGTGGGATAATGGTGTATAGAGGTGCTTCTATGTTGGATAATGGTATATAGAGGCGCTTCTATGTTGGATAATGGTGTTGAGAGGTGCTTCTATGTGGGAATGGATAATGGTGTCAAGAGGTGCTTCTATGTGGGAATGGATAATGGTGTTGAGAGGTGCTTATATGTGGGAATGGATAATGGTGTCAAGAGGTGCTTCTATGTGGGAATGGATAATGGTGTCAAGAGGTGCTTCTATGTGGGAATGGATAATGGTGTTGAGAGGTGCTTATATGTGGGAATGGATAATGGTGTCAAGAGGTGCTTCTATGTGGGAATGGATAATGGTGTCAAGAGGTGCTTCTATGTGGGAATGGATAATGGTGTTGAGAGGTGCTTTATGTGGAATGGATAATGGTGTAGATGCTTCTATGTGGAATGGATAATGGTGTAGAGTGCTTTATGTGGGAATGGATAATGGTGTAGAGGTGCTTATATGTGGGAATGGATAATGGTGTCAAGAGGTGCTTCTATGTGGGAATGGGTAATGGTGTCAAGAGGTGCTTCTATGTGGGAATGGATAATGGTGTTGAGAGGTGCTTCTATGTTGGAATGGATAATGGTGTGGAGATTTGCTTCTATGTGGAAATGGATAATGGTGTTCAGATGTGCTTATATGTGGGAATGGATAATGGTGTCAAGAGGTGCTTCTATGTGGGAATGGATAATGGTGTGGAGAGGTGCTTCTATGTGGGAATGGATAATGGTGTGGAGAGGTACTTTTATGTTGGAATGGATAATGGTGTGGAGATTTGCTTCTATGTGGAAATGGATAATGGTGTTCAGATGTGCTTCTATGTGGGAATGGATAATGGTGTGGAGAGGTGCTTCTATGTGGGAATGGATAATGGTGTGGAGAGGTGCTTCTATGTGGGAATGGATAATGGTGTCAAGAGGTGCTTCTATGTGGGAATGGATAATGGTGTGGAGATGTACCTTTATGTTGGAATGGATAATGGTGTGGAGATCTGCTTCTATGTGGAAATGGATAATGGTGTTCAGATGTGCTTCTATGTGGGAATGGATAATGGTGTCAAGAGGCGCTTCTATGTGGGAATGGATAATGTTGTGGAGAGGTGCTTCTATGTGGGAATGGATAATGGTGTCAAGAGGTGCTTCTATGTGGGAATGGATAATGGTGTTGAGAGGTGCTTCTATGTGGGAATGGATAATGGTGTGGAGAGGTGCTTCTATGTGGGAATGGATAATGGTATCAGTAGGTGCTTCTATGTTGGAATGGATAATGGTGTGGAGAGGTGCTTCTATGTGTAAATGGATAATGGTGTGGAGAGGTGCTTCTATGTGGAATGGATAATGGTGTGGAGAGGTGCTTCTATGTGGGAATGGATAATGGTGTGGAGAGGTGCTTCTATGTGGGAATGGATAATGGTGTGAGAGGTGCTTCTATGTGGGAATGGATAATGGTTAGAGGTGCTTCTATGTGGAATGGATAATGGTGTGAGAGTGCTTCTATGTGAATGGATAATGGTGTGGAGAGGTGCTTCTATGTGGTAATGGATAATGGTGTGGAGAGGTGCTTCTATGTGGGAATGGATAATGGTGTGGAGAGGTGCTTGTATGTGGGAATGGATAATGGTGCCGAGAGGTGCTTCTATGTGCGAATGGATAATGGTGTTGAGAGGTGCTTCTATGTGGGAATGGATAATGGTGTTGAGAGGTGCTTCTATGTGGGAATGGATAATGATGCTGAGAGGTGCTTCTATGTGGGAATGGATAATGGTGCTGAGAGGTGCTTCTATGTGGGAATGGATAATGGTGTCGAGAGGTGCTTCTATGTGGGAATGGATAATGGTGTTGAGAGGTGCTTCTATGTGGGAATGGATAATGGTGTTGAGAGGTGCTTCTATGTGGGAATGGATAATGGTGCCGGGAGGTGCTTCTATGTGGGAATGGATAATGGTGCTGAGAGGTGCTTCTATGTGGGAATGGATCATGGTGTTGAGAGGTGCTTCTATGTGAGAATGGATAATGGTGCTGAGAGGTGCTTCTATGTGGGAATGGATAATGGTGTTGAGAGGTGCTTCTATGTGGGAATGGATAATGGTGTTGAGAGGTGCTTCTATGTGGGAATGGATAATGGTGTTGAGAGGTGCTTCTATGTGGGAATGGATAATGGTGTTGAGAGGTGCTTCTATGTGGGAATGGATAATGGTGTTGAGAGGTGCTTCTATGTGGGAATGGATAATGGTGTTGAGAGGTGCTTCTATGTGGGAATGGATAATGGTGTCTGGAGGTGCTTCTATGTGGGAATGGATAATGGTGTTGAGAGGTGCTTCTATGTGGGAATGGATAATGGTGTGGAGAGGTGCTTCTATGTGGGAATGGATAATGGTGTTGAGAGGTGCTTCTATGTGGGAATGGATAATGGTGCTGAGAGGTGCTTCTATGTGGGAATGGATAATGGTGTTGAGAGGTGCTTCTATGTGGGAATGGATAATGGTGTTGAGAGGTGCTTCTATGTGGGAATGGATAATGGTGTCTGGAGGTGCTTCTATGTGGGAATGGATAATGGTGTTGAGAGGTGCTTCTATGTGGGAATGGATAATGGTGTTGAGAGGTGCTTCTATGTGGGAATGGATAATGGTGTTGAGAGGTGCTTCTATGTGGGAATGGATAATGGTGTTGAGAGGTGCTTCTATGTGGGAATGGATAATGGTGTTGGAGGTGCTTCTATGTGGGAATGGATAATGGTGTTGAGAGGTGCTTCTATGTGGGAATGGATAATGGTGTTGGAGGTGCTTCTATGTGGGAATGGATAATGGTGTTGAGAGGTGCTTCTATGTGGGAATGGATAATGGTGTTGGAGGTGCTTCTATGTGGGAATGGATAATGGTGTTGAGAGGTGCTTCTATGTGGGAATGGATAATGGTGTTGGAGGTGCTTCTATGTGGGAATGGATAATGGTGTTGGAGGTGCTTCTATGTGGGAATGGATAATGGTGTTGAGAGGTGCTTCTATGTGGGAATGGATAATGGTGTTGAGAGGTGCTTCTATGTGGGAATGGATAATGGTGTTGAGAGGTGCTTCTATGTGGGAATGGATAATGGTGTTGAGGTGCTTCTATGTGGGAATGGATAATGGTGTCTGGAGGTGCTTCTATGTGGGAATGGATAATGGTGTCTGGAGGTGCTTCTATGTGGGAATGGATAATGGTGTCTGGAGGTGCTTCTATGTGGGAATGGATAATGGTGTTGAGAGGTGCTTCTATGTGGAAATGGATAATGGTGTCTGGAGGTGCTTCTATGTGGGAATGGATAATAGTGCTGAGAGGTGCTTCTATGTGGGAATGGATAATGGTGTCTGGAGGTGCTTCTATGTGGAAATGGATAATGGTGTCTGGAGGTGCTTCTATGTTGGAATGGATAATAGTGCTGAGAGGTACTTCTATGTGGGAATGGATAATGGTGTCTGGAGGTGCTTCTATGTGGGAATGGATAATGTTGTCTGGAGGTGCTTCTATGTGGAAATGGATAATGGTGTCTGGAGGTGCTTCTATGTGGGAATGGATAATGGTGCTGAGAGGTGCTTCTATGTGGGAATGGATAATGGTGTCTGGAGGTGCTTCTGTGTGGGAATGGATAATGGTGCTGAGAGGTGCTTCTATGTGGGAATGGATAATGGTGTTGAGAGGTGCTTCTATGTGGGAATGGATAATGGTGTTGAGAGGTGCTTCTATGTGGGAATGGATAATGGTGTTGAGAGGTGCTTCTATGTGGGAATGGATAATGGTGTTGAGAGGTGCTTCTATGTGGGAATGGATAATGGTGTTGAGAGGTGCTTCTATGTGGGAATGGATAATGGTGTTGAGAGGTGCTTCTATGTGGGAATGGATAATGGTGCTGAGAGGTGCTTCTATGTGGGAATGGATAATGGTGTCTGGAGGTGCTTCTATGTGGGAATGGATAATGGTATTGAGAGGTGCTTCTATGTGGGAATGGATAATGGTGTCTGGAGGTGCTTCTATGTGGGAATGGATAATGGTGTTGAGAGGTGCTTCTATGTGGGAATGGATAATGGTGCTGAGAGGTGCTTCTATGTGGGAATGGATAATTGTGTCGAGAAATAGGTGATTGTTTATGTATAATGCTTATTCACTCAACATTTTGCTAAAATGTACATATAACATGAGAATCATGAATTCGCGATCAACTTAGATCGCGAAAATTAGCGAAACATAAATACCCACGAATAAATAGTTTTCTATAGTAAATAAAAGCTGAGATAGTAAATCGAAAAAATGGTGCGAGATTTTCAAGAATGTTTGATAGTTCAAAATATTTACAAAGATTTGTATGTAGCAACTAAACTATTGAGACAGGTTTACATGTGTATTGAGACTGGTTTACCTGTGTATTGAGACTGGTTTACCTGTGTATTGAGACAGGTTTACCTGTGTATTGAGACAGGTTTACCTGTGTATTGAGACTGGTTTACCTGTGTATTGAGACTGGTTTACCTGTGTATTGAGACAGGTTTACCTGTGTATTGAGACAGGTTTACCTGTGTATTGAGACTGGTTTACCTGTGTATTGAGACAGGTTTACGTGTGTATTGAGACTGGTTTACGTGTGTATTAAGACTGGTTTAGATGTGTATTGAGACTGGTTTGCGTGTGTATTGAGACTGGTTTACGTTTGTAATGAGACAGGTTTACATGTGTATTGAGACAGGTTTACCTGTGTATTGAGACTGGTTTACATGTGTATTAAGACTGGTTTATTGAGACTGGTTTACATGTGTATTGAGACTGGTTTATTGAGACTGGTTTGCATGTGTATTGTGACTGGTTTACGTTTGTAATGAGACAGGTTTACATGTGTATTGAGACAGGTTTACCTGTGTATTGAGACTGGTTTACATGTGTATTGAGACTGGTTTACATGTATATTGAGACAGGTCTACATGTGTATTGAGACAGGTTTACGTGTGTATTGAGACTGGTTTACGTGTGTATTGAGACAGGTTTACGTGTTTATTGAGACTGGTTTACATGTGTATTGAGACTGGTTTACATGTGTATTGAGACAGGTTTATGTTTTTATTGAGACTTGTTTACCTGTGTATTGAGACTGGTTTACCTGTGTATTGAGACAGGTTTATGTGTGTATTGAGACATGTTTACATGTGTATTGAGACAGGTTTATGTGTGTATTGAGACTGGTTTATGTGTGTATTGAGACAGGTTTACATGTGTATTGAGACAGGTTTATGTGTGTATTGAGACAGGTTTACGTGTGTATTGAGACTGGTTTACGTGTGTATTGAGACAGGTTTACATGTGTATTGAGACTGGTTTACATGTGTATTGAGACAGGTTTACATGTGTATTGAGACAGGTTTACATGTGTATTGAGACATCTTTACGTGTGTATTGAGACAGGTTTACGTGTGTATTGAGACAGGTTTACATGTGTATTGAGACAGGTTTATGTGTGTATTGAGACAGGTTTACCTGTGTATTGAGACAGGTTTACGTGTGTATTGAGACAGGTTTACCTGTGTATTGAGACAGGTTTACGTGTGTAATGAGACTGATTTATATGTGTATTGAGACTGGTTTACATGTGTATTGAGACAGGTTTACATGTGTATTGAGACAGGTTTACGTGTGTATTGAGACTGGTTTACATGTGTATTGAGACTGGTTTACATGTGTATTGAGACTGGTTTACGTGTGTATTGAGACTGGTTTACGTGTGTATTGAGACTGGTTTACATGTGTATTGAGACAGGTTTACATGTGTATTGAGACAGGTTTACGTGTGTATTGAGACAGGTTTACGTGTGTATTGAGACAGGTTTACGTGTGTATTGAGACAGGTTTACATGTGTATTGAGACAGGTTTACGTGTGTATTGAGACTGGTTTACATGTGTATTGAGACAGGTTTACGTGTGTATTGAGACTGGTTTACGTGTGTATTGAGACAGGTTTACGTGTGTATTGAGACAGGTTTACATGTGTATTGAGACAGGTTTATGTGTGTATTGAGACAGGTTTACCTGTGTATTGAGACAGGTTTACGTGTGTATTGAGACAGGTTTACCTGTGTATTGAGAAGGTTTACGTGTGTATTGAGACTGGTTTACATGTGTATTGAGACTGGTTTACATGTGTATTGAGACAGGTTTACATGTGTATTGAGACAGGTTTACGTGTGTATTGAGACTGGTTTACATGTGTATTGAGACTGGTTTACATGTGTATTGAGACAGGTTTACATTTGTAATGAGACTGGTTTATATGTGTATTGAGACTGGTTTACATGTGTATTGAGACAGGTTTACATGTGTATTGAGACAGGTTTACATGTGTATTGAGACAGGTTTACGTGTGTATTGAGACTGGTTTACGTGTGTATTGAGACTGGTTTACGTGTGTATTGAGACAGGTTTACGTGTGTATTGAGACAGGTTTACATGTGTATTGAGACAGGTTTATGTGTGTATTGAGACAGGTTTACCAGTGTATTGAGACAGGTTTACGTGTGTATTGAGACAGGTTTACCTGTGTATTGAGACAGGTTTACGTGTGTAATGAGACTGATTTATATGTGTATTGAGACTTGTTTACATGTGTATTGAGACAGGTTTACATGTGTAATGAGACAGGTTACGTGTGTATTGAGACTGGTTTACATGTGTATTGAGACTGGTTTACATGTGTATTGAGACAGTTTACATTGTAATGAGACTGTTTATATGTGTATTGAGACTGGTTTACATGTGTATTGAGACAGGTTTACATGTGTATTGAGACAGGTTTACATGTGTAATGAGACAGGTTTACATGTGTATTGAGACAGGTTTACGTGTGTATTGAGACTGGTTTACATGTGTATTGAGACAGGTTTATGTGTGTATTGAGACTGGTTTACGTGTGTATTGAGACTGGTTTACCTGTGTATTGAGACAGGTTTACGTGTGTATTGAGACAGGTTTACATGTGTATTGAGACATGTTTACATGTGTATTGAGACAGGTTTACGTGTGTATTGAGACAGGTTTACCTGTGTATTGAGACTGGTTTCATGTGTATTGAGACAGGTTTATGTTTTTATTGAGACTTGTTTACCTGTGTATTGAGACTGGTTTACCTGTGTATTGAGACAGGTTTATGTGTGTATTGAGACATGTTTACATGTGTATTGAGACAGGTTTACGTGTGTATTGAGACAGGTTTACCTGTGTATTGAGACTGGTTTCATGTGTATTGAGACAGGTTTATGTTTTTATTGAGACTTGTTTACCTGTGTATTGAGACTGGTTTACCTGTGTATTGAGACAGGTTTATGTGTGTATTGAGACATGTTTACATGTGTATTGAGACAGGTTTACGTGTGTATTGAGACTGGTTTACGTGTGTATTGAGACAGGTTTACATGTGTATTGAGACTGGTTTACATGTGTATTGAGACAGGTTTACATGTGTATTGAGACAGGTTTACATGTGTATTGAGACAGGTTTACGTGTGTATTGAGACAGGTTTACGTGTGTATTGAGACAGGTTTACATGTGTATTGAGACAGGTTTATGTGTGTATTGAGACAGGTTTACCAGTGTATTGAGACAGGTTTACGTGTGTATTGAGACAGGTTTACCTGTGTATTGAGAAAGGTTTACGTGTGTAATGAGACTGATTTATATGTGTATTGAGACTTGTTTACATGTGTATTGAGACAGGTTTACATGTGTAATGAGACAGGTTTACGTGTGTATTGAGACTGGTTTACATGTGTATTGAGACTGGTTTACATGTGTATTGAGACAGATTTACATTTGTAATGAGACTGATTTATATGTGTATTGAGACTGGTTTACATGTGTATTGAGACAGGTTTACATGTGTATTGAGACAGGTTTATGTGTGTATTGAGACAGGTTTACCTGTGTATTGAGACTGGTTTCCGTGTGTATTGAGACTGGTTTACGTGTGTATTGAGACTGGTTTACGTGTTTATTGAGACTGGTTTGCATGTGTATTGAGACAGGTTTACATGTGTATTGAGACTGGTTTGCGTGTTTATTGAGACAGGTTTACGTGTTTATTGAGACAGGTTTACGTGTGTATTGAGATGGGTTTACATTTGTATTGAGACAGGTTTACCTGTGTATTGAGACTGGTTTACGTGTGTATTGAAGACTGGTTTACGTGTGTATTGAGACTGGTTTATGTGTTTATTGAGACAGGTTTACGTGTGTATTGAGACAGGTTTACATGTGTATTGAGACAGGTTTATGTGTGTATTGAGACAGGTTTACCAGTGTATTGAGACAGGTTTACGTGTGTATTGAGACAGGTTTACCTGTGTATTGAGAAAGGTTTACGTGTGTAATGAGACAGGTTTACCTGTGTATTGAGAAAGGTTTACGTGTGTAATGAGACTGATTTATATGTGTATTGAGACTTGTTTACATGTGAATTGAGACAGGTTTACATGTGTAATGAGACAGGTTTACGAGTGTATTGAGACTGGTTTACATGTGTATTGAGACTGGTTTACATGTGTATTGAGACAGATTTACATTTGTAATGAGACTGATTTATATGTGTATTGAGACTGGTTTACATGTGTATTGAGACAGGTTTACATGTGAATTGAGACAGGTTTACATGTGTAATGAGACAGGTTTACGTGTGTATTGAGACAGGTTTACGTGTGTATTGAGACAGGTTTACCTGTGTATTGAGACTGGTTTCATGTGTATTGAGACAGGTTTATGTTTTTATTGAGACTTGTTTACCTGTGTATTGAGACTGGTTTACCTGTGTATTGAGACAGGTTTATGTGTGTATTGAGACATGTTTACATGTGTATTGAGACAGGTTTATGTGTGTATTGAGACTGGTTTATGTGTGTATTGAGACAGGTTTACATGTGTATTGAGACAGGTTTATGTGTGTATTGAGACAGGTTTACGTGTGTATTGAGACTGATTTACGTGTGTATTGAGACAGGTTTACATGTGTATTGAGACTGGTTTACATGTGTATTGAGACAGGGTTACATGTGTATTGAGACAGGTTTACATGTGTATTGAGACATCTTTACGTGTGTATTGAGATAGGTTTACGTGTGTATTGAGACAGGTTTACATGTGTATTGAGACAGGTTTATGTGTGTATTGAGACAGGTTTACCAGTGTATTGAGACAGGTTTACGTGTGTATTGAGACAGGTTTACCTGTGTATTGAGAAAGGTTTACGTGTGTAATGAGACTGATTTATATGTGTATTGAGACTTGTTTACATGTGTATTGAGACAGGTTTACATGTGTAATGAGACAGGTTTACGTGTGTATTGAGACTGGTTTACATGTGTATTGAGACTGGTTTACATGTGTATTGAGACAGATTTACATTTGTAATGAGACTGATTTATATGTGTATTGAGACTGGTTTACATGTGTATTGAGACAGGTTTACATGTGTATTGAGACAGGTTTATGTGTGTATTGAGACAGGTTTACCTGTGTATTGAGACTGGTTTCCGTGTGTATTGAGACTGGTTTACGTGTGTATTGAGACTGGTTTACGTGTTTATTGAGACTGGTTTGCATGTGTATTGAGACAGGTTTACATGTGTATTGAGACTGGTTTGCGTGTTTATTGAGACAGGTTTACGTGTTTATTGAGACAGGTTTACGTGTGTATTGAGATGGGTTTACATTTGTATTGAGACAGGTTTACCTGTGTATTGAGACTGGTTTACGTGTGTATTGAAGACTGGTTTACGTGTGTATTGAGACTGGTTTATGTGTTTATTGAGACAGGTTTACGTGTGTATTGAGACAGGTTTACATGTGTATTGAGACAGGTTTATGTGTGTATTGAGACAGGTTTACCAGTGTATTGAGACAGGTTTACGTGTGTATTGAGACAGGTTTACCTGTGTATTGAGAAAGGTTTACGTGTGTAATGAGACTGATTTATATGTGTATTGAGACTTGTTTACATGTGAATTGAGACAGGTTTACATGTGTAATGAGACAGGTTTACGTGTGTATTGAGACTGGTTTACATGTGTATTGAGACTGGTTTACATGTGTATTGAGACAGATTTACATTTGTAATGAGACTGATTTATATGTGTATTGAGACTGGTTTACATGTGTATTGAGACAGGTTTACATGTGTATTGAGACAGGTTTACGTGTGTATTGAGACAGGTTTACCTGTGTATTGAGACTGGTTTCCATGTGTATTGAGACTGGTTTACGTGTGTATTGAGACTGGTTTACGTGTTTATTGAGACTGGTTTGCATGTGTATTGAGACAGGTTTACATGTGTATTGAGACTGGTTTGCGTGTTTATTGAGACAGGTTTACGTGTTTATTGAGACAGGTTTACGTGTGTATTGAGATGGGTTTACATTTGTATTGAGACAGGTTTACCTGTGTATTGAGACTGGTTTACATGTGTATTGAGACTTGTTTACGTGTGTATTGAGACTGGTTTACGTGTTTATTGAGAGAGGTTTACGTGTTTATTGAGACAGGTTTACGTGTGTATTAAGACTGGTTTATTGAGACAGGTTTACGTGTGTATTGAGACAGGTTTACGTGTGTAATGAGACTGGTTTACATGTGTATTTAGACTGGTTTATGTGTGTAATGAGACAGGTTTACGTGTGTATTGCGACTGGTTTACGTGTGTATTGAGACAGGTTTACGTGTTTATTGAGACAGGTTTACGTGTGTATTGAGACTGGTTTACCTGTATATTGAGACAGGTTTACGTGTGTATTGAGACTGGTTTACATGTTTATTGAGACAGGTTTACGTGTGTATTGAGACAGGTTTACGTGTTTATTGAGACAGGTTTACGTGTGTATTGAGACTGGTTTACCTGTGTATTGAGACTGGTTTACCTGTGTATTGAGACTGGTTTACGTGTGTATTGAGACTTGTTTACGTGTTTATTGAGACAGGTTTACGTGTGTATTGAGACAGGTTTACCTGTGTATTGAGACTGGTTTACATGTGTATTAAGACTGGTTTATTGAGACTGGTTTACATGTGTATTGAGACTGGTTTACGTTTGTAATGAGACACGTTTACATGTGTATTGAGACAGGTTTACCTGTGTATTGAGACTGGTTTACATGTGTATTGAGACTGGTTTATGTGTGTATTGAGACTGGTTTACTTTTGTAATGAGACTGGTTTACATGTGTATTGAGACAGGTTTATGTGTGTATTGAGACAGGTTTACCTGTGTATTGAGACAGGTTTACGTGTGTATTGAGACAGGTTTACCTGTGTATTGAGACAGGTTTACGTGTGTATTGAGACTGGTTTACGTGTGTATTGAGACCGGTTTATATGTGTATTGAGACCGGTTTACATGTGTAATGAGACTGGTTTACATGTGTATTGAGACAGATTTACGTTTGTATTGAGACTGGTTTACATGTGTATTGAGACAGATTTACATTTGTAATGAGACTGATTTATATGTGTATTGAGACTGGTTTACATGTGTATTGAGACAGGTTTACATGTGTATTGAGACAGGTTTACGTGTGTATTGAGACAGGTTTACCTGTGTATTGAGACTGGTTTACGTGTGTATTGAGACTGGTTTACGTGTGTATTGAGACTGGTTTACGTGTGTATTGAGACTGGTTTACGTGTTTATTGAGACAGGTTTACGTGTGTATTGAGACAGGTTTACGTGTGTATTGAGATGGGTTTACATGTGTATTGAGACAGGTTTACTGTGTATTGAGACTGGTTTACGTGTGTATTGAGACTGGTTTACGTGTGTATTGAGACTGGTTTACGTGTTTATTGAGACAGGTTTACGTGTGTATTGAGACAGGTTTACATGTGTATTGAGACAGGTTTATGTGTGTATTGAGACAGGTTTACCTGTGTATTGAGACAGGTTTACGTGTGTATTGAGACAGGTTTACCTGTGTATTGAGACAGGTTTACGTGTGTATTGAGACAGGTTTACCTGTGTATTGAGAAAGGTTTACGTGTGTAATGAGACTGATTTATATGTGTATTGAGACTTGTTTACATGTGTATTGAGACAGGTTTACATGTGTAATGAGACAGGTTTACGTGTGTATTGAGACTGGTTTACATGTGTATTGAGACTGGTTTACATGTGTATTGAGACAGATTTACATTTGTAATGAGACTGATTTATATGTGTATTGAGACTGGTTTACATGTGTATTGAGACAGGTTTACATGTGAATTGAGACAGGTTTACATGTGTAATGAGACAGGTTTACGTGTGTATTGAGACAGGTTTACGTGTGTATTGAGACAGGTTTACCTGTGTATTGAGACTGGTTTCATGTGTATTGAGACAGGTTTATGTTTTTATTGAGACTTGTTTACCTGTGTATTGAGACTGGTTTACCTGTGTATTGAGACAGGTTTATGTGTGTATTGAGACATGTTTACATGTGTATTGAGACAGGTTTATGTGTGTATTGAGACTGGTTTATGTGTGTATTGAGACAGGTTTACATGTGTATTGAGACAGGTTTATGTGTGTATTGAGACAGGTTTACGTGTGTATTGAGACTGGTTTACGTGTGTATTGAGACAGGTTTACATGTGTATTGAGACTGGTTTACATGTGTATTGAGACAGGGTTACATGTGTATTGAGACAGGTTTACATGTGTATTGAGACATCTTTACGTGTGTATTGAGACAGGTTTACGTGTGTATTGAGACAGGTTTACATGTGTATTGAGACAGGTTTACGTGTGTATTGAGACAGGTTTACATGTGTATTGAGACAGGTTTACCTGTGTATTGAGACAGGTTTACGTGTGTATTGAGACTGGTTTATATGTGTATTGAGACTGGTTTACATGTGTATTGAGACAGGTTTACATGTGTATTGAGACAGGTTTACGTGTGTATTGAGACAGGTTTACGTGTGTATTGAGACTGGTTTACATGTGTATTGAGACAGATTTACATTTGTAATGAGACTGATTTATATGTGTATTGAGACTGGTTTACATGTGTATTGAGACAGGTTTACATGTGTATTGAGACAGGTTTACGTGTGTATTGAGACAGGTTTACCTGTGTATTGAGACTGGTTTCCGTGTGTATTGAGACTGGTTTACGTGTGTATTGAGACTGGTTTACGTGTTTATTGAGACTGGTTTGCATGTGTATTGAGACAGGTTTACATGTGTATTGAGACTGGTTTGCGTGTTTATTGAGACAGGTTTACGTGTTTATTGAGACAGGTTTACGTGTGTATTGAGATGGGTTTACATTTGTATTGAGACAGGTTTACCTGTGTATTGAGACTGGTTTACGTGTGTATTGAGACTGGTTTACGTGTGTATTGAGACAGGTTTACCTGTGTATTGAGACAGGTTTACGTGTGTATTGAGACAGGTTTACCTGTGTATTGAGACAGGTTTACGTGTGTAATGAGACTGATTTATATGTGTATTGAGACTGGTTTACATGTGTATTGAGACAGGTTTACATGTGTATTGAGACAGGTTTACGTGTGTATTGAGACTGGTTTACGTGTGTATTGAGACTGGTTTACGTGTGTATTGAGACAGGTTTACATGTGTAATGAGACAGGTTTACGTGTGTATTGAGACAGGTTTACATGTGTATTGAGACAGGTTTACGTGTGTATTGAGACAGGTTTATGTGTTATTGAGACTGGTTTACCTGTGTATTGAGACAGGTTTACGTGTGTATTGAGACTGGTTTACGTGTGTATTGAGACAGGTTTACGTGTGTATTGAGACAGGTTTACATGTGTATTGAGACAGGTTTACGTGTGTATTGAGACTGGTTTACGTGTGTATTGAGACAGGTTTACGTGTGTATTGAGACAGGTTTACGTGTGTATTGAGACTGGTTTGTGTATTGAGACAGGTTTACATGTGTATTGAGACAGGTTTACATGTGTATTGAGACAGGTTTACATGTGTATTGAGACAGGTTTACATGTGTATTGAGACTGGTTTACGTGTGTATTGAGACTGGTTTACGTGTTTATTGAGACTGGTTTGCATGTGTATTGAGACAGGTTTACATGTGTATTGAGACTGGTTTACGTGTTTATTGAGACAGGTTTACGTGTTTATTGAGACAGGTTTACGTGTGTATTGAGACGGGTTTACATTTGTATTGAGACAGGTTTACCTGTGTATTGAGACTGGTTTACGTGTGTATTGAGACTGGTTTACGTGTGTATTGAGACTGGTTTACGTGTTTATTGAGACAGGTTTACGTGTGTATTGAGACAGGTTTACATGTGTATTGAGACAGGTTTATGTGTGTATTGAGACAGGTTTACCTGTGTATTGAGACAGGTTTACGTGTGTATTGAGACAGGTTTACATGTGTATTGAGACAGGTTTACGTGTGTAATGAGACTGGTTTATATGTGTATTGAGACTTGTTTACATGTGTATTGAGACAGGTTTACATGTGTAATGAGACTGGTTTATATGTGTATTGAGACTGGTTTACATGTGTATTGAGACAGGTTTACATGTGTATTGAGACAGGTTTACATGTGTAATGAGACAGGTTTACGTGTGTATTGAGACAGGTTTATGTTTTTATTGAGACTTGTTTACCTGTGTATTGAGACTGGTTTACCTGTGTATTGAGACAGGTTTATGTGTGTATTGAGACATGTTTACATGTGTATTGAGACAGGTTTATGTGTGTATTGAGACTGGTTTATGTGTGTATTGAGACAGGTTTACATGTGTATTGAGACAGGTTTATGTGTGTATTGAGACAGGTTTACGTGTGTATTGAGACTGATTTACGTGTGTATTGAGACAGGTTTACATGTGTATTGAGACTGGTTTACATGTGTATTGAGACAGGGTTACATGTGTATTGAGACAGGTTTACATGTGTATTGAGACATCTTTACGTGTGTATTGAGACAGGTTTACGTGTGTATTGAGACAGGTTTACATGTGTATTGAGACAGGTTTATGTGTGTATTGAGACAGGTTTACCAGTGTATTGAGACAGGTTTACGTGTGTATTGAGACAGGTTTACCTGTGTATTGAGACAGGTTTACGTGTGTAATGAGACTGGTTTATATGTGTATTGAGACTGGTTTAATGTGTATTGAGACAGGTTTACATGTGTAATGAGACAGGTTTACGTGTGTATTGAGACTGGTTTACATGTGTATTGAGACTGGTTTACATGTGTATTGAGACTGATTTATATGTGTATTGAGACTGGTTTACATGTGTATTGAGACAGGTTTACATGTGTATTGAGACAGGTTTACGTGTGTATTGAGACAGGTTTACCTGTGTATTGAGACTGGTTTACGTGTGTATTGAGACTGGTTTACGTGTGTATTGAGACTGGTTTACGTGTTTATTGAGACTGGTTTGCATGTGTATTGAGACAGGTTTACATGTGTATTGAGACTGGTTTGCGTGTTTATTGAGACAGGTTTACGTGTTTATTGAGACAGGTTTACGTGTGTATTGAGACTGGTTTACATTTGTATTGAGACAGGTTTACCTGTGTATTGAGACTGGTTTACGTGTGTATTGAGACTGGTTTACGTGTGTATTGAGACTGGTTTACGTGTTTATTGAGACAGGTTTACGTGTGTATTGAGACAGGTTTACATGTGTATTGAGACAGGTTTATGTGTGTATTGAGACAGGTTTACCAGTGTATTGAGACAGGTTTACGTGTGTATTGAGACAGGTTTACCTGTGTATTGAGAAAGGTTTACGTGTGTAATGAGACTGATTTATATGTGTATTGAGACTGGTTTACATGTGAATTGAGACAGGTTTACATGTGTAATGAGACAGGTTTACGTGTGTATTGAGACTGGTTTACATGTGTATTGAGACTGGTTTACATGTGTATTGAGACAGATTTACATTTGTAATGAGACTGGTTTATATGTGTATTGAGACTGGTTTACATGTGTATTGAGACAGGTTTACATGTGAATTGAGACAGGTTTACATGTGTAATGAGACAGGTTTACGTGTGTATTGAGACTGGTTTACGTGTGTATTGAGACTGGTTTACGTGTTTATTGAGACAGGTTTACTTGTGTATTGAGACAGGTTTACATGTGTATTGAGACAGGTTTATGTGTGTATCGAGACAGGTTTACGTGTGTATTAAGACCGGTTTATTGAGACAGGTTTACATGTGTATTGAGACAGGGTTACATGTGTATTGAGACTGGTTTACCTGTGTATTGAGACAGGTTTACATGTGTATTGAGACAGGTTTACGTGTGTATTGAGAATGGTTTACGTGTGTATTGAGACTGGTGTACGTGTGTATTGAGACGGGTTTACATGTGTAATGAGACAGGTTTACGTGTGTATTGAGACAGGTTTACGTGTTTATTGAGACAGGTTTACGTGTGTAATGAGACAGGTTTACGTGTGTATTGAGACAGGTTTACGTGTTTATTGAGACAGGTTTACGTGTGTATTGAGACTGGTTTACGTGTTTATTGAGACTGGTTTGCGTGTGTATTGAGACAGGTTTACGTGTGTATTGAGACTGGTTTGTGTGTGTATTGAGACAGGTTTACATGTTTATTGAGACTGATTTACATGTGTATTGAGACTGGTTTACATGTGTATTAAGACAGGATCATGTGTTTATTGAGACTGGTTTAACTGTTTATTGAGACTGGTTTACGTGTTTATTGAGACTGGTTTGCATGTGTATTGAGAAAGGTTTACATGTGTATTGAGACTGGTTTGCGTGTTTATTGAGACAGGTTTACGTGTTTATTGAGACAGGTTTACGTGTGTATTGAGATGGGTTTACATTTGTATTGAGAGAGGTTTACCTGTGTATTGAGACTGGGTTACGTGTGTATTGAGACTGGTTTACGTGTGTATTGAGACTAGTTTACCTGTTTATTGAGACAGGTTTACGTGTTTATTGAGACAGGTTTACGTGTGTATTAAGACAGGTTTATTGAGACAGGTTTATGTGTGTATTGAGACAGGTTTATGTGTTTATTAAGACAGGTTTACATGTGTATTGAGACAGGTTTATGTGTTTATTGAGACTGGTTTACGTGTGTATTGAGACTGGTTTACGTGTGTATTGAGACGGGTTTACATGTTTAATGAGACTGGTTTACGTGTGTATTGAGACGGGTTTACATGTGTAATGAGACTGGTTTACGTGTGTATTGAGACAGGTTTATGTTTTTATTGAGACTTGTTTACCTGTGTATTGAGACTGGTTTACCTGTGTATTGAGACAGGTTTATGTGTGTATTGAGACATGTTTACATGTGTATTGAGACAGGTTTATGTGTGTATTGAGACTGGTTTATGTGTGTATTGAGACAGGTTTACATGTGTATTGAGACAGGTTTATGTGTGTATTGAGACAGGTTTACGTGTGTATTGAGACTGGTTTACGTGTGTATTGAGACAGGTTTACATGTGTATTGAGACTGGTTTACATGTGTATTGAGACAGGGTTACATGTGTATTGAGACAGGTTTACATGTGTATTGAGACATCTTTACGTGTGTATTGAGATAGGTTTACGTGTGTATTGAGACAGGTTTACATGTGTATTGAGACAGGTTTATGTGTGTATTGAGACAGGTTTACCAGTGTATTGAGACAGGTTTACGTGTGTATTGAGACAGGTTTACCTGTGTATTGAGAAAGGTTTACGTGTGTAATGAGACTGATTTATATGTGTATTGAGACTTGTTTAATGTGTATTGAGACAGGTTTACATGTGTAATGAGACAGGTTTACGTGTGTATTGAGACTGGTTTACATGTGTATTGAGACTGGTTTACATGTGTATTGAGACTGATTTATATGTGTATTGAGACTAGTTTACATGTGTATTGAGACAGGTTTACATGTGTATTGAGACAGGTTTACGTGTGTATTGAGACAGGTTTACCTGTGTATTGAGACTGGTTTCCGTGTGTATTGAGACTGGTTTACGTGTGTATTGAGACTGGTTTACGTGTTTATTGAGACTGGTTTGCATGTGTATTGAGACAGGTTTACATGTGTATTGAGACTGGTTTGCGTGTTTATTGAGACAGGTTTACGTGTTTATTGAGACAGGTTTACGTGTGTATTGAGACGGGTTTACATTTGTATTGAGACAGGTTTACCTGTGTATTGAGACTGGTTTACGTGTGTATTGAGACTGGTTTACGTGTGTATTGAGACTGGTTTACGTGTTTATTGAGACAGGTTTACGTGTGTATTGAGACAGGTTTACATGTGTATTGAGACAGGTTTATGTGTGTATCGAGACAGGTTTACCAGTGTATTGAGACAGGTTTACGTGTGTATTGAGACAGGTTTACCTGTGTATTGAGAAAGGTTTACGTGTGTAATGAGACTGATTTATATGTGTATTGAGACTTGTTTACATGTGAATTGAGACAGGTTTACATGTGTAATGAGACAGGTTTACGTGTGTATTGAGACTGGTTTACATGTGTATTGAGACTGGTTTACATGTGTATTGAGACAGATTTACATTTGTAATGAGACTGATTTATATGTGTATTGAGACTGGTTTACATGTGTATTGAGACAGGTTTACATGTGAATTGAGACAGGTTTACATGTGTAATGAGACAGGTTTACGTGTGTATTGAGACTGGTTTACGTGTGTATTGAGACTGGTTTACGTGTTTATTGAGACAGGTTTACTTGTGTATTGAGACAGGTTTACATGTGTATTGAGACAGGTTTATGTGTGTATCGAGACAGGTTTACGTGTGTATTAAGACCGGTTTATTGAGACAGGTTTACATGTGTATTGAGACAGGGTTACATGTGTATTGAGACTGGTTTACCTGTGTATTGAGACAGGTTTACATGTGTATTGAGACAGGTTTACGTGTGTATTGAGAATGGTTTACGTGTGTATTGAGACTGGTGTACGTGTGTATTGAGACGGGTTTACATGTGTAATGAGACAGGTTTACGTGTGTATTGAGACAGGTTTACGTGTTTATTGAGACAGGTTTACGTGTGTAATGAGACAGGTTTACGTGTGTATTGAGACAGGTTTACGTGTTTATTGAGACAGGTTTACGTGTGTATTGAGACTGGTTTACGTGTTTATTGAGACTGGTTTGCGTGTGTATTGAGACAGGTTTACGTGTGTATTGAGACTGGTTTGTGTGTGTATTGAGACAGGTTTACATGTTTATTGAGACTGATTTACATGTGTATTGAGACTGGTTTACATGTGTATTAAGACAGGATCATGTGTTTATTGAGACTGGTTTAACTGTTTATTGAGACTGGTTTACGTGTTTATTGAGACTGGTTTGCATGTGTATTGAGAAAGGTTTACATGTGTATTGAGACTGGTTTGCGTGTTTATTGAGACAGGTTTACGTGTTTATTGAGACAGGTTTACGTGTGTATTGAGATGGGTTTACATTTGTATTGAGAGAGGTTTACCTGTGTATTGAGACTGGGTTACGTGTGTATTGAGACTGGTTTACGTGTGTATTGAGACTAGTTTACCTGTTTATTGAGACAGGTTTACGTGTTTATTGAGACAGGTTTACGTGTGTATTAAGACAGGTTTATTGAGACAGGTTTATGTGTGTATTGAGACAGGTTTATGTGTTTATTAAGACAGGTTTACATGTGTATTGAGACAGGTTTATGTGTTTATTGAGACTGGTTTACGTGTGTATTGAGACTGGTTTACGTGTGTATTGAGACGGGTTTACATGTTTAATGAGACTGGTTTACGTGTGTATTGAGACAGGTTTACATGTGTAATGAGACTGGTTTACGTGTGTATTGAGACAGGTTTATGTTTTTATTGAGACTTGTTTACCTGTGTATTGAGACTGGTTTACCTGTGTATTGAGACAGGTTTATGTGTGTATTGAGACATGTTTACATGTGTATTGAGACAGGTTTATGTGTGTATTGAGACTGGTTTATGTGTGTATTGAGACAGGTTTACATGTGTATTGAGACAGGTTTATGTGTGTATTGAGACAGGTTTACGTGTGTATTGAGACTGGTTTACGTGTGTATTGAGACAGGTTTACATGTGTATTGAGACTGGTTTACATGTGTATTGAGACAGGGTTACATGTGTATTGAGACAGGTTTACATGTGTATTGAGACATCTTTACGTGTGTATTGAGACAGGTTTACGTGTGTATTGAGACAGGTTTACATGTGTATTGAGACAGGTTTATGTGTGTATTGAGACAGGTTTACCAGTGTATTGAGACAGGTTTAGTGTGTATTGAGACGGTTACATTTGTTGAGACAGGTTTACCTGTGTATTGAACGGTTTACGTGTGTATTGAGACAGGTTTACCTGTGTATTGAGAAAGGTTTACGTGTGTAATGAGACTGATCTATATGTGTATTGAGACTTGTTTACATGTGAATTGAGACAGGTTTACATGTGTAATGAGACAGGTTTACGTGTGTATTGAGACTGGTTTACATGTGTATTGAGACTGGTTTACATGTGTATTGAGACAGATTTACATTTGTAATGAGACTGTTTTATATGTGTATTGAGACTGGTTTACATGTGTATTGAGACAGGTTTACATGTGAATTGAGACAGGTTTACATGTGTAATGAGACAGGTTTACGTGTGTATTGAGACTGGTTTACGTGTGTATTGAGACTGGTTTACATGTTTATTGAGACAGGTTTACTTGTGTATTGAGACAGGTTTACATGTGTATTGAGACAGGTTTATGTGTGTATCGAGACAGGTTTACGTGTGTATTAAGACCAGTTTATTGAGACAGGTTTACATGTGTATTGAGACAGGGTTACATGTGTATTGAGACTGGTTTACCTGTGTATTGAGACAGGTTTACATGTGTATTGAGACAGGTTTACGTGTGTATTGAGAATGGTTTACGTGTGTATTGAGACTGGTGTACGTGTGTATTGAGACGGGTTTACATGTGTAATGAGACAGGTTTACGTGTGTATTGAGACAGGTTTACGTGTTTATTGAGACAGGTTTACGTGTGTAATGAGACAGGTTTACGTGTGTATTGAGACAGGTTTACGTGTTTATTGAGACAGGTTTACGTGTGTATTGAGACTGGTTTACGTGTTTATTGAGACTGGTTTGCGTGTGTATTGAGACAGGTTTACGTGTGTATTGAGACTGGTTTGTGTGTGTATTGAGACAGGTTTACATGTTTATTGAGACTGATTTACATGTGTATTGAGACTGGTTTACATGTGTATTAAGACAGGATCATGTGTTTATTGAGACTGGTTTAACTGTTTATTGAGACTGGTTTACGTGTGTATTGAGACTGGTTTACGTGTGTATTGAGACTGGTTTACGTGTTTATTGAGACAGGTTTACGTGTGTATTGAGACAGGTTTACATGTGTATTGAGACAGGTTTATGTGTGTATCGAGACAGGTTTACCAGTGTATTGAGACAGGTTTACGTTTGTATTGAGACAGGTTTACCTGTGTATTGAGAAAGGTTTACGTGTGTAATGAGACTGATTTATATGTGTATTGAGACTTGTTTACATGTGAATTGAGACAGGTTTACATGTGTAATGAGACAGGATTACGTGTGTATTGAGACTGGTTTACATGTGTATTGAGACTGGTTTACATGTGTATTGAGACAGATTTACATTTGTAATGAGACTGATTTATATTTGTATTGAGACTGGTTTACATGTGTATTGAGACAGGTTTACATGTGAATTGAGACAGGTTTACATGTGTAATGAGACAGGTTTACGTGTGTATTGAGACTGGTTTACGTGTGTATTGAGACTGGTTTACGTGTGTATTGAGACTGGTTTACATGTTTATTGAGACAGGTTTACGTGTGTATTGAGACAGGTTTATGTGTTTATTGAGACAGGTTTACGTGTGTATTGAGACTGGTTTACCTGTGTATTGAGACTGGTTTACCTGTGTATTGAGACTGGTTTACGTGTGTATTGAGACTTGTTTACGTGTTTATTGAGACAGGTTTACGTATGTATTGAGACAGGTTTACCTGTGTATTGAGACTGGTTTACATGTGTATTAAGACTGGTTTATTGAGACTGGTTTACATGTGTATTGAGACTGGTTTACGTTTGTAATGAGACAGGTTTACATGTGTATTGAGACAGGTTTACCTGTGTATTGAGACTGGTTTACATGTGTATTGAGACTGGTTTATGTGTGTATTGAGACTGGTTTACTTTTGTAATGAGACTGGTTTACATGTGTATTGAGACAGGTTTATGTGTGTATTGAGACAGGTTTACCTGTTTATTGAGACAGGTTTACGTGTGTATTGAGACAGGTTTACCTGTGTATTGAGACAGGTTTACGTGTGTATTGAGACTGGTTTACGTGTGTATTGAGACCAGTTTATGTGTGTATTGAGACCGGTTTACATGTGTAATGAGACTGGTTTACATGTGTATTGAGACAGATTTACGTTTGTAATGAGACTGATTTATATGTGTATTGAGACTGGTTTACATGTGTATTGAGACAGATTTACGTTTGTAATGAGACTGATTTATATGTGTATTGAGACTGGTTTACATGTGTATTGAGACAGGTTTACATGTGTATTGAGACAGGTTTACGTGTGTATTGAGACTGGTTTACATGTGTATTGAGACTGGTTTACATGTGTATTGAGACAGATTTACGTTTGTAATGAGACTGATTTATATGTGTATTGAGACTGGTTTACATGTGTATTGAGACAGGTTTACGTTGTATTGAGACTGTTTACATGTGTATTGAGACTGGTTTACATGTGTATTGAGACAGGTTTACATGTGTATTGAGACTGGTTTACATGTGTATTGAGACTGGTTTACATGTGTATTGAGACAGATTTACGTTTGTAATGAGACTGATTTACATGTGTATTGAGACTGGTTTACATGTGTATTGAGACAGGTTTACATGTGTATTGAGACAGGTTTACGTGTGTATTGAGACTGGTTTACATGTGTATTGAGACAGGTTTACATGTGTATTGAGACAGGTTTACGTGTGTATTGAGACTGGTTTACATGTGTATTGAGACAGGTTTACGTGTGTATTGAGACTGTTTACGTGTGTATTGAGACTGGTTTACGTGTTTATTGAGACTGGTTTACGTGTGTATTGAGACAGGTTTACGTGTTTATTGAGACTGGTTTACGTGTTTATTGAGACAGGTTTACGTGTTTATTGAGACAGGTTTACGTGTGTATTGAGATGTTTACATTTGTATTGAGAGAGGTTTACCTGTGTATTGAGACTGGGTTACGTGTGTATTGAGACTGGTTTACGTGTGTATTGAGACTAGTTTACCTGTTTATTGAGACATGTTTACGTGTTTATTGAGACAGGTTTATGTGTGTATTAAGACAGGTTTAGACAGGTTTATGTGTGTATTGAGACAGGTTTATGTGTTTATTAAGACAGGTTTACATGTGTATTGAGACAGGTTTATGTGTTTATTGAGACTGGTTTACGTGTGTATTGAGACTGGTTTACGTGTGTATTGAGACGGGTTTACATGTTTAATGAGACTGGTTTACGTGTGTATTGAGATGGGTTTACATGTGTAATGAGACTGGTTTACGTGTGTATTGAGACAGGTTTACATGTGTATTGAGACAGGTTTATGTGTGTATTGAGACAGGTTTACCAGTGTATTGAGACAGGTTTACGTGTGTAATGAGACTGATTTATATGTGTATTGAGACTTGTTTACATGTGTATTGAGACAGGTTTACATGTGTAATGAGACAGGTTTACGTGTGTATTGAGACTGGTTTACATGTGTATTGAGACTGGTTTACATGTGTATTGAGACTGATTTATATGTGTATTGAGACTAGTTTACATGTGTATTGAGACAGGTTTACATGTGTATTGAGACAGGTTTACGTGTGTATTGAGACAGGTTTACCTGTGTATTGAGACTGGTTTCTGTGTGTATTGAGACTGGTTTACGTGTGTATTGAGACTGGTTTACGTGTTTATTGTGACTGGTTTGCATGTGTATTGAGACAGGTTTACATGTGTATTGAGACTGGTTTGCGTGTTTATTGAGACAGGTTTACATGTTTATTGAGACAGGTTTACGTGTGTATTGAGACGGGTTTACATTTGTATTGAGACAGGTTTACCTGTGTATTGAGACTGGTTTACGTGTGTATTGAGACTGGTTTACGTGTGTATTGAGACTGGTTTACGTGTTTATTGAGACAGGTTTACGTGTGTATTGAGACAGGTTTACATGTGTATTGAGACAGGTTTATGTGTGTATCGAGACAGGTTTACCAGTGTATTGAGACAGGTTTACGTTTGTATTGAGACAGGTTTACCTGTGTATTGAGAAAGGTTTACGTGTGTAATGAGACTGATTTATATGTGTATTGAGACTTGTTTACATGTGAATTGAGACAGGTTTACATGTGTAATGAGACAGGTTTACGTGTGTATTGAGACTGGTTTACATGTGTATTGAGACTGGTTTACATGTGTATTGAGACAGATTTACATTTGTAATGAGACTGATTTATATGTGTATTGAGACTGGTTTACATGTGTATTGAGACAGGTTTACATGTGAATTGAGACAGGTTTACATGTGTAATGAGACAGGTTTACGTGTGTATTGAGACTGGTTTACGTGTGTATTGAGACTGGTTTACGTGTTTATTGAGACAGGTTTACTTGTGTATTGAGACAGGTTTACATGTGTATTGAGACAGGTTTATGTGTGTATCGAGACAGGTTTACGTGTGTATTAAGACCGGTTTATTGAGACTGGTTTACATGTGTATTGAGACAGGGTTACATGTGTATTGAGACTGGTTTACCTGTGTATTGAGACAGGTTTACATGTGTATTGAGACAGGTTTACGTGTGTATTGAGAATGGTTTACGTGTGTATTGAGACTGGTGTACGTGTGTATTGAGACGGGTTTACATGTGTAATGAGACAGGTTTACGTGTGTATTGAGACAGGTTTACGTGTTTATTGAGACAGGTTTATGTGTGTAATGAGACAGGTTTACGTGTGTATTGAGACAGGTTTACGTGTTTATTGAGACAGGTTTACGTGTGTATTGAGACTGGTTTACGTGTTTATTGAGACTGGTTTGCGTGTGTATTGAGACAGGTTTACGTGTGTATTGAGACTGGTTTGTGTGTGTATTGAGACAGGTTTACATGTTTATTGAGACTGATTTACATGTGTATTGAGACTGGTTTACATGTGTATTAAGACAGGATCATGTGTTTATTGAGACTGGTTTAACTGTTTATTGAGACTGGTTTACGTGTTTATTGAGACTGGTTTGCATGTGTATTGAGAAAGGTTTACATGTGTATTGAGACTGGTTTGCGTGTTTATTGAGACAGGTTTACGTGTTTATTGAGACAGGTTTACGTGTGTATTGAGATGGGTTTACATTTGTATTGAGAGAGGTTTACCTGTGTATTGAGACTGGGTTACGTGTGTATTGAGACTGGTTTACGTGTGTATTGAGACTAGTTTACCTGTTTATTGAGACAGGTTTACGTGTTTATTGAGACAGGTTTACGTGTGTATTAAGACAGGTTTATTGAGACAGGTTTATGTGTGTATTGAGACAGGTTTATGTGTTTATTAAGACAGGTTTACATGTGTATTGAGACAGGTTTATGTGTTTATTGAGACTGGTTTGCATGTGTATTGAGACAGGTTTACATGTGTATTGAGACTGGTTTGTGTGTTTATTGAGACAGGTTTACATGTTTATTGAGACAGGTTTACGTGTGTATTGAGACGGGTTTACATTTGTATTGAGACAGGTTTACCTGTGTATTGAGACTGGTTTACGTGTGTATTGAGACTGGTTTACGTGTGTATTGAGACTGGTTTACGTGTTTATTGAGACAGGTTTACGTGTGTATTGAGACAGGTTTACATGTGTATTGAGACGGTTTACGTGTGTATTGAGACAGGTTTACCAGTGTATTGAGACAGGTTTACGTGTGTATTGAGACAGGTTTACCTGTGTATTGAGAAAGGTTTACGTGTGTATGAGACTGTTATATGTGTATTGAGACTGGTTTACATGTGTATTGAGACAGGTTACTGTGTATTGAGACAGGTTTACGTGTGTATTGAGACTGGTTTACATGTGTATTGAGACTGGTTTACATGTGTATTGAGACAGGTTTACATTGTAATGAGACTGATTTATATGTGTATTGAGACTGGTTTACATGTGTATTGAGACAGGTTTACATGTGTATTGAGACAGGTTTACATGTGTATTGAGACAGGTTTACGTGTGTATTGAGACTGGTTTACGTGTGTATTGAGACAGGTTTACATGTGTATTGAGACAGGTTTACGTGTGTATTGAGACAGGTTTACATGTGTATTGAGACAGGTTTACGTGTGTATTGAGACAGGTTTACCTGTGTATTGAGACGGTTTACATGTGTATTGAGACTGGTTTACGTGTGTATTGAGACTGGTTTACATGTTTATTGAGACAGGTTTACGTGTGTATTGAGACAGGTTTACGTGTGTATTGAGACTGGTTTACATGTGTATTCGGTTTATTGAGACAGGTTTACATGTGTATTGAGACAGGTTTACATGTGTATTGAGACAGGTTTACATGTGTATTGAGACAGGTTTACGTGTGTATTGAGACAGGTTTACATGTGTATTGAGACTGGTTTACATGTGTATTGAGACAGGGTTACATGTGTATTGAGACAGGTTTACATGTGTATTGAGACATCTTTACGTGTGTATTGAGATAGGTTTACGTGTGTATTGAGACAGGTTTACATGTGTATTGAGACAGGTTTATGTGTGTATTGAGACAGGTTTACCAGTGTATTGAGACAGGTTTATGTGTGTATTGAGACGGGTTTACATGTGTATTGAGACAGGTTTACCTGTGTATTGAGACTGGTTTACGTGTGTATTGAGACAGGTTTACCTGTGTATTGAGAAAGGTTTACGTGTGTAATGAGACTGATCTATATGTGTATTGAGACTTGTTTACATGTGAATTGAGACAGGTTTACATGTGTAATGAGACAGGTTTACGTGTGTATTGAGACTGGTTTACATGTGTATTGAGACTGGTTTACATGTGTATTGAGACAGATTTACATTTGTAATGAGACTGATTTATATGTGTATTGAGACTGGTTTACATGTGTATTGAGACAGGTTTACATGTGAATTGAGACAGGTTTACATGTGTAATGAGACAGGTTTACGTGTGTATTGAGACTGGTTTACGTGTGTATTGAGACTGGTTTACATGTTTATTGAGACAGGTTTACATGTGTATTGAGACAGGTTTACATGTGTATTGAGACAGGTTTACGTGTGTATCGAGACAGGTTTACGTGTGTATTAAGACCGGTTTATTGAGACAGGTTTACATGTGTATTGAGACAGGGTTACATGTGTATTGAGACTGGTTTACCTGTGTATTGAGACAGGTTTACATGTGTATTGAGACAGGTTTACGTGTGTATTGAGAATGGTTTACGTGTGTATTGAGACTGGTTTACGTGTGTATTGAGACGGGTTTACATGTTTAATGAGACAGGTTTACGTGTGTATTGAGACAGGTTTACGTGTTTATTAAGACAGGTTTACGTGTGTAATGAGACAGGTTTACGTGTGTATTGAGACAGGTTTACGTGTTTATTGAGACAGGTTTACGTGTGTATTGAGACTGGTTTACGTGTTTATTGAGACTGGTTTACGTGTGTATTGAGACAGGTTTACGTGTGTATTGAGACTGGTTTACATGTGTATTGAGACAGGTTTACATGTTTATTGAGACTGATTTACATGTGTATTGAGACAGGTTTACATGTGTATTAAGACAGGTTTACATGTGTATTGAGACGGTTTAACTGTTATTGAGACTGGTTTACGTGTGTATTGAGACTGGTTTACATGTGTATTGAGAAAGGTTTACATGTGTATTGAGACAGGTTTACGTGTGTATTGAGACAGGTTTACGTGTGTATTGAGACAGCTTTACAGTGTATTGAGACAGGTTTACGTTGTATTGAGACAGGTTACATGTGTATTGAGACAGGTTTATGTGTGTAATGAGACAGGTTTACCTGTGTATTGAGACAGGTTTACGTGTGTATTGAGACAGGTTTACGTGTTTATTGAGACAGGTTTACGTGTGTATTGAGACTGGTTTACGTGTGTATTGAGACTGGTTTACATGTGTTAATATTGAGACTGGTTTACATGTGTATTGAGACTGGTTTACGTGTGTAATGAGACAGGTTTACGTGTGTATTGAGACAGGTTTATGTGTTTATTGAGACTAGTTTACATGTGTATTGAGACAGGTTTATGTGTATAAGAAGGTTTACGTGTATGAGACAGGTTCATGTGTATTGAGATGGTTTCCATGTTGTATGAGACAGGTTACGTGTATTGAGACTGGTTTCATGTGTATTGAGACTGGTTTACGTGTGTATTGAGACAGGTTTACATGTGTATTGAGACTGGTTTGTGTGTGTATTGAGACAGGTTTACGTGTTTATTGAGACTGGTTTATGTGTGTATTGAGACTGGTTTACATGTGTATTAAGACTGGTTTACATGTGTATTGAGACAGGGTTACATGTGTATTGAGACAGGTTTACGTGTGTATTGAGACAGGTTTACATGTGTATTGAGACAGGTTTACGTGTGTATTGAGACAGGTTTACATGTGTATTGAGACAGGTTTATGTGTGTATTGAGACAGGTTTACCTGTGTATTGAGACAGGTTTACCTGTGTATTGAGACAGGTTTACCTGTGTATTGAGACTGGTTTACATGTGTATTGAGACTGGTTTACATGTGTATTGAGACAGTTTAATGTGTAAGAGACAGGATTACCTGTGTATTGAGATGGTTTACAGTGATTGAGAAGGTTTAATGTGTATTGAGCAGATTACATTGTAATAAGATGCTTTAAATTGTATGAGATGGTTCGTGTGTATTGAGACTGGTTTACGTGTGTAATGAGACAGGTTTACATGTGTATTGAGACAGGTTTACCTGTGTATTGAGACTGGTTTACATGTGTATTAAGACTGGTTTATTGAGACAGGTTTACATGTGTATTGAGACAGGTTTACTGTTATTGAGACAGGTTTACGTGTGTATTGAGAATGGTTACATGTGTATTGAACTGGTTACATGTGTATTGAGACGGTTTACGTTGTATTGAGACTGTTTACATGTGTATTGAGACTGGTTTACATGTGTATTGAGACAGGTTTATGTGTATTGAGACAGGTTTACATGTGTATTGAGACTGGTTTACATGTGTATTGAGACAGGTTTACATGTGTATTGAGACTGGTTTACGTGTGTATTGAGACAGGTTTACATGTGTATTGAGACAGGTTTACGTGTGTATTGAGACAGGTTTACGTGTGTATTGAGACAGGTTTACCTGTGTATTGAGACTGGTTTACATTGTAATGAGACAGGTTACATGTGTATTGAGACTGGTTTGCGTGTGATTGAGACAGGTTTACGGGTTATTGAGACTGGTTTACGTGGTATTGAGACTGGTTACATGTGTATTGAGACGGTTAATGTGTATTGAGACTGGTTTACATGTGTATTGAGACAGTTTACGGTTATTGAGACAGGTTATGTGTATGAGACAGGTTTACGTGTGTATTGAGACGGTTTACCTGTGTATTGAGACTGGTTACGTGTGTATGAGACTGGTTACGTGTGTATGAGACAGTTTAGTGTTATTGTGGACATTTACGTGTGTATTGAGACAGGTTTACGGGTGTATTGAAGACAGGTTGAGCATGGTTTATGTGTGGGTGTATTGAGACAGGTTACATGTGTTATTGAGACAGGTTACATGTGTATGAGAAGGTTTACGTGTGTATTGAGACAGTTTACATGTGAATTGAGACAGGTTTACATGTGAATTGAGACAGGTTTACATGTGTAATGAGACAGGTTTACGTGTGTATTGAGACAGGTTTATGTTTTTATTGAGACTTGTTTACCTGTGTATTGAGACTGGTATACCTGTGTATTGAGACAGGTTTATGTGTGTATTGAGACATGTTTACATGTGTATTGAGACAGGTTTATGTGTGTATTGAGACTGGTTTATGTGTGTATTGAGACAGGTTTACATGTGTATTGAGACAGGTTTATGTGTGTATTGAGACAGGTTTACGTGTGTATTGAGACTGATTTACGTGTGTATTGAGACAGGTTTACATGTGTATTGAGACTGGTTTACATGTGTATTGAGAAGGTTACTGTGTATTGAGACAGGTTTTCAGTGTGTATTGAGGACAGGTTACGTGTGTATTGAGATGGTTTCTGTGTGTATGAGACTGGTTTACGTGTGGTATTGAGTGGTTAAAGTGTTATTGAGGACAGGTTTACATGTGTATTGAGACAGGTTTACGGATTGAGACTGTTTACGAGGTTTATTGAGACTGATTTACGTGTGTATTGAGACAGGTTTACATGTGTATTGAGACTGGTTTACATGTGTATTGAGACAGGGTTACATGTGTATTGAGACAGGTTTACATGTGTATTGAGACATCTTTACGTGTGTATTGAGATAGGTTTACGTGTGTATTGAGACAGGTTTACATGTGTATTGAAACAGGTTTATGTGTGTATTGAGACAGGTTTACCAGTGTATTGAGACAGGTTTACGTGTGTATTGAGACAGGTTTACCTGTGTATTGAGAAAGGTTTACGTGTGTAATGAGACTGATTTATATGTGTATTGAGACTTGTTTACATGTGAATTGAGACAGGTTTACATGTGTAATGAGACAGGTTTACGTGTGTATTGAGACTGGT
>CM026389.1:27424925-27442291 GCA_014843695.1 Archivesica marissinica
CGTCTCAATACACACGTAAACCAGTCTCATTAAACATGTAAACCCGTCTCAATACACACGTAAACCAGTCTCAATACACACGTAAACCAGTCTCAATAAACACATAACCGTGTCTCAATACACATGTAAACCTGTCTTAATAAACACATAAACCTGTCTCAATACACACATAAACCTGTCTCAATAAACCTGTCTTAATACACACATAAACCAGTCTCAATACACACGTAAACCAGTCTCATTACACACATAAACCTGTCTCAATAAACACATAAACCTGTCTCAATACACACATAAACCTGTCTCAATAAACCTGTCTTAATACACACGTAAACCTGTCTCAATAAACACATAAACCTGTCTCAATAAACACGTAAACCAGTCTCAATACACACGTAAACCAGTCTCAATACACACGTAACCCAGTCTCAATACACAGGTAAACCTGTCTCAATACACATGTAAACCTGTCTCAATACACATGTAAACCAGTCTCAATACACATATAAATCAGTCTCATTACAAACGTAAATCTGTCTCAATACACATGTAAACCAGTCTCAATACACATGTAAACCAGTCTCAATACACACGTAAACCTGTCTCAATACACATGTAAACTGTCTCAATAAACATGTAAACCAGTCTCAATACACATAAAATCATCTCATTACAAACGTAAATCTGTCTCAATACACATGTAAACAGTCTCAATACACATATAAATCAGTCTCATTACACACGTAAACCTGTCTCAATACACATGTAAACCTGTCTCAATACACATGTAAACCAGTCTCAATACACATGTAAACCTGTCTCAATACACACGTAAACCTGTCTCAATACACATGTAAACCAGTCTCAATACACTATAAATCAGTCTCATTACAACGTAAATCTGTCTCAATACACATGTAAACCAGTCTCACTACACATGTAAACCCGTCTCAATACACACATAAACCAGTCTCAATACACACGTAAACCAGTCTCAATACACAGGTAAACCTGTCTCAATACACAGGTAAACCTGTCTCAATACACAGGTAAACCTGTCTCAATACACAGGTAAACCTGTCTCAATACACACATAAACCTGTCTCAATACACATGTAAACCTGTCTCAATACACACGTAAACCTGTCTCAATACACACGTAAACCTGTCTCAATACACATGTAAACCTGTCTCAATACACATGTAACCCTGTCTCAATACACAGGTAAACCAGTCTCAATACACATGTAAACCTGTCTCAATACACACGTAAACCAGTCTCAATACACGTAAACCTGTCTCAATACACACACAAACCTGTCTCAATGCACATGTAAACCTGTCTCAATACACACATAAACCAGTCTCAATACACACATAAACCTGTCTCAATACACATGTAAACATGTCTCAATACACACATAAACCTGTCTCAATACACACGTAAACCAGTCTCATTACACATGTAAACCCGTCTCAATACACACGTAAACCAGTCTCATTAAACATGTAAACCCGTCTCAATACACACGTAAACCAGTCTCAATACACACGTAAACCAGTCTCAATAAACACATAAACCTGTCTCAATACACATGTAAACCTGTCTTAATAAACACATAAACCTGTCTCAATACACACATAAACCTGTCTCAATAAACCTGTCTTAATACACACGTAAACCTGTCTCAATAAACACGTAAACCTGTCTCAATAAACAGGTAAACTAGTCTCAATACACACGTAAACCAGTCTCAATACACACGTAACCCAGTCTCAATACACAGGTAAACCTCTCTCAATACAAATGTAAACCCATCTCAATACACACGTAAACCTGTCTCAATAAACACGTAAACCTGTCTCAATAAACACGCAAACCAGTCTCAATACACATGTAAACCTTTCTCAATACACATGCAAACCAGTCTCAATAAACACGTAAACCAGTCTCAATAAACAGTTAAACCAGTCTCAATAAACACATGATCCTCTCTCAATACACATGTAAACCAGTCTCAATACACATGTAAATCAGTCTCAATAAACACGTAAACCTGTCTCAATACACACACAAACCAGTCTCAATACACACGTAAACCTGTCTCAATACACACGCAAACCAGTCTCAATAAACACGTAAACCAGTCTCAATACACACGTAAACCTGTCTCAATAAACACGTAAACCTGTCTCAATACACACGTAAACCTGTCTCATTACACACGTAAACCTGTCTCAATAAACACGTAAACCTGTCTCAATACACACGTAAACCTGTCTCATTACACATGTAAACCCGTCTCAATACACACGTACACCAGTCTCAATACACACGTAAACCATTCTCAATACACACGTAAACCTGTCTCAATACACATGTAAACCTGTCTCAATACACAGGTAAACCAGTCTCAATACACATGTAACCCTGTCTCAATACACATGTAAACCTGTCTCAATAAACCGGTCTTAATACACACGTAAACCTGTCTCAATAAACACGTAAACCTGTCTCAATAAACACGTAAACCAGTCTCAATACACACGTAAACCAGTCTCAATACACACGTAAACCAGTCTCAATAAACAGGTAAACCAGTCTCAATAAACACATGATCCTGTCTCAATACACATGTAAACCAGTCTCAATACACACGTAAACCAGTCTCAATAAACACGTAAACCTGTCTCAATACACACGCAAACCAGTCTCAATACACACGTAAACCTGTCTCAATACAAACGCAAACCAGTCTCAATAAACACGTAAACCAGTCTCAATACACACGTAAACCAGTCTCAATACACACGTAAACCTGTCTCAATACACATGTAAACCAGTCTCAATACACTCGTAAACCTGTCTCAATACACATGCAAACCTGTCTCAATACACATGTAAACCAGTCTCAATACACATATAAATCAGTCTCATTACAAACGTAAATCTGTCTCAATACACATGTAAACCAGTCTCAATACACATGTAAACCAGTCTCAATACACACGTAAACCTGTCTCAATACACATGTAAACCTGTCACAATACACATGTAAACCAGTCTCAATACACATATAAATCAGTCTCATTACAAACGTAAATCTGTCTCAATACACATGTAAACCAGTCTCAATACACATATAAATCAGTCTCATTACAAACGTAAATCTGTCTCAATACACATGTAAACCAGTCTCATTACACATGTAAACCGGTCTCAATACACACATAAACCGGTCTCAATACACACGTAAACCAGTCTCAATACACACGTAAACCTGTCTCAATACACAGGTAAACCTGTCTCAATACACACGTAAACCTGTCTCAATACACAGGTAAACCTGTCTCAATACACACATAAACCTGTCTCAATACACATGTAAACCAGTCTTATTACAAAAGTAAACCAGTCTCAATACACATGTAAACCAGTCTCAATACACAGGTAAACCTGTCTCAATACACATGTAAACCTGTCTCATTACAAACGTAAACCAGTCTCAATACACATGTAAACCAGTCTCAATAAACCAGTCTTAATACACATGTAAACCAGTCTCAATACACAGGTAAACCTGTCTCAATACATACGTAAACCTGTCTCAATAAACACGTAAACAAGTCTCAATACACACGTAAACCAGTCTCAATACACAGGTAAACCAGTCTCAATACACAGGTAAACCAGTCTCAATACACACGTAAACCTGTCTCAATAAACACGTAAACCTGTCTCAATACACACGTAAACCTGTCTCAATAAACATGTAAACCAGTCTCAATACACACGTAAACCTGTCTCAATATACAGGTAAACCAGTCTCAATACACACGTAAACCTGTCTCAATAAACACGTAAACCTGTCTCAATACACACGTAAACCAGTCGCAATACACACGTAAACCTGTCTCATTACACACAAAAACCAGTCTAAATACACATGTAAACCAGTCTCATTACACACGTAAACCTGTCTCAATACACACGTAAACCTGTCTCAATAAACCAGTCTTAATACACACGTAAACCTGTCTCAATAAACACGTAAACCTGTCTCAATAAACACGTAAACCAGTCTCAATACACACGTAAACCAGTCTCAATACACAGGTAAACCAGTCTCAATACACAGGTAAACCTGTCTCAATACAAATGTAAACCCGTCTCAATACACACGTAAACCTGTCTCAATAAACACGTAAACCTGTCTCAATACACACGTAAACCTGTCTCAATACACATGCAAACCAGTCTCAATAAACACGTAAACCAGTCTCAATACACACGTAAACCAGTCTCAATACACATGTAAACCAGTCTCAATACACATGTAAACCTGTCTCAATACACACGTAAACCTGTCTCAATACACATGTAAACCTGTCTCAATACACATGTAAACCAGTCTCAATACACATATAAATCAGTCTCATTACAAATGTAAATCTGTCTCAATACACATGTAAACCAGTCTCAATACACATGTAAACCAGTCTCAATACACACGTAAACCTGTCTCATTACACAAGTAAACCTGTCTCAATTCACATGTAAACAAGTCTCAATACACATGTAAACCAGTCTCAATACACACGTAAACCTGTCTCAATACACATGTAAACCTGTCTCAATACACACGTAAACCTGTCTCAATACACACGTAAACCAGTCTCAATACACATGTAAACCAGTCTCAATACACATGTAAACCAGTCTCAATACACATGTAAACCAGTCTCAATACCATATAAATCAGTCTCATTACAAACGTAAATCTGTCTCAATACACATGTAAACCAGTCTCAATACACATATAAATCAGTCTCATTACAAACTAAATCTGTCTCAATCACATGTAACCAGTCTCATTACACATGTAAACCGTCTCAATACACACATAAACCGGTCTCAATACACACGTAAACGTCTCAATACACACGTAAACCTGTCTCAATACACAGGTAAACCTGTCTCAATACACACTAAACCTGTCTCAATACCAGGTAAACCTGTCTCAATACACACATAAACCTGTCTCAATACACATGTAAACCAGTCTCATTACAAAAGTAAACCAGTCTCAATACACACATAAACCAGTCTCAATACACATGTAAACCAGTCTCAATACACAGTAAACCAGTCTCAATAAACCAGTCTCAATACACATGTAAACCAGTCTCAATACACACGTAAACCTGTCTCAATAAACACGTAAACCAGTCTCAATACACACGTAAACCAGTCTCAATACACATACCTGTCTCAATACACATGTAAACCAGTCTCAATACACACGTAAACCAGTCTCAATAAACACGTAAACCTGTCTCAATACACACGCAAACCAGTCTCAATACACACGTAAACCTGTCTCAATACAAACGCAAACCAGTCTCAATAAACACGTAAACCAGTCTCAATACACACGTAAACCAGTCTCAATACACACGTAAACCTGTCTCAATACACATGTAAACCAGTCTCAATACACTCGTAAACCTGTCTCAATACACATGTAAACCTGTCTCAATACACATGTAAACCAGTCTCAATACACATATAAATCAGTCTCATTACAAACGTAAATCTGTCTCAATACACATGTAAACCAGTCTCAATACACATGTAAACCAGTCTCAATACACACGTAAACCTGTCTCAATACACATGTAAACCTGTCACAATACACATGTAAACCAGTCTCAATACACATATAAATCAGTCTCATTACAAACGTAAATCTGTCTCAATACACATGTAAACCAGTCTCAATACACATATAAATCAGTCTCATTACAAACGTAAATCTGTCTCAATACACATGTAAACCAGTCTCATTACACATGTAAACCGGTCTCAATACACACATAAACCGGTCTCAATACACACGTAAACCAGTCTCAATACACACGTAAACCTGTCTCAATACACAGGTAAACCTGTCTCAATACACACGTAAACCTGTCTCAATACACATGTAAACCAGTCTTATTACAAAAGTAAACCAGTCTCAATACACATGTAAACCAGTCTCAATACACAGGTAAACCTGTCTCAATACACATGTAAACCTGTCTCATTACAAACGTAAACCAGTCTCAATACACATGTAAACCAGTCTCAATAAACCAGTCTTAATACACATGTAAACCAGTCTCAATACACAGGTAAACCTGTCTCAATACATACGTAAACCTGTCTCAATAAACACGTAAACAAGTCTCAATACACACGTAAACCAGTCTCAATACACAGGTAAACCAGTCTCAATACACAGGTAAACCAGTCTCAATACACACGTAAACCTGTCTCAATAAACACGTAAACCTGTCTCAATACACACGTAAACATGTCTCAATAAACATGTAAACCAGTCTCAATACACACGTAAACCTGTCTCAATATACAGGTAAACCAGTCTCAATACACACGTAAACCTGTCTCAATAAACACGTAAACCTGTCTCAATACACACGTAAACCAGTCGCAATACACACGTAAACCTGTCTCATTACACACAAAAACCAGTCTAAATACACATGTAAACCAGTCTCATTACACACGTAACCCTGTCTCAATACACACGTAAACCTGTCTCAATAAACCAGTCTTAATACACACGTAAACCTGTCTCAATAAACACGTAAACCTGTCTCAATAAACACGTAAACCAGTCTCAATACACACGTAAACCAGTCTCAATACACTGTAAACCAGTCTCAATACACAGGTAAACCTGTCTCAATACAAATGTAAACCCGTCTCAATACACACGTAAACCTGTCTCAATAAACACGTAAACCTGTCTCAATAAACACGCAAACCAGTCTCAATACACATGTAAACCTGTCTCAATACACATGCAAACCAGTCTCAATAAACACGTAAACCAGTCTCAATACACACGTAAACCAGTCTCAATACACATGGAAACCAGTCTCAATACACAGGTAAACCTGTCTCAATACACACGTAAACCTGTCTCAATACACATGTAAACCTGTCTCAATACACATGTAAACCAGTCTCAATACACATATAAATCAGTCTCATTGCAAATGTAAATCTGTCTCAATACACATGTAAACCAGTCTCAATACACATGTAAACCTGTCTCAATACACATGTAAACAAGTCTCAATACACATATAAATCAGTCTCATTGCAAATGTAAATCTGTCTCAATACACATGTAAACCAGTCTCAATACACATGTAAACCAGTCTCAATACACATGTAAACCAGTCTCAATACACATGTAAACCTGTCTCAATACACATGTAAACCTGTCTCAATACACACGTAAACCAGTCTCAATACACACGTAAACCAGTCTCAATACACATGTAAACCAGTCTCAATACACATGTAAACCTGTCTCAATACACATGTAAACCAGTCTCAATACACACGTAAACCTGTCTCAATACACATGTAAACCAGTCTCAATACACATATAAATCAGTCTCATTACAAACGTAAATCTGTCTCAATACACATGTAAACCAGTCTCATTACACATGTAAACCGGTCTCAATACACACATAAACCGGTCTCAATACACACGTAAACCAGTCTCAATACACACGTAAACCTGTCTCAATACACAGGTAAACCTGTCTCAATACACACGTAAACCTGTCTCAATACACAGGTAAACCTGTCTCAATACACACATAAACCTGTCTCAATACACATGTAAACCAGTCTCATTACAAAAGTAAACCAGTCTCAATACACACATAAACCAGTCTCAATACACATGTAAACCAGTCTCAATACACATGTAAACCAGTCTCAATAAACCAGTCTTAATACACATGTAAACCAGTCTCAATACACACGTAAACCTGTCTCAATAAACACGTAAACAAGTCTCAATACACACGTAAACCAGTCTCAATACACAGGTAAACCAGTCTCAATACACAGGTAAACCAGTCTCAATACACACGTAAACCAGTCTCAATACACACGTAAACCTGTCTCAATAAACATGTAAACCAGTCTCAATACACACGTAAACCAGTCTCAATACACACGTAAACCTGTCTCAATAAACATGTAAACCAGTCTCAATACACACGTAAACCTGTCTCAATATACAGGTAAACCTTTCATCAAAAGTCTGCTGCATTTCGTTATGAACACGATCGTGATTTACGAGGGACTCACAATCGGACAAAATGGCGTCTAGGCAAACTTTACGTAAAATCTTTATCTCAACCAGCCGATCAGAATATAGTATCAACCACGCATAAAGCGCCTTCATCACTTGCGCCGCCCAGGGTTAGGTTCAAAACGCGTGGTTGATGTCATTATTCAGTTGGGTGGTTGAGAAAAACGGCTTACCCAAACTTTAGTATCAAAGGGAAATAAATCTTTAATAACGTTTCTCTAATACCTGTACGGCTCGGTATTTTTCCGGTAAAAATTAGTTTTTATCAAAAGACAATTATTATTGATTGTCACAATAAACACCTTTAGCAAGTTTTACAAACAACCAATTACCGTTTGTGTTGTTTGCCATCATATGTGCTGCTAATCATGAGAACTGAGAAGTTTAAGTAGGTGTTGACATTATGTGTATTGTCAATGTACAATCGGCATAGATAAAACGGTGTTTTTGTAACACGTGTATTGTCAATAATAAGTTGTCTGCTATTTGAGAAGCTTATAGTGGGCCACTGATATAGAAATTATACGCCGGAATCGTTTGATGATGACTTTTGCTATTGTTTGTTACAGATTTCTATGGGGTATTCATTACCCATTAATCATTTCATTGTTTCTACATTATTCCTTCATTTTCTGGAGAATATTCCTAAATCATTCTTAGTTATATTTTCAATCAGATCGGAGATAAAAAATTAAAGAGTATCAGTTTTAGAAATTAAATCTTAAATATGGTTCAGAAAAGCCTTAGTCACTTCGGAATTGGCACACCCAGCAAACGTAAGCTTAGTGTTAGTGAACCTGGGACACCTAAACGCCATAAAGTAGACTGTGACACTCGTAAGTCTAAAGTGAAAAGAAAATTCAGGTCTGAGTGGCTTAATGAATTTGAGTGGCTGGATATGAAACAAACTGATGATCAGATTCTGTTGTATTGTACTTGGTGTAGAGATGCTAACAAGAAAAATCCCTTCGCTAACAGTGGTAGCACGAACCTACAAAAATTACATGTACGTAAAGTACCAACATGCATATATTTGACTCTTGAAAATTCCAGCTTGACTCTTGAAAATTCCTATTTGACTCTTGAGATTTTGACCTCAAGGGTCATTGACTCTTGAGTTTCAAAGTCTAGTGAACGCCCTGGGTAAACCTGTCTCAATACACACGTAAACCTGTCTCAATAAACCAGTCTTAATACACACGTAAACCTGTCTCAATAAACACGTAAACCTGTCTCAATAAACACGTAAACCAGTCTCAATACACATGTAAACCAGTCTCAATACACACATAAACCTGTCTCATTACACAAGTAAACCTGTCTCAATTCACCTGTAAACAAGTCTCAATACACATATAAATCAGTCTCATTACACACGTAAACCTTTCTCAATACACAGGTAAACCTGTCTCAATACACACGTAAACCTGTCTCAATACACTGGTAAACCTGTCTCAATACACACATAAACCTGTCTCAATACACATGTAAACCTGTCTCAATACACACGTAAACCTGTCTCAATAAACACATAAACCAGTCTCAATACACACGTAAACCAGTCTTCAATACACACGTAAACCAGTCTCAATACACAGGTAAACCTGTCTCAATACAAATGTAAACCCGTCTCAATACACACGTAAACCTGTCTCAATAAACACGTAAACCTGTCTCAATAAACATGCAAACCAGTCTCAATACACATGTAAACCTGTCTCAATACACATGCAAACCAGTCTCAATAAACAGGTAAACCAGTCTCAATACACACGTAAACCAGTCTCAATACACACGTAAACCAGTCTCAATACACACGGAAACCAGTCACAATACACAGGTAAACCTGTCTCAATACACACATAAACCTGTCTCAATACACATGTAAACCTGTCTCAATACACATGTAAACAAGTCTCAATACACATATAAATCAGTCTCATTACAAATGTAAATCTGTCTCAATACACATGTAAACCAGTCTCAATACACATGTAAACCAGTCTCAATACACACGTAAACCTGTCTCATTACACATGTAAACCTGTCTCAATACACATGTAAACAAGTCTCAATACACATATAAATCAGTCTCATTACACACGTAAACCTTTCTCAATACACAGGTAAACCTGTCTCAATACACACGTAAACCAGTCTCAATACACACGTAAACCTGTCTCAATACACACATAAACCTGTCTCAATACACATGTAAACCTGTCTCAATACACACATAAACCAGTCTCAATACACACATAAACCTGTCTCAATACACATGTAAACATGTCTCAATACACAGGTAAACCAGTCTCAATACACAGGTAAACAAGTCTCAATAAAAACATAAACCTGTCTCAATACACATGAAACCAGTCTCAATACACAGGTAAACCTGTCTCAATACACACGTAAACCTGTCTCAATACACACGTAAACCTGTCTCATTACACATGTAAACCTGTCTCAATTCACATGTAAACCTGTCTCAATACACATGTAAACCAGTCTCAATACACATATAAATCAGTCTCATTACAAATGTAAATCTGTCTCAATACACATGTAAACCAGTCTCAATACACATGTAAACCAGTCTCAATACACACGTAAACCTGTCTCATTACACATGTAAACCTGTCTCAATACACATGTAAACCAGTCTCAATACACATATAAACCAGTCTCATTACACACGTAAACCTGTCTCAATACACACGTAAACCTGTCTCAATACACTGGTAAACCTGTCTCGATACACACATAAACCTGTCTCAATACACATGTAAACCTGTCTCAATACACAAGTAAACCTGTCTCAATAAACACGTAAACCAGTCTCAATACACACGTAAACCAGTCTCAATACACACGTAAACCTGTCTCATTACACATGTAAACCTGTCTCAATTCACATGTAAACCTGTCTCAATACACATGTAAACCAGTCTCAATACACATATAAATCAGTCTCATTACAAATGTAAATCTGTCTCAATACACATGTAAACCAGTCTCAATACACATGTAAACCAGTCTCAATACACACGTAAACCTGTCTCATTACACATGTAAACCTGTCTCAATTCACATGTAAACAAGTCTCAATACACATATAAATCAGTCTCATTACACACGTAAACCTTTCTCAATACACAGGTAAACCTGTCTCAATACACACGTAAACCTGTCTCAATACACAGGTAAACCTGTCTCAATACACACATAAACCTGTCTCAATACACATGTAAACCTGTCTCAATACACACGTAAACCTGTCTCAATAAACACGTAAACCTGTCTCAATACACACATAAACCTGTCTCAATACACAGGTAAACCAGTCTCAATACACAGGTAAACAAGTCTCAATAAAAACATAAACCTGTCTCAATACACATGAAACCAGTCTCAATACACAGGTAAACCTGTCTCAATACACACGTAAACCTGTCTCATTACACATGTAAACCTGTCTCAATTCACATGTAAACCTGTCTCAATACACATGTAAACCAGTCTCAATACACATATAAATCAGTCTCATTACAAATGTAAATCTGTCTCAATACACATGTAAACCAGTCTCAATACACATGTAAACCAGTCTCAATACACACGTAAACCTGTCTCATTACACATGTAAACCTGTCTCAATTCACATGTAAACAAGTCTCAATACACATATAAATCAGTCTCATTACACACGTAAACCTTTCTCAATACACAGGTAAACCTGTCTCAATACACACGTAAACCTGTCTCAATACACTGGTAAACCTGTCTCGATACACACATAAACCTGTCTCAATACACATGTAAACCTGTCTCAATACACACGTAAACCTGTCTCAATAAACACGTAAACCAGTCTCAATACACACGTAAACCAGTCTCAATACACACGTAAACCAGTCTCAATACACAGGTAAACCTGTCTCAATACAAATGTAAACCCGTCTCAATACACACGTAAACCTGTCTCAATAAACACGTAAACCTGTCTCAATAAACACGCAAACCAGTCTCAATACACATGTAAACCTGTCTCAATACACATGCAAACCAGTCTCAATAAACACGTAAACCAGTCTCAATACACACGTAAACCAGTCTCAATACACACGGAAACCAGTCTCAATACACAGGTAAACCTGTCTCAATACACACGTAAACCTGTCTCAATACACATGTAAACCTGTCTCAATACACATGTAAACTAGTCTCAATACACATATAAATCAGTCTCAATACACATGTAAACCAGTCTCAATACACATGTAAACCAGTCTCAATACACACGTAAACCTGTCTCATTACACATGTAAACCTGTCTCAATACACATTAAACAAGTCTCAATACACATATAAATCAGTCTCATTACACACGTAAACCTTTCTCAATACACAGGTAAACCTGTCTCAATACACACGTAAACCTGTCTCAATACACTGGTAAACCTGTCTCAATACACACATAAACCTGTCTCAATACACATGTAAACCTGTCTCAATACACACGTAAACCTATCTCAATACACACGTAAAGATGTCTCAATACACATGTAAACCTGTCTCAATACACATGTAACCCTGTCTCAATACACATGTAAACCAGTCTCAATACACATGTAAACCTGTCTCAATACACACGTAAACCAGTCTCAATACACACGTAAACCTGTCTCAATACACACATAAACCTGTCTCAATACACATGTAAACCTGTCTCAATACACACATAAACCAGTCTCAATACACACATAAACCTGTCTCAATACACATGTAAACATGTCTCAATACACACATAAACCTGTCTCAATACACAGGTAAACCAGTCTCAATACACAGGTAAACAAGTCTCAATAAAAACATAAACCTGTCTCAATACACACGTAAACCAGTCTCATTACACATGTAAACCCGTCTCAATACACACGTAAACCAGTCTCATTAAACATGTAAACCCGTCTCAATACACACGTAAACCAGTCTCAATACACACGTAAACCAGTCTCAATAAACACATAAACCTGTCTCAATACACATGTAAACCTGTCTTAATAAACACATAAACCTGTCTCAATACACACATAAACCTGTCTCAATAAACCTGTCTTAATACACACGTAAACCTGTCTCAATAAACACGTAAACCTGTCTCAATAAACAGGTAAACTAGTCTCAATACACACGTAAACCAGTCTCAATACACACGTAACCCAGTCTCAATACACAGGTAAACCTCTCTCAATACAAATGTAAACCCATCTCAATACACACGTAAACCTGTCTCAATAAACACGTAAACCTGTCTCAATAAACACGCAAACCAGTCTCAATACACATGTAAACCTTTCTCAATACACATGCAAACCAGTCTCAATAAACACGTAAACCAGTCTCAATAAACAGTTAAACCAGTCTCAATAAACACATGATCCTGTCTTAATACACATGTAAACCAGTCTCAATACACATGTAAATCAGTCTCAATAAACATGTAAACCTGTCTCAATACACACACAAACCAGTCTCAATACACACGTAAACCTGTCTCAATACACACGCAAACCAGTCTCAATAAACACGTAAACCAGTCTCAATACACACGTAAACCTGTCTCAATAAACACGTAAACCTGTCTCAATACACACGTAAACCTGTCTCATTACACACGTAAACCTGTCTCAATAAACACGTAAACCTGTCTCAATACACACGTAAACCTGTCTCATTACACATGTAAACCCGTCTCAATACACACGTACACCAGTCTCAATACACACGTAAACCATTCTCAATACACACGTAAACCTGTCTCAATACACATGTAAACCTGTCTCAATACACAGGTAAACCAGTCTCAATACACATGTAACCCTGTCTCAATACACATGTAAACCTGTCTCAATAAACCGGTCTTAATACACACGTAAACCTGTCTCGATACACACATAAACCTGTCTCAATACACATGTAAACCTGTCTCAATACACAAGTAAACCTGTCTCAATAAACACGTAAACCAGTCTCAATACACACGTAAACCAGTCTCAATACACACGTAAACCTGTCTCATTACACATGTAAACCTGTCTCAATTCACATGTAAACCTGTCTCAATACACATGTAAACCAGTCTCAATACACATATAAATCAGTCTCATTACAAATGTAAATCTGTCTCAATACACATGTAAACCAGTCTCAATACACATGTAAACCAGTCTCAATACACACGTAAACCTGTCTCATTACACATGTAAACCTGTCTCAATTCACATGTAAACAAGTCTCAATACACATATAAATCAGTCTCATTACACACGTAAACCTTTCTCAATACACAGGTAAACCTGTCTCAATACAAACGTAAACCTGTCTCAATACACTGGTAAACCTGTCTCGATACACACATAAACCTGTCTCAATACACATGTAAACCTGTCTCAATACACACGTAAACCTGTCTCAATAAACACGTAAACCAGTCTCAATACACACGTAAACCAGTCTCAATACACACGTAAACCAGTCTCAATACACAGGTAAACCTGTCTCAATACAAATGTAAACCCGTCTCAATACACACGTAAACCTGTCTCAATAAACACGTAAACCTGTCTCAATAAACACGCAAACCAGTCTCAATACACATGTAAACCTGTCTCAATACACATGCAAACCAGTCTCAATAAACACGTAAACCAGTCTCAATACACACGTAAACCAGTCTCAATACACACGTAAACCAGTCTCAATACACAGGTAAACCTGTCTCAATACACACGTAAACCTGTCTCAATACACATGTAAACCTGTCTCAATACACATGTAAACTAGTCTCAATACACATATAAATCAGTCTCAATACACATGTAAACCAGTCTCAATACACATGTAAACCAGTCTCAATACACACGTAAACCTGTCTCATTACACATGTAAACCTGTCTCAATACACATTAAACAAGTCTCAATACACATATAAATCAGTCTCATTACACACGTAAACCTTTCTCAATACACAGGTAAACCTGTCTCAATACACACGTAAACCTGTCTCAATACACTGGTAAACCTGTCTCAATACACACATAAACCTGTCTCAATACACATGTAAACCTGTCTCAATACACACGTAAACCTATCTCAATACACACGTAAACCTGTCTCAATACACATGTAAACCTGTCTCAATACACATGTAACCCTGTCTCAATACACATGTAAACCAGTCTCAATACACATGTAAACCTGTCTCAATACACACGTAAACCAGTCTCAATACACACGTAAACCTGTCTCAATACACACATAAACCTGTCTCAATACACATGTAAACCTGTCTCAATACACACATAAACCAGTCTCAATACACACATAAACCTGTCTCAATACACATGTAAACATGTCTCAATACACACATAAACCTGTCTCAATACACAGGTAAACCAGTCTCAATACACAGGTAAACAAGTCTCAATAAAAACATAAACCTGTCTCAATACACACGTAAACCAGTCTCATTACACATGTAAACCTGTCTCAATACACATGTAAACCTGTCTCAATACACATGTAAACCAGTCTCAATACACATATAAACCAGTCTCATTACACATGTAAACCTGTCTCAATACACATGTAAACCAGTCTCAATACACATATAAACCAGTCTCAATACACACGTAAACCTGTCTCAATACACAGGTAAACCTGTCTCAATACACACGTAAACCTGTCTCAATACACAGGTAAACCTGTCTCAATACACACATAAACCTGTCTCAATACACATGTAAACCTGTCTCAATACACACGTAAACCTGTCTCAATAAACACGTAAACCAGTCTCAATACACACGTAAACCAGTCTCAATACACACGTAAACCAGTCTCAATACACAGGTAAACCTGTCTCAATACAAATGTAAACCCGTCTCAATACACACGTAAACCTGTCTCAATAAACACGTAAACCTGTCTCAATAAACACGCAAACCAGTCTCAATACACATGTAAACCTGTCTCAATACACATGCAAACCAGTCTCAATAAACACGTAAACCAGTCTCAATACACACGTAAACCAGTCTCAATACACATGAAACCTGTCTCAATACACATGTAAACCAGTCTCAATACACATGTAAACCAGTCTCAATAAACATGTAAACCTGTCTCAATACACACAACCAGTCTCAATACACACGTAAACCTGTCTCAATACACACGTAAACCAGTCTCAATACACACGTAAACCAGTCTCAATACACACGTAAACCTGTCTCAATACACACGTAAACCTGTCTCAATACACACGTAAACCTGTCTCAATACACACGTAAACCTGTCTCAATAAACACGTAAACCTGTCTCAATACACACGTAAACCTGTCTCAATACACACGTAAACCTGTCTCAATACACACGTAAACCAGTCTCAATACACAAGTAAACCAGTCTCAATACACACGTAAACCAGTCTCAATACACATGTAAACCAGTCTCAATACACAGGTAAACCTGTCTCAATACACATGTAAACCTGTCTCAATACAAACGTAAACCAGTCTCAATACACATGTAAACCAGTCTCAATAAACCAGTCTCAATACACATGTAAACCAGTCTCAATACACAGGTAAACCTGTCTCAATACACACGTAAACCTGTCTCAATAAACACGTAAACCAGTCTCAATACACACGTAAACCAGTCTCAATACACAGGTAAACCAGTCTCAATACACAGGTAAACCAGTCTCAATACACACGTAAACCTGTCTCAATAAACACATAAACCTGTCTCAATACACACGTAAACCTGTCTCAATAAACATGTAAACCAGTCTCAATACACACGTAAACCAGTCTCAATATACAGGTAAACCAGTCTCAATACACACGTAAACCTGTCTCAATAAACACGTAAACCTGTCTCAATACACACGTAAACCAGTCGCAATACACACGTAAATCTGTCTCATTACACACAAAAACCAGTCTAAATACACATGTAAACCAGTCTCATTACACACGTAAACCTGTCTCAATACACACGTAAACCTGTCTCAATAAACCAGTCTTAATACACACGTAAACCTGTCTCAATAAACACGTAAACCTGTCTCAATAAACACGCAAACCAGTCTCAATACACATGTAAACC
>CM026389.1:27443291-27465343 GCA_014843695.1 Archivesica marissinica
GTGTGTGTGTGTGAGTGTGTGTGTGTGTGTGTGTGTGTGTGTGTGTGTGTGTGTGTGTGTGTGTGTGTGTGTGTGTGTGTGTGTGTGTGTGGTGTGTGTGTGTGTGTGTGTGTGTGTGTGTGTGTGTGTGTGTGTGTGTGTGTGTGTGTGTGTGTGTGTGTGTGTGTGTGTGTGTGTGTGTGTGTGTGTGTGTGTGTGTGTGTGTGTGTGTGTGTGTGTGTGTGGTGTGTGTGTGTGTGTGTGTGTGTGTGTGTGTGTGTGTGTGTGTGTGTGTGTGTGTGTGTGTGTGTGTGTGTGTGTGTGTGTGTGTGTGTGTGTGTGTGTGTGTGTGTGTGTGTGTGTGTGTGTGTGTGTGTGTGTGTGTGTGTGTGTGTGTGTGTGTGTGTGTGTGTGTGTGTGTGTGTGTGTGTGTGTGTGTGTGTGTGTGTGTGTGTGTGTGTGTGTGTGTGTGTGTGTGTGTGTGTGTGTGTGTGTGTGTGTGTGTGTGTGTGTGTGTGTGTGTGTGTGTGTGTGTGTGTGTGTGTGTGTGTGTGTGTGTGTGTGTGTGTGTGTGTGTGTGTGTGTGTGTGTGTGTGTGTGTGTGTGTGTGTGTGTGTGTGTGTGTGTGTGTGTGTGTGTGTGTGTGTGTGTGTGTGTGTGTGTGTGTGTGTGTGTGTGTGTGTGTGTGTGTGTGTGTGTGTGTGTGTGTGTGTGTGTGTGTGTGTGTGTGTGTGTGTGTGTGTGTGTGTGTGTGTGTGTGTGTGTGTGTGTGTGTGTGTGTGTGTGTGTGTGTGTGTGTGTGTGTGTGTGTGTGTGTGTGTGTGTGTGTGTGTGTGTGTGTGTGTGTGTGTGTGTGTGTGTGTGTGTGTGTGTGTGTGTGTGTGTGTGTGTGTGTGTGTGTGTGTGTGTGTGTGTGTGTGTGTGTGTGTGTGTGTGTGTGTGTGTGTGTGTGTGTGTGTGTGTGTGTGTGTGTGTGTGTGTGTGTGTGTGTGTGTGTGTGTGTGTGTGTGTGTGTGTGTGTGTGTGTGTGTGTGTGTGTGTGTGTGTGTGTGTGTGTGTGTGTGTGTGTGTGTGTGTGTGTGTGTGTGTGTGTGTGTGTGTGTGTGTGTGTGTGTGTGTGTGTGTGTGTGTGTGTGTGTGTGTGTGTGTGTGTGTGTGTGTGTGTGTGTGTGTGTGTGTGTGTGTGTGTGTGTGTGTGTGTGTGTGTGTGTGTGTGTGTGTGTGTGTGTGTGTGTGTGTGTGTGTGTGTGTGTGTGTGTGTGTGTGTGTGTGTGTGTGTGTGTGTGTGTGTGTGTGTGTGTGTGTGTGTGTGTGTGTGTGTGTGTGTGTGTGTGTGTGTGTGTGTGTGTGTGTGTGTGTGTGTGTGTGTGTGTGTGTGTGTGTGTGTGTGTGTGTGTGTGTGTGTGTGTGTGTGTGTGGTGTGTGTGTGTGTGTGTGTGTGTGTGTGTGTGTGTGTGTGTGTGTGTGTGTGTGTGTGTGTGTGTGTGTGTGTGTTGTGTGTGTGTGGCGAGACAAGACTTGTATGATCACTGGGCTTGAGATTATAAAACTTTTATCCATTCTCAAACTCAGTCTCAAGCTTCGGATTGGTTCAGCCGAGTGTGAAATTCACAATCAACAATCACATTTCTTGAGGTAGAGTTTGAGACCTGAGAACAGTTTTATAACCACGGGGCCAGGACACTTAAACCACAGGAAATGTTATCCATAAGCCACCAAAGGTCTTGTAGGATAGAGATACAAGACCGTTGGTGGCTTATGGATACAATTTCAAGTTCCTGTGCTTAAACGAGATTATTCATGATTTTTCCAACATGGATTAAGTTTCAACCTTCATATTATTATTTTTCAAATTTTCCGAATGTTCCTTTGTTACTTGGTATATTAAACATACCTACCTTTGATCATCATATGGTATTGAAAATAATAACTATGGTATGCTATATCACAGGAACTTGAAATGTTATCCATAAGCCACCAAAGGTCTCGTACCTCTATCCTAGGACACCCCCCCTATCTTTTTTTTAATAGAGGTGTAACAGTTACCCACGTAACAAGGTATAACAGTTACTCACATAACAAGGTGTAACAGTGACCCATGTAGCAAGGTGTAACAGTGACCCACATAACAAGGTATAACAGTGACCCATGTAACAAGGTGTAACAGTGACCCACATAACAAGGTATAACAGTGACCCACATAACAAGGTGTAACAGTGACCCACATAACAAGGTGTAACAGTGACCCACATAACAAGGTATAACAGTTACCCATGTAACAAGGTGTAACAGTTACCCATGTAACAAGGTGTAACAGTGACCCACATAACAAGGTATAACAGTGACCCATGTAACAAGGTGTAACAGTGACCCATGTAACAAGGTGTAACATTGACCCATGTAACAAGGTATAACAGTGACCCACATAACAAGGTGTAACAGTGACCCACATAACAAGGTGTAACAGTGACCCATGTAACAAGGTGTAACATTGACCCATGTAACAAGGTATAACAGTGACCCACATAACAAGGTATAACAGTGACCCACATAACAAGGTGTAACAGTGACCCACATAACAAGGTGTAACAGTTACCCACATAACAAGGTATAACAGTGACCCATGTAACAAGGTGTAACAGTGACCCACATAACAAGGTGTAACAGTGACCCACATAACAAGGTGTAACAGTGACCCACATAACAAGGTGTAACAGTGACCCACATAACAAGGTGTAACAGTGACCCACATAACAAGGTGTAACAGTACCCACATAACAAGGTGTAACAGTGACCCACATAACAAGGTGTAACAGTGACCCACATAACAAGGTGTAACAGTGACCCACATAACAAGGTGTAACAGTGACCCACATAACAAGGTGTAACAGTGACCCACATAACAAGGTGTAACAGTGACCCACATAACAAGGTGTAACAGTGACCCACATAACAAGGTGTAACAGTGACCCACATAACAAGGTGTAACAGTGACCCACATAACAAGGTGTAACAGTGACCCACATAACAAGGTGTAACAGTGACCCACATAACAAGGTGTAACAGTGACCCACATAACAAGGTGTAACAGTAACCCACATAACAAGGTGTAACAGTGACCCACATAACAAGGTATAACAGTGACCCACATAACAAGGTGTAACAGTGACCCACATAACAAGGTGTAACAGTGACCCACATAACAAGGTATAACAGTGACCCACATAACAAGGTGTAACAGTGACCCACATAACAAGGTATAACAGTGACTCACATAACAAGGTGTAACAGTGACCCACATAACAAGGTGTAACAGTGACCCACATAACAAGGCGTAACAGTGACCCACATAACAAGGTGTAACAGTGACCCACATAACAAGGCGTAACAGTGACCCACATAACAAGGTGTAACAGTGACCCACATAACAAGGTGTAACAGTGACCCACATAACAAGGCATAACAGTGACCCACATAACAAGGCGTAACAGTGACCCACATAACAAGGTGTAACAGTGACCCACATAACAAGGTATAACAGTGACCCACATAACAAGGTGTAACAGTGACCCACATAACAAGGTATAACAGTGACCCACATAACAAGGTGTAACAGTTACCCATGTAACAAGGTGTAACAGCCCAAATTAAACTAACATTTAATTTTGTACTTTATTACACATTCAGGTTTGGAATCAATGGCATCTTGGAGCAGCAAGACATTTCCAGGAAACATTGGTATATTTGCACCAGATATTCCAGGCTATGCAGCATTTATTGTCAACATTGACTTCCCAACTAACACTCGTATTGGAGCAAAAGAAGACATCGGAAATCTACAAACTGTGTTTATCAGCACACTAGGATTAACATGGATAAACAATCATCAGAGAGACCATGAGAATCTATCCCTCAGCCAATGGGATCATCGTAAAGGGGAGGGCACTCCTAGTACGGATGCATGTGACAAATGTTTGCGATGTCGTATAGCAAAGTTGGATCACTCCAAATCTAAATGTTTCGTCCTCGCAATCAGCTCACATGGTCGAGAGCTGACAGAGACTGAGATAATGTTTTCCGACGGCGGAAGTCTATTTCTCAGTGAGGTATTTCAGGCATTAAATGACGACAATTGTCCGTCGCTGAGGGGAAAGCCTCGCATCATCATCTTACAAGTCTGCCGTTCCAATTTTATAGATAAGGGTAAGTGGTACGGGAGGTACATCAGAATTAGTAATACATGCATGTAGTATTTTATACAAATTTATTTTAGCTCGATTGCGAAACAAGTTCTTACAAGTTAAATTAATATCGAGAGAGAGATCATTCTACGAGGGAGAGAGAAGAGGCAATGTGGAATTTAAATGCCTTTGCCAAAGAGCACAATCGTAACGGCTACAGCAGGGGGCAAACTCCGGGTCTTTCGCACCTGAAGCGATGGTAGATATAAATATAAATTATGGTAGATATAATTATAGAATGCATAAATTATGGTAGATATAATTATAGAATACATAAATTATGGTAGATATAATTATAGAATACATAAATTATGGTAAATATAATTATAGAATACATAAATTATGGTAGATATAATTATAGAATACATAAATTATGGTAGATATAATTATAGAATACATAAATTATGGTAAATATAATTATAGAATACATAAATTATGGTAGATATAATAATAGAATACATAAATTATCGTACATATAATTATAGAATACATAAATTATAGTAGACAATCCTATGTCTTTTCTTCAGAACTTGTCAACAAAATGCAAGATCGAGGAGTATCAATCAATACTCTGATGAAAGCGCCGGTGTCTGAACAAGGTATGGTAATCATACACCGTAGCTATATTACACATGTAAACCAGTCTCATTACAACTGTAAACCTGTCTCAATACACACGTACACCTGTCTCAATAAACACGTAAACCAGTCTCAATACACATGTAAACCAGTCTCAATACACACGTAAACCTGTCTCATTACACACATAAACCAGTCTCAATACACATGTAAACCAGTCTCATTACACATGTAAACCTGTCTCAATACACACGTAAACCTGTCTCAATAAACACATAAACCTGTCTCAATACACACGTAAACCTGTCTCAATAAACCTGTCTTAATACACACATAATCCTGTCTCAATAAACATGTAAACCTGTCTCAATAAACACGTAAACCAGTCTCAATACACACGTAAACCAGTCTCAATACACACGTAACCCAGTCTCAATACACAGGTAAACCTGTCTCAATACAAATGTAAACCCGTCTCAATACACACGTAAACCTGTCTCAATAAACACGCAAACCAGTCTCAATACACATGTAAACCTTTCTCAATACACATGCAAACCAGTCTCAATAAACACGTAAACCAGTCTCAATAAACAGTTAAACCAGTCTCAATAAACACATGATCCTGTCTCAATACACATGTAAACCAGTCTCAATACACATGTAAACCAGTCTCAATAAACACGTAAACCTGTCTCAATACACACACAAACCAGTCTCAATACACACGTAAACCTGTCTCAATACACACGCAAACCAGTCTCAATAAACACGTAAACCAGTCTCAATACACACGTAATCCTGTCTCAATAAACACGTAAACCTGTCTCAATACACACGTAAACCTGTCTCATTACACATGTAAACCCGTCTCAATACACACGTACACCAGTCTCAATACACACGTAAACCAGTCTCAATACACACGTAAACCTGTCTCAATACACATGTAAACATGTCTCAATACACAGGTAAACCAGTCTCAATACACATGTAACACTGTCTCAATACACACGTAAACCTGTCTCAATAAACCAGTCTTAATACACACGTAAACCTGTCTCAATAAACACGTAAACCTGTCTCAATAAACACGTAAACCAGTCTCAATACACACATAAACCAGTCTCAATAAACAGGTAAACCAGTCTCAATAAACACATGATCCTGTCTCAATACACATGTAAACCAGTCTCAATACACACGTAAACCAGTCTCAATAAACACATAAACCTGTCTCAATACACACGCAAACCAGTCTCAATACACACGTAAACCTGTCTCAATACAAAGCAAACCAGTCTCAATAAACACGTAAACCAGTCTCAATACACACGTAAACCAGTCTCAATACACACGTAAACCTGTCTCAATACACATGTAAACCAGTCTCAATACACACGTAACCTGTCTCAATACACATGTAAACCAGTCTCAATACACATATAAATCAGTCTCATTACAAACGTAAATCTGTCTCAATACACATGTAAACCAGTCTCAATACACATGTAAACCAGTCTCAATACACATGTAAACCTGTCTCAATACACATGTAAACATGTCTCAATACACATGTAAACCAGTCTCAATACACATATAAATCAGTCTCATTACAAACGTAAATCTGTCTCAATACACATGTAAACCAGTCTCAATACACATATAAATCAGTCTCATTACAAACGTAAATCTGTCTCAATACACATGTAAACCAGTCTCATTACACATGTAAACCCGTCTCAATACACACATAAACCAGTCTCAATACACACGTAAACCAGTCTCAATACACACGTAAACCTGTCTCAATACACAGGTAAACCTGTCTCAATACACAGGTAAACCTGTCTCAATACACAGGTAAACCTGTCTCAATACACACATAAACCTGTCTCAATACACATGTAAACCTGTCTCAATACACACGTAAACCTGTCTCAATACACACGTAAACCTGTCTCAATACACACATAAACCTGTCTCAATACACATGTAACCCTGTCTCAATACACATGTAAACCAGTCTCAATACACATGTAAACCTGTCTCAATACACACGTAAACCAGTCTCAATACACGTAAACCTGTCTCAATACACACATAAACCTGTCTCAATGCACATGTAAACCTGTCTCAATACACACATAAACCAGTCTCAATACACACATAAACCTGTCTCAATACACATGTAAACATGTCTCAATACACACATAAACCTGTCTCAATACACACGTACACCAGTCTCGTTACACATGTAAACCCGTCTCAATACACACGTAAACCAGTCTCAATACACACGTAAACCAGTCTCAATACACACGTAAACCTGTCTCAATACACACGTACACCAGTCTCATTACACACGTAAACCTGTCTCAATACACATGTAAACCAGTCTCATTACACATGTAAACCAGTCTCAATACACAGGTAAACCAGTCTCAATACACAGCTAAACAAGTCTCAATAAAAACATAAACCTGTCTCAATACACATGTAAACCAGTCTCAATACACACGTAAACCAGTCTCAATAAACATGTAAACCTGTCTCAATACACACACAAACCAGTCTCAATACACATGTAAACCTGTCTCAATACACACGTAAACCTGTCTCAATACACATGTAAACCAGTCTCAATACACATGTAAACCTGTCTCAATACACATGTAAACCTGTCTCAATAAACCAGTCTTAATACACATGTAAACCAGTCTCAATACACAGGTAAACCTGTCTCAATACACACGTAAACCTGTCTCAATAAACACGTAAACCAGTCTCAATACACACGTAAACCAGTCTCAATACACACGTAAACCTGTCTCAATACACAGGTAAACCTGTCTCAATACACAGGTAAACCTGTCTCAATACACAGGTAAACCTGTCTCAATACACACATAAACCTGTCTCAATACACATGTAAACCTGTCTCAATACACACGTAAACCTGTCTCAATACACACGTAAACCTGTCTCAATACACATGTAAACCTGTCTCAATACACATGTAACCCTGTCTCAATACACATGTAAACCAGTCTCAATACACATGTAAACCTGTCTCAATACACACGTAAACCAGTCTCAATACACGTAAACCTGTCTCAATACACACATAAACCTGTCTCAATGCACATGTAAACCTGTCTCAATACACACATAAACCAGTCTCAATACACACATAAACCTGTCTCAATACACATGTAAACATGTCTCAATACACACATAAACCTGTCTCAATACACACGTAAACCAGTCTCATTACACATGTAAACCCGTCTCAATACACACGTAAACCAGTCTCATTACACATGTAAACCTGTCTCAATACACACATAAACCAGTCTCAATACACACATAAACCAGTCTCAATAAACACATAAACCTGTCTCAATACACATGTAAACCTGTCTTAATAAACACATAAACCTGTCTCAATACACACATAAACCTGTCTCAATAAACCTGTCTTAATACACACGTAAACCAGTCTCAATACACACGTAAACCAGTCTCATTACACACGTAAACCTGTCTCAATAAACACATAAACCTGTCTCAATACACACATAAACCTGTCTCAATAAACCTGTCTTAATACACACATAAACCTGTCTCAATAAACACATAAACCTGTCTCAATAAAAAAGTAAACCAGTCTCAATACACACGTAAACCAGTCTCAATACACAAGTAACCCAGTCTCAATACACAGGTAAACCTGTCTCAATACACATGTAAACCTGTCTCAATACACATGTAAACCAATCTCAATACACATATAAATCAGTCTCATTACAAACGTAAATCTGTCTCAATACACATGTAAACCAGTCTCAATACACATGTAAACCAGTCTCAATACACACGTAAACCTGTCTCAATACACATGTAAACCTGTCTCAATACACATGTAAACCAGTCTCAATACACATATAAATCAGTCTCATTACAAACGTAAATCTGTCTCAATACACATGTAAACCAGTCTCAATACACATGTAAACCAGTCTCAATACACATAAACGTCTCATTACAAACGTAAATCTGTCTCAATACACATGTAAACCAGTCTCAATACACATGTAAACCAGTCTCAATACACACGTAAACCTGTCTCAATACACATGTAAACCTGTCTCAATACACATGTAAACCAGTCTCAATACACATATAAATCAGTCTCATTACAAACGTAAACCTGTCTCAATACACATGTAAACCAGTCTCAATACACATTAAACCCGTCTCAATACACACATAAACCAGTCTCAATACACATGTAAACCAGTCTCAATACACACGTAAACCTGTCTCAATACACAGGTAAACCTGTCTCAATACACAGGTAAACCTGTCTCAATACACAGGTAAACCTGTCTCAATACACACATAAACCTGTCTCAATACACATGTAAACCTGTCTCAATACACACGTAAACCTGTCTCAATACACAGTAAACCTGTCTCAATACACACGTAAACCTGTCTCAATACACATGTAAACCTGTCTCAATACACATGTAACCCTGTCTCAATACACATGTAAACCAGTCTCAATACACATGTAAACCTGTCTCAATACACACGTAAACCAGTCTCAATACACGTAAACCTGTCTCAATACACACATAAACCTGTCTCAATGCACATGTAAACCTGTCTCAATACACACATAAACCAGTCTCAATACACACATAAACCTGTCTCAATACACATGTAAACATGTCTCAATACACACATAAACCTGTCTCAATACACACGTAAACCAGTCTCATTACACATGTAAACCCGTCTCAATACACACGTAAACCAGTCTCATTAAACATGTAAACCCGTCTCAATACACACGTAAACCAGTCTCAATACACACGTAAACCAGTCTCAATAAACACATAAACCTGTCTCAATAAACACATAAACCTGTCTCAATACACACATAAACCTGTCTCAATAAACCTGTCTTAATACACACGTAAACCAGTCTCAATACACACGTAAACCAGTCTCATTACACACGTAAACCTGTCTCAATAAACACATAAACCTGTCTCAATACACACATAAACCTGTCTCAATAAACCTGTCTTAATACACACATAAACCTGTCTCAATAAACACATAAACCTGTCTCAATAAAAAAGTAAACCAGTCTCAATACACACGTAAACCAGTCTCAATACACAAGTAACCCAGTCTCAATACACAGGTAAACCTGTCTCAATACACATGTAAACCTGTCTCAATACACATGTAAACCAATCTCAATACACATATAAATCAGTCTCATTACAAACGTAAATCTGTCTCAATACACATGTAAACCAGTCTCAATACACATGTAAACCAGTCTCAATACACACGTAAACCTGTCTCAATACACATGTAAACCTGTCTCAATACACATGTAAACCAGTCTCAATACACATATAAATCAGTCTCATTACAAACGTAAATCTGTCTCAATACACATGTAAACCAGTCTCAATACACATATAAATCAGTCTCATTACAAACGTAAATCTGTCTCAATACACATGTAAACCAGTCTCAATACACAGGTAAACCAGTCTCAATACACACGTAAACCTGTCTCAATACACATGTAAACCTGTCTCAATACACATGTAAACCAGTCTCAATACACATATAAATCAGTCTCATTACAAACGTAAATCTGTCTCAATACACATGTAAACCAGTCTCATTACACATGTAAACCCGTCTCAATACACACATAAACCAGTCTCAATACACAGGTAAACCAGTCTCAATACACACGTAAACCTGTCTCAATACACAGGTAAACCTGTCTCAATACACAGGTAAACCTGTCTCAATACACAGGTAAACCTGTCTCAATACACACATAAACCTGTCTCAATACACATGTAAACCTGTCTCAATACACACGTAAACCTGTCTCAATACACACGTAAACCTGTCTCAATACACACGTAAACCTGTCTCAATACACATGTAAACCTGTCTCAATACACATGTAACCCTGTCTCAATACACATGTAAACCAGTCTCAATACACATGTAAACCTGTCTCAATACACACGTAAACCAGTCTCAATACACGTAAACCTGTCTCAATACACACATAAACCTGTCTCAATGCACATGTAAACCTGTCTCAATACACACATAAACCAGTCTCAATACACACATAAACCTGTCTCAATACACATGTAAACATGTCTCAATACACACATAAACCTGTCTCAATACACACGTAAACCAGTCTCATTACACATGTAAACCCGTCTCAATACACACGTAAACCAGTCTCATTAAACATGTAAACCCGTCTCAATACACACGTAAACCAGTCTCAATACACACGTAAACCAGTCTCAATAAACACATAACCCTGTCTCAATAAACACATAAACCTGTCTCAATACACACATAAACCTGTCTCAATAAACCTGTCTTAATACACACGTAAACCAGTCTCAATACACACGTAAACCAGTCTCATTACACACGTAAACCTGTCTCAATAAACACATAAACCTGTCTCAATACACACATAAACCTGTCTCAATAAACCTGTCTTAATACACACGTAAACCTGTCTCAATAAACACATAAACCTGTCTCAATAAACACGTAAACCAGTCTCAATACACACGTAAACCAGTCTCAATACACACGTAACCCAGTCTCAATACACAGGTAAACCTGTCTCAATACACATGTAAACCTGTCTCAATACACATGTAAACCAGTCTCAATACACATATAAATCAGTCTCATTACAAACGTAAATCTGTCTCAATACACATGTAAACCAGTCTCAATACACATGTAAACCAGTCTCAATACACACGTAAACCTGTCTCAATACACATGTAAACCTGTCTCAATACACATGTAAACCAGTCTCAATACACATATAAATCAGTCTCATTACAAACGTAAATCTGTCTCAATACACATGTAAACCAGTCTCAATACACATATAAATCAGTCTCATTACAAACGTAAATCTGTCTCAATACACATGTAAACCAGTCTCAATACACATGTAAACCAGTCTCAATACACACGTAAACCTGTCTCAATACACAGTAAACCGTCTCAATACACACATGTCTCATTACAAACGTAAATCTGTCTCAATACACATGTAAACCAGTCTCAATACACATATAAATCAGTCTCATTACAAACGTAAATCTGTCTCAATACACATGTAAACCAGTCTCACTACACATGTAAACCCGTCTCAATACACACATAAACCAGTCTCAATACACACGTAAACCAGTCTCAATACACACGTAAACCTGTCTCAATACACAGGTAAACCTGTCTCAATACACAGGTAAACCTGTCTCAATACACAGGTAAACCTGTCTCAATACACAGGTAAACCTGTCTCAATACACACATAAACCTGTCTCAATACACATGTAAACCTGTCTCAATACACACGTAAACCTGTCTCAATACACACGTAAACCTGTCTCAATACACACGTAAACCTGTCTCAATACACATGTAAACCTGTCTCAATACACATGTAACCCTGTCTCAATACACATGTAAACCAGTCTCAATACACATGTAAACCTGTCTCAATACACACGTAAACCAGTCTCAATACACGTAAACCTGTCTCAATACACACATAAACCTGTCTCAATGCACATGTAAACCTGTCTCAATACACACATAAACCAGTCTCAATACACACATAAACCTGTCTCAATACACATGTAAACATGTCTCAATACACACATAAACCTGTCTCAATACACACGTAAACCAGTCTCATTACACATGTAAACCCGTCTCAATACACACGTAAACCAGTCTCATTAAACATGTAAACCCGTCTCAATACACACGTAAACCAGTCTCAATACACACGTAAACCAGTCTCAATAAACACATAAACCTGTCTCAATACACATGTAAACCTGTCTTAATAAACACATAAACCTGTCTCAATACACACATAAACCTGTCTCAATAAACCTGTCTTAATACACACGTAAACCTGTCTCAATAAACACGTAAACCTGTCTCAATAAACAGGTAAACTAGTCTCAATACACACGTAAACCAGTCTCAATACACACGTAACCCAGTCTCAATACACAGGTAAACCTCTCTCAATACAAATGTAAACCCATCTCAATACACACGTAAACCTGTCTCAATAAACACGTAAACCTGTCTCAATAAACACGCAAACCAGTCTCAATACACATGTAAACCTTTCTCAATACACATGCAAACCAGTCTCAATAAACACATGATCCTGTCTCAATACACATGTAAACCAGTCTCAATACACACGTAAACCAGTCTCAATAAACACGTAAACCTGTCTCAATACACACGCAAACCAGTCTCAATACACACGTAAACCTGTCTCAATACAAACGCAAACCAGTCTCAATAAACACGTAAACCAGTCTCAATACACACGTAAACCAGTCTCAATACACACGTAAACCTGTCTCAATACACATGTAAACCAGTCTCAATACACACGTAAACCTGTCTCAATACACATATAAATCAGTCTCATTACAAACGTAAATCTGTCTCAATACACATGTAAACCAGTCTCAATACACATGTAAACCAGTCTCAATACACACGTAAACCTGTCTCAATACACATGTAAACCTGTCTCAATACACATGTAAACCAGTCTCAATACACATATAAATCAGTCTCATTACAAACGTAAATCTGTCTCAATACACATGTAAACCAGTCTCAATACACATATAAATCAGTCTCATTACAAACGTAAATCTGTCTCAATACACATGTAAACCAGTCTCATTACACATGTAAACCGGTCTCAATACACACATAAACCGGTCTCAATACACACGTAAACCAGTCTCAATACACACGTAAACCTGTCTCAATACACAGGTAAACCTGTCTCAATACACACGTAAACCTGTCTCAATACACAGGTAAACCTGTCTCAATACACACATAAACCTGTCTCAATACACATGTAAACCAGTCTTATTACAAAAGTAAACCAGTCTCAATACACATGTAAACCAGTCTCAATACACAGGTAAACCTGTCTCAATACACATGTAAACCTGTCTCATTACAAACGTAAACCAGTCTCAATACACATGTAAACTAGTCTCAATAAACCAGTCTTAATACACATGTAAACCAGTCTCAATACACAGGTAAACCTGTCTCAATACATACGTAAACCTGTCTCAATAAACACGTAAACAAGTCTCAATACACACGTAAACCAGTCTCAATACACAGGTAAACCAGTCTCAATACACAGGTAAACCAGTCTCAATATACAGGTAAACCAGTCTCAATACACACGTAAACCTGTCTCAATAAACACGTAAACCTGTCTCAATACACACGTAAACCAGTCGCAATACACACGTAAACCTGTCTCATTACACACAAAAACCAGTCTAAATACACATGTAAACCAGTCTCATTACACACGTAAACCTGTCTCAATACACACGTAAACCTGTCTCAATAAACCAGTCTTAATACACACGTAAACCTGTCTCAATAAACACGTAAACCTGTCTCAATAAACACGTAAACCAGTCTCAATACACACGTAAACCAGTCTCAATACACAGGTAACCAGTCTCAATACACAGGTAAACCTGTCTCAATACAAATGTAAACCCGTCTCAATACACACGTAAACCTGTCTCAATAAACACGTAAACCTGTCTCAATAAACACGCAAACCAGTCTCAATACACATGTAAACCTGTCTCAATACACATGCAAACCAGTCTCAATAAACACGTAAACCAGTCTCAATACACACGTAAACCAGTCTCAATACACATGGAAACCAGTCTCAATACACAGGTAAACCTGTCTCAATACACACGTAAACCTGTCTCAATACACATGTAAACCTGTCTCAATACACATGTAAACCAGTCTCAATACACATATAAATCAGTCTCATTGCAAATGTAAATCTGTCTCAATACACATGTAAACCAGTCTCAATACACATGTAAACCTGTCTCAATACACATGTAAACAAGTCTCAATACACATATAAATCAGTCTCATTGCAAATGTAAATCTGTCTCAATACACATGTAAACCAGTCTCAATACACATGTAAACCAGTCTCAATACATAACGTCTCAAACATGTAAACCAGTCTCAATACACATGTAAACCTGTCTCAATACACATGTAAACCTGTCTCAATAAACACGTAAACCAGTCTCAATACACACGTAAACCAGTCTCAATACACATGTAAACCAGTCTCAATACACAAGTAAACCTGTCTCAATACAAATGTAAACCCGTCTCAATACACACGTAAACCTGTCTCAATAAACACGTAAACCTGTCTCAATAAACACGCAAACCAGTCTCAATACACATGTAAACCTGTCTCAATACACATGCAAACCAGTCTCAATAAACACGTAAACCAGTCTCAATACACACGTAAACCAGTCTCAATACACATGGAAACCAGTCTCAATACACAGGTAAACCTGTCTCAATACACACGTAAACCTGTCTCAATACACATGTAAACCTGTCTCAATACACATGTAAACCAGTCTCAATACACATATAAATCAGTCTCATTGCAAATGTAAATCTGTCTCAATACACATGTAAACCAGTCTCAATACACATGTAAACCAGTCTCAATACACACGTAAACCTGTCTCATTACACAAGTAAACCTGTCTCAATTCACATGTAAACAAGTCTCAATACACATGTAAACCAGTCTCAATACACACGTAAACCTGTCTCAATACACATGTAAACCTGTCTCAATACACATGTAAACCAGTCTCAATACACATATAAATCAGTCTCATTACAAACGTAAATCTGTCTCAATACACATGTAAACCTGTCTCAATACACATGTAAACCAGTCTCAATACACATATAAATCAGTCTCATTACAAACGTAAATCTGTCTCAATACACATGTAAACCAGTCTCAATACACATATAAATCAGTCTCATTACAAACGTAAATCTGTCTCAATACACATGTAAACCAGTCTCATTACACATGTAAACCGGTCTCAATACACACATAAACTGGTCTCAATACACACGTAAACCAGTCTCAATACACACGTAAACCTGTCTCAATACACAGGTAAACCTGTCTCAATACACACGTAAACCTGTCTCAATACACAGGTAAACCTGTCTCAATACACACATAAACCTGTCTCAATACACATGTAAACCAGTCTCATTACAAAAGTAAACCAGTCTCAATACACACATAAACCAGTCTCAATACACATGTAAACCAGTCTCAATACACAGGTAAACCTGTCTCAATACACATGTAAACGTGTCTCATTACAAACGTAAACCAGTCTCAATGTACAGGTAAACCATTCTCAATACACACGTAAACCTGTCTCAATAAACACGTAAACCTGTCTCAATACACACGTAAACCAGTCGCAATACACACGTAAACCTGTCTCATTACACACATAAACCAGTCTAAATACACATGTAAACCAGTCTCATTACACAGGTAAACCTGTCTCAATACACACGTAAACCTGTCTCAATAAACCAGTCTTAATACACACGTAAACCTGTCTCAATAAACACGTAAACCTGTCTCAATAAACACGTAAACCAGTCTCAATACACATGTAAACCAGTCTCAATACACACATAAACCTGTCTCATTACACAAGTAAACCTGTCTCAATTCACCTGTAAACAAGTCTCAATACACATATAAATCAGTCTCATTACACACGTAAACCTTTCTCAATACACAGGTAAACCTGTCTCAATACACACGTAAACCTGTCTCAATACACTGGTAAACCTGTCTCAATACACACATAAACCTGTCTCAATACACATGTAAACCTGTCTCAATACACACGTAAACCTGTCTCAATAAACACATAAACCAGTCTCAATACACACGTAAACCAGTCTTCAATACACACGTAAACCAGTCTCAATACACAGGTAAACCTGTCTCAATACAAATGTAAACCCGTCTCAATACACACGTAAACCTGTCTCAATAAACACGTAAACCTGTCTCAATAAACATGCAAACCAGTCTCAATACACATGTAAACCTGTCTCAATACACATGCAAACCAGTCTCAATAAACAGGTAAACCAGTCTCAATACACACGTAAACCAGTCTCAATACACACGTAAACCAGTCTCAATACACACGGAAACCAGTCACAATACACAGGTAAACCTGTCTCAATACACACATAAACCTGTCTCAATACACATGTAAACCTGTCTCAATACACATGTAAACAAGTCTCAATACACATATAAATCAGTCTCATTACAAATGTAAATCTGTCTCAATACACATGTAAACCAGTCTCAATACACATGTAAACCAGTCTCAATACACACGTAAACCTGTCTCATTACACATGTAAACCTGTCTCAATACACATGTAAACAAGTCTCAATACACATATAAATCAGTCTCATTACACACGTAAACCTTTCTCAATACACATGTAAACCTGTCTCAATACACACGTAAATCAGTCTCAATACACACGTAAACCTGTCTCAATACACACATAAACCTGTCTCAATACACATGTAAACCTGTCTCAATACACACATAAACCAGTCTCAATACACACATAAACCTGTCTCAATACACATGTAAACATGTCTCAATACACACATAAACCTGTCTCAATACACAGGTAAACCAGTCTCAATACACAGGTAAACAAGTCTCAATAAAAACATAAACCTGTCTCAATACACACGTAAACCTGTCTCAATACACATGTAAACCTGTCTCAATTCACATGTAAACCTGTCTCAATACACATGTAAACCAGTCTCAATACACATATAAATCAGTCTCATTACAAATGTAAATCTGTCTCAATACACATGTAAACCAGTCTCAATACACATGTAAACCAGTCTCAATACACACGTAAACCTGTCTCATTACACATGTAAACCTGTCTCAATTCACATGTAAACAAGTCTCAATACACATATAAATCAGTCTCATTACACACGTAAACCTTTCTCAATACACAGGTAAACCTGTCTCAATACACACGTAAACCTGTCTCAATACACTGGTAAACCTGTCTCGATACACACATAAACCTGTCTCAATACACATGTAAACCTGTCTCAATACACAAGTAAACCTGTCTCAATAAACACGTAAACCAGTCTCAATACACACGTAAACCAGTCTCAATACACACGTAAACCTGTCTCATTACACATGTAAACCTGTCTCAATTCACATGTAAACCTGTCTCAATACACATGTAAACCAGTCTCAATACAAATATAAATCAGTCTCATTACAAATGTAAATCTGTCTCAATACACATGTAAACCAGTCTCAATACACATGTAAACCAGTCTCAATACACACGTAATCCTGTCTCATTACACATGTAAACCTGTCTCAATTCACATGTAAACAAGTCTCAATACACATATAAATCAGTCTCATTACACACGTAAACCTTTCTCAATACACAGGTAAACATGTCTCAATACAAACGTAAACCTGTCTCAATACACTGGTAAACCTGTCTCGATACACACATAAACCTGTCTCAATACACATGTAAACCTGTCTCAATACACACGTAAACCTGTCTCAATAAACACGTAAACCAGTCTCAATACACACGTAAACCAAGTCTCAATACACATGTAAACCTGTCTCAATACACATGTAAACCTGTCTCAATAAAACGTAAACCAGTCTCAATACACACGTAAACCAGTCTCAATACACATGTAAACCAGTCTCAATACCAGGTAAACCTGTCTCAATACAAATGTAAACCCGTCTCAATACACATAAACCTGTCTCAATAAACACGTAAACCTGTCTCAATAAACACGCAAACCAGTCTCAATACACATGTAAACCTGTCTCAATACACATGCAAACCAGTCTCAATAAACACGTAAACCAGTCTCAATACACACGTAAACCAGTCTCAATACACATGGAAACCAGTCTCAATACACAGGTAAACCTGTCTCAATACACACGTAAACCTGTCTCAATACACATGTAAACCTGTCTCAATACACATGTAAACCAGTCTCAATACACATATAAATCAGTCTCATTGCAAATGTAAATCTGTCTCAATACACATGTAAACCAGTCTCAATACACATGTAAACCAGTCTCAATACACACGTAAACCTGTCTCATTACACAAGTAAACCTGTCTCAATTCACATGTAAACAAGTCTCAATACACATGTAAACCAGTCTCAATACACACGTAAACCTGTCTCAATACACATGTAAACCTGTCTCAATACACATGTAAACCAGTCTCAATACACATATAAATCAGTCTCATTACAAAGTAAATCGTCTCAATACACATGTAAACCAGTCTCAATACACAGGTTTCTACACAAAACCTGTCTCAATACACATGTAAACCTGTCTCAATACACATGTAAACCAGTCTCAATACACATATAAATCAGTCTCATTACAAACGTAAATCTGTCTCAATACACATGTAAACCAGTCTCAATACACATATAAATCAGTCTCATTACAAACGTAAACTGTCTCAATACACATGTAAACCAGTCTCATTACACATGTAAACCGGTCTCAATACACACATAAACTGGTCTCAATACACACGTAAACCAGTCTCAATACACACGTAAACCTGTCTCAATACACAGGTAAACCTGTCTCAATACACACGTAAACCTGTCTCAATACACAGGTAAACCTGTCTCAATACACACATAAACCTGTCTCAATACACATGTAAACCAGTCTCATTACAAAAGTAAACCAGTCTCAATACACACATAAACCAGTCTCAATACACATGTAAACCAGTCTCAATACACAGGTAAACCTGTCTCAATACACATGTAAACGTGTCTCATTACAAACGTAAACCAGTCTCAATGTACAGGTAAACCATTCTCAATACACACGTAAACCTGTCTCAATAAACACGTAAACCTGTCTCAATACACACGTAAACCAGTCGCAATACACACGTAAACCTGTCTCATTACACACATAAACCAGTCTAAATACACATGTAAACCAGTCTCATTACACAGGTAAACCTGTCTCAATACACACGTAAACCTGTCTCAATAAACCAGTCTTAATACACACGTAAACCTGTCTCAATAAACACGTAAACCTGTCTCAATAAACACGTAAACCAGTCTCAATACACATGTAAACCAGTCTCAATACACACATAAACCTGTCTCATTACACAAGTAAACCTGTCTCAATTCACCTGTAAACAAGTCTCAATACACATATAAATCAGTCTCATTACACACGTAAACCTTTCTCAATACACAGGTAAACCTGTCTCAATACACACGTAAACCTGTCTCAATACACTGGTAAACCTGTCTCAATACACACATAAACCTGTCTCAATACACATGTAAACCTGTCTCAATACACACGTAAACCTGTCTCAATAAACACATAAACCAGTCTCAATACACACGTAAACCAGTCTTCAATACACACGTAAACCAGTCTCAATACACAGGTAAACCTGTCTCAATACAAATGTAAACCCGTCTCAATACACACGTAAACCTGTCTCAATAAACACGTAAACCTGTCTCAATAAAAATGCAAACCAGTCTCAATACACATGTAAACCTGTCTCAATACACATGCAAACCAGTCTCAATAAACAGGTAAACCAGTCTCAATACACACGTAAACCAGTCTCAATACACACGTAAACCAGTCTCAATACACACGGAAACCAGTCACAATACACAGGTAAACATGTCTCAATACACACATAAACCTGTCTCAATACACATGTAAACCTGTCTCAATACACATGTAAACAAGTCTCAATACACATATAAATCAGTCTCATTACAAATGTAAATCTGTCTCAATACACATGTAAACCAGTCTCAATACAATGTAAACAGTCTCAATACCACGTAAACCGTCTCATACACATGTAAACCTGTCTCAATACAATGTCAACAAAGTCTCAATACACATATTAATCAGTCTCATTACAACGTAACCCTTCTCAATCAAGGTAACCTGTCTAAACAATGGAAACCAGTCTCAATACACAGGTAAACCTGTCTCAATACACACGTAAACCTGTCTCAATACACAGTAAACCTGTCTCATTACACATGTAAACCTGTCTCAATTCACATGTAAACCTGTCTCAATACACATGTAAACCAGTCTCAATACACATATAAATCAGTCTCATTACAAATGTAAATCTGTCTCAATACACATGTAAACCAGTCTCAACACACATGTAAACCAGTCTCAATACACACGTAAACCTGTCTCATTACACAAGTAAACCTGTCTCAATTCACATGTAAACAAGTCTCAATACACATATAAACCAGTCTCAATACACACGTAAACCTTTCTCAATACACATGTAAACCTGTCTCAATACACACGTAAACCAGTCTCAATACACTGGTAAACCTGTCTCGATACACACATAAACCTGTCTCAATACACATGTAAACCTGTCTCAATACACAAGTAAACCTGTCTCAATAAACACGTAAACCAGTCTCAATACACACGTAAACCAGTCTCAATACACACGTAAACCTGTCTCATTACACATGCAAACCTGTCTCAATTCACATGTAAACCTGTCTCAATACACATGTAAACCAGTCTCAATACAAATATAAATCAGTCTCATTACAAATGTAAATCTGTCAATAACCATGAAAACAGTTCAATACACCTGTTAAACCGTCAATACACACGTCTCCTGTTTCTCATTACAAATGTAAACTGGTATCAATAAAATGTAAACAGGACATACACAGAAATCAGTCTCAGTACACAGTAAACCTTTCTTCTGTAACACAGGTTAAAATGTCCCTCAATACACACACAACCTGTCCTCAAGAACATCGGTAAACTGTCTCAATACACCCGTAAAACTGTCTCAATAAAACGTAAAACCAGTCTTCAAACACACTAAACAGGTCAGACACATGTAAACCAGTCTCAATACACAGGTAAACCTGTCTCAATACAAATGTAAACCCGTCTCAATACACACGTAAACCTGTCTCAATAAACACGTAAACCTGTCTCAATAAACACGCAAACCAGTCTCAATACACATGTAAACCTGTCTCAATAAACTCGTAAACCAGTCTCAATACACACGTAAACCAGT
>CM026389.1:27466343-27525603 GCA_014843695.1 Archivesica marissinica
TGTATGTATGTATGTATGTATGTATGTATGTATGACATGTATAATGTAGCGAGACAAGACTTGTATGATCACATGTTCCTTTGTTACTTGGTATTTTAAGTATATTGAACATACCGACCTTTGATCATCATCTGGTATTGAAAATAATAACTATGGTATGCTATATCACAGGAACTTGAAATTTTATCCATAAGCCACCAAAGGTCTCGTACCTCTATCCTAGGACACCCCCCCTATCTTTTTTTTAATAGAGGTGTAACAGTTACCCACGTAACAAGGTATAACAGTTACTCACATAACAAGGTGTAACAGTGACCCATGTAACAGTGACCCACATAACAAGGTATAACAGTGACCCATGTAACAAGGTGTAACAGTGACCCACATAACAAGGTGTAACAGTGACCCACATAACAAGGTGTAACAGTGACCCACATAACAAGGTGTAACAGTGACCCATGTAACAAGGTGTAACAGTGACCCACATAACAAGGTGTAACAGTGACCCATGTAACAAGGTGTAACAGTGACCCACATAACAAGGTGTAACAGTGACCCACATAACAAGGTGTAACAGTGACCCACATAACAAGGTGTAACAGTGACCCATGTAACAAGGTGTAACAGTGACCCACATAACAAGGTGTAACAGTGACCCACATAACAAGGTGTAACAGTGACCCACATAACAAGGTGTAACAGTGACCCACATAACAAGGTGTAACAGTGACCCACATAACAAGGTGTAACAGTGACCCACATAACAAGGTGTAACAGTGACCCACATAACAAGGTGTAACAGTGACCCACATAACAAGGTGTAACAGTGACCCACATAACAAGGTGTAACAGTGACCCACATAACAAGGTGTAACAGTGACCCACATAACAAGGTGTAACAGTGACCCACATAACAAGGTGTAACAGTGACCCACATAACAAGGTGTAACAGTAACCCACATAACAAGGTGTAACAGTGACCCACATAACAAGGTATAACAGTGGCCCACATAACAAGGTGTAACAGTGACCCACATAACAAGGTGTAACAGTGACCCACATAACAAGGTGTAACAGTGACCCACATAACAAGGTATAACAGTGACCCACATAACAAGGTGTAACAGTGACCCACATAACAAGGTATAACAGTGACTCACATAACAAGGTGTAACAGTGACCCACATAACAAGGTGTAACAGTGACCCACATAACAAGGCGTAACAGTGACCCACATAACAAGGTGTAACAGTGACCCACATAACAAGGCGTAACAGTGACCCACATAACAAGGTGTAACAGTGACCCACATAACAAGGTGTAACAGTGACCCACATAACAAGGCATAACAGTGACCCACATAACAAGGCGTAACAGTGACCCACATAACAAGGTGTAACAGTGACCCACATAACAAGGTATAACAGTGACCCACATAACAAGGTGTAACAGTGACCCACATAACAAGGTATAACAGTGACCCACATAACAAGGCGTAACAGTGACCCACATAACAAGGTGTAACAGTGACCCACATAACAAGGTGTAACAGTGACCCACATAACAAGGTGTAACAGTGACCCACATAACATGGTATAACAGTGACCCACATAACAAGGTGTAACAGTTACCCATGTAACAAGGTGTAACAGCCCAAATTAAACTAACATTTAATTTTGTACTTTATTACACATTCAGGTTTGGAATCAATGGCATCTGGGAGCAGCAAGACATTTCCAGGAAACATTGGTATATTTACACCAGATATTCCAGGCTATGCAGCATTTATTGTCAACATCGACTTCCCAAGTGAACCAACTAACACTCGTAATGCAGCAAAAGAAGACATCGGAAATCTACAAACTGTGTTTATCAGCACACTAGGATTAAAATGGATAAACAATCATCAGAGAGAACATGAGAATCTATCCCTCAGCCAATGGGATCATCGTAAAGGGGAGGGCACTCCTAGTACGGATGCATGTGACAAATGTTTGCGATGTCGTATAGCAAAGTTGGATCACTCCAAATCTAAATGTTTCGTCCTCGCAATCAGCTCACATGGTCGAGAGCTGACAGAGACTGAGATAATATTTTCCGACGGCGGAAGTCTATTTCTCAGTGAGGTATTTCAGGCATTAAATGACGACAATTGTCCGTCGCTGAGAGGAAAGCCTCGCATCATCATCTTACAAGTCTGCCGTTCCAATTTTATAGATAAGGGTAAGTGGTACGGGAGGTACATCAGAATTAGTAATACATGCATGTAGTATTTTATACAAATTTATTTGAGCTTGATTGCGAAACAAGTTCTTACAAGTTAAATTAATATCGAGAGAGAGATCATTCTACGAGGGAGAGAGAAGAGGCAATGTGGAATTTAAATGCCTTTGCCAAAGGGCACAATCGTAACGGCTACAGCAGGGGGCAAACTCCGGGTCTTTCGCACCTGAAGCGATGGTAGATATAAATATAAATTATGGTAGATATAATTATAGAATACATAAATTATGGTAGATATAATTATAGAATACATAAATTATGGTAAATATAATTATAGAATACATAAATTATGGTAGATATAATTAAAGAATACATAAATTATGGTAAATATAATTATAGAATACATAAATTATGGTAGATATAATTATAGAATACATAAATTATGGTACATATAATTATAGAATACATAACTTATGGTAGATATAATAATAGAATACATAAATGATCGTACATATAATTATAGAATACATAAATTATGGTAAATATAATTATAGAATACATAAATTATGGTAGATATAATTATAGAATACATAAATTATGGTACATATAATTATAGAATACATAACTTATGGTAGATATAATAATAGAATACATAAATGATCGTACATATAATTATAGAATACATAAATTATACTAGACAATCCTATCTCTTTTCTTCAGAACTTGTCAACAAAATGCAAGATCGAGGAGTATCAATCAATACTCTGATGAAAGCGCCGGTGTCTGAACAAGGTATGGTAATCATACACCGTAGCTATATTACACATGTAAACCAGTCTCATTACAATTGTAAACCTGTCTCAATACACACGTACACCTGTCTCAATAAACACGTAAACCAGTCTCAATACACATGTAAACCAGTCTCAATACACACGTAAACCTGTCTCATTACACACATAAACCAGTCTCAATACACATGTAAACCAGTCTCATTACACACGTAAACCTGTCTCAATACACACGTAAACCTGTCTCAATAAACACATAAACCTGTCTCAATACACACGTAAACCTGTCTCAATAAACCAGTCTTAATACACACGTAAACCTGTCTCAATAAACACGTAAACCTGTCTCAATAAACACGTAAACCAGTCTCAATACACACGTAAACCAGTCTCAATACACACGTAAACCAGTCTCAATACACAGGTAAACCTGTCTCAATACAAATGTAAACCCGTCTCAATACACACGTAAACCTGTCTCAATAAACACGTAAACCTGTCTCAATAAACACGCAAACCAGTCTCAATACACATGTAAACCTGTCTCAATACATATGCAAACCAGTCTCAATAAACACGTAAACCAGTCTCAATACACACGTAAACCAGTCTCAATACACACGTAAACCAGTCTCAATACACACGTAAACCTGTCTCAATAAACACGTAAACCTGTCTCAATAAACACGCAAACCAGTCTTAATAAACATGTAAACCTGTCTCAATACACATGCAAACCAGTCTCAATAAACAGGTAAACCAATCTCAATAAACACATGATCCTGTCTCAATACACATGTAAACCAGTCTCAATACACACGTAAACCAGTCTCAATAAACAGGTAAACCTGTCTCAATACACACGCAAACCAGTCTCAATACACACGTAAACCTGTCTCAATACACACGCAAACCAGTCTCAATAAACACATAAACCAGTCTCAATACACTCATAAACCTGTCTCAATAAACACGTAAACCTGTCTCAATACACAGGTAAACCTGTCTCATTACACATGTAAACCCGTCTCAATACACACGTACACCAGTCTCAATACACACGTAAACCAGTCTCAATACACACGTAAACCTGTCTCAATACACAGGTAAACCTGTCTCAATACACATGTAAACCAGTCTCAATACACATGTAAACCTGTCTCAATACACATGTAAACCTGTCTCAATAAACACGTAAACCTGTCTCAATACATAGGTAAACCAGTCTCAATAAACACATAAACCTGTCTCAATACACATGTAAACCAGTCTCAATAAACACATAAACCTGTCTCAATACACATGTAAACCAGTCTCAATACACACGTAAACCTGTCTCATTACACATGTAAACCTGTCTCAATACACATGTAAACCAGTCTCAATACACACGTAAACCTGTCTCATTACACATGTAAACCTGTCTCAATACACATGTAAACCAGTCTTAATACACACGCAAACCAGTCTCATTACACACGTAAACCAGTCACATTACACATGTAAACCTGTCTCATTACACACGTAAACCTGTCTCAATACACATGTAAACCAGTCTCATTACAAACGTAAACCAGTCTCAATACACACATAAACCAGTCTCAATACACATGCAAACTAGTCTCAATACACAGGTAAACCTGTCTCATTACAAACGTACACCAGTCTCAATACACATGTAAACCAGTCTCAATAAACCAGTCTTAATACACATGTAAACCAGTCTCAATACACAGGTAAACCTGTCTCAATACACACGTAAACCTGTCTCAATAAACACGTAAACCAGTCTCAATACACACATAAACCAGTCTCAATACACACGTAAACCAGTCTCATTACACACGTAAACCTGTCTCAATAAACACATAAACCTGTCTCAATACACACATAAACCTGTCTCAATAAACCTGTCTTAATAGACACGTAATCCTGTCTCAATAAACACGTAAACCTGTCTCAATAAACACGTAAACCAGTCTCAATACACACGTAAACCAGTCTCAATACACACGTATCCCAGTCTCAATACACAGGTAAACCTGTCTCAATACAAATGTAAACCCGTCTCAATACACACGTAAATCTGTCTCAATAAACACGTAAACCTGTCTCAATAAACACGCAAACCAGTCTCAATACACATGTAAACCTTTCTCAATACACATGCAAACCAGTCTCAATAAACACGTAAACCAGTCTCAATAAACAGTTAAACCAGTCTCAATAAACACATGATCCTGTCTCAATACACATGTAAACCAGTCTCAATACACATGTAAACCAGTCTCAATAAACCTGTCTTAATACACACGTAATCCTGTCTCAATAAACACGTAAACCTGTCTCAATAAACACGTAAACCAGTCTCAATACACACGTAAACCAGTCTCAATACACACGTAACCCAGTCTCAATACACAGGTAAACCTGTCTCAATACAAATGTAAACCCGTCTATATACACACGTAAATCTGTCTCAATAAACACGTAAACCTGTCTCAATAAACACGCAAACCAGTCTCAATACACATGTAAACCTTTCTCAATACACATGCAAACCAGTCTCAATAAACACGTAAACCAGTCTCAATAAACAGTTAAACCAGTCTCAATAAACACATGATCCTGTCTCAATACACATGTAAACCAGTCTCAATACACATGTAAACCAGTCTCAATAAACACGTAAACCTGTCTCAATAAACACGTAAACCAGTCTCAATACACACGTAAACCAGTCTCAATAAACAGGTAAACCAGTCTCAATAAACACATGATCCTGTCTCAATACACATGTAAACCTGTCTCAATACACAGGTAAACCAGTCTCAATACACATGTAACACTGTCTCAATACACACGTAAACCTGTCTCAATAAACCAGTCTTAATACACACGTAAACCTGTCTCAATAAACACGTAAACCTGTCTCAATAAACACGTAAACCAGTCTTAATACACACGTAAACCTGTCTCAATAAACAAGTAAACCTGTCTCAATAAACACGTAAACCAGTCTCAATACACACGTAAACCAGTCTCAATAAACAGGTAAACCAGTCTCAATAAACACATGATCCTGTCTCAATACACATGTAAACCAGTCTCAATACACACGTAAACCAGTCTCAATAAACACGTAAACCTGTCTCAATACACACGCAAACCAGTCTCAATACACACGTAAACCTGTCTCAATACAAACGCAAACCAGTCTCAATAAACACGTAAACCAGTCTCAATACACACGTAAACCAGTCTCAATACACACGTAAACCTGTCTCAATACACATGTAAACCAGTCTCAATACACACGTAAACCTGTCTCAATACACATGTAAACCTGTCTCAATACACATGTAAACCAGTCTCAATACACATATAAATCAGTCTCATTACAAACGTAAATCTGTCTCAATACACATGTAAACCAGTCTCAATACACATGTAAACCAGTCTCAATACACATGTAAACCTGTCTCAATACACATGTAAACCTGTCTCAATACACATGTAAACCAGTCTCAATACACATATAAATCAGTCTCATTACAAACGTAAATCTGTCCCAATACACATGTAAACCAGTCTCAATACACATATAAATCAGTCTCATTACAAACGTAAATCTGTCTCAATACACATGTAAACCTGTCTCAATACACAGGTAAACCAGTCTCAATACACACGTAAACCTGTCTCAATAAACCAGTCTTAATACACACGTAAACCTGTCTCAATAAACACGTAAACCTGTCTCAATAAACACGTAAACCAGTCTCAATACACAAGTAAACCAGTCTCAATAAACAGGTAAACCAGTCTCAATAAACACATGATCCTGTCTCAATACACATGTAAACCAGTCTCAATACACACGTAAACCAGTCTCAATAAACACGTAAACCTGTCTCAATACACACGCAAACCAGTCTCAATACACACGTAAACCTGTCTCAATACAAACGCAAACCAGTCTCAATAAACATGTAAACCAGTCTCAATACACACGTAAACCAGTCTCAATACACACGTAAACCTGTCTCAATACACATGTAAACCAGTCTCAATACACACGTAAACCTGTCTCAATACACATATAAATCAGTATCATTACAAACGTAAATCTGTCTCAACACACATGTAAACCAGTCTCAATACACATATAAATCAGTCTCATTACAAACGTAAATCTGTCTCAATACACATGTAAACCAGTCTCATTACACATGTAAACCCGTCTCAATACACACATAAACCAGTCTCAATACACATGTAAACCAGTCTCAATACACACGTACACCTGTCTCAATACACAGGTAAACATGTCTCAATACACAGGTAAACCTGTCTCAATACACAGGTAAACCTGTCTCAATACACACATAAACCTGTCTCAATACACACGTAAACCTGTCTCAATACACACGTAAACCTGTCTCAATACACATGTAAACCTGTCTCAATACACATGTAACCCTGTCTCAATACACACGTAAACCAGTCTCAATACACACGTAAACCAGTCTCAATACACAGGTAAACCTGTCTCAATACAAATGTAAACCCGTCTCAATACACACGTAAACCTGTCTCAATAAACACGTAAACCTGTCTCAATAAACACGCAAACCAGTCTCAATACACATGTAAACCTGTCTCAATAAACACGTAAACCAGTCTCAATACACACGTAAACCAGTCTCAATACACAGGTAAACCAGTCTCAATACACACGTAAACCAGTCTCAATACACACGTAAACCTGTCTCAATAAACACGTAAACCTGTCTCAATAAACACGCAAACCAGTCTTAATAAACATGTAAACCTGTCTCAATACACATGTAAACCAGTCTCAATACACATGTAAACCTGTCTCAATACACACGTAAACCAGTCTCAATACATGTAAACCTGTCTCAATACACACATAAACCTGTCTCAATGCACATGTAAACCTGTCTCAATACACACATAAACCAGTCTCAATACACACATAAACCTGTCTCAATACACATGTAAACATGTCTTAATACACACATAAACCTGTCTCAATACACACGTAAACCAGTCTCATTACACATGTAAACCCGTCTCAATACACACGTAAACCAGTCTCAATACACACGTAAACCAGTCTCAATACACACGTAAACCTGTCTCAATACACATGTAAACCAGTCTCATTACACACGTAAACCAGTCTCAATACACAGGTAAACCAGTCTCAATACACAGCTAAACAAGTCTCAATAAAAACATAAACCTGTCTCAATACACATGTAAACCAGTCTCAATACACACGTAAACCAGTCTCAATAAACACGTAAACCTGTCTCAATAAACACGTAAACCAGTCTCAATACACACGTAAACCTGTCTCAATACACACGTAAACCCGTCTCAATACACACGTAAACCTGTCTCATTACACATGTAAACCCGTCTCAATACACACGTACACCAGTCTCAATACACACGTAAACCAGTCTCAATACACACGTAAACCTGTCTCAATACACATGTAAACCTGTCTCAATACACAGGTAAACCAGTCTCAATACACATGTAACCCTGTCTCAATACACACGTAAACCTGTCTCAATAAACCAGTCTTAATACACACGTAAACCTGTCTCAATAAACACGTAAACCTGTCTCAATAAACACGTAAACCAGTCTCAATACACACGTAAACCAGTCTCAATAAACAGGTAAACCAGTCTCAATAAACACATGATCCTGTCTCAATACACATGTAAACCAGTCTCAATACACACGTAAACCAGTCTCAATAAACACGTAAACCTGTCTCAATACACACGTAAACCAGTCTCAATACACACGTAAACCTGTCTCAATACAAAGCAAACCAGTCTCAATAAACACGTAAACCAGTCTCAATACACACGTAAACCAGTCTCAATACACACGTAAACCTGTCTCAATACACATGTAAACCAGTCTCAATACACACGTAAACCTGTCTCAATACACATGTAAACCAGTCTCAATACACATATAAATCAGTCTCATTACAAACGTAAATCTGTCTCAATACACATGTAAACCAGTCTCAATACACATGTAAACCAGTCTCAATACACACGTAAACCTGTCTCAATACACATGTAAACCTGTCTCAATACACATGTAAACCAGTCTCAAACACATATAAATCAGTCTCATTACAAACGTAAATCTGTCTCAATACACATGTAACCAGTCTCAATACACATAAATCAGTCTCATACAAACGTAAATCTGTCTCAATACACATGTAAACCAGTCTCAATACACATGTAACCAGTCTCAATACACACGTAAACCTGTCTCAATACACACGTAAACCTGTCTCAATAACAGTAAACCTGTCTCAATAACACGTAAACCGTCTCAATACACAGTAAAGTCTCAATACACACGTAAACCTGTCTCAATAAACAAACCGTCTCAATACACATGTAAACCAGTCTCAATACACACGTAAACCAGTCTCAATACACACGTAAACCTGTCTCAATACACATGTAAACCAGTCTCAATACACACGTAAACCTGTCTCAATACACATGTAAACCAGTCTCAATACACACGTAAACCTGTCTCAATACACATGTAAACCAGTCTCAATACACATGTAAACCAGTCTCAATACACACGTAAACCTGTCTCAATACACATGTAAACCAGTCTCAATACACATGTAAACCAGTCTCAATACACACGTAAACCAGTCTCAATACACACGTAAACCTGTCTCAATACACACGTAAACCAGTCTCAATACACACGTAAACCAGTCTCAATACACAGGTAAACCAGTCTCAATAAACACATGAACCTGTCTCAATACACATGTAAACCAGTCTCAATACACACGTAAACCAGTCTCAATACACACGTAAACCTGTCTCAATACACACGTAAACCAGTCTCAATACACACGTAAACCTGTCTCAATACACACGTAAACCAGTCTCAATACACACGTAAACCAGTCTCAATACACACGTAAACCAGTCTCAATACACACGTAAACCTGTCTCAATACACATGTAAACCAGTCTCAATACACACGTAAACCTGTCTCAATACACATATAAATCAGTCTCATTACAAACGTAAACCTGTCTCAATACACATGTAAACCAGTCTCAATACACACGTAAACCAGTCTCAATACACACGTAAACCTGTCTCAATACACAGGTAAACCTGTCTCAATACACACATAAACCTGTCTCAATACACATGTAAACCTGTCTCAATACACACGTAAACCTGTCTCAATACACACGTAAACCTGTCTCAATACACATGTAAACCTGTCTCAATACACATGTAACCCTGTCTCAATACACATGTAAACCAGTCTCAATACACATGTAAACCTGTCTCAATACACACGTAAACCAGTCTCAATACATGTAAACCTGTCTCAATACACACATAAACCTGTCTCAATGCACATGTAAACCTGTCTCAATACACACATAAACCAGTCTCAATACACACATAAACCTGTCTCAATACACATGTAAACATGTCTTAATACACACATAAACCTGTCTCAATACACACGTAAACCAGTCTCATTACACATGTAAACCCGTCTCAATACACACGTAAACCAGTCTCAATACACACGTAAACCAGTCTCAATACACATGTAAACCTGTCTCAATACACATGTAAACCAGTCTCATTACACACGTAAACCAGTCTCAATACACAGGTAAACCAGTCTCAATACACAGCTAAACAAGTCTCAATAAAAACATAAACCTGTCTCAATACACATGTAAACCAGTCTCAATACACACGTAAACCAGTCTCAATAAACACGTAAACCTGTCTCAATAAACACGTAAACCAGTCTCAATAAACAGCTAAACCAGTCTCAATAAACACATGATCCTGTCTCAATACACATGTAAACCAGTCTCAATACACATGTAAACCAGTCTCAATAAACACGTAAACCTGTCTCAATACACACACAAACCAGTCTCAATACACACGTAAACCTGTCTCAATACACACGCAAACCAGTCTCAATAAACACGTAAACCAGTCTCAATACACACGTAAACCTGTCTCAATAAACACGTAAACCTGTCTCAATACACACGTAAACCTGTCTCATTACACATGTAAACCCGTCTCAATACACACGTACACCAGTCTCAATACACACGTAAACCAGTCTCAATACACACGTAAACCTGTCTCAATACACATGTAAACCTGTCTCAATACACAGGTAAACCAGTCTCAATACACATGTAACCCTGTCTCAATACACACGTAAACCTGTCTCAATAAACCAGTCTTAATACACACGTAAACCTGTCTCAATAAACACGTAAACCTGTCTCAATAAACACGTAAACCAGTCTCAATACACACGTAAACCAGTCTCAATAAACAGGTAAACCAGTCTCAATAAACACATGATCCTGTCTCAATACACATGTAAACCAGTCTCAATACACACGTAAACCAGTCTCAATAAACACGTAAACCTGTCTCAATACACACGTAAACCTGTCTCAATACAAATGCAAACCAGTCTCAATAAACACGTAAACCAGTCTCAATACACACGTAAACCAGTCTCAATACACACGTAAACCTGTCTCAATACACATGTAAACCAGTCTCAATACACATGTAAACCTGTCTCAATACACATGTAAACCAGTCTCAATACACATATAAATCAGTCTCATTACAAACGTAAATCTGTCTCAATACACATGTAAACCAGTCTCAATACACATGTAAACCAGTCTCAATACACACGTAAACCTGTCTCAATACACATGTAAACCTGTCTCAATACACATGTAAACCAGTCTCAATACACATATAAATCAGTCTCATTACAAACGTAAATCTGTCTCAATACACATGTAAACCAGTCTCAATACACATATAAATCAGTCTCATTACAAACGTAAATCTGTCTCAATACACATGTAAACCAGTCTCATTACACATGTAAACCCGTCTCAATACACACATAAACCAGTCTCAATACACACATAAACCAGTCTCAATACACACGTAAACCTGTCTCAATACACAGGTAAACCTGTCTCAATACACAGGTAAACCTGTCTCAATACACACATAAACCTGTCTCAATACACATGTAAACCTGTCTCAATACACACGTAAACCTGTCTCAATACACATGTAAACCTGTCTCAATACACACGTAAACCTGTCTCAATACACATGTAACCCTGTCTCAATACACATGTAAACCAGTCTCAATACACATGTAAACCAGTCTCAATACACACATAAACCAGTCTCAATAAACACGTAAACCTGTCTCAATACACACACAAACCAGTCTCAATACACATGTAAACCTGTCTCAATACACACGTAAACCTGTCTCAATACACATGTAAACCAGTCTCAATACACATGTAAACCTGTCTCAATACACATGTAAACCTGTCTCAATAAACACGTAAACCTGTCTCAATAAACACGTAAACCTGTCTCAATACATAGGTAAACCAGTCTCAATAAACACATAAACCTGTCTCAATACACATGTAAACCTGTCTTAATAAACACATAAACCTGTCTCAATACACATGTAAACCAGTCTCAATAAACACATAAACCTGTCTCAATACACACGTAAACCTGTCTCATTACACACATAAATCAGTCTCAATACACATGTAAACCAGTCTCAATAAACCAGTCTTAATACACACGTAAACCTGTCTCAATAAACACATAAACCTGTCTCAATAAACATGTAAACCAGTCTCAATACACATGTAAACCAGTCTCAATACACATGTAAACCTGTCTCAATACACATGTAAACCTGTCTCAATAAACACGTAAACCTGTCTCAATAAACACGTAAACCTGTCTCAATACATAGGTAAACCAGTCTCAATAAACACATAAACCTGTCTCAATACACATGTAAACCTGTCTTAATAAACACATAAACCTGTCTCAATAAACATGTAAACCAGTCTCAATAAACACATAAACCTGTCTCAATACACACATAAACCTGTCTCATTACACACATAAACCAGTCTCAATACACATGTAAACCAGTCTCAATAAACCAGTCTTAATACACATGTAAACCAGTCTCAATACACAGGTAAACCTGTCTCAATACACACGTAAACCTGTCTCAATAAACACGTAAACCAGTCTCAATACACACGTAAACCAGTCTCAATACACACGTAAACCAGTCTCATTACACACATAAACCTGTCTCAATAAACACATAAACCTGTCTCAATACACACATAAACCAGTCTCAATACACACGTAAACCAGTCTCAATACACACGTAACCCAGTCTCAATACACAGGTAAACCTGTCTCAATACACATGTAAACCTGTCTCAATACACATGTAAACCAGTCTCAATACACATATAAATCAGTCTCATTACAAACGTAAATCTGTCTCAATACACATGTAAACCAGTCTCAATACACATGTAAACCAGTCTCAATACACATGTAAACCTGTCTCAATACACATGTAAACCAGTCTCAATACACATATAAATCAGTCTCATTACAAACGTAAATCTGTCTCAATACACATGTAAACCAGTCTCAATACACATATAAATCAGTCTCATTACAAACGTAAATCTGTCTCAATACACATGTAAACCAGTCTCATTACACATGTAAACCCGTCTCAATACACACATAAACCAGTCTCAATACACACGTAAACCAGTCTCAATACACACGTAAACCTGTCTCAATACACAGGTAAACCTGTCTCAATACACAGGTAAACCTGTCTCAATACACACATAAACCTGTCTCAATACACATGTAAACCTGTCTCAATACACACGTAAACCTGTCTCAATACACACGTAAACCTGTCTCAATACACACGTAAACCTGTCTCAATACACATGTAACCCTGTCTCAATACACATGTAAACCAGTCTCAATACACATGTAAACCTGTCTCAATACACACGTAAACCAGTCTCAATACACATAAACCTGTCGCAATACACACATAAACCTGTCTCAATGCACATGTAAACCTGTCTCAATACACACATAAACCAGTCTCAATACACACATAAACCTGTCTCAATACACATGTAAAATGTCTCAATACACACGTACACCAGTCTCAATACACACGTAAACCAGTCTCAATACACACGTAAACCTGTCTCAATACACATGTAAACCTGTCTCAATACACAGGTAAACCAGTCTCAATACACATATAAATCAGTCTCATTACAAACGTAAATCTGTCTCAATACACATGTAAACCTGTCTCAATACACAGGTAAACCAGTCTCAATACACACGTAAACCTGTCTCAATAAACCGTCTTAATACACACGTAAACCTGTCTCAATACACAGGTAAACCTGTCTCAATACACACGTAAACCTGTCTCAATAAACACGTAAACCAGTCTCAATACACACGTAAACCAGTCTCAATACACACGTAAACCAGTCTCAATACACACGTAAACCTGTCTCAATACACACGTAAACCTGTCTCAATACACATGTAAACCAGTCTCAATACACACGTAAACCGTCTCAATACACACGTAAACCAGTCTCAATACACACGTAAACCTGTCTCAATACACATGTAAACCTGTCTCAATACACAGTAACCATCTCAATACACATAAACCATCTCATACAACTAATCGTCTCATACACATGTAAACCAGTCTCAATACCATTAAACCAGTCTCAATACAACGTAAACCTGTCTCAATACACAAAACCTCCAATACACAGTAAACCAGTCTCAATACACACGTAAACCAGTCTCATACACACGTAAACCTGTCTCAATACACATGTAACATCCAATACACAGTCTCATACAACGTAAACCTGTCTCAATACACACGTAAACCAGTCTCAATACACATGTAAACCTGTCTCAATACACACGTAAACCAGTCTCAATACACACGTAAACCAGTCTCAATACACACGTAAACCTGTCTCAATACACATGTAAACCTGTCTCAATACACAGGTAAACCAGTCTCAATACACACGTAAACCTGTCTCAATACACACGTAAACCTGTCTCAATACACACGTAAACCTGTCTCAATACACACGTAAACCTGTCTCAATACACACGTAAACCTGTCTCAATACACACGTAAACCAGTCTCAATACACAGGTAAACCAGTCTCAATACACATGTAAACCTGTCTCAATACACACGTAAACCAGTCTCAATACACATAAACCAGTCTCAATAAACACGTAAACCTGTCTCAATACACATGTAAACCTGTCTCAATACACAGGTAAACCAGTCTCAATACACACATAAACCTGTCTCAATACACATGTAAACCTGTCTCAATACACACGTAAACCAGTCTCAATACACACGTAAACCTGTCTCAATACACACGTAAACCTGTCTCAATACACATGTACCTTCTCATACACAGTAAACCAGTCTCAATACACAGTAAACCTGTCTCAATACACGAAACCTCTCAATACACATAACCTCTCAATACACACGTAAACCTGTCTCAATACACAGCTCAATAACAGTAAACCGCAAACAAAACCCATCTCAATACACATAACAGTCTCAATACACATACATAAACGTCTCAATACACACTAACCGTCTCAATACACGTAAACCGTCTCAATACACACTAAACCTGTCTCAATACACAGTAAACCTGTCTCAATACACACGTAAACCTGTCTCAATACACACGTAAACCTGTCTCAATACACACGTAAACCTGTCTCAATACACATGTAAACCTGTCTCAATACACATGTAAACCAGTCTCAATACACATGTAAACCTGTCTCAATACACGTAAACCTGTCCAATACACACATAAACCTGTCTCAATGCACATGTAAACCTGTCTCAATACACACATAAACCAGTCTCAATACACACATAAACCTGTCTCAATACACATGTAAACAGTCTCAATACACACGTACACCAGTCTCAATACACACGTAAACCAGTCTCAATACACACGTAAACCTGTCTCAATACACATGTAAACCTGTCTCAATACACAGGTAAACCAGTCTCAATACACATATAAATCAGTCTCATTACAAACGTAAATCTGTCTCAATACACATGTAAACCTGTCTCAATACACAGGTAAACCAGTCTCAATACACACGTAAACCTGTCCTAATAAACCAGTCTTAATACACACGTAAACCTGTCTCAATAAACACGTAAACCTGTCTCAATAAACACATAAACCAGTCTCAATACACACGTAAACCAGTCTCAATAAACAGGTAAACCAGTCTCAATAAACACATGATCCTGTCTCAATACACATGTAAACCAGTCTCAATACACACATAAACCAGTCTCAATAAACACGTAAACCTCTCTCAATACACACGCAAACCAGTCTCAATACACACGTAAACCTGTCTCAATACAAACGCATACCAGTCTCAATAAACACGCAAACCAGTCTCAATACACACGTAAACCAGTCTCAATACACACGTAAACCTGTCTCAATACACATGTAAACCAGTCTCAATACACACGTAAACCTGTCTCAATACACATGTAAACCTGTCTCAATACACACGTAAACCAGTCTCAATACACATGTAAACCAGTCTCAATACACACGTAAACCTGTCTCAATACACACGTAAACCAGTCTCAATACACATGTAAACCTGTCTCAATACACACATAAACCAGTCTCAATACACACGTAAACCTGTCTCAATACACACGTAACCAGTCTCAATACACACGTAAACCAGTCTCAATACACATGTAAACCTCGTCTCAATACACACATAAACCAGTCTCAATACACACATAAACCAGTCTCAATACACATGTAAACATGTCTCAATACACACATAAACAGTCTCAATACACACGTAAACCAGTCTCATTACACATGTAAACCCGTCTCAATACACACGTAAACCAGTCTCAATACACACGTAAACCAGTCTCAATACACACGTAAACCTGTCTCAATACACACGTACACCAGTCTCATTACACACGTAAACCTGTCTCAATACACATGTAAACCAGTCTCATTACACACGTAAACCAGTCTCAATACACAGGTAAACCAGTCTCAATACACAGCTAAACAAGTCTCAATAAAAACATAAACCTGTCTCAATACACATGTAAACCAGTCTCAATACACACATAAACCAGTCTCAATAAACACGTAAACCTGTCTCAATACACACACAAACCAGTCTCAATACACATGTAAACCTGTCTCAATACACACATAAACCTGTCTCAATACACATGTAAACCAGTCTCAATACACATGTAAACCTGTCTCAATAAACACGTAAACCTGTCTCAATACACACATAAACCTGTCTCAATAAACACGTAAACCTGTCTCAATACACACGTAAACCTGTCTCATTACACATGTAAACCCGTCTCAATACACACGTACACATGTAAACCAGTCTCATTACACACGTAAACCAGTCTCAATACACAGGTAAACCGGTCTCAATACACAGCTAAACAAGTCTCAATAAAAACATAAACCTGTCTCAATACACATGTAAACCAGTCTCAATACACACGTAAACCAGTCTCAATAAACACGTAAACCTGTCTCAATACACACACAAACCAGTCTCAATACACATGTAAACCTGTCTCAATACACACGTAAACCTGTCTCAATACACATGTAAACCAGTCTCAATACACATGTAAACCTGTCTCAATACACATGTAAACCTGTCTCAATAAACACGTAAACCTGTCTCAATACATAGGTAAACCGTTCTCAATAAACACATACACCTGTCTCAATACACATGTAAACCTGTCTTAATAAACACATTGACCTGTCTCAATACACATGTAAACCAGTCTCAATAAACACATAAACCTGTCTCAATACACACGTAAACCTGTCTCATTACACACGTAAACCAGTCTCAATACACATGTAAACCAGTCTCAATAAACCAGTCTCAATACACAGGTAAACCTGTCTCAATACACACGTAAACCTGTCTCAATAAACACGTAAACCAGTCTCAATACACACGTAAACCAGTCTCAATACACACATAAACCAGTCTCATTACACACGTAAACCTATCTCAATAAACACATAAACCTGTCTCAATACACACATAAACCTGTCTCAATAAACCTGTCTTAATACACACGTAAACCTGTCTCAATAAACACATAAACCTGTCTCAATAAACACGTAAACCAGTCTCAATACACACGTAACCCAGTCTCAATACACATGTAAACCAGTCTCAATACACATGTAAACCTGTCTCAATACACATGTAAACCTGTCTCAATAAACACGTAAACCTGTCTCAATACACACATAAACCTATCTCAATAAACACGTAAACCTGTCTCAATACACACGTAAACCTGTCTCATTACACAGGTAAACCCGTCTCAATACACACATACACCAGTCTCAATACACACGTAAACCAGTCTCAATACACAGCTAAACAAGTCTCAATAAAAACATAAACCTGTCTCAATACACATGTAAACCTGTCTCAATACACATGTAAACCTGTCTCAATAAACACGTAAACCTGTCTCAATACATAGGTAAACCAGTCTCAATAAACACATAAACCTGTCTCAATACACATGTAAACCTGTCTTAATAAACACATAAACCTGTCTCAATACACATGTAAACCAGTCTCAATAAACACATAAACCTGTCTCAATACACACGTAAACCTGTCTCATTACACATGTAAACCAGTCTCAATACACAGGTAAACCAGTCTCAATACAAACGCAAACCAGTCTCAATACACACGTAAACCAGTCTCAATACACATGTAAACCTGTCTCAATAACCACATAAACCTGTCTCAATACACACGTAAACCTGTCTCATTACACATGTAAACCTGTCTCAATACACATGTAAACCAGTCTTAATACACACGCAAACCAGTCTCATTACACACGTAAACCAGTCACATTACACATGTAAACCTGTCTCATTACACACGTAAACCTGTCTCAATACACATGTAAACCAGTCTCATTACAAAAGTAAACCAGTCTCAATACACACATAAACCAGTCTCAATACACATGTAAACCAGTCTCAATACACAGGTAAACCTGTCTCAATACACATGTAAACCTGTCTCATTACAAACATAAACCAGTCTCAATACACATGTAAACCAGTCTCAATAAACCAGTCTTAATACACATGTAAACCAGTCTCAATACACAGGTAAACCTGTCTCAATACACACGTAAACCTGTCTCAATAAACACGTAAACAAGTCTCAATACACACATAAACCAGTCTCAATACACAGGTAAACAACACAGGTAAACCAGTCTCAATACACACGTAAACCTGTCTCAATAAACATGTAAACCTGTCTCAATACACACGTAAACCTGTCTCAATAAACATGTAAACCAGTCTCAATACACACGTAAACCTGTCTCAATATACAGGTAAACCAGTCTCAATACACACGTAAACCTGTCTCAATAAACACGTAAACCTGTCTCAATACATACGTAAACCAGTCGCAATACACACGTAAACCTGTCTCATTACACACATAAACCAGTCTAAATACACATGTAAACCAGTCTCATTACACACGTAAACCAGTCTCAATAAACAGGTAAACCAGTCTCAATAAACACATGATCATGTCTCAATACACATGTAAACCAGTCTCAATACACACGTAAACCAGTCTCAATAAACACGTAAACCTGTCTCAATACACACGCAAACCAGTCTCAATACACACGTAAACCTGTCTTAATACAAACGCAAACCAGTCTCAATAAACACGTAAACCAGTCTCAATACACACATAACCCAGTCTCAATACACACATAAACCTGTCTCAATACACATGTAAACCAGTCTCAATACACACGTAAACCTGTCTCAATACACATGTAAACCTGTCTCAATACACATGTAAACCAGTCTCAATACACATATAAATCAGTCTCATTACAAACGTAAATCTGTCTCAATACACATGTAAACCAGTCTCAATACACATATAAATCAGTCTCATTACAAACGTAAATCTGTCTCAATACACATGTAAACCAGTCTCAATACACATGTAAACCAGTCTCAATACACATGTAAACCTGTCTCAATACAAACGTAAACCAGTCTCATTACACATGTAAACCTGTCTCAATACACAAATAAACCAGTCTCAATACACACGTAAACCAGTCTCAATACACACGTAAACCTGTCTCAATACACAGGTAAACCTGTCTCAATACACACATAAACCTGTCTCAATACACAGGTAAACCTGTCTCAATACACACATAAACCTGTCTCAATACACATGTAAACCTGTCTCAATACACACGTAAACCTATCTCAATACACACGTAAAGATGTCTCAATACACATGTAAACCTGTCTCAATACACATGTAACCCTGTCTCAATACACATGTAAACCAGTCTCAATACACATGTAAACCTGTCTCAATACACACCTAAACCAGTCTCAATACACACGTAAACCTGTCTCAATACACACATAAACCTGTCTCAATACACATGTAAACCTGTCTCAATACACACATAAACCAGTCTCAATACACACATGAACCTGTCTCAATACACATGTAAACATGTCTCAATACACACATAAACCTGTCTCAATACACAGGTAAACCAGTCTCAATACACAGGTAAACAAGTCTCAATAAAAAAATAAACCTGTCTCAATACACATGTAAACCAGTCTCAATACACATGTAAACCAGTCTCAATAAACACGTAAACCTGTCTCAATACACACGCAAACCAGTCTCAATACACACGTAAATCTGTCTCAATACACACGTAGACCTGTCTCAATACACATGTAAACCAGTCTCAATACATATGTAAACCAGTCTCAATACACAGGTAAACCTGTCTCAATACACATGTAAACCTGTCTCATTACAAACGTAAACCAGTCTCAATACACACGCAAACCAGTCTCAATAAACCAGTCTCAATACACATGTAAACCAGTCTCAATAAACCAGTCTTAATACACATGTAAACCAGTCTCAATATACAGGTAAACCTGTCTCAATACACATGTAAACCTGTCTCATTACAAACTTAAACCAGTCTCAATACACACGCAAACCAGTCTCAATACACATCTAAACCAGTCTTAATACACACGTAAACCAGTCTCAACACACGTAGACCCGTCTCAATTCACAGGTAAACTAGTCTCAATACACAGGTAAACCTGTCTCAATACACAGGTAAACCAGTCTCAATACACAGGTAAACCTGTCTCAATACACAGGTAAACCAGTCTCAATACACAGGTAAACCAGTCTCAATACACATGTAAACCTGTCTCAATAGTTTAGTTGCTACATACAAATCTTTGTAAGTATTTTGAACTATCAAACATTCTTGAAAATCTCGCACCATTTTTTCGATTTACTATCTCAGCTTTTATTTACTATAGACAACTATTTATTCGTGGGTATATATGTTTCGCTAATTTTCGCGATCTAAGTTGATCGCGAATTCATGATTCTCATGAATATATCTGTGTCTGAATGTAGAGTTATATGTACATTTTAGCAAAATGTTGAGTGAATAAGCATTATACATAAACAATCACCTATTTCTCGACACAATTATCCATTCCCACATAGAAGCACCTCTCAGCACCATTATCCATTCCCACATAGAAGCACCTCTCAACACCATTATCCATTCCCAAATAGAAGCACCTCCAGACACCATTATCCATTCCCACATAGAAGCACCTCTCAACACCATTATCCATTCCCACATAGAAGCACCTACAGACACCATTATCCATTCCCACATAGAAGCACCTCTCAGCACCATTATCCATTCCCACATAGAAGCACCTCTCAACACCATTATCCATTCCCACATAGAAGCACCTCTCAACACCATTATCCATTCCCACATAGAAGCACCTCTCAACACCATTATCCATTCCCACATAGAAGCACCTCTCAACACCATTATCCATTCCCACATAGAAGCACCTCTCAACACCATTATCCATTCCCACATAGAAGCACCTCTCAACACCATTATCCATTCCCACATAGAAGCACCTCTCAGCACCATTATCCATTCCCACACAGAAGCACCTCCAGACACCATTATCCATTCCCACATAGAAGCACCTCTCAGCACCATTATCCATTCCCACATAGAAGCACCTCCAGACACCATTATCCATTTCCACATAGAAGCACCTCCAGACAACATTATCCATTCCCACATAGAAGCACCTCTAGACACCATTATCCATTCCCACATAGAAGTACCTCTCAGCACTATTATCCATTCCAACATAGAAGCACCTCCAGACACCATTATCCATTTCCACATAGAAGCACCTCCAGACACCATTATCCATTCCCACATAGAAGCACCTCCAACACCATTATCCATTCCCACATAGAAGCACCTCCAACACCATTATCCATTCCCACATAGAAGCACCTCTCAGCACCATTATCCATTCCCACATAGAAGCACCTCCAGACACCATTATCCATTCCCACATAGAAGCACCTCCAGACACCATTATCCATTCCCACATAGAAGCACCTCCAGACACCATTATCCATTCCCACATAGAAGCACCTCTCAACACCATTATCCATTCCCACATAGAAGCACCTCTCAACACCATTATCCATTCCCACATAGAAGCACCTCTCAACACCATTATCCATTCCCACATAGAAGCACCTCCAACACCATTATCCATTCCCACATAGAAGCACCTCCAGACACCATTATCCATTCCCACATAGAAACACCTCTCAACACCATTATCCATTCCCACATAGAAGCACCTCTCAACACCATTATCCATTCCCACATAGAAGCACCTCTCAGCACCATTATCCATTCCCACATAGAAGCACCTCTCAACACCATTATCCATTCCCACATAGAAGCACCTCTCCACACCATTATCCATTCCCACATAGAAGCACCTCTCAACACCATTATCCATCCACATAGAAGCACCTCTCAACACCATTATCCATTCCCACATAGAAGCACCTCTCAACCCATTATCCATTCCCACATAGAAGCACCTCTCACCATTATCCATTCCACATAAAGCACCTCCAGACACCATTATCCATTCCCACCTCCAGACACCATTATCCATTCCCACATAGAAGCACCTCCAACACCATTATCCATTCCCACATAGAAGCACCTCTCAACACCATTATCCATTCCCACATAGAAGCACCTCTCAACACCATTATCCATTCCCATATAGAAGCACCTCTCAACACCATTATCCATTCCCACATAGAAGCACCTCTCAACACCATTATCCATTCCCACATAGAAGCACCTCTCAACACCATTATCCATTCCCACATAGAAGCACCTCCAGACACCATTATCCATTCCCACATAGAAGCACCTCCAGACACCATTATCCATTCCCACATAGAAGCACCTCCAGACACCATTATCCATTCCCACATAGAAGCACCTCCAGACACCATTATCCATTCCCACATAGAAGCACCTCTCAACACCATTATCCATTACCACATAGAAGCACCTCTCGCACCATTATCCATTCCCACATAGAAGCACCTCTCAACACCATTATCCATTCCCACATAGAAGCACCTCTCAGCACCATTATCCATTCCCACATAGAAGCACCTCCAGACACCATTATCCATTCCCACATAGAAGCACCTCCAGACACCATTATCCATTCCCACATAGAAGCACCTCCAGCTCTACACCATTATCCATTCCCACATAGAAGCACCTTCAGACACCATTATCCATTCCCACATAGAAGCACCTCCATACACCATTATCCATTCCCACATAGAAGCACCTCTCAACACCATTATCCATTCCCACATAGAAGCACCTCTCAACACCATTATCCATTCCCACATAGAAGCACCTCTCAACACCATTATCCATTCCCACATAGAAGCACCTCTCAACACCATTATCCATTCCCACATAGAAGCACCTCTCAACACCATTATCCATTCCCACATAGAAGCACCTCTCAACACCATTATCCATTCCCACATAGAAGCACCTCTCAACACCATTATCCATTCCCACATAGAAGCACCTCTCAACACCATTATCCATTCCCACATAGAAGTACCTCTCAACACCATTATCCATTCCCACATAGAAGTACCTCTCAACACCATTATCCATTCCCACATAGAAGCACCTCTCAACACCATTATCCATTCCCACATAGAAGCACCTCTCAACACCATTATCCATTCCCACATAGAAGTACCTCTCAACACCATTATCCATTCCCACATAGAAGCACCTCTCAACACCATTATCCATTCCCACATAGAAGCACCTCTCAACACCATTATCCATTCCCACATAGAAGCACCTCTCAACACCATTATCCATTCCCACATAGAAGCACCTCTCAACACCATTATCCATTCCCACATAGAAGCACCTCTCAACACCATTATCCATTCCCACATAGAAGCACCTCTCAACACCATTATCCATTCCCACATAGAAGCACCTCTCAACACCATTATCCATTCCCACATAGAAGCACCTCTCCACACCATTATCCATTCCCACATAGAAGCACCTCTCAACACCATTATCCATTCCCACATAGAAGCACCTCTCAACACCATTATCCATTCCCACATAGAAGCACCTCTCAACACCATTATCCATTCCCACATAGAAGCACCTCTCAACACCATTATCCATTCCCACATAGAAGCACCTCTCAACACCATTATCCATTCCCACATAGAAGCACCTCTCAACACCATTATCCATTCCCACATAGAAGCACCTCCAACACCATTATCCATTCCCACATAGAAGCACCTCCAACACCATTATCCATTCCCACATAGAAGCACCTCTCAACACCATTATCCATTCCCACATAGAAGCACCTCTCAACACCATTATCCATTCCCACATAGAAGCACCTCTCAACACCATTATCCATTCCCACATAGAAGCACCTCTCAACACCATTATCCATTCCCACATAGAAGCACCTCTCAACACCATTATCCATTCCCACATAGAAGCACCTCTCAACACCATTATCCATTCCCACATAGAAGCACCTCTCAACACCATTATCCATTCCCACATAGAAGCACCTCTCAACACCATTATCCATTCCCACATAGAAGCACCTCTCAACACCATTATCCATTCCCACATAGAAGCACCTCTCAACACCATTATCCATTCCTACATAGAAGCACCTCTCAACACCATTATCCATTCCCACATAGAAGCACCTCTCAATACCATTATCCATTCCCACATAGAAGCACCTCAAGACACCAGTATCCATTCCCACATAGAAGCACCTCCAGACACCATTATCCATTCCCACATAGAAGCACCTTTCAACACCATTATCCATTCCCACATAGAAACACCTCTCAATACCATTATCCATTCCCACATAGATGCACCTCAAGACACCATTATCCATTCCCACATAGAAGCACCTCTCTACACCATTATCCATTCCCACATAGAAGCACCTCTCAGCACCATTATCCATTCCCACATAGAAGCACCTCCAGACACCATTATCCATTCCCACATAGAAGCACCTCCAGACACCATTATCCATTCCCACATAGAAGCACCTCTCAACACCATTATCCATTCCCACATAGAAGCACCTCTCAACACCATTATCCATTCCCACATAGAAGCACCTCTCAACACCATTATCCATTCCCACATAGAAGCACCTCTCAACACCATTATCCATTCCCACATAGAAGCACCTCCACACCATTATCCATTCCCACATAGAAGCACCTCTCAACACCATTATCCATTCCCACATAGAAGCACCTCTCAACACCATTATCCATTCCCACATAGAAGCACCTCTCAACACCATTATCCATTCCCACATAGAAGCACCTCTCAACACCATTATCCATTCCCACATAGAAGCACCTCTCAACACCATTATCCATTCCCACATAGAAGCACCTCTCAACACCATTATCCATTCCCACATAGAAGCACCTCTCAACACCATTATCCATTCCCACATAGAAGCACCTCTCAACACCATTATCCATTCCCACATAGAAGCACCTCTCAACACCATTATCCATTCCCACATAGAAGCACCTCTCAACACCATTATCCATTCCCACATAGAAGCACCTCTCAACACCATTATCCATTCCCACATAGAAGCACCTCTCAACACCATTATCCATTCCCACATAGAAGCACCTCTCAACACCATTATCCATTCCACATAGAAGCACCTCTCAACACCATTATCCATTCCCACATAGAAGCACCTCTCAACACCATTATCCATTCCCACATAGAAGCACCTCTCAACACCATTATCCATTCCCACATAGAAGCACCTCTCAACACCATTATCCATTCCCACATAGAAGCACCTCTCAACACCATTATCCATTCCCACATAGAAGCACCTCTCAACACCATTATCCATTCCCACATAGAAGCACCTCTCAACACCATTATCCATTCCCACATAGAAGCACCTCTCAACACCATTATCCATTCCCACATAGAAGCACCTCTCAACACCATTATCCATTCCCACATAGAAGCACCTCTCAACACCATTATCCATTCCCACATAGAAGCACCTCTCAACACCATTATCCATTCCCACATAGAAGCACCTCTCAACACCATTATCCATTCCCACATAGAAGCACCTCTCAACACCATTATCCATTCCCACATAGAAGCACCTCTCAACACCATTATCCATTCCCAATAGAAGCACCTCTCAACACCATTATCCATTCCCACATAGAAGCACCTCTCGACACCATTATCCATTCCCACATAGAAGCACCTCTCCACACCATTATCCATTCCCACATAGAAGCACCTCTCCACACCATTATCCATTCCCACATAGAAGCACCTCTCGACACCATTATCCATTCCCACATAGAAGCACCTCTCAACACCATTATCCATTCCCACATAGAAGCACCTCTCAACACCATTATCCATTCCCACATAGAAGCACCTCTCAACACCATTATCCATTCCCACATAGAAGCACCTCTCAACACCATTATCCATTCCCACATAGAAGCACCTCTCAACACCATTATCCATTCCCACATAGAAGCACCTCTCCACACCATTATCCATTCCCACATAGAAGCACCTCTCAACACCATTATCCATTCCCACATAGAAGCACCTCTCCACACCATTATCCATTCCCACATAGAAGCACCTCTCAACACCATTATCCATTCCCACATAGAAGCACCTCTCCACACCATTATCCATTCCCACATAGAAGCACCTCTCGACACCATTATCCATTCCCACATAGAAGCACCTCTCCACACCATTATCCATTCCCACATAGAAGCACCTCTCCACACCATTATCCATTCCCACATAGAAGCACATCTGAACACCATTATCCATTTCCACATAGAAGCAAATCTCCACACCATTATCCATTCCAACATAAAAGTACCTCTCCACACCATTATCCATTCCCACATAGAAGCACCTCTCCACACCATTATCCATTCCCACATAGAAGCACCTCTCCACACCATTATCCATTCCCACATAGAAGCACATCTGAACACCATTATCCATTTCCACATAGAAGCAAATCTCCACACCATTATCCATTCCAACATAAAAGTACCTCTCCACACCATTATCCATTCCCACATAGAAGCACCTCTCCACACCATTATCCATTCCCACATAGAAGCACCTCTCCACACCATTATCCATTCCCACATAGAAGCACATCTGAACACCATTATCCATTTCCACATAGAAGCAAATCTCCACACCATTATCCATTCCAACATAGAAGCACCTTTCAACACCATTATCCATTCCCACATAGAAGCACCTCTTGACACCATTACCTATTCCCACATAGAAGCACCTCTCAACACCATTATCCATTCCCACATAGAAGCACCTCTTGACACCATTATCCATTCCCACATATAAGCACCTCTCAACACCATTATCCATTTCGACATAGAAGCGTCTCTATACACCATTATCCATTCCCACATAGAAGCACCTCTATATACCATTATCCCACATAGAAGCACCTCTATACACCATTATCCCACATAGAAGCACCTCTATACACCATTATCCCACATAGAAGCACCTCTACACCATTATCACAAAACTCTATACACCATTATCCCACATAGAAGCACCTCTATACACCATTATCCAACATAGAAGCGCCTCTATATACCATTATCCCACATAGAAGCACCTCTATACACCATTATCCCACATAGAAGCACCTCTATACACCATTATCCCACATAGAAGCACCTCTATGCACCATTATCCCACATAGAAGTACCTATATACACCATTATCCCACATAGAAGCACCTCTATACACCATTATTCCACATAGAAGCACCTCTATACACCATTATCCCACATAGAAGCACCTCTATACACCATTATCCCACATAGAAGCGCCTCTATATACCATTATCCCACACAGAAACGTCTCTATACACCATTATCCCACATAGAAGCACCTCTATACACCATTATCCCACATAGAAGCACCTCTACCAGTATACACTTCTATAAGAATTACTGGTATGTATTCGTATTATATGTATTAAAATTGTCCAATTATCTTCAAACTAGTTCCAAGCTTTCACTGGCGTGTGCATAGAAATACAGGCTTGAGCTGGAATCCAGAAATAGCCAGGTCAATCTAATTACGCAGCTAAAATTCTGTAATATACAGTTATTTCATGTAACGGCCGAGGGCAACAGTTCGAAAGTCTTCCCTGATACCTCGGGACAATAGTTTTGACTGTTCCCCAAACACCCATGAAATAACTGTTTTATTACCTAATGCTTTATAACGTTTTTTGTACCCAGAGAGTGCCTATTTTCTAATAAAACATTGAGTTCATCCTCAGTCATGTCTTCAAACCTAGCCTGGGCCATAATTCAAGATAAATTTCTGTTTTTCCCAGTTTGTCGGCTGATGACTAATCAATCATCATTTGTAAGCGCTTGGTTTTGGTATAAAAGCCGGTATGCCGGTAAGTATGCAATAAAATACGGAAAGGAATTAATCAACGGAAAGGAGGGCTTCACATAATGTATATCGATGACTTCAAGCGCAGTCAGAGCTAAAATGTATTCGGGACGTATTTTTTACTTTGACTTCCATAACACCCTATTGCGCATCCTACTGCACACAGTGAAAGCATACTCAGAATATGATTGGTTCAAAAGTCTAGTATGAAACAGTTCAAACTATTGCCCGGTCAACAGTTCGAACTGTTGCCCAGACCTGAGCGAAGGATAAAAAATGTAATGAAACAGGCAAAAATAACGAATTACAAGTTATATAGAGCATTAGGTAATAATAATAATTGGTTCCCATATGATTCGCGGATGTTCTAGCAGGAATGTGATATATACTATTATGTTGGACAGGGTTTTATGTTATTGTCAACATGTTTGCATTTAGTTACTAAAGTATGCACTTTATAATTTGTATACAGTCACTCAATACACTATCCGAGTGTGTATTATGCAGAGTATATGTTCAAGCCTCCTTCTATTACATATTTATAAGCAATAGTTTTTCTTGTTCTATATATAGCAAGAGCAGATGGGTCAGATATTGATGACTGCCCACAGAGGGAAAACAGATTTCAGGTCGAGAAAGTAGAAGATCGAAGTCTACAGCAAGTTGCTCTCAATAAAATGCCAGAAAACTATATCCTCATTTATCCTACGGTACCTGGTCAACGATCCAAACGAGATAGGGAAGATGGTTCCTGGCTTATCAATGGGTTAAAGAAAATAGTTACAGAAAAATACACATCTCCAGACCAATCACCGCAGCCAATCAACTTCTTGCGGCTGCTCACCCAAGTTTCTGGGCACATTGCCAGGGACAAAGAATCTATTGTCTACAAGCACGATGAAGTGGGAAATATAATAAAAGATGAGGACAAGTCTGGGTTCAAAACTGCTGTCTGTTTTCATCACAGACTGGTTCAACCTTTGGTTTTTAATCCAGTGGACAAAATACAGGAAGATATTCCCAATCCGTGTATGTTTAGTGGACCGAAGAAAAAACAGAATAGGACTATTAAGTATTAGAATTTAAAAATGAACATTTTATGTAAAAATGTTTTATATATTCTTAAAAATATCATAGAATTTTTTCAAATGTACAGATGTTGCAGGAAATAGTGTGATCAATTCAATGAGGTAGGCCAAATAAAATAAATTAGGTATCCATGTTTTTTTTCAAGAATTATGTTAATTACTTGTACAATTTCATATTATCTATCGATATAATTGAAAACATTAATTAAGAAAGGACTGAAAGTTCCATATAATTAATTTACGTCATTGCATCAAATGTTAGCACAAACTTTGCAAAACGAATTTCTGAAACAATTCTGCTTAGATACAGCACTCCTTCACATATCTGAAGATTGTGTGCTTTATGTTTTACCTGACTAATAATATTCAAATCCTAGTTTCGTATTCGAATTTTAAAAAACCCATTCTCAGTTTTTGTTTTAATATTAGTTATTTCTAGTTATTTCAATCCATAAAGTCCACTGATTCGCACCTCTTCGGCCTGTTCCCAATCTTACACGCCCATCAGGCGTCTTGACACTTTGTACAAGGTGTTGTTTTAGAAGCATTAACTAAATCCATGTCAATAGAAGCCAATTTCACGAGGTGTAAAATACACGCGTGCACCGGACACGCGTGTACCGGTGAATAGAGGATTTGATGTGAAATATTATGTAAAAAATAATATGCACGGTATGAGCATTGTGCGATACACGTTATGCGCCTGACAATATAAATATCATTACATATACTGGATATATGGACCACATGGATGGACCAATATTTATGCAGATAACGTGTAGATGGATGGACCACTATTTATGCAGATAACGTGTAGATGGATGGACCACTATTTATGCAGATAACGTGTAGATGGATGGACCACTATTTATGCAGATAACGTGTAGATGGATGGACCACTATTTATGCAGATAATGTGTAGATGGATGGACCACTATTTATGCAGATAACGTGTAGATGGATGGACCACTATTTATGCAGATAATGTGTAGATGGATGGACCAATATTTATGCAGATAATGTGTAGATGGATGGACCACTATTTATGCAGATAACGTGTAGATGGATGGACCACTATTTATGCAATTAATGTGTAGATGGATGGACCACTATTTATGCAGATAACGTGTAGATGGATGGACCACTATTTATGCAGATAATGTGTAGATGGATGGACCACTATTTATGCAGATAACGTGTAGATGGATGGACCAATATTTATGCAGATAACGTGTAGATGGATGGACCACTATTTATGCAGATAATGTGTAGATGGATGGACCACTATTTATGCAGATAACGTGTAGATGGATGGACCACTATTTATGCAGATAACGTGTAGATGGATGGACCACTATTTATGCAGATAATGTGTAGATGGATGGACCACTATTTATGCAGATAACGTGTAGATGGATGGACCAATATTTATGCAGATAATGTGTAGATGGATGGACCACTATTTATGCAGATAACATGTAGACGGATGGATCTAAGGTTTACAGAATTAATATCATTAATCCATTTTAAAGCCGATGGTAGCTTGTAATGGCCAGTAAATGACGCACTATACGCTTCATACAGCATGTGCATACAGTGCAATTAAATGCAATGTGATTGTTACAAAATGGGGCTTTAACCCATTCAACACCAAGTAACTGACATGGACTGGTGCATCATATTTTTAGACCAATAAATTAATAAGAAAATTACATTTGGACCAGTTCATTTATCAAAATTGGTAATTTTTCTCTAAAAATAGTAATATTACTGACAAAAAGTGCAGATCCTGATGAGACGGCTCGTTACGAGCCGGCTCATCTGGATCTACACTTTTTGTACGCCTATTTAGAGGTCTGTGGTGTTGAAAGGGTTAAACACCCGGTCCAATTTGTCAAACGGTCATAGTTGTACGCGATACATTTCAACACACACACAGTATGATGCTACGCTACTCGATAGACACCATATATCTAAATTTCCAAACATGCATACATTGCGAGAAGTTGAGCAAAGCCAGGTTGAGGAGGGATACAAGGAAAGACAACTCACCATCAGCCTCTTCTTGCTCTCCTCTCAGGTATGGATCTCGGCCAAGTAACTTCACACAGGCAAGCTTAGAAAATCGCCGGGCCACGTCCCTGGGCGTTTCACCAGACTGATTAGTTATTGACATGTTGGAGCCCATTTCTATCAACCATTGTAGAATGTGCACGTGGCCTTGACCTGCGGCTGTAAAGTTAGAAATCATATGTAGCTGAAATGCACATTTTTATTTTATACTTTCTAATGAAAGTCTGATTAGCGCAGTGGTTAGCGCGCTCTCTTCTCTCCAATGCAACCCGGGTTCGATCCTTGGACCGGGAAGTATGTGAGATGGTACGATGGTCGCCAGATCGGACAGGTGGGTTTTCACCGGGTACTCCGGTTTCCTCCCACATGAATGATCACATATATGCTTTCATCCGCGCCAACGAGAGTGATTAAAATAAGTTGTTAAAACCTGCTTCGCAATCATTGTAAGACTATAAAACCAAGGTAACGTGTCGGTGCTGTATCTGTACCAGAGGAGAATCTGGAATGGATCTCTGTCTGTATCATTGCAATATCCACTAAAATCAAATCTAAAATAGCTAATCTCTTTACATGTAGTAGGCGTTGTTCATATGGGTAACCGGTAGCGACGATAAATAAACGTAAAACACACACCACTCATATGGCAACCAGTAGCGAAGATAAATAAACGTAAAACACGCACCACACATATGGCAACCGGTAGCGACGATAAATAAACGTAAAACATGCACCACTCATACGGCAACCGGTAGCGAAGATAAATAAACATAAAACACACACCACTCATATGGTAACCGGTAGCGAAGATAAATAAACGTAAAACACGCACCACTCATATGGCAACCGGTAACGAAGATTAATAAACGTAAAACACGCACCACTCATATGGCAACCGGTAGCGAAGATAAATAAACGTAAAACACGCACCACTCATATGGCAACCGGTAGCGAAGATAAATAAACGTAAAACATGCACCACTCATATGGCAACTGGTAGCGAAGATAAATAAACGTAAAACACGCACCACTCATATGGCAACCGGTAGCGACGAAAAATAAACGTAAAACACGCACCACTCATATGGCAACCGGTAGCGACGAAAAATAAACGTAAAACACGCACCACTCATATGGCAACCGGTAGCGAAGATAAATAAACGTAAAACACGCACCACTCATATGGCAACCGGTAGCGACGATAAATACACGTAAAACACGCACCACTCATATGGCAACCGGTAGCGAAGATAAATAAACGTAAAACACACACCACTCATATGGCAACCGGTAGCGAAGATAAATAAACGTAAAACACACACCACTCATATGGCAACCGGTAGCGAAGATAAATAAACGTAAAACACACATTACCATTGTAAATCATTGGTGAAGAAACATGTGATTTACTTGTTTTTGGAGTTTAAAGTCACACCAACAGTTTAGGTCATACAGCGACTCTCCAGCTATTATATGTGGAGGAAGACCGCGGGTGCCCCTCCGTGCAGTATTGCAGGCACGGACAGGTGCCAGGGTACAACCACCAACCAACAAGCCAGCTACATAGCTTCCTCACATGAAAGAATCCGACATCCTCAGTGGGATTTGAACCTACACCGTCGAGGAGTAAGTGATTTGAAGTCAGTTACCGTAACCATGTAGGTGCCTATGCATGCATATGAACATTGTAATGTACATAATTATACTAAACTTATCAGTTACCGTAACCATGTAGGTGCCTATGCATGCATATGAACATTTTAATGTACATAATTATACTAAACTTGTCAGTTACCGTAACCATGTAGGTGCCTATGCATGCATATGAACATTTTAATGTACATAATTATACTAAACTTGTCAGTTACCGTAACCATGTAGGTGCCTATGCATGCATATGAACATTTTAATGTACATAATTATAATAAACTTGTCAGTTACTGTAACCATGTAGGTGCCTATGCACGCATATGAACATTGTAATGTACATAATTATAATAAACTTGAACCGATTAGTTTCGAGATAAAAATATAACACTAGTCCTCGATTATCACAGTATGCTTGCTTCTCACAAATCCTCGGACTGTGATTTATGGAGCCAAATCGGACAGGTAGTTTTCCCTGGGTAGTTCGGTTTCATCCAACACGAATGACCGCATAATATATCCATACATCCGCGTTAACGAAATTGATTAATAAAAGTTGTCATAACATATTTCGCAATTGTTGTAAATAAATAAAGTTTATACAATCATGTACCTTAAACACTATCACAGAGCTATGAAACTTTTCAATCCTTCATATTATAAACGCTTAAAGCGACACTACATCGCAATAAGCAAATAAAATACATTTTTTCACGTATAAATGCATTGCTACTACAAATTCTTCCGAATACATTCGAACACTAACATTGAATCAATAAATAATGTGTTTGTGGATTGATAGTTTGATTTCATATAACGGTCATCCATGCTCCTGAATTGGCGTTTGTATGTCATCGGAGTCAATAATAAACGTGAGATAATGTCCTTTGGAGATAATTTAACTAAGACTAGTCTGCAAATTAATAGGCACACCTGTGAGATATAGCGATAGATCTGTACCACAAATCGTGTTATTCAGGATACACTAGTTTTAATACATTCTGCAGAAATTTGCATTTTCACTGATGCCAGTTCAAGTTAGCACACAATTAACATATTTTATGCTAACTATGCTTTGTAATGGTCCACAAACCCCTTGCAGGGACCTATGCACGTTTTCATGGGCAGGCTTAGCCGACCTAAGCGGTTGACCAGTAATAAGCAATGTGTGTGAGGTGCCTTCTTGCTCAATGACACTACATACGTGGCCTCACAGAGTATCGAACTCGGGACCGTTTGATTCCAAATCTGACGATCTACCACTGGACCACGGAAGCCCAGCTTGGAGAGAATACAACTTCAACATTTGCTTCCTACATCTACAATTAACATCAGTATTCTGGGGTTGTTTATCATATACCCAGTCAATACCAACCTTTATGTGCAGGTGTGGAGCCTTTATCATCTCTCTCATTGATATTGACTACCCCATTCTCTACCAACATTCTCAGATGATCTAAATCACCACTAAAAGCTGCTACATGAGCTGGGAATGCAAGATCTAAAACAAATAAGAAATACATGTAACACTTTTAGTCGTTGTGCTGATGCTCTGGACAGTACAAAATAACATGCTGATCTATCACATTACCTCCCTTGTATAGTGTGTACAGTACAAAATAACATGCTGATCTATCACATTACCTCCCTTGTATAGTGTGTACAGTACAAAATAACATGCTGATCTACCACATTACCTCCCTTGTATAGTGTGTACAGTACAAAATAACATGCTGATCTACCACATTACCTCCCTTGTATAGTGTGTACAGTACAAAATAACATGCTGATCTACCACATTACCTCCCTTGTATAGTGTGTACAGTACAAAATAACATGCTGATCTACCACATTACCTCCCTTGTATAGTGTGTACAGTACAAAATAACATGCTGATCTACCACATTACCTCCCTTGTATAGTGTGTACAGTACAAAATAACATGCTGATCTACCACATTACCTCCCTTGTATAGTGTGTACAGTATAAAATAACATGCTGATCTACCACATTACCTCCCTTGTATAGTGTGTACAGTACAAAATAACATGCTGATCTACCACATTACCTCCCTTGTATAGTGTGTACAGTATAAAATAACATGCTGATCTACCACATTACCTCCCTTGTATAGTGTGTACAGTATAAAATAACATGCTGATCTACCACATTACCTCCCTTGTATAGTGTGTACAGTATAAAATAACATGCTGATCTACCACATTACCTCCCTTGTATAGTGTGTACAGTAAAATAACATGCTGATCTACCACATTACCTCCCTTGTATAGTGTGTACAGTACAAAATAACATGCTGATCTACCACATTACCTCCCTTGTATAGTGTGTACAGTACAAAATAACATGCTGATCTACCACATTACCTCCCTTGTATAGTGTGTACAGTACAAAATAACATGCTGATCTACCACATTACCTCCCTTGTATAGTGTGTACAGTACAAAATAACATGCTGATCTACCACATTACCTCCCTTGTATAGTGTGTACAGTACAAAATAACATGCTGATCTACCACATTACCTCCCTTGTATAGTGTGTACAGTACAAAATAACATGCTGATCTACCACATTACCTCCCTTGTATAGTGTGTACAGTACAAAATAACATGCTGATCTACCACATTACCTCCCTTGTATAGTGTGTACAGTACAAAATAACATGCTGATCTACCACATTACCTCCCTTGTATAGTGTGTACAGTATAAAATAACATGCTGATCTACCACATTACCTCCCTTGTATAGTGTGTACAGTATAAAATAACATGCTGATCTACCACATTACCTCCCTTGTATAGTGTGTACAGTATAAAATAACATGCTGATCTACCACATTACCTCCCTTGTATAGTGTGTACAGTATAAAATAACATGCTGATCTACCACATTACCTCCCTTGTATAGTGTTTACAGTATAAAATAACATGCTGATCTACCACATTACCTCCCTTGTATAGTGTGTACAGTATAAAATAACATGCTGATCTACCACATTACCTCCCTTGTATAGTGTGTACAGTATAAAATAACATGCTGATCTACCACATTACCTCCCTTGTATAGTGTGTACAGTATAAAATAACATGCTGATCTACCACATTACCTCCCTTGTATAGTGTGTACAGTACAAAATAACATGCTGATCTACCACATTACCTCCCTTGTATAGTGTGTACAGTACAAAATATATATAACGTTATCACATATTTTTTAATACAACCGGGAAAGATCCTGATTGGTTGAGAGATTAATCCTTATAATTTGTGAATTAAACCTAAAAAGTATGGTTATTTCTGTTAGAATTCGTACATAACGTCAACGATAAGACAAAGACAATTTAAAAGAATACCAGATGTAATTATAATGCTGTTTAAAACGTAAATATAACGCTGGTTTGTGTTGTGACGTCATGACTATTTTAACGCTGGTTTGTGTTGTGACGCCATGACTATTTTAACGCTGGTTTGTGTTGTGACGCCATGACTATTTTAAAGTTGTTTTGTGTTGTGACGTCATGACTATTTTAAAGTTGTTTTGTGTTGTGACGTCATGACTATTTTAACGCTGGTTTGTGTTGTGACGCCATGACTATTTTAACGCTGGTTTGTGTTGTGACGCCATGACTATTTTAAAGTTGTTTTGTGTTGTGACGCCATGACTATTTTAAAGTTGTTTTGTGTTGTGACGCCATGACTATTTTAAAGTTGTTTTGTGTTGTGACGTCATGACTATTTTAACGCTGGTTTGTGTTGTGACGCCATGACTATTTTAAAGTTGTTTTGTGTTGTGACGTCATGACTATTTTAAAGTTGTTTTGTGTTGTGACGTCATGACTATTTTAAAGTTGTTTTGTGTTGTGACGTCATGACTATTTTAAAGTTGTTTTGTGTTGTGACGTCATGACTATTTTAACGCTGTTTTGTGTTGTGACGTCATGACTATTTTAACGCTGTTTTGTGTTGTGACGTCATGACTATTTTAACGCTGTTTTGTGTTGTGACGTCATGACTATTTTAACGCTGTTTGTGTTGTGACGCATGACTATTTTAACGCTGTTTGTGTTGTGACGTCATGACTATTTTAAGTGTTTTGTGTTGTGACGTCATGACTATTTTAAAGTTGTTTTGTGTTGTGACGTCATGACTATTTTAACGCTGTTTTGTGTTGTGACGTCATGACTATTTTAACGCTGTTTTGTGTTGTGACGTCATGACTATTTTAACGCTGGTTTGTGTTGTGAGTCATGACTATTTTAACGCTGTTTGTGTTGTGACGTCATGACTATTTTAACACTGTTTTGTGTTGTGACGTCATGACTATTTTAACGCTGGTTTGTGTTGTGACGTCATGACTATTTTAACGCTGTTTTGTGTTGTGACGTCATGACTATTTTAACGCTGGTTTGTGTTGTGACGTCATGACTATTTTAACGCTGTTTTGTGTTGTGACATCATGACTATTTTAACGCTGGTTTGTGTTGTGACCATGACTATTTAACGCTGTTTGTGTTGTGACGTCATGACTATTTTAACGCTGTTTTGTGTTGTGACATCATAACTATTTTAACGCTGGTTTGTGTTGTGACGTCATGAATATTTTAACGCTGTTTTGTGTTGTGACGTCATGATTATTTTAACGCTGGTTTGTGTTGTGACGCCATGACTATTTTAACGCTGTTTTGTGTTGTGACGTCATGACTATTTTAAAGTTGTTTTGTGTTGTGACGTCATGACTATTTTAAAGTTGTTTTGTGTTGTGACGTCATGACTATTTTAACGCTGTTTTGTGTTGTGACGTCATGACTATTTTAACGCTGTTTTGTGTTGTGACGTCATGACTATTTTAACGCTGGTTTGTGTTGTGATGTCATGACTATTTTAACGCTGTTTTGTGTTGTGACGTCATGACTATTTTAACACTGTTTTGTGTTGTGACGTCATGACTATTTTAACGCTGTTTTGTGTTGTGACGTCATGACTATTTTAGCGCTGGTTTGTGTTGTGACGTCATGACTATTTTAACGCTGTTTTGTGTTGTGACGTCATGACTATTTTAACGCTGTTTTGTGTTGTGACGTCATGACTATTTTAACGCTGTTTTGTGTTGTGACGTCATGACTATTTTATGTGGTCACTCCCATTGATGTACAGTCAAACCAGTGGTCACTCCCATTGATGTACAGTCAACCCAGTGGTCACTCCCATTGATGTACAGTCAACCCAGTGGTCACTCCCATTGATGTACAGTCAAACCAGTGGTCACTCCCATTGATGTACAGTCAAACCTGTGTTAGTGGTCACCTCCATTAAGTAGCCAGCTTCCCAATATGTTGTTTATTATACATTTGCCCCCTATTAAGCAGCCACCTGTGCTAAGCAGCCACTTTTTGTGATTCCCTAGGCTGGCTGCTTAAGACAGGTTTGACTGTATATAGTAAGCTATGTATACGTGCAACTCGAAAACGAAGCAAGATAGATATATATAGTTCCAATGGAACATCTCTATAGGAAACCTCATGTGACCTTACGAATAAGTCATACCCCGTGACCTTGAGGTTGACCTTTCAAGGTGAAATCAAGGTCATGTGAAATAAAGCATTTCTTCTTGTGTCAAATACCAGAGTGGGTGGGGGTGGTTGCATCTCTCTGAGTTATATTCTCTGGCTTCCAGGTGTATTGCAGTAATTACACACCAACATATACTACACACAGTTCATTCTCAAACACTAATCTGCTGAAAGAACTTGTTACACAGGCCTGTTGGCAAAACTCTAAGTTGTTGTAATATAATCATGAAAGATTTAATTGTTGGTGTCACTTCTTGACTTGTACAAACAATTTATGTTCGCATTTTTAGTAAATCTTTTATTTCCAAATTATTTATGTAAGAGACTAAATCAATCTTAACTTCAAAAGTTCCGGAATCACAGTTCAAGTATAAATCCCAAAGTTCCAGTACAACAACTAGAGCATAAATCCCAAAGTTCCAGTACAACAACTAGAGCATAAATCCCAAAGTTCCAGTACAACAACTAGAGCATAAATCCCAAAGTTCCAGTACAACAACTAGAGCATAAATCCCAAAGTTCCAGTACAACTAGAGCATAAATCCCAAAGTTCCAGTACAACAACTAGAGCATAAATCCCAAAGTTCCAGTACAACAACTAGAACATAAATCCCAAAGTTCCAGTACAACAACTAGAGCATAAATCCCAAAGTCCCAGTACAATAACTAGAGCATACATTCTAGAATTCCGGATTCACAGCTCTAGCATAAATCCCAAAACTCCGGTACCACAACTGGAGCACGAATTCTAGAATTCCGGAAAATAATCATAGAATTCTAGAGTCTCCGATACCATAACCTAAGCTTAAAACACATATTTTACCTTGGGCCCATCAGTGCCAGATTCATTGTACATGGACTTTGATGTCTCTACTTTAAATTTTCTGGATGGAAAATACCAATCATAGGATGATTTGTTGTTGCTGAAAAGAGAGTTTTAAGACCATTTCAGACATTAGCAACTCATTAACCCATTTCATTCTGGATACCGTTCAAACAGTATATGCAAAGAACATAGAGCCAGATCAGCCGCCATGGAACGTTCCGTCTGATCAGGCTCTATGCTGTTTGCTATTCAGATGATCTTGCTAAGACACTTGGCTATGTAGCAAACAACATAGATCCTGATCAGCACGCAGCGTCACGCTGTGGCTGATCTGGATCTATGTTGTTTGCAAAAACCTTTAAATGTATCCAGAATGAAATGGGTTAATTTAGATTTTTTAATTGGACAAAAAACATAATATTATAAGAAATTGAATGTTGGTTTATTTTTGGTATGCAAATTTATTGTTGCTATTGATAAGATATTATGTTATATTTTGGGTTTTACGCCCACATCAGCATCATTTCGGGCTATATCGCTGGCGGGCAGTTTACTTAACAACACCTTTCCTGGGCAGGCTCCAGCGGTTAACCAGTACTTGGGTGCACCAACCTGCGTAAGAAACTGCCAACTTTTTCATATAAATGAGACACGGCCTGAGCGGGCTCGAACCTGTGACCATCAGTGATGATAGGTTACAGTGGTATACAAGTCAGCGACCATAACATATTAGAATATACAGTCAAACCTGTCTTAAGCAGCCAATCAAGGGAATTGTGGAAGTTGTGATAGACAGTGGATGAGCATTCGTTTCAGTGCGAAAAGGTCCGCAGTTCAAGCCCCGCTGGAGCCGTTATAATTGTGCCCTTAGGCAAGGCATTTAAATTCCACGTTGCCTCTTCTCTCTCCCTCGTTGCGATGGATTCCATCAGGAATGAGGTCTCGAGGGTGATTAATATAAGTTGTAAGAACTTGTTTCGCAATCGAGCTAAAATAAATTTGTATAAACTAACCAAGGGAATCACAGAAAGTGACAACTTAGCACAGGTATCTGCTAAATAGAGGTCAAATGTATTAATAAAACAAGATATTTGGAATACGGAAACTGGCTGCTTTAATACAGGTCTGCTAGATACAGTTTATACAAAGTTATTTTAGTTCAATTGCGAAACCCGCTGGAGCAATTATGATTGGGCCCTTAGGCAAGGCATTTAAATTCCACATTGCCTTTTCCCTCTCCCTCATGGAGATGGATTCCATCAGGAATGAGGTCTCGAGAGTGATTAATATAATTTGTAGGAACTTGTTTCGAAATCGAGCTAAAATAAATTTGAGTACGGAGGAAAGAATTAATAATTTGTCTGTTGTGGAGCAGTGTTAATACCTGCTGTATTTCCATTCATAGATGAATCCTTTCTGGTCCATGGTTACCATGGCGTTGAGGTACTCAACGAAGGCTAGGTAGATAATGCTCTTCTGGTGACCTCGGAATAGCTCTATCTCCACATTCTTTCCGATCGTGTTAATATTGGCAGCCTCTTCCTGAAATATAAAATAATATTAACAAACATTTTCATACATCTACGAATATGAGATGTGAGACAGTATAGAGTGACTCCTGTACTGACCCTATACATTTTGGTGCTTGTAGCCTAATCTATGGCCGGGCCGAGCATTCAAATTGTATTATTAACGCACACAACTTAATCACCTTAGTTTATAATATATGAGTGTTAACTAAACTTCTTAGTACGCTCGCCCATATGGTTCGCAGGAGGCGAGGGTAAATAAGCTCAATCATCATCATCTGATTGTACCCACATGGTTCGCTGGAGGCGTGGGTAAATAAGCTCAATCATCATCTGATTGTACTCACATGGTTCGCTGGAGGCGTGGGTAAATAAGCTCAATCATCATAATCGTACCCGGCGAATAAGAAGTAAGCTGCCTAGAGTACATAGAGCCGTGCTCAGAGAATATGGCATAATAACGATTTAGTGGTCATAAACCAGTCATTATCACGACTAGTAACACTTACAAATCACATTCAATGTTCATATATGTATTATTAGTTTTCGCGACATTTGGTACTTTTCTTCAAAGATGCGTTTTATACAGCAAATAAGTTTTTTCCCCTGGAATTGCTCTGTTGTTTTAAACTACGTCTTATACTCCAGTGCGACCTATACTCAAACGATTACGGTAATCTCTTCAGGAGGAATCACTCAAATGGGCAAACGGTAGCGACGATAAATAAACGTAAAACCAGCACCAGTGACAGAATACTGTACCTCTACAACGAGTGATGGTTTATACACTCTAGGAGCATCAGTGGAGCTATCTGCTTCATCTATATTAGCTGGCTGTAGAAAGTTCTGTATGTTACACTTGAGTATGTCACCTTTCTGCAGGGTCACAATGATGTCATTCCGAAATACACAGTCACAAATATATACACTTGTTTAAAGTGACACTACATCAGTGAAAATGCAAATGTCTGCAGAATGTAATTTGCTATTATATGGTTTAATTTTTTCACCAAATATTTGCCTCAAAAACGGAGTATTTCAACAAATAAACAAACGTCGTATACGCGGTTTGTTGACATAACAAAATAATGTAAATAGGGTCGACATGCATGCGTAATATAAAGCGTTTATACTGTTATGCTACATATTTACCGTGATATCTCACATGAGCGCCAGTGCATATTTATTTGTAGACTAATCTTAATTACATTATCTCTAAACGAAAGTTTCGCATGTTTAATATTGACTTCAGTGACAACAAACGTCAATTCAGGAGCCTAGACGACCATTATATGAAATCCTACTTTCACGTTTGATGTTTCAATGTTAGTGTTCGATATATTCAGAAGAATTTGTAGTAGCAATGCATTTATACGTGAAACAAATGCATTTTATTTGCTTTTTGTGATGTAATGTCGCTTTAATTACTGTATTCAGCTTGATTATTCGACGCTTCAGTGGTGTAAATGGTGCAGTGTCTGCCCTGTAACCGAGAGGTTGTGTGTTCGAGTCCAGACAGAACCACATTACCTCAGCAATTGGGTATCAATAATCCAATGTTAATTTGTATGAATAAATTAGAAATGAACATTTTTATTTAAATGAATACTACTTTAACACATCAGATAATACCTACACGTAATTCCACATTTCTTCTGTAATACAATAGTATAGCAATGTGTTCATAGATTGGTAACTTTTGCAGGTGAGATGTACAAGAATTGTACGTGTTTTTGGATCTCCATCGAGTACAGAACTCATCATAGTGCTGTTGTTCGCAGCTTATCCGTCTAAAGGTGCGACATTGAAATCATCTCTAATTACCATGCTATCTGAATAAATAATATTTTTCTACGGGTATGCCGATTTCCTCCCACATTAATGACCATATATACACTTTCATCCGCGCCAATGAGTGTGATTAATATAAGGTGTTGCAGCTAGTATCTCATTCGTTGTAAAATAAATAAAGTTAATACTAATATCCCATTTAGCAAGTAATCTTCACAGTGCACAACTTTCACAAGTACACCGATTATTTAAATGTTCACATTTGTAAGTTTGAACACAAGCAATTAAGTGTATTTATTTCACTTTCAAAATGGTAAGTTTACGTTTTGTAGAAGTACATTTTTGTTTTTATTTGATTCAAATTATTCGAGCGAAGAAACTGCAACCTACGAAGAAACTGGTCTATTTGTTTCAGGGCCACATTTAACGATCTTCATCATCGACCTTACTGCGATAAAATGTCGCTATAAAGCTTTCCAATGAAGTATAGAAATCTATGGAAATAAAATGTGTTGAAGTCACTAGTCATATAATGTTGTTGTCAGCGAATGTTACATAATGAAATTAAATTATGATTTATAGTAGGTCTTCGTTGGTCTTATCATGTGTAGATGACTTCAAGTTTGTAACCGTAAGTGAAGTCACTGGTTATATTATGTTGTTGTCAGCGAATGTTACGTAATGAAATTAAATTATAATTTATAGTACATCTTCATTGGTCTTATCATGTGTAGATGACTTCAAGTTTGTTATATTTTATATTTCGGGTTTTACGCCTGCATCAGCACCATTTCGGTCTATATCGCCGGTGGGCAGTTTACCTAACAACACCTTTCCTGGGCAGGCTCCAACAGTACTTGGGTGCACCAACCTCCATAAGAAACTGCCAACTTTTTCATATAAATGAGACACGGTCTGAGCAGGGCTCGAACCCGTGACCATCAGTGATGATAGGTTACAGTGGTATACAAGTCAGCGACCTTAACCACTCGACCACGGAGGCGGACGACTTCAAGTTTGTAACCGTAAGTGAAGTCACTGGTTATATAATGTTGTTGTCAGCAAATGTTACATAATGAAATTAACTTATGATTTATAGTACATCTTTGTTGGTCTTATCATGTGTAGATGACTTCAAGTTTGTTACCATAAGAAATAGAAATTCTGCAAATGGCCATTTATTATCAATGGACGATGGCAGCGAAAATGTTGGAATTAAAAAAAGGAGGTAAGCTATTTGGATGAATTTCCTGGCTTTATTGTGATAGTTTTGAATGTTTATGCATTATCTATAGTCCTAGTATAAATTATTATCTTCTGGAAGGCAGGAAGAGACAGACGGATCTGTAGTCCAGTGATAACCCAGGGATCGTAGGTTCAATCCCCCGCCTGACCCTAATAAAATTAACAGTCTTTCAGATGGGACGTTAAACCGAGGTCTCGTGTCGGTGCTTTACACCGTGCACGTAAAAGAACCAGAGGAGATTCTGGAATTGGTCTCTGTCTGTATCATGCACTATCCTCCAAAATCTAAAATTACTAATCTCTTCAGGAGGCATCGCTCATATGGGCAACCGGTAGTAAAGATAAATAAATGTGAAACACACAAGGTAGGAAGAGGAAAGCCAAACAGTGTGAGCTGCCACCAACTGCATCACCTTCCAGTGACCCTGTCTTTATGTGCGAAGGCTGCAACCACCACTGCAGGTCACGCATCAGACTGTACAGAACCAGGAGACGGTGCTCATTTGTAGACTCAATGGTAGACTGGTGGGATTTCAGAAAAAAGGCCCTGCATAAGGTTCTAGGGGCATTTTTGGGTAAAAGTTGGGAACCGGACTTATTAACATAATTCAGGCATGCCGAATCCGATAAACCCGGTTCCCAAGCAAATTTTTGAGTTTTTGACCATCTAATTTGCATAAACAAAATGGCCGCCAAATGGCAAATGTTGAACCATTCTTCTACGATATTTCTGTAACCAGATAAGCTATAATGACAAATCAAGTGTCTATACCTATGTTTTGAAGGGCAGAGAATATGGTTATGACATTTCCAAGTCATTGGTGGTGAAAAATACTCATGAATATGCAAATTAGTGGCCGCCATTACAGAAAAGTCCGTTTTAACCAATATCTCTGTAACCGGGCAAGCTATAATGACAAATCAAGTGTCTATACCTATGTTTTGAAGGGCGGAGAATATGATTAGGACATTTCTAGAGTCATAAACAATACTCATGAATATGCAAATTAGTGGCCGCCATTACAGAAAAGTCCATTTTTACCAACATATCTGTAACCAGGCAAGCAATAAGAAACATTCAAGTGTCTATACCTATGTTTTGAGTACCGGGTAATCCAAGGGTTTCAGAAAGGGGATTCCCCGAAAGTATTTGCAAGAGGATTCACTGAATCATGTTTCCCATCTGATGGACCACTATGCACTAGACTATAATGGAGAAAGCCTGAAGGGTCTAATTTTGATATCTTGCTTGGCACCAGTGGTTTTCCGTTGAACCATGACACTGATTAGATACGCTGAATACAGTTGTGAAAAAGGTGCATGGCAATATCGTCCCATTTTGGCCAGGAGTACACTGTCCTTACAGTCGACCAAGCTCTATTCTGCAAACTCATGGAACTGAAGTGGTCTGTTGAAGAATACCGGGATAAATTAATCCCTCGTTTTGGTGGACTTCATACTGCGATGAACTTCCTAAAGACTATAGGAGATCACATGGCAGGGTCTGGTCTAGCTGAAGTGTGGTTGGAGTGTGGACTGCTCGGAGAGGGTGCTGTGCAGCTTGTCTTGTCAGGAAAGGCATACAGCAAGGCTATGAGAGCTCACAAACTTACCTTGCAGGCCCTGTGGCGGCTTTTGTTGCCAACATTGCTCTTGTTTGCTGCAGAATCGAACAAGGAATGCTGAAGTTTCTGCAATGGCAGCTGATGACAACCCCGAGAGAATTCCTGAGCTGATAGCATGTCTCAGGCAGGAAATGTTTCACAGAGTTCTGAAACATTTCGTTGCTAGTAGATCGTCTTTTGGTGGAACTACATGGACATGGTCTCGATACTGTTGCATTTCACCCGAGCACAGCGTGATGGAGTATGGGACCTTCATCTCTACTCCTTCAGTCTGATGTTGCCCTACATCATGCGATATGACCACCTGAACTATGCAAGATGGGGTCCGCTGTACTTGGCCGAGATGCACCAACTTCCAGAACCTGTGCTATCGGAGTTTCAAAAGGGAAACTTTGTTGTCAAGCGTTCGGCACATAAGTTCAACCAAGTAGACCCAGACCAAGCCATGGAGTGGATAAATGGTACAGGCAAGAAAGGAGGTGGAAGTGTTGGCGTCACAAAAACAACATCAGCTCTTACTAGATGGACCCTTTCGTATAATCTGAGGTCTCACATTGCAACGCACAACGACAGTCAATTTCCCACCCATCGATGCGTAAAACCTCCCAACAACAGACAATAATCCCAAAATATCTTGTACATGTATTTCCCAATTATAAAAATAGCTAACAATAGAATCACACTATGTATACGTCTGGTTTCCTAACAGTTATGTGTTTGAATATATATATATCAATTGCGGATGGGAACCAGGTTATTCGGAAACCATTTATGTGAAAAGGCCGACCATATTTTGAAAACAAACTTACAATTAGCGCTATTTATGGAGCTTCTTTTATGAAATTTAGCATGGAAGTGATAATTGCCGTGATGTGACAGATGTGTTGTTTGTTTTTTATACAATTGAAATGCGTAATTTATCAGATGTTTTGACTTTGATGTATTGAAAACATAAATCGTTAAATGTACACAATTGTCTAGATTTGCATAATCTGGGGGATTTTAACACATTTTGTCCTCAGCTGGACCTCAGAGTAAAATCAATGACTTTTTCAAGCAAACATAAAATCTGTGTTTAGTTTCAGACTGATATATGTATACTGTATAGTTATATGTATTAAAAAGAAGTTGAATTTTCAATGCACTTCCAGACTTCAAAAAGTTGAACCTCGCTAGAACAACAACCTCTCTACAACAACCAATCTTGATGTATCCGGATGGTGTTTGCTCTAGAGAGGTTTGACTGTATCTTCTGGAAGTGTCACACTGGTGATGCTTTAATTCTCTTGTTGGTTGAACAAGTAACTGGCCTACAGTCAAGCCTGTCTTAAGCAGCCATCCAAGGGAATCACAGAAAGTGGCTGCTTAGCACAGATGGCTGCTTAATAGAGGTCAAATGTATAGCAAAACAATAGTAAAGCAGACAACCTGTATTAAGCAGCCAGTTTCAAGATTCCCAATATGTTGTTTTACTATACATTTGACCTCTATTAATCAGCTAACCTGGATTAAGCAACCATCTTCAAGATTCCCAATATGTTTTTTACTATATCTTTGACCTCTAATAAGCAGCCAACCTGTATTAAGCAGCCAGTTGCAAGATTCCTAATATGTTGTTTTACTATACATTTGACCTCTATTAAGCAGCCACCTGTGCTAAGCAGCCATTTTTCGTGATTCTTGGATGGCTGCTTAAGACAGGTTTGACTGTATACCAATAATAACTAAGTCATCCCTGCACTGATAGTATGAAAAAGAAATGATGCAAATTGCACATACCTGAGCACCAAGAAATGATATGGATGGAAAGAAGGCCGATTTCTCGGGGGCCAGCCCCATATTATTCTGTGCTTCGTCTTCTGATAGGGCCCCTGTGAATATACAATAAGTGATCATATCACACTATAGTTTGTACAGCATAAATATGGACACATTTTTCTGTTACATTAAATGTCGTTGAGTGGTTAGTTTAAACCATATTTTATTTCAATGAATATACATAGTATAATTATCACAATAAGAAAATACATGTAGGATTGAGGAGAAAGCAACATATGGCTACCTCTTTCCTATTGAGTGGTTAGATCGTTAGATTCACTGTAACCTATCATAACTGATGGTCATGGGTTCGAGCCCAGCTCAGGCCGTGTATCATTTATATGCAGTTGGCAGTTTCTTACGGAGGTTGGTGCACCAAGTACTGGTTAAACGCTGGAGCCTGGTAGGTAAACTGCCCGCCGGCGATATTAGCCGAAAATGTTTTTGATGCAGGCATAAAACCCGAACAAACAAACAAACAAACAAACAAATAAAATAAAATGCATTTTTTCACGTATAAATGCATAGCTACTACATATTCGCAAAATATCGAAATTGTGCATTCATAAATGCATTTGTTGATGCAGTTTTGCACAGATAATATAAGCAGCGTTGAAATTTTACGGCAGTGTTGAAATATTGCATTGTTAAATGCATGAGAATTGCAATGTTAAGAATATTTATATAAACCTCACAATTCTACATGCCTCATATAGAGAACTAGGCATAAGATTTACATAAACCTCACAATTCTACATGCCTCACATAGAGAACTAGGCATAATATTTATATAAACCTCACAATTCTACATGCCTCACATAGAGAACTAGACATAAGATTTATATAAACCTCACAATTCTACATGCCTCACATAGAGAACTAGACATAAGATTTACATAAACCTCACAATTCTACATGCCTCACATAGAGAACTAGACATAATATTTATATAAACCTCACAATTATACATGCCTCACATAGAGAACTAGACATAAGATTTACATAAACCTCACAATTCTACATGCCTCACATAGAGAACTAGGCATAATATTTATATAAACCTCACAATTCTACATGCCTCACATAGAGAACTAGACATAAGATTTATATAAACCTCACAATTCTACATGCCTCACATAGAGAACTAGACATAAGATTTACATAAACCTCACAATTCTACATGCCTCACATAGAGAACTAGACATAATATTTATATAAACCTCACAATTATACATGCCTCACATAGAGAACTAGACATAAGATTTACATAAACCTCACAATTCTACATGCCTCACATAGAGAACTAGGCATAATATTTATATAAACCTCACAATTCTACATTGCCTCACATAGAGAACTAGACATAATATTTATATAAACCTCACAATTCTACATGTCTCATATAGAGAACTAGGCATACGATTCAATTACTGGTTCTATTATTTAATATGTAGTCCAAAATAATGAGTAGTTTTGTAAAACCTAGTATACCTGTCCCCTTTGCGAAGTTACTTTAAATAGTTAAACAGGGCTGGTTGATCTAAAATATTATGGAGTAGGTACAACATATGGCATCCACTTCTAATTTCTTCGACAATACCAGGTCTCCACTGGTTTCGACAATGCCAGGTCTCCACTGGTTTCGACAATGCCAGGTCTCTACTGGTTTCGACAATACCAGGTCTCTACTGGTTTCGACAATGCCAGGTCTCTACTGGTTTCGACAATGCCAGGTCTCTACTGGTTTCGACAATGCCAGGTCTCTACTGGTTTCGACAATGCCAGGTCTCTACTGGTCTCAATAATGCCAGGTCTCTACTGGTTTCGACAATGCCAGGTCTCTACTGGTTTCGACAATACCAGGTCTCTACTGGTTTCGACAATACCAGGTCTCTACTGGTTTCGACAATGCCAGGTCTCTACTGGTTTCGACAATGCCAGGTCTCTACTGGTTTCGACAATGCCAGGTCTCTACTGGTCTCAATAATGCCAGGTCTCTACTGGTTTCGACAATGCCAGGTCTCTACTGGTTTCGACAATGCCAGGTCTCTACTGGTCTCAATAATGCCAGGTCTCTACTGGTTTCGACAATGCCAGGTCTCTACTGGTCTCAACAATGACAGGTCTCTACTGGTCTCAACAATGCCAGGTCTCTACTGGTTTCGACAATGCCAGGTCTCTACTGGTTTCGACAATGACAGGTCTCTACTGGTTTCGACAATGCCATGTCTCTACTGGTCTCAACAATGCCTGGTCTCAACTGGTTTCGACAATGCCAGGTCTCTACTGGTCTCAACAATGCCTGGTCTCGACTGGTTTCGACAATACCAGGTCTCTACTGGTCTCGACAATACCAGGTCTCAACTGGTCTCGACAATGCCAGGTCTCGACTGGTCTCAACAATGCAAGGTTTCGACTGGTCTCAACAATGCCAGGTCTCGACTGGTCTCGACAATGCCAAGTCTCAACAATGACAGGTCTCTACTGGTCTCGACAATGCCAGGTCTCGACAATGCCATGTCTCGACAATGCCAGGTCTCTACTGGTCTCGACAATGCCAAGTCTTGACAATGCCAGGTCTTGACCATGCCAGGTCTCGACAATGCAATGCCAGGTCTCAACAATGCCAGGTCTCTACAATGCCAGGTCTCGACAATGCCAGGTCTCGACAATGCCAGGTCACAACAATGCCATGTCTCGACAATGCCAGGTCTCGACAATGCCGGTACAAACCTGAGACTTGAGCACAAAACCTTGAATCGCTATTGTGAACAAACTTCTGACCATTAACGGCCAAGTGTGACCTCCAATCTACATTACATACCCTGTTTAAATACAAAGTCCTGTTTCTCAGCATCTAGACCTAATAACTGTTGTAACTTCAGAGGGTAGAAGCCGGTTTCATCTTCGGGCAATGCAAGCGTATGGGCATCTGTAGTGTCTATGTGTCCTCCAACAATGGACAAAACTTGTAGATAGCCCTGAAACATTTAATATTTAGATCAAGTCAATGTTGAGACTACAGAGGATAAGAGCCTTTATTGTCTCCAGGCTTTGTTTGTTTTGTGTGTTTTGGGGGTTGGAAGACCCAGGGTGCGCCATTGAGCAGTATGTCAGGCATGGAACGAGCACATGTATAGAACCACTGACCTTCCGCGAGCCAGCCGAATAGCGTCCTCACGAGAAAGAATTTGACACAGCGAGTGGGATTTCAACCTACAGCGGTTAGAGGCAAGTTATTTGAAGTCAACGACCATTACCACTCAGCCACGGAGGCCACACTGGTACCTGGGAATAAAAGACTATATGTCTAAATATGTGACTTTCACAAAAGAATGTGACACAGCGAGTGGGATTTCAACCTACAGCGGTTAGAGGCAAGTTATTTGAAGTCAACGACCATTACCACTCAGCCATGGAGGCCACACTGGTACCTGGGAATAAAAGACTATATGTCTAAAAATGTGACTTTCTCCTCATGTCACACAAGGATGGTCTTTGTTCACAGGTTTCAATGAATGAGCGTCAGATCTTCCTGTGATAGTATATGACAGCTCAGTTCCACTCAGTACAACGGATAGGTTTTAATATTTATACAAATTTAGGTTAGCTCGATTGCGAAATAAGTTTTGACAACAGTCCCGAGACGTCACTCCTAATGGAATCCGTCACCAAGAAGGGGAGAGAAGAAGCAATGATTGTGGATTAAGTGGCTTGCCTAAGGAAACCGCAACAGTGTTTCTAGCAGGACTCAAACTCACAAACCCCTCAGCTACAGATCAAACACCGTAATAGCTACACCACGGGGGCTCCACAAGGTTTTAATAACAAACAGAAATCAAAATCTTGTGTGTGTGTTTTACGTTTATTTATCATCGCTATCAGTTGCCCATATGAGCGACGCCTCCTGAAGAGATTAGTCATTTTAGATTTTTGGAGGATAGTGCAATGATATAAACAGAGACCCATTCCAGAGTCTCCTCTGGTTCTTTTACGTGCATGGTGTACAGCACCGACACAAGACCTCGGCTTAAAGTCCCATCTGAAAGACTGTTAATTTTATTAGGGTCAGACGGGGGATCGAACCTGCGATCCCTGGATTACCACTGGACTACATATCCGTCTGAAAATCAAAATCGATGCTTACCGATGTATTTATAGTAATCAACCTGGAACTATCTAAACTCCACGATACATCTACATGAGGTTTGTCGCTAGTCTGGTTATATGCCAACACTCTGATTGGTCTCCACGGCTCCATTAATACATCATATATCAGAATGTCTCCTACAAGCAAATCATTCAAATATTCATTTAACGCATTCAACACCAAGTAACTCACATGGACTGGTCCATGATATTCATAAACCAATAAATGAATCAGAAAATCACATTTGGACAGGTTCATTTATCAAAATGGGTAATTATGTCTAAAAATAGTCATATCACTGGCAAAAAGTGCAGATCCTGATGAGACGGCTCGTCACGAGCCGGCTCATCTGGATCTACACTTTTTGTAAGCCTATTTAGAGGTATGTGGTGTTGAAAGGGTTAAATAACCGATAGCGGCGGAAATAATTAATTAAATTATTACATTTATCAATATTTGATATTGTTTTAGATTTATGAGGTTAATTTCTAATTTGAAAACAATAATACAATCGGACAACCACATGCATATATCTCAGCAATTTATATGAACTAATACACAATAAATATGTAATGTTTGCTTAACGTTTATTAAAAGTTCAGTGTTGTATGGTGGTTATGTGAGGTGTTGTATGGTGGCTATATGAGGTGTTGTATGGTGGCTATATGAGGTGTTGTATGGTGACTATATGAGGTGATGTATGGTGGATATATGAGGTGTTGTATGGTGGCTATATGAGGTGTTGTATGGTGGCTATATGAGGTGTTGTATGGTGGCTATATGAGGTGTTGTATGGTGGTTATATGAGGTGTTGTATGGTGGCTATAGGAAGTGTTGTATGGTGGTTATATGAGGTGTTGTATGGTGGCTATAGGAAGTGTTGTATGGTGGCTATATGAGGTGTTGTATGGTGGCTATATGAGGTGTTGTATGGTGGCTATATGAGGTGTTGTATGGTGGCTATATGAGGTGTTGTATGGTGGCTATATGAGGTGTTGTATGGTGGTTATATGAGGTGTTGTATGGTGGTTATATGAGGTGTTGTATGGTGGCTATATGAGGTGTTGTATGGTGGTTATATGAGGTGTTGTATGGTGGCTATATGAGGTGTTGTATGGTGGTTATATGAGGTGTTGTATGGTGGCTATATGAGGTGTTGTATGGTGGCTATATGAGGTGTTGTATGGTGGTTATATGAGGTGTTGTATGGTGGCTATATGAGGTGTTGTATGGTGGCTATATGAGGTGTTGTATGGTGGCTATATGAGGTGTTGTATGGTGGCTATATGAGGTGTTGTATGGTGGTTATATGAGGTGTTGTATGGTGGCTATATGAGGTGTTGTATGGTGGCTATATGAGGTGTTGTATGGTGGCTATATGAGGTGTTGTATGGTGGTTATATGAGGTGTTGTATGGTGGCTATATGAGGTGTTGTATGGTGGCTATATGAGGTGTTGTATGGTGGCTATATGAGGTGTTGTATGGTGGCTATATGAGGTGTTGTATGGTGTCTATATGAGGTGTTGTAAGGCGGCTATATGAGGTGTTGTATGGTGGTTATGTGAGGTGTTGTATGGCGGCTATATGAGGTGTTGTATGGTGGCTATATGAGGTGTTGTATGGCGGCTATATGAGGTGTTGTATGGTGGTTATATGAGGTGTTGTATGGTGGTTATATGAGGTGTTGTATGGTGGCTATATGAGGTGTTGTATGGTGGATATATGAGGTGTTGTATGGTGGCTATATGAGGTGTTGTATGGTGGCTATATGAGGTGTTGTATGGTGGCTATATGAGGTGTTGTATGGTGGTTATATGAGGTGTTGTATGGTGGCTATATGAGGTGTTGTATGGTGGTTATATGAGGTGTTGTATGGTGGCTATATGAGGTGTTGTATGGTGGCTATATGAGGTGTTGTATGGCGGCTATATGAGGTGTTGTATGGTGGTTATATGGTGGCTATATGAGGTGTTGTATGGTGGCTATATGAGGTGTTGTATGGTGGTTATGGTGGTTATATGAGGTGTTGTATGGTGGCTATATGAGGTGTTGTATGGTGGCTATATGAGGTGTTGTATGGTGGCTATATGAGGTGTTGTATGGTGGCTATATGAGGTGTTGTATGGTGGCTATATGAGGTGTTGTATGGTGGCTATATGAGGTGTTGTATGGTGGCTATATGAGGTGTTGTATGGTGGCTATATGAGGTGTTGTATGGTGGTTATATGAGGTGTTGTATGGTGGCTATATGAGGTGTTGTATGGTGGCTATATGAGGTGTTGTATGGTGGCTATATGAGGTGTTGTATGGTGGTTATATGGTGGCTATATGAGGTGTTGTATGGTGGCTATATGAGGTGTTGTATGGTGGTATAGGTGGTTATATGAGGTGTTGTATGGTGGCTATATGAGGTGTTGTATGGTGGCTATATGAGGTGTTGTATGGTGGCTATATGAGGTGTTGTATGGTGGCTATATGAGGTGTTGTATGGTGGCTATATGAGGTGTTGTATGGTGGTTATATGAGGTGTTGTATGGTGGCTATATGAGGTGTTGTATGGTGGCTATATGAGGTGTTGTATGGTGGCTATATGAGGTGTTGTATGGTGGCTATATGAGGTGTTGTATGGTGGCTATATGAGGTGTTGTATGGTGGCTATATGAGGTGTTGTATGGTGGCTATATGAGGTGTTGTATGGTGGCTATATGAGGTGTTGTATGGTGGCTATATGAGGTGTTGTATGGTGGTTATATGAGGTGTTGTATGGTGGCTATATGAGGTGTTGTATGGTGGCTATATGAGGTGTTGTATGGTGGCTATATGAGGTGTTGTATGGTGGTTATATGAGGTGTTGTATGGTGGTTATATGAGGTGTTGTATGGTGGTTATATGGTGGCTATATGAGGTGTTGTATGGTGGCTATATGAGGTGTTGTATGGCGGCTATATGAGGTGTTGTATGGTGGTTATGTGAGGTGTTGTATGGTGGTTATATGAGGTGTTGTATGGTGGTTATATGAGGTGTTGTATGGTGGCTATATGAGGTGTTGTATGGTGGCTATATGAGGTGTTGTATGGTGGTTATGTGAGGTGTTGTATGGTGGCTATATGAGGTGTTGTATGGTGGCTATATGAGGTGTTGTATGGTGGCTATATGAGGTGTTGTATGGTGGCTATATGAGGTGGTGTATGGTGTCTATATGAGGTGTTGTAAGGCGGCTATATGAGGTGTTGTATGGTGGTTATGTGAGGTGTTGTATGGCGGCTATATGAGGTGTTGTATGGTGGCTATATGAGGTGTTGTATGGCGGCTATATGAGGTGTTGTATGGTGGTTATATGAGGTGTTGTATGGTGGTTATATGAGGTGTTGTATGGTGGCTATATGAGGTGTTGTATGGTGGATATATGAGGTGTTGTATGGTGGCTATATGAGGTGTTGTATGGTGGCTATATGAGGTGTTGTATGGTGGCTATATGAGGTGTTGTATGGTGGTTATATGAGGTGTTGTATGGTGGCTATATGAGGTGTTGTATGGTGGTTATATGAGGTGTTGTATGGTGGCTATATGGGGTGTTGTATGGTGGCTATATGAGGTGTTGTATGGCGGCTATATGAGGTGTTGTATGGTGGTTATATGGTGGCTATATGAGGTGTTGTATGGTGGCTATATGAGGTGTTGTATGGTGGCTATATGAGGTGTTGTATGGTGGATATATGAGGTGTTGTATGGTGGCTATATGAGGTGTTGTATGGTGGCTATATGAGGTGTTGTATGGTGGCTATATGAGGTGTTGTATGGTGGTTATATGAGGTGTTGTATGGTGGCTATATGAGGTGTTGTATGGTGGCTATATGAGGTGTTGTATGGTGGCTATATGAGGTGTTGTATGGTGGCTATATGAGGTGTTGTATGGTGGCTATATGAGGTGTTGTATGGTGGTTATATGAGGTGTTGTATGGTGGCTATATGAGGTGTTGTATGGTGGCTATATGAGGTGTTGTATGGTGGCTATATGAGGTGTTGTATGGTGGCTATATGAGGTGTTGTATGGTGGCTATATGAGGTGTTGTATGGTGGCTATATGAGGTGTTGTATGGTGGCTATATGAGGTGTTGTATGGTGGCTATATGAGGTGTTGTATGGTGGCTATATGAGGTGTTGTATGGTGGCTATATGAGGTGTTGTATGGTGGCTATATGAGGTGTTGTATGGTGGTTATATGAGGTGTTGTATGGTGGCTATATGAGGTGTTGTATGGTGGCTATATGAGGTGTTGTATGGTGGCTATATGAGGTGTTGTATGGTGGTTATATGAGGTGTTGTATGGTGGTTATATGAGGTGTTGTATGGTGGCTATATGAGGTGTTGTATGGTGGTTATATGAGGTGTTGTATGGTGGTTATATGAGGTGTTGTATGGTGGCTATATGAGGTGTTGTATGGTGGCTATATGAGGTGTTGTATGGTGGCTATATGAGGTGTTGTATGGTGGCTATATGAGGTGTTGTATGGTGGCTATATGAGGTGTTGTATGGTGGTATATGAGGTGTTGTATGGTGGCTATATGAGGTGTTGTATGGTGGCTATATGAGGTGTTGTATGGTGGCTATATGAGGTGTTGTATGGTGGCTATATGAGGTGTTGTATGGGGCTATATGAGGTGTTGTATGGTGGCTATATGAGGTGTTGTATGGTGGCTATATGAGGTGTTGTATGGTGGCTATATGAGGTGTTGTATGGTGGCTATATGAGGTGTTGTATGGTGGCTATATGAGGTGTTGTATGGTGGCTATATGAGGTGTTGTATGGTGGTTATATGAGGTGTTGTATGGTGGCTATATGAGGTGTTGTATGGTGGCTATATGAGGTGTTGTATGGTGGTTATATGAGGTGTTGTATGGTGGCTATATGAGGTGTTGTATGGTGGCTATATGAGGTGTTGTATGGTGGCTATATGAGGTGTTGTATGGTGGTTATGGTGGCTATATGAGGTGTTGTATGGTGGCTATATGAGGTGTGATGATGGTGTTGTATGGTGGTTATATGAGGTGTTGTATGGTGGCTATATGAGGTGTTGTATGGTGGCTATATGAGGTGTTGTATGGTGGCTATATGAGGTGTTGTATGGTGGCTATATGAGGTGTTGTATGGTGGCTATATGAGGTGTTGTATGGTGGCTATATGAGGTGTTGTATGGTGGCTATATGAGGTGTTGTATGGTGGCTATATGAGGTGTTGTATGGTGGCTATATGAGGTGTTGTATGGTGGCTATATGAGGTGTTGTATGGTGGCTATATGAGGTGTTGTATGGTGGCTATATGAGGTGTTGTATGGTGGCTATATGAGGTGTTGTATGGTGGCTATATGAGGTGTTGTATGGTGGGCTATATGAGGTGTTGTATGGTGGCTATATGAGGTGTTGTATGGTGGCTATATGAGGTGTTGTATGGTGGTTATATGAGGTGTTGTATGGTGGTTATATGAGGTGTTGTATGGTGGCTATATGAGGTGTTGTATGGTGGCTATATGAGGTGTTGTATGGTGGCTATATGAGGTGTTGTATGGTGGCTATATGAGGTGTTGTATGGTGTTATGGTGGCTATATGAGGTGTTGTATGGTGGCTATATGAGGTGTTGTATGGTGGCTATATGAGGTGTTGTATGGTGGCTATATGAGGTGTTGTATGGTGGCTATATGAGGTGTTGTATGGTGGCTATATGAGGTGTTGTATGGTGGCTATATGAGGTGTTGTATGGTGGCTATATGAGGTGTTGTATGGTGGCTATATGAGGTGTTGTATGGTGGCTATATGAGGTGTTGTATGGTGGCTATATGAGGTGTTGTATGGTGGCTATATGAGGTGTTGTATGGTGGCTATATGAGGTGTTGTATGGTGGCTATATGAGGTGTTGTATGGTGGCTATATGAGGTGTTGTATGGTGGCTATATGAGGTGTTGTATGGTGGCTATATGAGGTGTTGTATGGTGGCTATATGAGGTGTTGTATGGTGGCTATATGAGGTGTTGTATGGTGGCTATATGAGGTGTTGTATGGTGGCTATATGAGGTGTTGTATGGTGGCTATATGAGGTGTTGTATGGTGGCTATATGAGGTGTTGTATGGTGGCTATATGAGGTGTTGTATGGTGGCTATATGAGGTGTTGTATGGTGGCTATATGAGGTGTTGTATGGTGGCTATATGAGGTGTTGTATGGTGGCTATATGAGGTGTTGTATGGTGGCTATATGAGGTGTTGTATGGTGGTTATATGAGGTGTTGTATGGTGGTTATATGGGGTGTTGTATGGTGGCTATATGAGGTGTTGTATGGTGGCTATATGAGGTGTTGTATGGTGGCTATATGAGGTGTTGTATGGTGGCTATATGAGGTGTTGTATGGCGGCTATATGAGGTGTTGTATGGTGTTTATATGAGGTGTTGTATGGTGGCTATATGAGGTGTTGTATGGTGGCTATATGAGGTGTTGTATGGTGGTTATATGAGGTGTTGTATGGTGGCTATATGAGGTGTTGTATGGTGGCTATATGAGGTGTTGTATGGTGGTTATATGGGGTGTTGTATGGTGGTTATATGAGGTGTTGTATGGCTGGCTATATGAGGTGTTGT
>CM026389.1:27526603-27553400 GCA_014843695.1 Archivesica marissinica
CCATTCCCACATAGAAGCACCTCTCCACACCATTATCCATTCCCACATAGAAGCACCTCTCCACACCATTATCCATTCCCACATAGAAGCACATCTGAACACCATTATCCATTTCCACATAGAAGCAAATCTCCACACCATTATCCATTCCAACATAAAAGTACCTCTCCACACCATTATCCATTCCCACATAGAAGCACCTCTCCACACCATTATCCATTCCCACATAGAAGCACCTCTCCACACCATTATCCATTCCCACATAGAAGCACATCTGAACACCATTATCCATTTCCACATAGAAGCAAATCTCCACACCATTATCCATTCCAACATAGAAGCACCTTTCAACACCATTATCCATTCCCACATAGAAGCACCTCTTGACACCATTACCTATTCCCACATAGAAGCACCTCTCAACACCATTATCCATTCCCACATAGAAGCACCTCTTGACACCATTATCCATTCCCACATATAAGCACCTCTCAACACCATTATCCATTTCGACATAGAAGCGTCTCTATACACCATTATCCATTCCCACATAGAAGCACCTCTATATACCATTATCCCACATAGAAGCACCTCTATACACCATTATCCCACATAGAAGCACCTCTATACACCATTATCCCACATAGAAGCACCTCTATACACCATTATCCCACATAGAAGCACCTCTATACACCATTATCCAACATAGAAGCGCCTCTATATACCATTATCCCACATAGAAGCACCTCTATACACCATTATCCCACATAGAAGCACCTCTATACACCATTATCCCACATAGAAGCACCTCTATGCACCATTATCCCACATAGAAGTACCTATATACACCATTATCCCACATAGAAGCACCTCTATACACCATTATTCCACATAGAAGCACCTCTATACACCATTATCCCACATAGAAGCACCTCTATACACCATTATCCCACATAGAAGCGCCTCTATATACCATTATCCCACACAGAAACGTCTCTATACACCATTATCCCACATAGAAGCACCTCTATACACCATTATCCCACATAGAAGCACCTCTACCAGTATACACTTCTATAAGAATTACTGGTATGTATTCGTATTATATGTATTAAAATTGTCCAATTATCTTCAAACTAGTTCCAAGCTTTCACTGGCGTGTGCATAGAAATACAGGCTTGAGCTGGAATCCAGAAATAGCCAGGTCAATCTAATTACGCAGCTAAAATTCTGTAATATACAGTTATTTCATGTAACGGCCGAGGGCAACAGTTCGAAAGTCTTCCCTGATACCTCGGGACAATAGTTTTGACTGTTCCCCAAACACCCATGAAATAACTGTTTTATTACCTAATGCTTTATAACGTTTTTTGTACCCAGAGAGTGCCTATTTTCTAATAAAACATTGAGTTCATCCTCAGTCATGTCTTCAAACCTAGCCTGGGCCATAATTCAAGATAAATTTCTGTTTTTCCCAGTTTGTCGGCTGATGACTAATCAATCATCATTTGTAAGCGCTTGGTTTTGGTATAAAAGCCGGTATGCCGGTAAGTATGCAATAAAATACGGAAAGGAATTAATCAACGGAAAGGAGGGCTTCACATAATGTATATCGATGACTTCAAGCGCAGTCAGAGCTAAAATGTATTCGGGACGTATTTTTTACTTTGACTTCCATAACACCCTATTGCGCATCCTACTGCACACAGTGAAAGCATACTCAGAATATGATTGGTTCAAAAGTCTAGTATGAAACAGTTCAAACTATTGCCCGGTCAACAGTTCGAACTGTTGCCCAGACCTGAGCGAAGGATAAAAAATGTAATGAAACAGGCAAAAATAACGAATTACAAGTTATATAGAGCATTAGGTAATAATAATAATTGGTTCCCATATGATTCGCGGATGTTCTAGCAGGAATGTGATATATACTATTATGTTGGACAGGGTTTTATGTTATTGTCAACATGTTTGCATTTAGTTACTAAAGTATGCACTTTATAATTTGTATACAGTCACTCAATACACTATCCGAGTGTGTATTATGCAGAGTATATGTTCAAGCCTCCTTCTATTACATATTTATAAGCAATAGTTTTTCTTGTTCTATATATAGCAAGAGCAGATGGGTCAGATATTGATGACTGCCCACAGAGGGAAAACAGATTTCAGGTCGAGAAAGTAGAAGATCGAAGTCTACAGCAAGTTGCTCTCAATAAAATGCCAGAAAACTATATCCTCATTTATCCTACGGTACCTGGTCAACGATCCAAACGAGATAGGGAAGATGGTTCCTGGCTTATCAATGGGTTAAAGAAAATAGTTACAGAAAAATACACATCTCCAGACCAATCACCGCAGCCAATCAACTTCTTGCGGCTGCTCACCCAAGTTTCTGGGCACATTGCCAGGGACAAAGAATCTATTGTCTACAAGCACGATGAAGTGGGAAATATAATAAAAGATGAGGACAAGTCTGGGTTCAAAACTGCTGTCTGTTTTCATCACAGACTGGTTCAACCTTTGGTTTTTAATCCAGTGGACAAAATACAGGAAGATATTCCCAATCCGTGTATGTTTAGTGGACCGAAGAAAAAACAGAATAGGACTATTAAGTATTAGAATTTAAAAATGAACATTTTATGTAAAAATGTTTTATATATTCTTAAAAATATCATAGAATTTTTTCAAATGTACAGATGTTGCAGGAAATAGTGTGATCAATTCAATGAGGTAGGCCAAATAAAATAAATTAGGTATCCATGTTTTTTTTCAAGAATTATGTTAATTACTTGTACAATTTCATATTATCTATCGATATAATTGAAAACATTAATTAAGAAAGGACTGAAAGTTCCATATAATTAATTTACGTCATTGCATCAAATGTTAGCACAAACTTTGCAAAACGAATTTCTGAAACAATTCTGCTTAGATACAGCACTCCTTCACATATCTGAAGATTGTGTGCTTTATGTTTTACCTGACTAATAATATTCAAATCCTAGTTTCGTATTCGAATTTTAAAAAACCCATTCTCAGTTTTTGTTTTAATATTAGTTATTTCTAGTTATTTCAATCCATAAAGTCCACTGATTCGCACCTCTTCGGCCTGTTCCCAATCTTACACGCCCATCAGGCGTCTTGACACTTTGTACAAGGTGTTGTTTTAGAAGCATTAACTAAATCCATGTCAATAGAAGCCAATTTCACGAGGTGTAAAATACACGCGTGCACCGGACACGCGTGTACCGGTGAATAGAGGATTTGATGTGAAATATTATGTAAAAAATAATATGCACGGTATGAGCATTGTGCGATACACGTTATGCGCCTGACAATATAAATATCATTACATATACTGGATATATGGACCACTATTTATGCAGATAATGTGTAGATGGATGGACCACTATTTATGCAGATAACGTGTAGATGGATGGACCACTATTTATGCAGATAACGTGTAGATGGATGGACCACTATTTATGCAGATAACCTGTAGATGGATGGACCACTATTTATGCAGATAATGTGTAGATGGATGGACCACTATTTATGCAGATAACGTGTAGATGGATGGACCACTATTTATGCAGATAGTGTGTAGATGGATGGACCAATATTTATGCAGATAATGTGTAGATGGATGGACCACTATTTATGCAGATAACTTGTAGATGGATGGACCACTATTTATGCAATTAATGTGTAGATGGATGGACCACTATTTATGCAGATAACGTGTAGATGGATGGACCACTATTTATGCAGATAATGTGTAGATGGATGGACCACTATTTATGCAGATAACGTGTAGATGGATGGACCAATATTTATGCAGATAACGTGTAGATGGATGGACCAATATTTATGCAGATAACGTGTAGATGGATGGACCACTATTTATGCAGATAACGTGTAGATGGATGGACCACTATTTATGCAGATAACGTGTAGATGGATGGACCAATATTTATGCAGATAATGTGTAGATGGATGGACCAATATTTATGCAGATAACGTGTAGATGGATGGACCAATATTTATGCAGATAATGTGTAGATGGATGGACCAATATTTATGCAGATAACATGTAGACGGATGGATCTATGATTTACAGAATTAATATTATTAATCCATTTTAAAGCCGATGGTAGCTTGTAATGGCCAGTAAACGACACACTATATGCTTCATAGAGCATGTGCATACAGTGCAATTAAATGCAATGTGATTGTTACAATATGGGGCTTTAACCCATTCAACACCAAGTAACTGACATGGACTGGTGCATCATATTTTTAGACCAATAAATGAATAAGAAAATTACATTTGGACCAGTTCATTTATCAAAATTGGTAATTTTTCTCTAAAAATAGTAATATTACTGTCAAAAAGTGCAGATCCTGATGAGACGGCTCGTCACGAGCCGGCTCATCTGGATCTACACTTTTTGTACGCCTATTTAGAGGTCTGTGGTGTTGAAAGGGTTAAACACCCGGTCCAATTTGTCAAACGGAGCAAAACGATTAGTTGTACAATACATTTCAACACACACACAGTATGATGCTATGCCACTCGATAGACACCATATATCTAAATTTCCAAACATGCATACATTGCGAAAGTTGAGCAAAGGGGTACAAGGATAGACAACTCACCATCAGCCTCTTCTTGCTCTCCTCTCAGGTATGGATCTCGGCCAAGTAACTTCACACAGGCAAGCTTAGAAAATCGCCGGGCCACGTCCCTGGGCGTTTCACCAGACTGATTAGTTATTGACATGTTGGAGCCCATTTCTATCAACCATTGTAGAATGTGCACGTGGCCTTGACCTGCGGCTGTAAAGTTAGAAATCATATGTAGCTGAAATGCACATTTTTATTTTATACTTTCTAATGAAAGTCTGATTAGCGCAGTGGTTAGCGCGCTCTCTTCTCTCCAATGCAACCCGGGTTCGATCCTTGGACCGGGAAGTATGTGAGATGGTACGATGGTCGCCAGATCGGACAGGTGGGTTTTCACCGGGTACTCCGGTTTCCTCCCACATGAATGACCACATATATGCTTTCATCCGCGCCAAAGAGAGTGATTAAAATAAGTTGCTAAAACTTGCTTCGCAATCATTGTAAGACTATAAAACCAAGGTAACGTGTCGGTGCTGTATCTGTACCAGAGGAGAACCTGGAATGGAACTCTGTCTGTATCATTGCAATATCCACTAAAATCAAATCTAAAATAACTAATCTCTTTACATGTAGTAGGCGTTGCTCATATGGGTAACCGGTAGCGACGATAAATAAACGTAAAACACACACCACTCATATGGCAACCAGTAGCGAAGATAAATAAACGTAAAACACGCACCACACATATGGCAACCGGTAGCGACGATAAATAAACGTAAAACATGCACCACTCATACGGCAACCGGTAGCGAAGATAAATAAACATAAAACACACACCACTCATATGGTAACCGGTAGCGAAGATAAATAAACGTAAAACACGCACCACTCATATGGCAACCGGTAACGAAGATTAATAAACGTAAAACACGCACCACTCATATGGCAACCGGTAGCGAAGATAAATAAACGTAAAACACGCACCACTCATATGGCAACCGGTAGCGAAGATAAATAAACGTAAAACACGCACCACTCATATGGCAACCGGTAGCGAAGATAAATAAACGTAAAACACGCACCACTCATATGGCAACCGGTAGCGAAGATAAATAAACGTAAAACACGCACCACTCATATGGCAACCGGTAGCGAAGATAAATAAACGTAAAACACGCATCACTCATATGGCAACCGGTAGCGAAGATAAATAAACGTAAAACACACATTGTAACCATTGATGTAGAAACGTGTGATTTACTTGTTTTTGGAGTTTAAACTCGCACCAACAGCTTAGGTCATACAGCGACTCTCCAGCTATTATATGTGGAGGAAGACCGCGGGTGCCCCTCCGTGCAGTATTGCAGGCACGGAGAGGCATCTGGGTACAACCACCGACCAAGCAAAAGCCAGCTACATAGCTTCCTCAGTGGGATTTGAACCTACACCGTTGAGGAGTAAGTGATTTGAAGTCAGTTACCGTAACCATGTAGGTGCCTATGCATGTATATGAACATTTTAATGTACATAATTATACTAAACTTGTCAGTTACCGTAACCATGTAGGTGCCTATGCATGTATATGAACATTTTAATGTACATAATTATACTAAACTTGTCAGTTACCGTAACCATGTAGGTGCCTATGCATGCATATGAACATTTTAATGTACATAATTATACTAAACTTGTCAGTTACCGTAACCATGTAGGTGCCTATGCATGCATATGAACATTTTAATGTACATAATTATACTAAACTTGTCAGTTACCGTAACCATGTAGGTGCCTATGCATGCATATGAACATTTTAATGTACATAATTATACTAAACTTGTCAGTTACCATAACCATGTAGGTGCCTATGCATGCATATGAACATTTTAATGTACATAATTATACTAAACTTGTCAGTTACCGTAACCATGTAGGTGCCTATGCATGCATATGAACATTTTAATGTACATAATTATACTAAACTTGTCAGTTACCGTAACCATGTAGGTGCCTATGCATGCATATTGTTACCTATGGCCTTTGCATACAAGGACGGGAACGCAGACGAAAACAATGATAAACATTTCAACACTTCTTTTAATATTATTGACGTGAACGATTTACTAATTTCTTATTTATATAGAAATCTAGTATGATAAATTATTAAAAGGCTGTACGGAATTGTACAATCTCGTTATTACTAGTGTGTTATCGATATATGTGAGCTGGTGAGTTCTTACGTTTAGCGGATTTATTTCTTTGTTAAAACGGATCTATTTCTTCATAGATTTGGAAACTGTCGAATGAGTTTTGTCCTCCTATATATAGACTTTGGGGGCGTATGAATTCCATTTTGCCCTGTAGGTGTGTCCCTATTAGCCAATCATAACTGTGTAAAAATCTGTTCACCAATCGGTGCGCTCCATTACAACAACGATTCAACGATTAGTTCCACGAGCGTGCGCCGTTCAAAATGTAGATCCGTTTACCCTCCAAATCATCAAAGGAGCCGCCATCAGAACGGAATAGATCACTGAACAGATAGAATGATCAACAGGTTTATAGTCACTAGGTGTTGTCAAATACCTTCCGCGAAATACCGATGCGCTAATACTAGCCAGTTTCTGTGATTAGGGTATGTAAGCACCTGTCCAGATTCAGATGACAAATATTGGATAAGATGTTCGTCTCTCGGTAATTGTACGATTCAGAAGCACTAGAGGATGTCTAAAGTATGCATTAATGAAACAACCTTATTTGGTCATATATTGTTAGTTCATATTTCATAGTTGATTTAACAAGTTCCACAGTAAAGCTCACATTATCGTATTGTCATTAGTATTCGCGTATAGCCCTCACATTACAATATGAACATTTTAATGTACATAATTATACTAAACTTGTCAGTTACTGTAACCATGTAGGTGCCTATGCATGCATATGAACATTTTAATGTACATAATTATACTAAACTTGTCAGTTACCGTAACCATGTAGGTGCCTATGCATGCATATGAACATTTTAATGTACATAATTATACTAAACTTGTCATTTACCGTAACCATGTAGGTGCCTATGCATGTATATGAACATTTTAATGTACATAATTATACTAAACTTGTCAGTTACCGTAACCATGTAGGTGCCTATGCATGCATATGAACATTTTAATGTACATAATTATACTAAACTTGTCATTTACCGTAACCATGTAGGTGCCTATGCATGCATATGAACATTGTAATGTACATAATTATAATAAACTTGTCATTTACCGTAACCATGTAGGTGCCTATGCACGCATATGAACATTGTAATGTACATAATTATAATAAACTTGAACCGATTAGTTTCGAGATAAAAATATAACACTAGTCCTCGATTATCATAGTATGCTTGCTTCTCACAAATCCTCGGACTGTGATTTATGGAGCCAAATCGGACAGGTAGTTTTCCCTGGGTAGTTCGGTTTCATCCAACACGAATGACCGCATAATATATCCATACATCCGCGTTAACGAAATTGATTAATAAAAGTTGTCATAACATATTTCGCAATTGTTGTAAGTAAATAAAGTTTATACAATCATGTACCTTAAACACTATCACAGAGCTATGAAACTTTTCAATCCTTCATATTATAAACGCTTAAAGCGACACGACATCGCAAAAAGCAAATAAAATACATTTTTTCACGTATAAATGCATTGCTACTACAAATTCTTCCGAATACATTCGAACACTAACATTGAATCAATAAATAATGTGTTTGTGGATTGATAGTTTGATTTCATATAACGGTCATACATGCTCCTGAATTGGCGTTTGTTTGTCATCGGAGTCAATACTAAGCGTGAGATAATGTCCTTTGGAGATAATTTAACTAAGACTAGTCTGCAAATAAATAGGCACACCTGTGAGATATAGCGATAGATCTGTACCACAAATCGTGTTATTCAGGATACACTAGTTTTAATACATTCTGCAGAAATTTGCATTTTCACTGATGTAGTGTCCCTTTAATTGTTTGCTTTCAAACAACAACCAGTTCAAGTTAGCACACAATTAACATATTTTATGCTAACTATGCTTTGTAATGGTCCACAAACCCCTTGCAGGGACCTATGCACGTTTTCATGGGCAGGCTTAGCCAACCTAAGCGGTTGACCAGTAATAAGCAATGTGTGTGAGGTGCCTTCTTGCTCAATGACACTACATACGTGGCCTCACAGAGTATCAAACTCGGGACCGTTCGATTCCAAATCTGACGATCTACTACTGGACCACGGAAGCCCAGCTTGGAGAGAATACAACTTCAACATTTGCTTCCTACATCTACAATTAACATCAGTATTCTGGGGTTGTATATCATATACCCAGTCAATACCAACCTTTATGTGCAGGTGTGGAGCCTTTATCATCTCTCTCATTGATATTGACAACCCCATTCTCTACCAACATTCTCAGATGATCTAAATCACCACTAAAAGCTGCTACATGAGCTGGGAATGCAAGATCTAAAACAAATAAGAAATACATGTAACACTTTTAGTCGTTGTGCTGATGCTCTGGACAGTACAAAATAACATGCTGATCTATCACATTACCTCCCTTGTATAGTGTGTACAGTACAAAATAACATGCTGATCTATCACATTACCTCCCTTGTATAGTGTGTACAGTACAAAATAGCATGCTGATCTACCACATTACCTCCCTTGTATAGTGTGTACAGTACAAAATAACATGCTGATCTACCACATTACCTCCCTTGTATAGTGTGTACAGTACAAAATAGCATGCTGATCTACCACATTACCTCCCTTGTATAGTGTGTACAGTACAAAATAACATGCTGATCTACCACATTACCTCCCTTGTATAGTGTGTACAGTACAAAATAACATGCTGATCTACCACATTACCTCCCTTGTATAGTGTGTACAGTATAAAATAACATGCTGATCTACCACATTACCTCCCTTGTATAGTGTGTACAGTACAAAATAACATGCTGATCTACCACATTACCTCCCTTGTATAGTGTGTACAGTATAAAATAACATGCTGATCTACCACATTACCTCCCTTGTATAGTGTGTACAGTACAAAATAACATGCTGATCTACCACATTACCTCCCTTGTATAGTGTGTACAGTATAAAATAACATGCTGATCTACCACATTACCTCCCTTGTATAGTGTGTACAGTACAAAATAACATGCTGATCTACCACATTACCTCCCTTGTATAGTGTGTACAGTACAAAATAACATGCTGATCTACCACATTACCTCCCTTGTATAGTGTGTACAGTACAAAATAACATGCTGATCTACCACATTACCTCCCTTGTATAGTGTGTACAGTATAAAATAGCATGCTGATCTACCACATTACCTCCCTTGTATAGTGTGTACAGTACAAAATAACATGCTGATCTACCACATTACCTCCCTTGTATAGTGTGTACAGTACAAAATAACATGCTGATCTACCACATTACCTCCCTTGTATAGTGTTTACAGTATAACATCACATGCTGATCTACCACCTTACCTCCCTTGTATAGTGTTTACAGTACAAAATAACATGCTGATCTACCACATTACCTCCCTTGTATAGTGTTTACAGTACAAAATAACATGCTGATCTACCACATTACCTCCCTTGTATAGTGTGTACAGTACAAAATAACATGCTGATCTACCACATTACCTCCCTTGTATAGTGTTTACAGTACAAAATAACATGCTGATCTACCACATTACCTCCCTTGTATAGTGTGTACAGTACAAAATAACATGCTGATCTACCACATTACCTCCCTTGTATAGTGTGTACAGTACAAAATAACATGCTGATCTACCACATTACCTCCCTTGTATAGTGTGTACAGTACAAAATAACATGCTGATCTACCACATTACCTCCCTTGTATAGTGTGTACAGTACAAAATAACATGCTGATCTACCACATTACCTCCCTTGTATAGTGTGTACAGTACAAAATAACATGCTGATCTACCACATTACCTCCCTTGTATAGTGTGTACAGTATAAAATAACATGCTGATCTACCACATTACCTCCCTTGTATAGTGTGTACAGTACAAAATAACATGCTGATCTACCACATTACCTCCCTTGTATAGTGTGTACAGTACAAAATAACATGCTGATCTACCACATTACCTCCCTTGTATAGTGTGTACAGTACAAAATAACATGCTGATCTACCACATTACCTCCCTTGTATAGTGTGTACAGTACAAAATAACATGCTGATCTACCACATTACCTCCCTTGTATAGTGTGTACAGTACAAAATAACATGCTGATCTACCACATTACCTCCCTTGTATAGTGTGTACAGTACAAAATAACATGCTGATCTACCACATTACCTCCCTTGTATAGTGTGTACAGTACAAAATAACATGCTGATCTACCACATTACCTCCCTTGTATAGTGTGTACAGTACAAAATAACATGCTGATCTACCACATTACCTCCCTTGTATAGTGTGTACAGTACAAAATAACATGCTGATCTACCACATTACCTCCCTTATATAGTGTGTACAGTATAAAACAACATGATGATCTACCACATTAACTCCCTTGTATAGTGTGTACCGTATAAAATAACATGCTGATCTACCACATTACCTCCCTTGTATAGTGTGTACAGTACAAAATAACATGCTAATCTACCACATTACCTCCCTTGTATAGTGTGTACAGTACAAAATAACATGCTGATCTACCACATTACCTCCCTTGTATAGTCATATTCATAACGTTATCACATATTTTTTAATACAACCGGGAAAGATCCTGATTGGTTGAGAGATTAATCCTTATAATTTGTGAATTAAACCTAAAATGGATATTTCTGTTAGAATTCGTACATAACGTCATCGATAAGACAAAGACAATTTAAAAGAATACAAGATGTAATTATAATACTGTTTAAAACGTAAATATAACGCTGGTTTGTGTTGTGATGTCATGACTATTTTAACGCTGTTTTGTGACATCATGACTATTTAACGCTGGTTTGTGTTGTGATGTCATGACTATTTTAACGCTGTTTTATGACATCATGACTATTTTAACGCTGGTTTGTGACATCATGACTATTTTAACGCTGGTTTGTGTTGTGATGTCATGACTATTTTAACGCTGGTTTGTGTTGTGATGTCATGACTATTTTAACGCTGGTTTGTGTTGTGATGTCATGACTATTTTAACGCTGGTTTGTGTTGTGATGTCATGACTATTTTAACGCTGGTTTGTGTTGTGATGTCATGACTATTTTAACGCTGGTTTGTGTTGTGACGTCATGACTATTTTAACGCTGTTTTGTGTTGTGACGTCATGACTATTTTAACGCTGTTTTGTGTTGTGACGTCATGACTATTTTAACGCTGGTTTGTGTTGTGACGTCATGACTATTTTAACGCTGTTTTGTGACGTCATGACTATTTTAACGCTGTTTTGTGACATCATGACTATTTTAATGCTGTTTTGTGACGTCATGACTATTTTAACGCTGTTTTGTGACATCATGACTATTTTAACGCTGTTTTGTGACATCATGACTATTTTAACGCTGTTTTGTGTTGTGATGTCATGACTATTTTAACGCTGTTTTGTGACATCATGACTATTTTAACGCTGTTTTGTGACATCATGACTATTTTAACGCTGTTTTGTGACGTCATGACTATTTTAACGCTGTGTTGTGACGTCATGACTATTTTAACGCTGTGTTGTGTTGTGACGTCATGACTATTTTAACGCTGTGTTGTGTTGTGATGTCATGACTATGTTAACGCTGGTTTGTGTTGTGACATCATGACTATTTTAACGCTGGTTTGTGTTGTGACGTCATGACTATTTTAACGCTGGTTTGTGTTGTGACGTCATGACTATTTTAACGCTGGTTTGTGACGTCATGACTATTTTAACGCTGTTTTGTGACGTCATGACTATTTTAACGCTGGTTTGTGTTGTGATGTCATGACTATTTTAATGCTGTTTTGTGTTGTGATGTCATGACTATTTTAACGCTGGTTTGTGTTGTGACGTCATGACTATTTTAACGCTGTTTTGTGACGTCATGACTATTTTAACGCTGTTTTGTGACGTCATGACTATTTTAACGCTGTTTGTGACATCATGACTATTTTAACGCTGTTTTGTGACATCATGACTATTTTAACGCTGTTTTGTGTTGTGATGTCATGACTATTTTAACGCTGTTTTGTGACATCATGACTATTTTAACGCTGTTTTGTGACATCATGACTATTTTAACGCTGTTTTGTGACATCATGACTATTTTAGCGCTGGTTTGTGTTGTGACATCATGACTATTTGCGAGGACGATTGGAGCCAAAATGATATTTTGTGAACAAATATTATTAAAACGAGCTCTATACAGTATGGTAATGCGATAAAATGGATCTTAATAACAGATACCAGGTGCCCCTCCTAGCAGTAATTAAGATACACACACACGGGTAGAACCACCAACCTTCTGCATGCCAGCCGGATAGCTACCCTTAGATTTTGGTATACATGGGTCTTGGGCTACCTTGGGCCCCGCCCCTACTCTATATCACTGATATTCCCGAAGATTTACTTTCAGCTACCTCGGGGTGGTCTCTCTCCCACTCTATATCACTGATATACCCGAAGACTTACTTTCAGCTTCCTCGGGGTGGTCTCTCTCCCACTCTATATCACTGATATACCTGAAGATTTACTTTCAGCTACCTCGGGGTGGTCTCTTCCCCACTCTATATCACTGATATTCCCGAAGACTTACTTTCAGCTTCCTCGGGGTGGTCTCTCTCCCACTCTATATCACTGATATACCCGTAGACTTACTTTCAGCATCCTCGGGATGATCTCTCCCTCACTCTATATCACTGATATACCCGAAGACTTACTTTCAGCCTCCTCGGGATGATCTCTCCCTCACTCTATATCACTGATATACCCGAAGACTTACTTTCAGCTTCCTCGGGATGATCTCTCCCTCACTCTATATCACTGATATACCCGAAGACTTACTTTCAGCCTCCTCGGGATGATCTCTCCCTCACTCTATATCACTGATATACCCGAAGACTTACTTTCAGCTTCCTCGGGATGATCTCTCCCTCACTCTATATCACTGATATACCCGAAGACTTACTTTCAGCTTCCTCGGGATGATCTCTCTCCCACTCTATTCCATTGATATACTCTATAATGTTATCCTTGTAAAATTGGTGTGAGAGATCTTTAGGAGTTTCGCCCTGGTCGTTGCGGGCTCCCAGAACGTGTGTGGCACTGATACCCATGCTTATAAGAAACTTCAGGCAGGGTAGATGACCTTCGGCTGCAGCGTAATGGGCTGAAATATGAAAATGTCATCATTAGCTTGTAATATGTTGAGTCCCAATCAATAGGGTTCACCATGAACTTAAATTTGTAATAAATGTTTTGTTTGTTCGATCTTGGGGTTTTATAGTCACACCAACAGCTTGGGTCATACGGTGATTCTCCAGGTGGAGGAAGACCCCAGGGTTCCCATCAGACACAGACAGGCACACAGGTAGAACCACCAACCTATACAAGCCATCTGGATAGCTTCCTCACATGATATAATATGACACCTCCATCGGGATTCGAACCTACAGCGGAGAGGGACAAATTATTTCAAATCAATGACCTTAACGACTGAACCCTTCAGCCACGGAGACCCATGTACAAAATTTACCAAATACAACATTATCTGTGTCGAGGGGCATTTTCGGGTTACTATATAAATATCCATAGCAGTTTTTGGTCTCGGTATGAAGTCTCCATGGTGCAATGGATAATGGTGTCTGCCTCACAACCAAGGGGCAGGGTTCATTCTAGGTCAGAATTTTTGGGAGAAGTGAGAAAGCGCGTGATCGCCTCCTTAAATGGTGTTCTTTAATATACTTCTGCAAAATAGGGTTAAAATGCACAGTACAACCATTAAATACATTTGAATAGAAGGAGTGCTTTATAATGGGCCAGTGTATCTTACTAGACAAAATTTTGTTTGAAAATCGTAAAAACCAACAAAAAAATGTTGTTTTTTTTAAGGAGAAGTGGGGCAGATTATTAGGGTCAGACGGGGGATCGAACTTGCAATCCCTGGATTACCAGTCCAGTGTGTTACCACTGGACTACAGACCTGTGTCGAGAGTGATCAATCTATTATAAATAAATCCTGATTGGTAATCAAGCTAAAATAGATAGATTTTATTGAACAAAAGGTCATTAACACATGAGTCCATGGTACATGTATACATATATGTACAACAGTTTTTTAATACTAAACAATTACATTAATAGTTGTTGATCATTATAAATACATCTCATTTATCTGTATGTCAATGGTGGTTTATAGCATCACACTTAATCAGCATCAAAGTAAATGCATGTACAAATTCTTACAACATCTTCAACTGTGCAGTATCCAAATTGCGATAAACATGAAGCTATCTCTTCAAGGTTTTAACAATTTATGATATACTAGTACATAGTAACATTCCTGAAAAGACATCTTCACAGAACAATTTTATATTTGGCATGCAGTATTACCTAGTGAACTACTAGTAGTAAGTGTGCTAAATCTGTGACCCTGGAGTCATAATTGGCCCACCCCACGATACGGGGCAAATAATCTATATAGCCTTATATAGTAAAAATGTTTAAAAAATATTCTTCCCAGAAATCACAATACCCATACATGTATTTATTACAACTCTTTCACAAACATTTTCTCAGAAATCACAATGACTTGATCTTTGCTGGTATATAACATCATCTAGAGAACCTCTACTAAGTGTGCTCACATTGTGATCAAATTGTCAAGGTTTTAACTATTTATGAACAGTTCAAGAAATACATAGTATTACATTAAAATCATTTCAAGGAGAAAAGTGATGATGATTAATAATTAGGGATGGCAATGAATAGCGATTATACTATTCGAATATTCGGTCGGGAAGATATTCGAATATTCGATAGTATTCTGCCAAAACTGTTTTACGCGTAAATGTCATCTTCTTCAAATGATTATTCAGATTGATATTGTACCCGAATATGTTAAATCCAATTTACATAGATTACACCTAGCAGTTTTCTTATTCTCAGAGCGAATGAAGTCTTTCCAAACGGAAATGTGGGAATAGATAATGATATCGGCAGGCGCTTCTATGTGGGATAATGGTATATAGAGGTGATTATATGTGGGAATGGACAATGGTATATAAGAGGTGATTATATGTGGGAATGGATAATGGTATATAGAGGTGATTATATGTGGGAATGGATAATGGTATATAGAGGTGATTATATGTGGGAATGGATAATGGTATATAGAGGCGATTCTATGTGGGAATGGATAATGGTAAATAGAGGTGATTCTATGTGGGAATGGACAATGGTATATAGAGGTGATTATATGTGGGAATGGATAATGGTATATAGAGGCGATTCTATGTGGGAATGGATAATGGTAAATAGAGGTGATTCTATGTGGGAATGGACAATGGTATATAGAGGTGATTATATGTGGGAATGGATAATGGTATATAGAGGTGATTATATGTGGGAATGGACAATGGTATATAGAGGTGATTATATGTGGGAATGGATAATGGTATATAGAGGTGATTATATGTGGGAATGGATAATGGTATATAGAGGTGATTCTATGTGGGAATGGACAATGGTATATAGAGGTGATTATATGTGGGAATGGATAATGGTATATAGAGGTGATTATATGTGGGAATGGATAATGGTATATAGAGGTGATTATATGTGAGATAATGGTATATAAGAGGTGATTATATGTGGGAATGGATAATGGTATATAGAGGTGATTATATGTGGGAATGGATAATGGTATATAGAGGTGATTATATGTGAGATAATGGTATATAGAGGTGATTATATGTGGGAATGGATAATGGTATATAGAGTTGATTATATGTGGGAATGGATAATGGTATATAGAGGTGATTATATGTGGGAATGGATAATGGTATATAGAGGTGATTATATGTGGGAATGGACAATGGTATATAGAGGTGATTATATGTGGGAATGGATAATGGTATATAGAGATGATTATATGTGGGAATGGATAATGGTATATAGAGGTGATTATATGTGAGATAATGGTATATAGAGGTGATTATATGTGGGAATGGATAATGGTATATAGAGGTGATTATATGTGGGAATGGACAATGGTATATAGAGGTGATTATATGTGAGATAATGGTATATAGAGGTGATTATATGTGGGAATGGATAATGGTATATAGAGGTGATTATATGTGGGAATGGATAATGGTATATAGAGGTGATTATATGTGAGATAATGGTATATAGAGGTGATTATATGTGGGAATGGATAATGGTATATAGTGGCGATTCTATGTGGGAATGGATAATGGTATATAGAGGTGATTATATGTGGGAATGGATAATGGTATATAGAGGTGATTATATGTGGGAATGGATAATGGTATATAGAGGTGATTATATGTGAGATAATGGTATATAGAGGTGATTATATGTGGGAATGGATAATGGTATATAGAGGTGATTATATGTGGGAATGGATAATGGTATATAGAGGTGATTATATGTGAGATAATGGTATATAGAGGTGATTATATGTGAGATAATGGTATATAGAGGTGATTATATGTGAGATAATGGTATATAGAGGTGATTATATGTGAGATAATGGTATATAGAGGTGATTATATGTGGGAATGGACAATGGTATATAGAGGTGATTATATGTGGGAATGGATAATGGTATATAGAGGCGATTATATGTGGGAATGGATAATGGTATATAGAGGTGATTATATGTGGGATAATGGTATATAGAGGTGATTATATGTGGGAATGGATAATGGTATATAGAGGTGATTATATGTGGGAATGGATAATGGTATATAGAGGTGATTATATGTGGGAATGGATAATGGTATATAGAGGTGATTATATGTGGGATAATGGTATATAGAGGTGATTATATGTGGGAATGGACAATGGTATATAGAGGTGATTATATGTGGGAATGGATAATGGTATATAGAGGTGATTATATGTGGGAATGGATAATGGTATATAGAGGTGATTATATGTGGGAATGGATAATGGTATATAGAGGTGATTCTATGTGGGAATGGATAATGGTATATAGAGGTGATTATATGTGGGAATGGATAATGGTATATAGAGATGATTATATGTGGGAATGGATAATGGTATATAGAGATGATTATATGTGGGAATGGATAATGGTATATAGAGGTGATTATATGTGGGAATGGATAATGGTATATAGAGATGATTATATGTGGGAATGGATAATGGTATATAGAGGTGATTATATGTGGGAATGGATAATGGTATATAGAGATGATTATATGTGGGAATGGATAATGGTATATAGAGATGATTATATGTGGGAATGGATAATGGTATATAGAGGTGATTATATGTGGGATAATGGTATATAGAGGTGATTATATGTGGGAATGGACAATGGTATATAGAGATGATTATATGTGGGAATGGATAATGGTATATAGAGGTGATTATATGTGGGATAATGGTATATAGAGGTGATTATATGTGGGAATGGACAATGGTATATAGAGGTGATTATATGTGGGAATGGACAATGGTATATAGAGGTGATTATATGTGGGAATGGATAATGGTATATAGTGGTGTTTATATGTGGGATAATGGTATATAGAGGTGATTATATGTGGGAATGGACAATGGTATATAGAGGTGATTCTATGTGGGATACTGGTATATAGAGGTGATTATATGTGGGAATGGACAATGGTATATAGAGGTGATTATATGTGGGAATGGATAATGGTATATAGAGATGATTATATGTGGGAATGGATAATGGTATATAGAGGTGATTATATGTGGGATAATGGTATATAGAGGTGATTATATGTGGGATAATGGTATATAGAGATGATTATATGTGGGAATGGATAATGGTATATAGAGATGATTATATGTGGGAATGGATAATGGTATATAGAGGTGATTATATGTGGGAATGGATAATGGTATATAGAGGTGATTATATGTGGGAATGGATAATGGTATATAGAGGTGATTATATGTGGGAATGGACAATGGTATATAGAGGTGATTATATGTGGGAATGGATAATGGTATATAGAGATGATTATATGTGGGAATGGATAATGGTATATAGAGGTGATTATATGTGGGAATGGATAATGGTATATAGAGATGATTATATGTGGGAATGGATAATGGTATATAGAGGTGATTATATGTGGGAATGGATAATGGTATATAGAGATGATTATATGTGGGAATAGATAATGGTATATATAGGTGATTATATGTGGGAATGGATAATGGTATATAGAGATGATTATATGTGGGAATGGATAATGGTATATAGAGGTGATTTTATGTGGGAATGGACAATGGTATATAGAGGCGATTATATGTGGGATAATGGTATATAGAGGTGATTATATGTGGGAATGGATAATGGTATATAGATATGATTATATGTGGGAATGGATAATGGTATATAGAGATGATTATATGTGGGAATGGATAATGGTATATAGAGGTGATTATATGTGGGATAATGGTATATAGAGGTGATTATATGTGGGAATGGTATATAGAGATGATTATATGTGGGAATGGATAATGGTATATAGAGGTGATTATATGTGGGATAATGGTATATAGAGGTGATTATATGTGGGAATGGACAATGGTATATAGAGGTGATTATATGTGGGAATGGACAATGGTATATAGAGGTGATTATATGTGGGAATGGATAATGGTATATAGTGGTGTTTATATGTGGGAATGGACAATGGTATATAGAGGTGATTATATGTGGGAATGGATAATGGTATATAGAGGTGATTATATGTGGGAATGGATAATGGTATATAGAGGCGATTATATGTGGGAATGGATAATGGTATATAGAGGTGATTCTATGTGGGAATGGATAATGGTATATAGAGGTGATTATATGTGGGAATGGACAATGGTATATAGAGGTGATTATATGTGGGAATGGATAATGGTATATAGAGGTGATTATATGTGGGAATGGACAATGGTATATAGAGGTGATTATATGTGGGAATGGATAATGGTATATAGAGGTGATTATATGTGGGAATGGATAATGGTATATAGAGGTGATTATATGTGGGAATGGATACCGTAATGGTATATAGAGGTGATTATATGTGGGAATGGATAATGGTATATAGAGGTGATTCTATGTGGGAATGGACAATGGTATATAGTGGCGATTCTATGTGGGAATGGATAATGGTATATAGAGGTGATTATATGTGGGATAATGGTATATAGAGATGATTATATGTGGGAATGGATAATGGTATATAGAGGTGATTATATGTGGGATAATGGTATATAGAGGCGATTCTATGCGATTCTATTCTTATTCTCAGAGCGATTCAAGCATTTCCAATGTGTGACTGAGCGGGTGGCATTTTTGAGGACAATATAATATTTTTTTCCAAATATTCGATTACTGGAATAGTATCAAGCCTCGTTTATATTTGTTATCGTAAGCCTCATTCTTTCATGTATGCATGTGAAATGAGAGAATAAAATGTGTTACACGTAAAACACACTCAAACTTACCAGGAGTATTTCCGATATTGTCTACCTCATCAATGCTGGCTCCCCATTTATTCAGCAACTGCAGGCATCCTAGCCGGCCATGATAGCAGGCTGCATGGACTGGGGTCCAGCCATTTTTATCTGCTGAATTTATATCCTACAAATATACACACATTTATCTTTACAACAAAAAATTTATTTTACAATAGAGTATGAAATTTATCACCCATTCATTTGAAAATTAACTCTTTGCCTGCTGAGTAAATATAATCACTTTTGCAAACAACATAAATCCAGATCAGCCGCGGCGTAACAGCTCGTCTGATCAGGATTTATGTTGTTTGTTATTCAGCTAAGTGCTTTAGCTCCACTATCCAAATAGCAAACAGCATACAGCCAGGTCCGACGGCACATTCTGTGCAATTTGATCTGGCTCTATGCTGTTTGCAAAAGTGATTATATCTGACGCTAGCGTGCAAAGGGTTAAAGTCATAGATGTGTTCAAACTGATTGTCAAAATTGTCGAAAAAGGTTGTTATTAAGTAGGGATGGCAACGAATAGTGATTATACTATTCGAATATTAGGGACGGTATTCGAATATTCGATAGAATTCTATCAAAAACTCAAAATCACTCAAACTCTTATAAAAATTGCCAAACCTAATTTCTGTTTTACGCGTAAATGTCATCTTCTTCAAATGATTATTCAGATTGATATAGTACCCGAATATCTTAAATCCAATTTACATAGATTACACCTAGCAGTTTTCTTATTCTCAGAGCGATTCAAGCATTTCCAAACGTGTCATCCCTATTATTAAGTAATCTACGTTTCTAAGTAAAGAAATACAATCAGACACAAAGTAGTCCTAGTTTTATCAATATTATCTGGCCGAAAGTCATTCGGCTTTGTCCCCAGGTCATTAGTATTCTAGTCACATGATCGTAATTTAAATAAGTTCTAAATATAGCGCCTCTTATGCAAATTAGTATCACATTTTTGTATCAAGTTCCATCCGCTTAGTAAATCAGAATAGCGAATAACTGAACATGCATAAATCATTTTTAGCATTTATTAGTAACCCTTTCAACACTACAGACCTCTAAATAGGCTTACAAAAAGTGTAGATCCAGATGAGCTGACTCGTGACGATAAAAACACTTTATCCGGGAATTTCAGGTTATGGTGAAAACCGTTGTTTCACTGCCAGACTTTTCTTCAAAGATTGGAAATAATGCGAAAAATGCAATACAAATGAAGGGTAAGGGGGTGGGAGGTGTATGATGTACAGCGAACACATCGAATATGAAAATATGTTGTTTTTTCATTGATAAAACTGCAAAAATATGTTTCATAATTTTCGCTAAAACATTCTTTAAAATGTCTCAGAATACAGCTGCAGTGATATAGTTTGTTTGCTCGAGTTTTGCGCCTTCATGAGCACTATTTTGGGCTATATCACTGGCGGAAAGTTTACCTTTCCAGGACAGGCTCCAGCGGTTAACCAGTACTTGGAGCACCAACCTCCGTAAGAAATTGCCAATGTTTTCATATAAACAGACACGGCCTGAGTGATATTCGAACCCGTGACCATCAGTGACGATAGCTTACAGTGGTATACATGTCAGCAACCATAACCACTTGACAACGGAGGCAGTCTGCAGTGATATAGATTCATAATCTTCTAAGGGAGATACCCCTTTACACTAATGGTGCCTAAACATATATCAAACCCAAGCTATGCCCCTGGTTTTACGAACTTTCAACATTTGTGTGTGTTTTACGTTTATTTATCGTCGCTACCGGTTGCCCATATGAGCGACGCCTCCTGAAGAGATTAGTCATTTTAGATTTTGGAGGATAGTGCAATGATACAGACAGAGACCCATTCCAGAGTCTCCTCTGGTTCATTTATGTGCACAGTGTAAAGCACCGACACAAGACCTCGGTTTAACGTCCCATCTGAAAGACTGTTAATTTTATTAGGGTCAGACGGGGATCGAACCTGCGATCCCTGGATTACCAGTCCAGCCTGTTACTACTGCACTACAGATCCATCTGTCTTTCAACATTAATATGGCTATAAGTATATATCTGCCAAAGAGAGAAGATCAAAATGAGTAGACAGTGGATGCCTTGTCCATTTGCTAGGCCCTCTTTTGCATTCATATGGAAGGCATAGTATGTGAGACCATGCCTTCACAGGTTTCCAGGGTGAACACCAAACATACGGTAACATGCGTGAAAAGTATCCAGGGTGAGAACATAATCTGTCTGAAAATGATATCCATCATAAACACAATCCCCTTTCTTTGAGAATAATACCGGTGTATTTTATGAAAAGACGTCTTAAACCGTAATCTGCCAATCATGAATAAAGTCGCTTTTGCAAACAGCATAGAACCAGATCAGATGGCACAGAACGTGCACAGAACGTACCTTCTGATCAGGCTCTATGCTGTTTGCTATGCGGATAGTGGAGCTAAAACACTTGTCTGAATAGCAAACGACATAGATCCTGATCAGATGCGCCATTATACCCATCTATGTTGTTTGCACATTCCGTCTAATTTATGCGGCAGGTTATGGGTTAAAAAACAATAACACACGTCTAAGCAAAAATGCACGAAATCAATACTACCATGTGTTAAAACACAACAAATCACTCGTTTGAGAACAATATACAAACAGTAATCTATGTATACATAGAATTGATGCTAATTAACTTTCACACACATTAAGCCTTTCCTTCATAGAGATTCAGGTTAATATACTATTATATCTCCATACAAACGACAGCCATTTAGCTATCATGCAGTGGATAAGTAGTCGCCATATCTATCCCAGCTCCATGGATATTACTGGGACTACATAGAGATTTAGGTTAATATACTATTATATCTCCATACAAACGACAGCCATTTAGCTATCATGCAGTGGATAAGTAGTCGCCAATCTATCCCAACTCCATGGATATTACTGGGACTACATAGAGATTTAGGTTAATATATTATTATTTCTCCATACAAACGACAGCCATTTAGCTATCATGCAGTGGATAAGTAGTCGCCATATCTATCCCACATCCATATATATTACTGGGACTACATGAGGTTCTGGCCTTTATTATGAAAATTGGTTTGGCTACTACATTGTCAATGTATGTCGTATTGGTAATGGCGTCAAGAGGTGCTTCTATGAGGGAAAGGGTTATGGACATTGGTTTGGCTACTACATTGTCAATGTATGTCATATTGGTAATGGCGTCAAGAGGTGCTTCTATGAGGGAAAGGGTTATGGACATTGGTTTGGCTACTACATTGTCAAGTGTCATATGGTAAGCTCAAGTATGGGAAGGTTATGACATTTGGCTCTACATTGTCAATGTATGTCGTATTGGTAATGGCGTCAAGAGGTGCTTCTATGAGGGAAGGGTTTATGAACATTGGTTTGGCTACTACATTGTCAATGTATGTCGTATTGGTAATGGCGTCAAGAGGTGCTTCTATGAGGGAAAGGTTTATGAACATTGGTTTGGCTACTACATTGTCAATGTATGTCGTATTGGTAATGGCGTCAAGAGGTGCTTCTATGAGGGAAAGGGTTATGACATTGGTTTGGCTACTACATTGTCAATGTATGTCGTATTGGTAATGGCGTCAAGAGGTGCTTCTATGAGGGAAAGGGTTATGAACATTGGTTTGGCTACTACATTGTCAATGTATGTCGTATTGGTAATGGCGTCAAGAGGTGCTTCTATGAGGGAAAGGGTTTATGGACATTGGTTTGGCTACTACATTGTCAATGTATGTCGTATTGGTAATGGCGTCAAGAGGTGCTTCTATGAGGGAAAGGGTTATGGACATTGGTTTGGCTACTACATTGTCAATGTATGTCATATTGGTAATGGCGTCAAGAGGTGATTCTATGAGGGAAAGGGTTATGGACATTGGTTTGGCTACTACATTGTCAATGTATGTCATATTGGTAATGGCGTCAAGAGGTGCTTCTATGAGGGAAAGGGTTAATGAACATTGGTTTGGCTACTACATTGTCAATGTATGTCGTATTGGTAATGGCGTCAAGAGGTGCTTCTATGAGGGAAAGGGTTTATGAACATTGGTTTGGCTACTACATTGTCAATGTATGTCGTATTGGTAATGGCGTCAAGAGGTGCTTCTATGAGGGAAAGGGTTATGAACATTGGTTTGGCTACTACATTGTCAATGTATGTCGTATTGGTAATGGCGTCAAGAGGTGCTTCTATGAGGGAAAGGGTTATGGACATTGGTTTGGCTACTACATTGTCAATGTATGTCGTATTGGTAATGGCGTCAAGAGGTGCTTCTATGAGGGAAAGGGCTATGAACCTGGTTTGGCTACTACATTGTCATGTATATCGTATTGGTAATGGCGTCAGGAGGTGCTTCTATGAGGGAAAGGGTTATGAACATTGGTTTGGCTACTACATTGTCAATGTATGTCGTATTGGTAATGGCGTCAGGAGGTGCTTCTATGAGGGAAAGGGCTATGAACATTGGTTTGGCTACTACATTGTCAATGTATATCGTATTGGTAATGGCGTCAGGAGGTGATTCTATGAGGGAAAGGGTTATGGACATTGGTTTGGCTACTATATTGTTAATGTATGTGGTATTGGTAATGGCGTCAGGAGGTGATTCTATGAGGGAAAGGGTTATGGACATTGGTTTGGCTACTACATTGTCAATGTATGTCGTATTGGTAATGGCGTCAGGAGGTGCTTCTATGAGGGAAAGGGCTATGAACATTGGTTTGGTTACTACATTGACAATGTATGTCGTATTGGTAATGGCGACAAGAGGTGCTTCTATGAGGGAAAGGGTTATGAACATTGGTATGGCTACTATATTGTCAATGTATGTCGTATTGGTAATGGCGTCAGGAGGTGATTCTATGAGGGAAAGGGTTATGGACATTGGTTTGGCTACTACATTGTCAATGTATATCGTATTGGTAATGGCGTCAGGAGGTGATTCTATGAGGGAAAGGGTTATGGACATTGGTTTGGCTACTATATTGTTAATGTATGTGGTATTGGTAATGGCGTCAGGAGGTGATTCTATGAGGGAAAGGGTTATGGACATTGATTTGGCTACTACATTGTCAATGTATGTCGTATTGGTAATGGCGTCAAGAGGTGCTTCTATGCGGGAAAGGGTTATGAACATTGGTTTGGATACTACATTGTCAATGTATGTAGTATTGGTAATGGCGTCAAGAGGTGCTTCTATGAGGGAAAGGGTTTATGAACATTGGTTTGGCTACTACATTGTCAATGTATGTAGTATTGGTAATGGCGTCAAGAGGTGCTTCTATGAGGGAAAGGGTTATGGACATTGGTTTGGCTACTACATTGTCAATGTATGTCGTATTGGTAATGGCGTCAGGAGGTGCTTCTATGAGGGAAAGGGTTATGGACATTGGTTTGGCTACTACATTGTCAATGTATGTCGTATTGGTAATGGCGTCAAGAGGTGCTTCTATGAGGGAAAGGGTTATGGACATTGGTTTGGCTACTACATTGTCAATGTATGTCGTATTGGTAATGGCGTCAAGAGGTGCTTCTATGAGGGAAAGGGTTATGAACATTGGTTTGGCTACTACATTGTCAATGTATGTCGTATTGGTAATGGCGTCAAGAGGTGCTTCTATGAGGGAAAGGGTTATGAACATTGGTTTGGCTACTACATTGTCAATGTATGTCGTATTGGTAATGGCGTCAGAGGTGCTTCTATGAGGGAAAGGGTTATGAACATTGGTTTGGCTACTACATTGTCAATGTATGTCGTATTGGTAATGGCGTCTAGAGGTGCTTCTATGAGGGAAAGGGTTATGAACATTGGTTTGGCTACTACATTGTCAATGTATGTCGTATTGGTAATGGCGTCTAGAGGTGCTTCTATGAGGGAAAGGGTTATGAACATTGGTTTGGTTACTACATTGTCAATGTATGTCGTATTGGTAATGGCGTCTAGAGGTGCTTCTATGAGGGAAAGGTTAATGTATGTGGTATTGGTATGGCGTCAAGAGGTGCTTCTATGAGGGAAAGGGTTAATGTATGTCTTATTGGTAATGGCGTCAAGAGGTGCTTCTATGAGGGAAAGGGTTAATGTATGTCTTATTGGTAATGGCGTCAAGAGGTGCTTCTATGAGGGAAAGGGTTAATGTATGTGTTATTGGTAATGGCGTCAAGAGGTGCTTCTATGAGGGAAAGGGTTAATGTATGTGTTATTGGTAATGGCGTCAAGAGGTGCTTCTATGAGGGAAAGGGTTAATGTATGTGTTATTGGTAATGGCGTCAAGAGGTGCTTCTATGAGGGAAAGGGTTAATGTATGTGTTATTGGTAATGGCGTCAAGAGGTGCTT
>CM026389.1:27554400-27828348 GCA_014843695.1 Archivesica marissinica
GGCGTCAAGAGGTGCTTCTATGAGGGAAAGGGTTAATGTATGTGTTATTGGTAATGGCGTCAAGAGGTGCTTCTATGAGGGAAAGGGTTAATGTATGTGTTATTGGTAATGGCGTCAAGAGGTGCTTCTATGAGGGAAAGGGTTAATGTATGTGTTATTGGTAATGGCGTCAAGAGGTGCTTCTATGAGGGAAAGGGTTAATGTATGTGTTATTGGTAATGGCGTCAAGAGGTGCTTCTATGAGGGAAAGGGTTAATGTATGTGTTATTGGTAATGGCGTCAAGAGGTGCTTCTATGAGGGAAAGGGTTAATGTATGTGTTATTGGTAATGGCGTCAAGAGGTGCTTCTATGAGGGAAAGGGTTAATGTATGTGTTATTGGTAATGGCGTCAAGAGGTGCTTCTATGAGGGAAAGGGTTAATGTATGTGTTATTGGTAATGGCGTCAAGAGGTGCTTCTATGAGGGAAAGGGTTAATGTATGTGTTATTGGTAATGGCGTCAAGAGGTGCTTCTATGAGGGAAAGGGTTAATGTATGTGTTATTGGTAATGGCGTCAAGAGGTGCTTCTATGAGGGAAAGGGTTAATGTATGTGTTATTGGTAATGGCGTCAAGAGGTGCTTCTATGAGGGAAAGGGTTAATGTATGTGTTATTGGTAATGGCGTCAAGAGGTGCTTCTATGAGGGAAAGGGTTAATGTATGTGTTATTGGTAATGGCGTCAAGAGGTGCTTCTATGAGGGAAAGGGTTAATGTATGTGTTATTGGTAATGGCGTCAAGAGGTGCTTCTATGAGGGAAAGGGTTAATGTATGTGTTATTGGTAATGGCGTCAAGAGGTGCTTCTATGAGGGAAAGGGTTAATGTATGTGTTATTGGTAATGGCGTCAAGAGGTGCTTCTATGAGGGAAAGGGTTAATGTATGTGTTATTGGTAATGGCGTCAAGAGGTGCTTCTATGAGGGAAAGGGTTAATGTATGTGTTATTGGTAATGGCGTCAAGAGGTGCTTCTATGAGGGAAAGGGTTAATGTATGTGTTATTGGTAATGGCGTCAAGAGGTGCTTCTATGAGGGAAAGGGTTAATGTATGTCATATTGGTAATGGCGTCAGGAGGTGCTTCTATGAGGGAAAGGGTTAAGCCTCATCAAAATATCATACAAATTAAAATTATTTTGACTTTACAAAGCAGGCCTGTTTTAGTACATAAAATATTATACTACATTTATTATTACCATACTGTTGACTGGGAGAGCAAATCCTACATGTCTCCTTTATGCATGCATGCAGATCAGTTTCATGCTTTACTCACAGCATGCATGTTGCTGTGACAGAACTGGTACTACCCCCTCACATGTCGTCTAAATTTCGACACTAACTAGTGCAAAACATTTCGAAACTGTTGCCATATGGAAATTATTTCCAAGCCCCTCACTTTCTTAGAAAAGATAATGGTCTGATATTTGGTCAAAACATGATATAAACAATATGAATTGTTTCCAAGCCCCTCACTTTCTTAGAAAAGATAATGGTCTGATATTTGGTCAAAACATGATATAAACAATATGAATTGTTTCCAAGACAATCACTTTCTTAGAAAAAAATAATGGTATGATATTTTGTCAAAACATGATATAAACAATATGAATTGTTTCCAAGCCCCTCACTTTCTTAGAAAAGATAATGGTCTGATATTTGGTCAAAACATGATATAAACAATATGAATTGTTTCCAAGACAATCACTTTCTTAGAAAAAAATAATGGTATGATATTTTGTCAAAACATGATATAAACAATATGAATTGTTTCCAAGCCCCTCACTTTCTTAGAAAAGATAATGGTCTGATATTTGGTCAAAACATGATATAAACAATATGAATTGTTTCCAAGACAATCACTTTCTTAGAAAAAAATAATGGTATGATATTTTGTCAAAACATGATATAAACAATATGAATTGTTTCCAAGCCCCTCACTTTCTTAGAAAAGATAATGGTCTGATATTTGGTCAAAACATGATATAAACAATATGAATTGTTTCCAAGACAATCACTTTCTTAGAAAAGATAATGGTATGATATTTGGTCAAAACATGATATAAACAATATGAATTGTTTCCAAGACAATCACTTTCTTAGAAAAGATAATGGTCTGATATTTGGTCAAAACATGATATAAACAATATGAATTGTTTCCAAGACAATCACTTTCTTAGAAAAGATAATGGTATGATATTTGGTCAAAACATGATATAAACAATATGAATTGTTTCCAAGACAATCACTTTCTTAGAAAAGATAATGGTATGATATTTGGTCAAAACATGATATAAACAATATGAATTGTTTCCAAGACAATCACTTTCTTAGAAAAGATAATGGTCTGATATTTGGTCAAAACATGATATAAACAATATGAATTGTTTCCAAGACAATCACTTTCTTAGAAAAAAATAATGGTATGATATTTTGTCAAAACATGATATAAACAATATGAATTGTTTCCAAACCCCTCACTTTCTTAGAAAAGATAATGGTCTGATATTTGGTCAAAACATGATATAAACAATATGAAAATTGTTTCCAAGACAATCACTTTCTTAGAAAAGATAATGGTCTGATATTTGGTCAAAACATGATATAAACAATATGAATTGTTTCCAAGCCCCTCACTTGCTTAGAAAAGATAATGGTCTGATATTTGGTCAAAACATGATATAAACAATATGAATTGTTTCCAAGACAATCACTTTCTTAGAAAAGATAATGGTATGATATTTGGTCAAAACATGATATAAACAATATGAATTGTTTCCAAGACAATCACTTTCTTAGAAAAGATAATGGTATGATATTTGGTCAAAACATGATATAAACCATATGAAAATTGTTTCCAAGACAATCACTTTCTTAGAAAAGATAATGGTATGATAGTTGGTCAAATCATGATATAAACTAAAGTTGGGGACTATAAATGTAAATGATGGTGTGAACAATAGGAATTTCTTATCTTATATATTACCAGTATGTGCATTTTTTCTTAACCCTTTAAACACTATAGACCTCTAAATAGGTTTACAAAAAGTGTAAATCCAGATGAGCCCGATTGCAAAGAGCCATCTCATCAGGATCTGCACTTTTTGCCAGTAATATTACATGTACTATTTTTAACATTATGGTACACATTTTGATAATTGAAATGTAATTTTCTTATTAATTTATTGGTCTAAAAATATCATGAACAAGTCCATGTCAGTTACTTGGGGTTGAATGGGTGCACCAGTCCATATCAGTTACTTGGTGTTGAATGGGTGCATCAGTCCATGTCAGTTACTTGATGTTGAATGGGTGCACCATTCCATGTCAGTTACTTGGTGTTGAATGGGTGCACCAGTCCATGTCAGTTACTTGGTGTTGAATGGGTGCACCAGTCCATGTCAGTTACTTGGTGTTGAATGGGTGCACCAGTCCATGTCAGTTACTTGATGTTGAATGGGTGCACCAGTCCATGTCCGTTACTTGGGGTTGAATGGGTGCACCAGTCCATGTCAGTTACTTGGGGTTGAATGGGTGCACCAGTCCATGTCAGTTACTTGGTGTTGAATGGGTGCACCAGTCCATGTTAGTTACTTGGTGTTGAATGGGTGCACCAGTCCATGTCAGTTACTTGGTGTTGAATGGGTGCACCAGTCTATGTCAGTTACTTGGTGTTGTCAGACAACATACATTGTTTCTCCAAGATATTAAATACATCATCTGAAACTGCCCTGGTAAATCTTAGTAAATTTACTTGTATTATCATGTCTAAATTTTGTTAGTAATTTTTTAAAGCTTCGCAAGTTGGACATATTACGATATTTGATAGGTATTGCATTAATTATTCAAATCTCATTACATATACTTACCACTTTATGGTTCGCAAAAATTGATAATCCATAACGAAAGTATAATTAACTCTACTGAAATTCATCATTAGATTCATATTATGATATTTATAAACGCCTGATACATATACTCTTGCCGAATATTATACAAAACCTCATTATAATCCACAAACGGGAAGAAAATCCAACAAAAGCTATAATCACAAAACTATAGATACATTTTATCCCGTACTCTATGACCGTGGGAAAAATATTAGACTCATTACGAGACCAATTTACCCAACTCATAAATACTAATCCGCACGATGGGATTATTTTGTCTACTACGTGAGTCAGTATGATAGTAAAATTATTTTCATTCATTACACGTCACCAGGTCAATAACAATCGATTGACCTTTCATCCCAAAATGACAAACAATCCGACAGAGAATAAGTATATTAACTATTATATCCCACACTCTTTAAATATTATATTTGTCTTTCGTTTTATATCATTTAGACGTAATAGTGGAACTATGTCGTGATTAATATTGTATTTGTATATAAAATTTGGATACATGAAGAAGAATCCCCCAGCATATTTCTATACATTATTATGCATGATATGATTGTTTATACAACTGCTTTCATTTCAGGTCATTCCCGGAAGCACCACGTGGCTAAATATTTGTTTATGTTATATACCCTCATGTTGTACACATGTACCTGAGAGAATAAAAGTATATGTCTGTCTGTCTGTCAGTTACTTGGTGTTGAATGGGTGCACCAGTCCATGTCAGTTACTTGGTGTTGAATGGGTGCACCAGTCCATGTCAGTTACTTGGTGTTGAATGGGTGCACCAGTCCATGTCAGTTACTTGATGTTGAATGGGTGCACCAGTCCATGTCCGTTACTTGGGGTTGAATGGGTGCACCAGTCCATGTCAGTTACTTGGTGTTGAATGGGTGCACCAGTCCATGTTAGTTACTTGGTGTTGAATGGGTGCACCAGTCCATGTCAGTTACTTGGTGTTGAATGGGTGCACCAGTCTATGTCAGTTACTTGGTGTTGAATGGGAAAGAATACTGACGTCATAAAGCTCAAATTTACAGATTATAGAACGTCATAAACGCAATATTTAAAACGTTCAGTCAAAAACATCTCATTTTGTCAAACATGGATAATTATAGAGGGGCGAAATGGTAAACATTTTGTCTAATATGGTTTTTTTTGCAGTCGAGAAACCCGAAAAATTTAATGAGCTGCATATGACATTCAGTTATTTCAATAGATGTTCATGTGTTACACTGTAAGCATTTCTTACAGTAAAGACAAGTTGCTTTGTTACACCTCATGTGACTACCGCATGCATAATTTACCATACCCGAGCGGGTGACATTTTTCAAAAAAATGTCTCACCTCTGAATAGCCGCATTCGGGACAAAATTACGCTACTCGGACGTTATCGTTTAATTTCAATGTGATTTTATTTGTTATGCCGCCATCTTGCTTTCATGTAGTCTCAAAGAATGTTTTGTTGTCAGGATTGGCAAACAACATAAAGCCAGAACCGCCGATTGTTTGGTATAACAAATTAAATATTTCATCTCGGTGTGTGTGACAGTGGATATTGTCAACTCTTGGAAAAATAATGACATTATTTTCCTCAGGTTGACAATATCTACTGTCACACTCAGCGAGATGAAATATTTATATAGTATCGTGTTGCATATGTTGTGCATATCAGCCTCATGTTAGCTAACTCTCACACCCATAGAAATATTACCCAAATATATTATTACCATGTGACCAAACGACCCATGTTTTGATCAACGTCCTGTGACAGCAACTACAGTATTCAACAGTATGTGACATTTTCAAGCTGTACTTTAAACAGACAATTTACCTTTTCACCTTGCTGATTGAGAAACCCCTTTAAGAATGATAAATAAAGATAAACCACAGCTGATAAACCACAGCTGATCAAACACAGCTGATAAACCACAGCTGATCAAACACAGCTGATAAAACACAGCTGATCAAACACAGCTCTGATAAAACACAGCTGATCAAACACAGCTGATAAACCACACCTCAACGACTTGCATAGTAATCATATGTCTCCAGCTAAACACTTACAACTTACTTGTCCGTAACACTTTGCATGCTGGGATTAGGCTATAAATAGTTCAAATAATTGTAGCAGCCGACAATTCATTAATCTGTTTGTCTTATAAAAGTGAAGTGTTTGTTTATTATAGTGTCACCCCTATTTAAAGGGCTAGCCATTTCTGACTTATGAGACACCTCTTGTTATGAACACCAGTACTTCCAGAATCCTATGCTTGTAGCCCAGGCGCCAGGCTGGTAGACAATCGGTAACCATTATTTAACTACCTGACGGCTCACCAACCAGCCATATCAGAACTTACAGAGACGAGGTTCGAACCTTCGACTTCCTGCTCCGTAGGCGGACGCCGTAACCACTAGGCCACGGAGACAGTATGTTGCTGAAAGCTTTGGAATTATGTCATGTTGCGACACAATTCTAATGAAATTCAATAACATATGTGATTGTTATTGCCAACGCTAGCATGCAAAGAGTTAAATTGCTAATATTTACTAACGTCTATCTCTCCTACCCACGGAAAACCTTGTTTGTTAAAGCGACATTACATCACAAAAAGCAAATAAAATGCACGTTTTCACGTATAAATTCGTTGCTACTACAAATTCTTCCGAATACATTCGAACACTAACATTGAATCAATAAATAGTGTTTTTGTGATAAATAAATATGCATAGGCACACATGTGAGATATAATGGTAAATCTGTACCATAAATCGAGTTATTCAGAATTACGCATGAATGTTGACAATATTTACATTATATTGTTATGTCAACATATGACGTTTGCTTATTAGTTGAAATACTCAGTATTTGAGACAAATATTTGGGGAAAAATTATACCATATAACAGGAAAATACATTCTGTAGAAATTTGCGTTTTCACTGATGTAGTGTCGCTTTAATATTAGAGGTAAATATTTTAAAAATAATCATGATAAATGGAAGAAACAATCTGACTTGGGAGGTTGGAAGTTTCACAGGTAACTGTGAGATTATGCAGGTGGGAGGTTCCACTGGTAACTGGGAGGTACCATGGGTAGGTGGGAGGTTCACAGGTAACTGGGAGGTTACATGGGTAGGTGGGAGGTTCCACTGGTAACTGGGAGGTACCATGGGTAGGTGGGAGGTTCACAGGTAACTGGGAGGTTACATGGGTAGGTGGGAGGTTCCACTGGTAATTGGGAGGTACCATGGGTAGGTGGGAGGTTCACAGGTAACTGGGAGGTACCATGGGTAGGTGGGAGGTTCCACTGGTAACTGGGAGGTACCATGGGTAGGTGGGAGGTTCACATGTAACTGGGAGGTACCATGGGTAGGTGGGAGGTTCCACAGTTAACTGGGAGGTACCATGGGTAGGTGGGAGGTTCCACAGTTAACTGAGAGGTATCATGGGTAGGTGGGAGGTTCCACAGTTAACTGGGAGGTTACATGGATAACTGGGAGGTACCATGGGTAAGTGGCAAGTTCACATGTAACTGGGAGGTACCATGGGTAAGTGGCAGGGTCACATGTAACTGGGAGGTACCATGGGTAAGTGGCAGGTTCACATGTAACTGGGAGGTACCATGGGTAAGTGGCAGGTTCACATGTAACTGGGAGGTACCCTATGAGACATACAAGTTACCAGTGGAATCTACCATGTACCTGTGGAACCTACCCATGGAACCTCCCAGTTACCTGAGTCCCATTTCCCTGTGAGATGGTAAGGCATAAATACGAAACAGAGCTATCCAAAGAACTGAGGGGATATACAATTTTAGCCAGTTAGTACGCATGCTATGTGTAGTGTAAATATTAAGTACTTATGTCCAAACACAGACAGTTTGGCTTATGCAAATTTATTTTAGCTTCAATGTGAACATTAGATTATTCGCTATTGAGACCTCATTCATGTGTAGTGTAAATATTAAGTACTTATGTCCAAACACAGATGTGGAAGTCGTGATAGCGCAGTGGATGCGCGTTCGCTTCAGGTGCGAAAAGGTCCGGAGTTCGAGCCCCGCTGGAGTCGTTACGATTGTGACCTTAGGCAAGGCATTTAAATTCCACATTGCCTCTTCTCTCTCCTTCATGGTGATGGATTTCATCAGGAATGAGGTCTCGAGAGTGATTAATATAAGTTGAAAGAACTTGTTTCGCAATCGAGCTAATATAAATTTGTATAAACTAGACAGTTTGGCTTATGCAAATTTATTTTAGTTTCATTGCGAAACATTAGATTATTCGCTATTGAGACCTCATTCATGTGAAGTGTAAATATTAAGTAGTTATGTCCAAACACAGACAGTTTGGCTTATGCAAATTTATTTTAGTTTTATTGTGAAACATTAGATTATTCGCCATTGAGACCTCATTCCTTATGGAATTTGTCGAGGGTGAGAAAGAGCGAAGAGGCATTGTGGGCTTAAGTTTCTTGTCTTAAGGACACAACCACAATGATTCTGATGGAGCTCAAACAAACAACCTCTTGGATGAATGCCATATCCATTACACCATGGAGGTTCGACAGAGATATGAACTGAGTTGACGTACCGTTCCTGCCCGGAGTATGGTATTGAGTGTAAATGAGTTGCCATGTGCTGCTGCTAGGTGACCCGGAGAGCTGCCTCTGTGATCCTTGGCACTAAGATTTACTCCATTGTTCGATAACCCCTGTAATATGAAAAAACATTTCTATTTTTATAAACAGTAGTTTAACCCATTCAACACCACAGACCTCTAAATTGGCTTACAAAAAAGTGTAGATCCAGATGAGCCGGCTCGTGACGAGCCATCTCATCAGGATCTGCACTTTTTTCAAGTAATATAACTATTTTTAGAAAAACAATTACCCATTTTGATAAATGAACTGATCCAAATGTAATTTTGTTATTAATTTATTGGTCTAAAAATATCATGGACCAGTCCATGTCAGTTACTTGGTGTTGAATGGGTTAACAGCTGTATTTTCACCTTGTTGAATGGGTTAACAGCTGTATTTTCACCTGCCGACATGTCTTTACTTACCTAAACTATTGTCTGTTACAGTATGAATCAGTTCTCGATGTTGTTATCAAAAATTTAACAATATGGATGATGCTCCAACACCAAAGCCTCCTTTACACCCCGCCCTTAATTGCTTCGAAAAATATATGACTGATCCCTCGATCAAATGTTTGAGAGCTTTCCCAGACAATGTGTGCGTGTGTTGTGTTCGAGTTTATGCATGCCCGAAGGCACTGTAGATGAGCGACTGAAGTTTGTTTGACCCCAACTAGTATCCTTCACATCTTAGAGATATAGTATTGCTTCAGTCTGATTAAAACAGCGTGTTTTGGTTTCTGTGTAGTTAATGCTAATTGAAGCTACAGTGCTTGCTACAGACGGATCTGTAGTCCAGTGGTAACATGCTGGACTGGTAATCCAGTTTGATCCCCCGTCTGACCCTAATAAAATTACCAGTCTTTCAGATGGGACTTTATACCGAGGTCTTGTGTCGGTGCTGTACACTGTGCACGTAAAAGAACCAGAGGAGACTCTGGAATGGGTCTCTGATTGTATCATTGCACTATCCTCCAAAAATCTAAAATGACTAATCTCTTCAGGAGGTGTCGCTCATATGGGCAACCGGTAGCGACGATAAATAAACGTAAAAAAATAGTAATGACAAACAAACTGGGCCAGCCAGTGTGGCCGAGACTCACATTACACCATTATTTCAACTGACGTCACGTTCGTCTCACTCAGAAATATAGCTCTAAGTGCTTGTTATCCTACTCAATACCCCACCTACTACTGTCATACCTCCATTTTAATCTAATTGACATAGAATAAAACAGGAAATTGACAATACACTTGGTGTGTTCTCCCAATTAAATTAGTCTATACAAATTTATTTTAGCTCGATTGTGAAACAAGTTCTTACAACTTATATTAATCACTCTCGAGACCTCATTCCTGATGGAATCCATCGCCGCGAGGGAGAGAGAAGAGACAACGTGGAATTTAAATGCCTTGCCTAAGGGCACAATCGTAACGGATCCAGCGTGGCTCGAACTCCGGACATTTCGCACCTGAAGCGAACGTGCATCCACTGCGTTATCACGACATCCCAATTAGATTACCCGGTATAGGTTATAATTACAAGTCACCTGATTCTTGTTATGCAAAATACATCTACCCGATTTGCTGAAAATACTTGTGCAGTGCAGTTTATTAGCAACTTTTGATTAGTTTTTATACAAATTACATGCAATATCAACTTTACCGTCAACCCTTTCCTTCATAGAGATTTAGGTTAATATACTATTATACCTCCATACAAACGACAGCCAATCAACCCTTTCCTTCATAGAGGTTTAGGTTAATATACTATTATACCTCCATACAAACGACAGCCATTTAGCCCTTTCCTTCATAGAGATTTAGGTTAATATACTATTATACCTCCATACAAACGACAGCCATTTAACCCTTTTCTTCATAGAGATTTAGGTTAATATACTATTATACCTCCATACAAACGACAGCCATTTAGCTCTCATGCAGTGGATAAGTAGTTGCCATATCTATCCAACCTCCATAGATATTACTGGGACTTCATAGAGATTTAGGTTAATATACTATTATACCTCCATACAAACGACAGCCATTTAGCTCTCATGCAGTGGATAAGTAGTTGCCATATCTATCCCACCTCCATAGATATTACTGGGACTACATGAAATTCTGGCCTTTATTATGAACATTGGTTTGGCTACTACATTGTCAACAACAAAAAACCCTCTAGTTCCCTCAAAACTTTGACCCAAAATATAGTATACAGACAAACAAACGTTATACCAACCTGCAGACATGCATCCTGTCCCCTAATTGCTGCAATATGTGCTGGGGTCCAGCCCTTTGGTGTTGCTACTGTGGTATCTGCTCCATGCCATAACAACCAATGCAAACACTAGACGAGATGTTTAAAGAAATAAATAAATATTGTCATGTTTATTTCAACAGTTGGGTGTAACTTACATACATATAATTGTTGTTTGGATTTGACTTCTACAAGTAGTTTGTTAACGAATGAGGTAAACAGTCTCTGTCTGTATCATTGCACTATCCTCCAAAAAATCAAATATGATTAAACTCTTCAGGAGGCGTCGCTTATATTGGCAACCGATAGCGACGATAAATAAACGTAAAACAAAAACCTCTGTGCTCCTCCGAGTGCTGATACAGACATGTGGGGGTACACAGGTTAGGTATCAACCTTCTGGCAGCTGGACAGCAGCCTAACATCCAATATTCGAACCAGACAGTACAATGATGAGAGGCACAAGTCATTTGAAGAAAAGGGCACAAGTCATTTGAAGACATGGGCACGAGTCATTTGAAGACATGGGCATGAGTCATTTGAAGACATGGGCATGAGTCATTTGAAGACATGGGCACGAGTCATTTGAAGACATGGGCACGAGTCATTTGAAGACATGGGCAAAACCATATGGCCATATAATTCCTATAATTCTTGTATGAAAATGGTTGATATATCTGAAGAATACTCTATGGAATTGTTCTACACCCACAACAACTTTCTATCATCAATGTCAACATGCACTCTTATCCAACATTTCTATCATCAATGTCTACACGCACTCTAACATTTCTATCATCAATGTCTACATGCACTCCAACATTTCTATCATCAATGTCTACATGCACTCCAACATTTCTATCATCAATGTCTACACGCACTCCAACATTTCTATCATCAATGTCTACATGCACTCCAACATTTCTATCATCAATGTCTACATGCACTCCAACATTTCTATCATCAATGTCTACACACATTCCAACATTTCTATCATCAATGTCTACATGCACTCCAACATTTCTATCATCAATGTCTACACACACTCCAACATTTCTATCATCAATGTCTACACGCACTCCAACATTTCTATCATCAATGTCTACATGCACTCCAACATTTCTATCATCAATGTCTACACGCACTCCAACATTTCTATCATCAATGTCTACATGCACTCCAACATTTCTATCATCAATGTCTACATGCACTCCAACATTTCTATCATCAATGTCTACACTCCAACATTTCTATCATCAATGTCTACATGCACTCCAACATTTCTATCATCAATGTCTACACACACTCCAACATTTCTATCATCAATGTCTACATGCACTCCAACATTTCTATCATCAATGTCTACATGCACTCCAACATTTCTATCATCAATGTCTACATGCACTCCAACATTTCTATCATCAATGTCTACATGCACTCCAACATTTCTATCATCAATGTCTACACACATTCCAACATTTCTATCATCAATGTCTACATGCACTCCAACATTTCTATCATCAATGTCTACACACATTCCAACATTTCTATCATCAATGTCTACATGCACTCCAACATTTCTATCATCAATGTCTACACACATTCCAACATTTCTATCATCAATGTCTACACACATTCCAACATTTCTATCATCAATGTCTACATGCACTCCAACATTTCTATCATCAATGTCTACACACACTCCAACATTTCTATCATCAATGTCTACACACACTCCAACATTTCTATCATCAATGTCTACATGCACTCCAACATTTCTATCATCAATGTCTCAAAAAAAGAGAACCCCCAATCTCGAACAACTTTACCGGGCACTTATGACAATTAAGCCATCATCCGTTGAGAGTGAAAGAGCATTCTCTGCTGCCGGTAATTTTGCAACACGTATTAGGTCCCGGCTCGGAGACAAATCATTATGTGTTCTAGTTTTCCTGAAAAACTATTTCAACAATCACGGCACTGTTGGTGTTGAACCACACCACTCAGTTTGACTCAAATGAGTAGATTCACTAGATTGTCAATCTCAAAGTGTAAGGACAGTTAGGACACTCCTACAGTTGCATTTATGTTGTTGAGAAGAGTTCAAAGACTGGACTCAGTGTTAAAGTTTGACATTGATGATCACCCAATGTTTTTTTTTCATTTCATGACAGTGAGAATTACAATCAATGCGTTCAAAATGTCGAGTTATCAACTTATTACATATTCTTTTATTCTCTGTTCGGCAGCTCGGCTGCCATTTTTGGTCTTAGTTCGGGAGGTCCATAATGTCTTTTCATCACTAAGTTTGATGAATCGATGATGAATTGAATTCAAGATCACGAAAGAGAAGTTGAAAATTATTTGTCGAATCTTGGTTTGGGCATCATTTTGGGTGAGAATACGGGAGTTCCAAACAAAACAAGACTAAACTTAAAGAACTTACCAGAAAATGAGACATTGCCAAATTCCTGTCAATCAACAATAAAACCTTAAGTTTAGTCTTGTTTTGTTTGGAACTCCCGAATTCTCACCCAAAATGATGCCCAAACCAAGATTCGACAAATAATTTACACGATCTAACAATTGTCCCAATTTCCCGGTTTCCCGGGATCTAACTGAAAAATTTCTCAATTTCCCGGGATAAGGTTGTCCGGGATATAGACAAACCCTAATAAATACTAGCTACAATTGCTATTTGCCGACAAAAAAATATACATAACGTGTCTTGAGTTAGGCTTTGTGTGTGTGTGGACATTGAATATATGTAATTCTCACTCACACCTACTCGCCAAGACTAATGTTTCCAGCTAGTTCCTCACATGCGGGATTTCGTTATCCTTAAAGCGACATTACATTGCAAAAAGCCAAAAAATGCATTGTTCACATATAAATGCATTGCTACTACAAATTCTTCCGAATGCATTCGAACACAAACATTGAACCAATAAACAGTGTTTTTGTGATCTACAAACTTTCAAAAGTGAATGTAGGATTTCATATACCGGTCATCCATGCTCCTGAATTGACATTTCTTTGTCATTGTAGTCAATACTAAACGCTTGATACTGTCGCTTCTTAGAGATAATTAGATCAGTCTACAAATAAATATGCATAGGCACAAATGTGGGATATAACGGTAAATCTGTACCATAAATCTCGTTATTCGGGATACACAGGTTGTATTATGCATGTATGTCGACCCTGTTTACATTATTTTGTTATGTCAACAAACAGCGTATACGACACTGACGCTGTTTATTAGTTTTTGAGGCAAATATTTGGGGAAAAAAATATACGATATAATAGGAAATTACATTCTGTATAAATTGGCATTTTCACTGATGTAGTGTCGCTTTAACTTCATGTGATAGTTATATTTAACTCTCACGTGACCATTAGATGGTGTAGTGATATTGGTAGCTTTATAATGATAGCCCTGCTTGTACATGTATCTATTTCCATACGAATTTCCTCACTAATGATATGCATCTGACATGCGCACTCGAAGTTATGGGCATGCACATTCGAAGTTACGGGAATGCACATTCGCAGTGTTGGGCAGTATTTCCTTGATATTCTTGGCATGTCTTGCAGATTATGCTGTTCCAAGGATGATCTAAATACCAGGTCCAGCACACGGTAAGTCGCAAATTTGGCTTAGATATATTATAAATACAAAGTTTCCTTTGTAAATATAATTATTATGATTCACAGGTAAATAATTTCCATTGGGGTATGAACTACATTGGGCGCAGTTAATGTTAACGTGGAGGCCTTTTGCATACACAAACTTTAAACGTGCCCGATGTAGTTCATCCCCTGATGGAAACTATTAACTCACGATTAATTCCTTAAATAGGAACAAGTGCGAACCGATAACATTCTATTAAGCTGACCATTGTAACTTTGCAAAGTTGTTCAGCTGTTGTCAACCCACTGCACTGTAAAACAGTTAATAACAGTACCTCTAGTGCTCCAACATTGCATGCTGTATGTAGTGGGGTGAATTTGTCCCTGTCATCCACCTCGTTTATACTGGCTCCATTTTTCACCATCGTCTCCAGGGCCGCCACATCTCCCGATGCCACAGCAGCGTGAATACTCGGATACTTCTTTTGAACTATATTTCGATATATATGAATTAATTAACCTCTAGCACGCTGTAGGCGAAATGAGCAGATCATAAATGTGTAATATTTTTCCTAGAAAGTAGGGCTTGACAATTCATTCAAATCCGTTATGCATAGGATATAGCGGAAGTCGTGATAGCGCATTGGATGCGCGTTTGCTTCAGGTGCGAAAGGTCCGGAGTTCGAGCTGCGCTGGAGCCGTTACGATTGTGCCCTTAGGCAAGGCATTTAATTTCCACATTGCCTCTTCTCTCTCCATCATGGCGATGGATTCCATCAGGAATGAGGTCTCGAGAGTGATTACTGTAATCAAGCTAAAATTAATTTGTATAAACTAACATGAACAATATGTTATTCTCACTTAAACCAGATCTTTTGCTTTGCGATAGTCTACGCACAAAACGTAACATATACTACAGATGAGGTATATTGGATATGATTTTAATCAGGTTGGTAGTGTTTCATGCTATGTTAAACATTAAATAAGTGCTTGCATCAAGGAAACACTGAAACTTTAACTACATTCATTATTAATCTCACAGTGTTTCGTGATATGTTAAATAAAAAGAAAAGCGGCATTAAATCAGAAAGCTTGAGTCTAATAATAGATTAGGTGCTTGCATCAAGGAAATATTGAAACTTTAACTACATTCATTATTGTACTACCGTAGTCAACATGGGTGTAATTACTCAAGTCTTGAAAAACAAACTTGATAATTTGTAAATACAATGTCCAAATTTGTGAAAATCTTCAGGTCAACTGATTTTGTGTAAAAAATACATGATTTGTACCAAACATTGTGACTACTGTCATTGTATCTTGCAAGATTAAACTGAAACTGAATCGTTATCATTATCAGATTTATAACTCTCAATCTAATAAACTTTGGCTGTCCGATTAGCACGCTCGCTTCTCACCAATGCAACTAGGACAGGGAAGTATGTGAGATAGTACGGTTGTTGCCAGATCGGACAGGTCGGTTTCTCCGGTTTCCTCCCACACAAATGACCAAAACAGTTATGCTTTCATCCGTGCCAATGAGTGATTAATATAAATTGTTAAAACTTGCTTCGCAAATCATTGTAAAATAAATAAAGTTTAAACTTTGGACTACACTAGTGATTGTCTTCATCGGACTAAAATGTGGACGCTTGGTCGGCAAACGCTTAGGTTCGCAGACATTTTTTACCAGATACCTAGGCGTTTCTAGACGTTATTCTCATAGATATTAAGTATTGAATATATGAGCCTCCATGGTAGAGTGGTTTAATAAAGTTGTCATTGGAACTCGCTCACGGAGGTTGAAGAGATGAGTTATCGGTGGTCTACTCTCTGCTGACTGACCTCCAAATATTAATCAGAAAATGATTGATGGGCAGTAGAAAAAGAAAAGAGATTCTAGTAGAGTGGATACATTGCTTATCAGCAGTGACGAGTTTCCTGTTAGGAGAAAAGCCCCCACCCAATCACAGAGTTCCTTCATCTGTTATGAAGAGTTTCCTGTTAGGAAAAAAGCCCCCACCCAATCACAGAGTTCCTTCATCTGTTCATAGCAGATACAAGATCATCATTACCGTGGTCTTGTATGCTGTCCTTGGAACCTTCATCGCTATCATGAAGATCAGCATTTTTACTTCCTATTGGCGACAATGGAGAAATCATGACATGTGAAAGGGTAGTCAGTCACATACAGAGGTTAGAGAGTTGAGCCGTCCAGTACTTACAGGTTACGGATGATGGACGGTAAGTTACAAACACTGTTATACTGTTCATATTGTTTCAATTGTGGTCAGTCACTTTCTTGCAGCAATATCATGCATTGTGAGATTAGTTAATTAGTTCTTGATAATCTCTCCCTTGTTATTCTTGTCCAACTTATTGATTACATTTCCCAGACACAACATGGAGAATATAATCATTAGTAACTAACGGACTGTCGGACAGATCGTTTTATTATCAATCATGGTTATATTACATAACAACATGATTATAAATATGTTTAATATGAACGAACAGATCGTTTTATTATCAATGTAATTATTACTAGCTAACAGACGGACAGAACGTTTTAGTATCAATCTGGGTTTATTACATAACAAAGCGATTATAAATATGTTTAATATGAACATCAACGTGGGTAAAGAGTAGAGATAGTCCATGTCGTGAAAATTGGAGGTACAGCTCATAGAGATTAAGTATGTATGTATGTTCTATTAACTCTTTCAACCCCAAGTAACTGACATGGATTGGTGCATGCTATTTTTAGACCAATAAATTAATAAGAAAATTACCTTTGGACCAGTTCATTTATCAAAATGGGTAATTTTATCTAAAAATAGTAATAATTATTACTGGCAAAAAAAGTGCAGATCCTGATGAGACGGCTCGTTACGAGCCGGCTCATCTGGATCTACACTTTTCATAAGCCTATTTAGAGGCCTGTGGGGTTGAAAGGGTTAATGGCAAAGCTGGTACCTAGACATTAAGCGTTTAACCAGTTCTAAGCAATGTGTGTGAGATGCCTTGCTCAATGACACTACATACGTGGCCTGACCGATTATTGAACCCGGTGTCATATAGAATATTGACCCCCCTCAATATAATGACCCCGGGACTGTTTCATTCCAATTCAGACGATCTATCATTGGACCACAGATGACACACTGTCCTGTTAGTTCCATTGTGTTTATTATAATTTCTGTTCTTAGTGTGACTATTAGCGTAGTGGTTAGCGCACTTGCTTCTCACCAATGTAACCCGGATTCGATCCTCGGACCGGGAAGTATGTGAGATGGTACGGTGGTCGGCAGATCGGACAGGTGGGTTTTTCTCCGGGTACTCCGGTTTCCTCCCACACGAACGACCACATTTACGCTTTCATCCATGCTATCGAGAGTGATTAATATAAGTTATTAAAACTTGCTTCGCAATCGTTGTAAAATAAATAAATCCATAATAAATTACCTGAACACCTGTTATTACCTAATTGGACTAATTATAAACATGTTTAACAATCACACATGGTTTCTCTAGTTGGGAGAGTGTGACGGAATTAATCATTATGCTTGGATGTATATGTATACCATATATGTGATATGTAGTAGATCATAATAGACACTATTTCATAAAATTTAATAAAAAGAGCTCTGACTGCAAGTGTCGGGGTCGAACTCTTTCGGGACGAATCGTCATGCTAATTAGTCGTTTTATGCCATATACATGTATGGAGAAATTATCAGTTATGTAGTTTATTTCGGCGTGGGTAGAACAGCGGCCCGGCTAGCTCAGTTGGTAGAGCTGTCCGACTAGTGTTCGGGAGGTCGTGGGTTCAAGTCCCACGTCGGGTCACTAACTTTTCCGCTCTTTCTTTGCATGGTCACTTTAATGGCGACGAGGATATATGGTATGGCCAAAGGAGTAGGAGTGCGGCTCCAGGAATAGGAGTGCGGCTCATAAAGAATAAAAGAGGGAAGAGTGTAGTGTATTTCGGCGTGGGTAGAACAGCGGCCCGGCTAGCTCAGTTGGTAGAGCTGTCCGACTAGTGTTCGGGAGGTCGTGGGTTCGAGTCCCACGTCGGGTCACTAACTTTTCCGCTCTTTTTTTGCATGGTCACTTTAATGGCGACGAGGATATATGGTACGGGCAAAGGAGTGCAGCTCCAGGAATCGGAGTGCGGCTCCTAAAGAATAAAAGAGGGAAGAGTGTAGTGTATTTCGGCGTGGGTAGAACAGCGGCCCGGCTAGCTGTTGGTAGAGCTGTCCGACTAGTGTTCGGGAGGTCGTGGGTTCGAGTCGCACGTCGGGTCACTAACTTTTCCGCTCTTTCTTTGCTTTAGTTATTTAGCTTCATAATTTAGTTCATATATATTAAATAGCTCAGTCATATACTATTCCCATTTTCGAGAAAAACTGCAAATAATTACCTGGCATGGTACTCGTTGCCAACAAAATTGTTTACACCTGTCAAAAAAATAGCTTTGATCAGCAACAGAAACGTAACGGCGAATCTGATTGGTGAACAAGAATTAGTTTACAGAACGGCTTTTTTAAGGCATAAAACCACTAACAGTAGATTATACCCCCCCACCCCACACTGGATGATCTCCTCATGGCGTGGACGTCGCGGTCGGGGCACATCTCACAGTAGCAGCGTAGGATACTGGGATCGTCTGGCCGTCGAACTTGCAACAAGGGACACACGCTTCACCATCGCTGACCACCATCGGAGGTGATGGAGGCATGGACAGACCGAGACGGCCAGATGTCTAACTGTCAGATCCGTTTATATGCTGCTGCGGGATGACCAACAGTGATGAGTATGGCCCTAACAGGGACCCTTTTGGAAATAATCTACCATCACCTCAGGATGTGTCACCCTGAATGGAAGAAGAAGCCGCCTCACGATGTCATCGGACACAACAACAACACTATTCTACAAGACATCAACCAGCAACATCTACATATCACCACGAATATTCGACAGTGCAAGGCACGTACTACTAATAATCTTTGAACTGGAACACTCGCCCATATGGTTCGCCGGGGGGGGGCGAGGATAAATAAACTGAACTACTACTACCCCCCCCCCTCCACACACAGGAAGTGTTACTCTGTATTGCTTTCAAATAACATACATATACACAGACTGCACAACAATTGTACAACAAATGAAATGTAACGAATATTATATGAATGAAACTGTTATTATTTATAAGAAACAAATGGGTTGGGTCACAAGTTTTACCAACATTAATGACGACCATCACCTTATATCAAAAAGATGTCATAATTAAGTGAATATTAGCAACTTCAACACTTTGTCACACCTTCATGATAACATGTTCATTCAGTATTCCTGATTTTTAAATGGGTTATTGTAGAAGTATGACGGATATGTAGTCTAGTTGTAACACGCTGGACTGGTAATCCAGGGATAGCAGGTTCGATCCCCCGTCTGACCCTAATAAAATTAACAATCTTTCAGATGGGACGTTAAACCGAGGTCTCGTGTCGGTGCTTTACACCGTACACGTAAAAGAACCAGAGGAGATTCTGGAATGGGTCTCTGTCTGTATCATGCACTATCCTCCAAAATCTAAAATAACTAATCTCTTCAGGAGGCATCGCTCATATGGGCATCCGGTAGCGACGATAAATAAACGTATAACACACACAGTATGAAATGGACAACATTATGATATACAATTAGACAAACCCAGGAGTTATAATTCAGGAATATAGAAATATCACAACAAAGCAAAACAGCGCGACACTATAATTCTTGAATCAGATGGCAAAACATAAAAACATTAGAGAAATTGCTTTTCATCTCTCTACTCCATTTATCTTACACATAGTAGTCAGCATATACTCCGCTAGCTGATCTAGCAAGATAGCCTAATTCGCCCACTTGACTACAGAAAGCAGTGCCCACATGTCAAATTGTCAACATGTTTGTGTATCAGTATAAAGTAAAGTAAAGTGTTTCTTTATTATAGTGTCACCTTTAAAAGGCCAGCAATTTCTGACTTATGAGACACCTCTTTTTTTATGAACATCATTACTTCCCGAATCCTATGCTTGTATGCCAGGCTGGTAGGCAATCGGTAACCATTATTTAACTAGCTGGCGGCTCACCAACCGGCCATATCAGAACAAACCCCTGACGAGATTCGAACCTTCGACCTCCTGCTCCGTAGGCGGACGCCTTAACCAATGTGCCACGGAGACGGTATAATATGAAGAAGCTACATAGCTGGCTTGTGGAAGGTCGGTGGTTCTATCCAGGTGTCCGAAATATTGCTCGTAGTAGCTGAAGAATTGTCATTTGACCTACGGTGTTGGTGCAATTTTAAACACCCAAAATGGTTCATCAGAAACATGTGCTTAATGTTTCTTAAAGCTGATCTATATGTGAAGATTAGTAGTCCACTGGTAAGACGCTGGACTGGTGTTCCAGGGTTCGATCCCCCAATCTGATCCTAATAAAATTAAAAGTATTTCAGATGGGACGATAAACCGAGGTCTCATGTCGGTGCTGTACACCGTGCACGTAAAAGAACCAGAGGAGACTCTGGAATGGGTCTATGTCTGTATCATTATCATGTATCCACTATATGTGTTGTCCCATTAAGTTGACATAGTGGCTGTCCGGTTAGCGCATTGGTTAGCACGCTCGTTTCTCACCAATGCAACCCAGGTTCGATCCTCGGACCGGGAAGTATGTAAGATGGTACAGTGGTCGCCAGATCGGTTTTCTCAAGGTACTCCGGTTTCCTCCCACACGAATGACCACATGTACGCTTTCATCCGCGCCAACGAGAGTGATTAATATAAGTTGTTAGAACGTGCTGCGCAATCGTTGCAAAATAAATCAAGTTTAAACTTAAACTACAGACAGTTGGTAAATGTATTCCTGTTTCATTCTAGGGTTGGTCTAATTGTATAAACAAGTACTTAAATTTGGTATATAGGATACATAAAAGTTGGTATATAGGGTACATACAATTTGGTATATAGGGTACATCATAATTATAGTAAAACTTTATTCTGAATTATATTTTTACTTACGAAAATGTGAAGCAGAATGGATAAGTATATTTTAACCTAGGGTTTCCTTTCAAGACACAACTGCACGATGTTTAGCGCACTAGCGGATCCGGTGCGCACCCCTCTAAAATATGTCAAGCCTAGGTTCAATACACTCTTAGAGCATATAGCATGTTGCAATTTGGCAACATTTTCTCGCTCGCTCATTAATTAGAATGCAAAAGGAACACTTTTCATGAATACAGTATACAGGTATTATTAGAATCTATCATTGTGTAATTTTATGGCAGACAACCCCCCCCCGACCACCTCACATCTCCCCCAATTGCTGGATCAACCCATGTGGATCAAACATGTAGCTATTTGTCAATATGCATCTGCATGTGTTGTCAAGTACTCAGCCGTGACACTGACACACTAGATCGAGGCTAGTTGATTTTATTTTGGGCACGTAGAAATTGCTGAATGCTTTGTCTTTGAATGATTTCATTTGGTTATGCATTATCCATTTTGGTTGTGAATATGCTATGGTATAGACTGCGTACTGCAGATCAGTTGCATGTTGTATTAATATCAAAGAGACACGATGATGTGGTTGCTTATTGCCAATGTATTTATTTAACTGATGCATCGTTAACTCTTTGCATGCTGGGTAAAATAAAGGCTATTTGTTTCTTCCCATACGAATGACCACATAATTATACGCTTTCATCCGCGCCAACGAGAGTGATTAATATAAGTTGTTAAAACTTGCTTCACAATCATTGTAAAATAAATAAAGTTTAACCTTTAAAATTAAAAGCTATAAATAGTTCAAATAAATGTAGAAGCCGATAATTTATTAATGTGTTTTTCTTATTTGTAACTGATAACTCTCAAACTAGGTCATGGCATTTCATTAGAATTGTGTTGTAATGACACAATTCTAATGAAATTCCATGACATATTTTACTGTCATTTTCATCACTAGAGTTAATAGATAGTGATACCAACTTATACCTTTCTCTCATAGAGACATGGGTTTACATTCCCGGGCTCATTCTAGAGGACAACAGACGGGTCTGTAGTCCAGTGGTAACACGCTGGACTGGTAATCCAGGGGATCGCAAGTTCGATCCCCGTCTCACCGTTATAAAATTAAGTTTTTCAGATGGGACTTTAAACCGAGGTCTCGTGTCGGTGCTGTACACCGTGCACGTAAAAGAACCAGACGAGACTCTGGAATGGGACTCTGTCTGTATCATTGCACTATCCTCCAAAATTCTAAAATGACTAATCTCTTCAGGAGGCGTCGCTCATATGGGCAACTGGTGTCCGGAGTTTGAGCCCCGTTAGAGCCATTACGATTGTGCCCTTAGGCAAGGCATTTAAATGCCACGTTGCCCCTTCTCTCTCCCTCATGGCGATGGACTCCATCAGGAATGAGGTCTCGAGAGTGATTAATATAAGTTGTAAGAACTTGTTTCGCAATCGAGCTAATTTGTATAAACTAACAGTTACGATCGTCTAATCTTAAAATCTCATATCATTCAGTTTCAGATATGTCGAATTTGTTGGACCGAACAAAATAATTCGACATAACCGAAGATTAACATAACGAATATTGATCATATTTCCAAAGATGTTATTCGTAGTAGATCATAGCCTTACCCATCGTACATTTGTCCCATAAATCATCTTCCATGTTGTCAGTTATAGCCATGACATGGACACACTTGATAAAATAATTAGGTAAATTTGAAAATGGCACTTCGGCAACAAAGTGGCACTTTGACATAACTAGTCTGAAATACTGCACATTTATACTGAAGAGACCAAAAAATAAATTTGATATAACGAAAAATTCAACTTAACGAAATTCGATATAAATGGAGCCAGTTATATGTAAAATGATAGTATCTGAAACCACAGGGATTCGGCACGTTTGGGGGTACTAGTATATATATTTAAATACTTAAATATATATACTAGTACCCCCAAACGTGCCGAATCCCTGTGTCTGAAACAGGACTTTGACCCGTCTTCGAGATAACCGAAGAATTCGACATAACCGACTTTGACAGAACAGATGTAGACTATACATGTATATGTTCCTGTTTCACCTTCCTAATCTCTTTAGCTTATTGATAATGTTTTAATTTACAGTTCCAGGGCTGATTCTAGAGGGCGCAGACTTGGGCGAAATTGTCGCCCTAAGGACCCTGACTTCACCCCTACCGGCCCCACTTCTCCCTAAAAAATGTAATTTTGATTACTATATACAAGTATATGTTCCTGTTTCACCTTCCTAATCTCTTTATCTTATTGATAATGTTTTAATTTACAGTTGAACTGTTCATGGCTATATGATAAAGCAGCTACTTACTGTTTTTGTTTCCAAATTGAAATGAATAGTTTTGACACTGTCATACAGAACTACAATAACTACTTTGCTATAGGAGAATACTTCAATGTTCACAGGGTTCATTCTAGGTCAGAATTTTTGGGAGAAGTGAGAAAGCGCCTGATCACTTCCTTAAATGGTGTTCTTTGATATACTTCTGCAAAATAGGGTTAAAATGCACAGTACAACCATTAAATACAACATTTGAATATAAGGAGTGCTTTATAATGGACCAGTGTATGTTACTAGACAACATTTTGTTTGAAAATCGTAAAAACCAAAACAAATTTTTTTAAATTGTTTTTTTAGGGAGAAGTGGGGACCCACAGAGGGCGAAGTCAGGGTCCCTAGGGCGACTATTTCGCCCACATCGCTCTCTAGAATGATCCCTGGTTCATACACGTATGTATCTATATACTGTACGTATTGTGCAAAATGTATATCTTGTAACATTGTTTGAAATATTAAACTAAGAAATAGATACCGATTCATATTCTTTCAATTTATTTTCAAGATATAAATACATTTTATGCAGAAATTGAGAATATGTTCAGATGTAACCATGCAAAGCTCAGCTGATTTTCTATTAAATTTACTGGTACAGTATTATTGTCAATGTCTCATTTCTTCTCATGGTATGCCAAGCTTGGTGGTTACAATTTCAAAAAGATTCATAAGTAGGGCTCTGGCCACACCTTTAAAGCAGCATTACATCGTAATAAAGGATGTTTTGGGTAAATACTAATGTGTGTGTGTTTACAAAAATCGAAATACTCGCTCAGAAACGATAAAATTCCAATAAATATAAACCGTCGTATACGCGAATTTGTTTATCAACACACAAAATGTAAACACGCACAGTGTGCATGTGTGAAACAACAGAGGATGTAGAAAACAACGTATATATTTTGAACATGAAAGACTATCTATCTATCTTCCTCTAGTGTCGAACCCCTCGCAGGGATGTAGACATGTCCCTAAAAGACTTAGATAACAGAGGTATGAATCAACATCTCAAGTAATTTAATTAAAAAAGACAACGTGGGACAAATGGGAATGATGCACTCCAAATGCAAACAAGTGTGGACGATATGTTCCGGTTGTAAACAAATACGTGACTCGGAGTCATACTTTCGATTTCGAGAACGTTTTATCGCAAAAAAACACTGTATACTAATTGAACATACGCATACAAAGTATAATGTTAGAATGTGTAGCAGCATTGCTACCCATACGTAAAATTTGAATTTGTCAAATATCTTTTATTTCATACGATGTAATACTGCTTTAAAATAGAAAGAAGCTTCAATATAAGTTGATTCACTCGGCCATGTGTACAGTACTCTATAGAAATATCGGCCATGTGTACTCTATATAATATCGGCCATCTGTACTCTATATAATATATGATCTATACTTCTCCCCGGCTTCAAAATAGGGTTACACCACAATTCTAATGATATTGCATGACATATTTGACAGTTATTTTCACAACTAGCGTGCAAAGAGTTAAGCAAATTTATATGTTACAATTTGATTTACACAAACAATTTCAACATGAAAATTAGTGATTAACCGATTACCAGCCAGTGAACCGATTATTTATATAAACAGACAGCTACGCCAGAAACTACGGACAATTTTGGTTTAACCAATATTTATTCCGATAAATTTACATGTATGTTTAACGATGTTGATATGGTTTAAGGGGATAATAATCTTCAGTAATTGCCGACCTTTAGACGAGTATACTCTCAAAAGATCGATAAACCAATTAACAGAAAGATGACAGCATATTGGATTGGTTTTAAAATTTATACAGAGTTGTCAAAATGTTGTGTCGATTGTTATTTATGATAGTCCCATTATTACAAAAATTAAATAATAAGAACAACCGTTAGACAAACGCGACTGTACGGCATCACCTCTTTGTAGTGGCGCAACAAGATTGGCTGGATATAACATATCGTGGCTGCAATCTAAGCGGAAAGGCGGAAACTACATTACGCGAGACATTCTTTAACAATGGTTTAGAATTATCTATCCTCTCCAGGTCTGAAGGGGCTTCCTGTTCATAAATATCAAAATTTCTGTGACTTAGTATGTACAAAATATTCTATTCAAACGAAATTAGCGGGAATTATGTTTTCCCAACAATTGGAGATTCAAGCCAGTGAAACCACTAATGCCGATGCTTTCCAATTGCATGACAATCGGCCGATTCTGATTCAGTTATTCGGTTAATCACTAATGATGATACAGTACAATATAATAATACATTAACAGACTTGTAACGCTTCTGTCGCATTTCTTGTCCCCGACCGAAGCACAGCTGAACTGCCAATAGTATTCATGCCCTGATAGTCTGGCCCCTTTTTGGGGTTCCTGCAGCCCCTACATTTACAGCCAACACATGGTAATTTCATACTATAGCAGGGACACCGCTGACCTATACAAGTTAATTGGTTGAAATTTCCCGACTTCCCGCAGTTACACGAGCTGAGTGGTTTAAGTTCAGGAGGTTGTAATTCTACTCTGACTTTCTTTAGCAATGGTTTAGAATGATCTATTCTCTCCAGGTCTGAAGGGGCTTCCTGTTTTGTAAGCCGTTTGCTGAACTTTTTCACTGTAAATCGCTTATTCTTTTTCGTTACAGCATGTAGCATGGACTTCATGTGAGTATTCTTATTTTTAGTTCTATTCAGAGTTACTCTTTTCAAGAATATTATTGGTTTCTTTGATATTTTAGTCTTGATTTTTGAATACGACTTATTTTCATAGCTATGGTCTGAAATTTTCGCATACGTTTGTCTTTTATCTGGACTCATTTTAGATGAATTTACATCAAGTGACGGTACAATTAATTCTTCGACCAGTCTCATTTTACATTTATTTGCCACGTTAATTTCTTCCACTGGCACATTGTCACACTGATTAATGTCAATTGAAGAAATAACCTCTGTTGCTAAACTAGCAGATAACGATGAACTTGTCGCTGGTTGGACTAGTGTATCTGTGATTGTCGGACAACTTGCTGGTGGAGTATATACATAATCATCTTTTAAGTCCATCCCTTCTCTCAGGATCTGCAGTAAGTGATTAGTTTCGCCATTAACACTGCTGTTCTTGATGACATTCCCAAGATGCGAGTTATAAATGTAAACACATAATTTTTTGAAGCAGGTCACAAGAGTTTTCAGCAACGGATTTGGAACAAACTGGCAATGGTCCTTGCACCAGCTACATGCAGGCTTCAATTTCAGCTTGCCACCAAGACAGTTTAAGCATACGGAGTGTCTACATACATTATGGTTAGGTCCCATTGGATTCTTCAAGATGTTGAAGCATACATAACAGCCCAGAGCCTGACGTAAACATGGAACAAGTCTCCGCAATTCCACCAGCGTGGCCGAATTGTCTGGATCAGCCTGCATGACACATCGACAAGTCGACGTGTAGAAGTCCATTGCATGCATTGTCAATGTTCTCTAAACCGATCCCAAGTGAGAAAATGTCAAATTGATAAAATAATATGGCAAAAAGAAATAATTTCTTTCGCATACGTAAATTGTTTGACGTCATCAATTAGTGTGTACATTGGTGTATTCGTAAAAATCTTTCATTGTGACATTTCAAAGGGTCGACCTTTCAAAGCATGCCACCGTCATATACCATCGTTTCGATTAGTGAAGTTTACTTTAACTTCAATGTCTTTACTCATCAAAATCCGCCAGGCAGACATAACGACGAGACGTGCGGTTTAATGTAAACAATATGTATTTCTTTGAATAAACATAGTCAAGTATAAATACTATGCACATACATTGTGTAGTAGGATTGAGGTATTTCACGGAGTGTAGGACAATTGCCCCTTAGGACGATAGCCCCCTAGGACAATTGCCCTTAGGACAATTGCCACCTAGGACAACTGCCCCTTAGGACAATTGCCCCTCAATTTTGTGGTAGGATTGGGTTGGTTAGGTAGTGAAGGGTGGAGAGGTATATTGGGGGGTAGGGGTGGTGATGGAGGAGTTGGAGGGAGGGTAAGCTGAAGGTATATGGAGGGGTGGGCATGATGGGGGTATAGTGAGGGGAAGGGACTGTTTAAGTTTGGGGAGGATGGTGGGTAGAGTGAGTGGTAGGTAAGGGGGTATAGTGAGGGCTAAGCTAGCAAGGGGTAGGGTGGGTGAGGGATATGATGATGTGGGGTAGGTGGGTGAAGGGTATGATGATGGTGGGGTATGGTGAGGGCTATGCTACAAGGGGTAGGGTGGGGTGGGGTGATGAGGGTATGGTGAGGGGGAGTCAGGTGAGGGGGTAGGGTGATGGCGAAGGGTGATGGTGAAGGGTATGATGATGGGGGGTAGGGTGGGTGAAGGGTATGATGATGGGGGGGGGTAGGGTGGGTGAAGGGTATGATGATGGTTTTATCACATACATGTAGTTGTGTCTATGTAATATCCCTGTGGATATACCAAATGTGTTGAGCAGAAGGGATGATATCCCATGGTTTAATATGCTGGACTAAATGCTAAATTGGTTATGCTAAACTGTTATTAATTATATGTACTTGTATTAAATGTAAAATTAATACTTTTAATGTTATAATTTTGAATTACTTGTGCATGTTGTGCTAGCTTTTAAACTTGTCACTGTAATGTGCTTTGCTAGTTTGTCACTTCAATTTGGTTTTACATTTACTAAAATTTAGGGGCAATTGTCCTATCTTTCTATTTTTCCAAGGGGCTATTGTCCTAGGGGCAATTGTCCAGGTGGTAATTGTCCTAAGGGGCAATTGTCCTAAGGGGCAATCGTCCGTACCCCATTTCGCGTACCTGCCAAATATATACCGGATGTCGGCCATTTTGAAGGCCCAAGTGTAACAGCTGCTTTGTTTATTCTGCATTGATTTCATTTATTGCTACAAGTGTTGATACGAGAACTCAATATGGCAAGCGCGAAAAGGAAGCAATCTAGCATGCTTTTATATCGTGATGGACTGACTGGAATTGAAAAAGAACGCTACAATGATAAATTAAAAATGCTTGGTGGCACTGATCCGTACGAGATAAAAAATTGGTCAAGTGACGTTTCTTTGTTGCCTCCAGTTACATACATTGACATTGTTAACTACCTTCTATGGACACCAAGTAAATACACAAAAGATGACCTGAAAAGCTACAAAGGCTTAGACGCATACAACCAATTTGTAAATGGATGGGTGAGAGAGCGATCGACAGTCAAGTGTAATGGATATCTCCTTATGACAGCCAAGGTATTTATCTTAATAAAAAATTGTACTATGTTTAAATTATTTTGATATGTGTTATTATAATAATAATAACAACCAGTTCTCCATTGTCATACAAGTAGGTATTGGCAGTTCAGCAGAATGTTGTAAAATCCACATTTCGACCCCTGGACATGCTAATCGGTTACCGTGTTCATCATCCCCCAAACACATACTGGTAAAATAACTTCGCTAAAAGGTTTGTGCCCGGTGTTACACATTCTTTATGCTCTCCCAACTAAGCTAACCGGGCATTCATGCTTGCCCCACATAGTCAATTTGCTTCAGGTGCGAGTGGCCCAGAGTTTGCTCCCAGCTGTAGCCGTTACGATTGTGCCACTAAATGCCACATTGCCTCTTCTCACTCGTGGCCATGGTTTCTATGATGAATGAGGTCTCGGGGAATGATTAAACTAATGTTCTAAGAACTTGTTTCGCAATCAAGCTAAAATACACAACATTTGTGTAATCCGGGCAAGCCTGTGTATTGACTGTATTCTGAGTTTACATTAATGAACCTATATTGTTTCATGTTCCAAATGTGATCTATTATGTCCTGGTCCATAGTGCTCATGGTCAACAGGTACCAGAGGATTGGTATTCCGAAACGCAGCAGCTTTTGAGAAGCCTATTTTAGTCTGATTGATAATGAATATCTGTTGTCATTTCAGGTTCTCCATTCACAACATATGAGTGAGAAACAACTTCGCCCATGGATTGTTGCTGACAACTCCGGGACCATTCAAGGAGCGCATTGTAACTGTATGGCAGGTTTGGGTGAAGCATGTACGCACATTGCTGCACTCTTGTTTGCAGTTGACGCAACTGTCCGAATAAGAGATGCAAAAACACGAAAAGGCATATTGGCTTTTGCCTTCTGCAATGAGAAGCGTTCAATATAAGGAAGTACGCGAGATCGACTTCACCTCAGCCACCACTGCTAAGCGCAAATTCGAGCAAGCGCTCGATGCTGTCACATCAAAGCATGATCCAACATCAGCATCGTACTGAGCGAGAATATAAAACTCCAGAAGCAACAGATGAAGAAATTGACTCATTTTACAGACAATTGGGTGTATTAGACACAAAGCCTGTCATACTTGCATTAGTAGAGCCACATTGCCATGCCTTTATTCCAACAGCTATAAGTGAAGCAAAATGCCCTTTCAAATTCCAATACTGATTTTTTCACATTCTGAGCCTTGATTTGTCACTATTGCTGGCAATCGATAAAATTCGAGGTCACCCTCTGTCTTTTCGATTTGTACAACCAAATATTGAACATTTTACCACCATTTTGCTAAAAATAGTAAATTTGTGTGCGTATATAATTGACGGAAACGGATTTATCGAAGAAAGCCTCCAAAATGGCGGCCACTTCCTTTCGTGACGTCACAGGTAATTTCTCAATTGAGGAGAAAGCAACCTGCTTGTATGGTTACCTCATTCCTACGAATCATGTACAAAACATATCGTTTATATTAATTGGGCAACAAAATCAACATCTCTGATATCGGCCGGCACCTGTTTTCGGTCTTTGTGTTTATTAACGTGATATATTTGGACCGCCGATTACGTCATTTCTATCAACAAAGCTGCTTTGGTACTCATGAGGTTCACATATTACTTATAAAAGAGCAAACTACGCGTAAAGCAGATACATGTTCACATTTTATTTGAAAGTATGCAAATGTTGATGTTTTCATTAATCCCATTTATGTGTAGCCTAAAAATCCCTTAAACATAGGTAAATATAAAGTAATATGTGTTTGTTTTTGTAAAATGAGAAATTTCATCGTCTGCTCAGTAAGGTCACGTGATAGTTATGCAACAATGTCATAATGCACATCTTACAGGTCAATTCAAATATAGTGTTCCTCTTACAGCTTTTTAACATATTTTCTTCAAAAATACTATTGTGCAAGATATTTTCTATTTATGTTCATTCAGTTTCATCCACCACCACCCCCCCCCCAATCCAACCTGGCAACTCTATTCACCAAGTACACTGACGAATGCATATCAGGCTGTTAGAGACCAGACATGGGGCGATTACATGCAAAATGTAATCAATTACGATTGCGATTACTTGCTGTTGCTATGATTACGATTACAATTATGATATACAAATATTTTCCAAGTAATTGATTACAATTACAATTACATTGCAATGTAATCATGATTGCAATCATGATTACATTGATGTACCCATGCACCCAATTCCTTAAAATTGTAATAAGATAACACAAAAGCTGTATTATACAATATATAAAAGGTATTTATTCAAAAAAGTATTCCATATATACACACATACATCATTTAATTCAAAAAAATATTGGTATAAGAAGTTAAAACTACTAAGTACAAATTATTATTGTTATTACTGAGGACAAGCTATGTGGGTATTGCATTAAAACATGATTAAATTAAAACATGATTATATTAAACTGTGCTTGACAGTTTGTAATGTTCACTGCGAGTTACATCTTATAAACATAAGTTCCTGAAACCTAATGTCACCCAAATTACATCTCTCCGGTCTGAATATTTTGCCTGCAATACTAAAAAGTCTTTCCACAGGTGCTGAAGTTGCTGTGATGCCCAAATAATGTCTGGCTAACTTTGCCAATGTGGGAAATACAGACTCCTGAACTTTCCAGTACTCCAGAGGATCACACTCCTCTGGCAAGCATGGCTGAGAGAGGTAATCCTGGATCTCTATCTCAACACTAGAATTGTTCACAGGAGTCACAGCCTGAACTCGCGAGTCCATAAAACTGAATAATTTACTGCGCTTGCGGGGAGGCTCTTGAGGTACATCTTCAGCATCATTGGCTACACTTCTTGTGGATACATCTGCCAGTGCTGTGAAGAGAAGGTTCCTCCTCTGGGAAGAGCATTCCTCTGGAGTCGCACACCAGTCTAACTTAAACCTAGGGTCTAGGCATGAAGCTATTACGAACGCTTCACGTTCCTCACATACAGTGAGTCGTTTATCAACAGATGCTCTCAGTGTTTCAACTAACTTGTTGTTATAACGAGATGTCATGTCACGGAGATGCAACTTCAGTCCACGGACGCAAGGCACAACCATACTTGATGTCACAATATTTTGATCCTGTAATAGAGACATGGGTTTGCCAGTAAAATCGGCAGCAAGACAGTATGGTATGCCACTCTCCACATTAAGTGACATTTCTCTGTGTGTGTGTTTTTACGTTTATTTATCGTCGCTACCGGTTGCCCATATGAGCGACGCCTCCTGAAGAGATTAGTTATTTTAGATTTGTGGAGGATAGTGCAATGATACAGAGAGAGAGAGACCCATTCCAGAGTCTCCTCTAGTTCTTTTACGAGCACTTGTAAAGCACCGACATGAGACCTCGGTTTAACGTCCCATCTGAAAGACTATTAATTTTATTAGGGTCAGACGGGGGATCGAACCTGGATTACCAGTCCAGCGTGTTACCACTGGACTACATATCCGTCTGTATACACATTTCTCTCCATGTCACAATTTCATGAACACCATGTCTTCTCCTCTAGCAATGGAGCACCATGTCTTCTCCTCTAGCAATGGAGCACCGTGTCATCTCCTCTAGCAATGGAACACCATGTCTTCTCCTCTAGCAATGGAGCATCATGTCTTCTCCTCTAGCAATGGAACACCATGTCTTTTCTAGCAATGGAACATCATGTCTTCTCCTCCAGCAATGGAGCACCATGTCTTCTCCTCTAGCAATGGAGCATCATGTCTTCTCCTCTAGCAATGGAACACCATGTCTTTTCTAGCAATGGAACACCATGTCTTCTCCTCTAGCAATGGAGCATCATGTCTTCTCTAGCAATGGAACATCATGTATTCTCCTCTAGCAATGGAGCATCATGTCTTCTCTAGCAATGGAACATCATGTATTCTCCTCTAGCAATGGAGCATCATGTCTTCTCCTCTAGCAATGGAACACCATGTCTTCTCCTCCAGCAATGGAGCACCATGTCTTCTCCTCTGGCAATGGAGCACCGTGTCATCTCCTCTAGCAATGGAACACCATGTCTTCTCATCTAGCAATGGAGCACCATGTCTTCTCCTCTAGCAATGGAGCACCATGTTTTCGCACACGTGTATTTATGAAATCAATAACAGTAGCCAGTTGCCTTCCTTAACATGGATATGAGACTCTGGAATTTGAAAGGGCATTTTGCTTAAAATCAGATCACAAACAAACTTGACAATCACGTGACTAAACTCTACACAACTTTCTATGTTGAAACCATTGTCGAGGCTGATGCCTAGTTGACCGTTTTGTTTTTGGAGCTTAAAGTCGCACCAGACAATACCATTTATCTTACTTCAACATCCGTCAATTCTCGAATGGTTCCCAGTATGATATGTCGTTTTTCCACTGACCATAGCCCTACCGGTTACAAAGATACTGGACCTCAAATAATGCCACTCCTTATTATGGCACATATGATGGTGCTGTTTCTGAAGCCTCCTAGCATACCCACAACAATTGGTCCATGGGTGTCATTGGACTCGGTTAGGATGTCTTTGCTAAGCTTTGGACAGCTTAACATACTTGCAAAATCCTTAATTGCTCAGTCGTTGGTTATATTTACCCAACTCGGACCCGCACGGCTCGGTTTCGAACCTGGGACCACACCAGCGTTCGAAAATGACACGTTCACTTGTCTAACAATGACCATAGCCCTAACGGTTTCAATGATAAAGGACCTCAAACAATGTTACCTTCTATGTGCAATGGCAAATAGAAGAGTGCTGTTTCTGAAGCCTCCTGGCTCGCCCAAGCACTGACCACAATGGCTTCCTGTGTGTCTATGGACTCAGTTAGGATGACTTGGTTAAGCTTTGGACAGATTATTTCCGCTTCCGTTACAAGAATGTAAACAACAAAACAAATATGTGAAAGAAAATTCGAAATAAACCCACTAGGATCAAATATAGCGATGGAAAATTAATACTGTAAACATACTTTGGACTATATGGAATCAGGTGGTAAATATGAATGGGGCAATTTTGTTGACATTGTGAATTTATAGAAAAAGTATATACCGCGCTTACTTCTATAAGGAGGGTGGGGTGATAAAGTTTAAATTTGGTATCACCTGGGTAAACTATGACTGGAAAATTGTCACGCATGACTAACTATGCATAATGTACTATATGTAGTATCGAAGAGTTATTAATAGTTTTACCTGTACACCTGTTTAAATGAACAATGAACTCGATTGCGAACAAAAGAGCGTATTCATCCACGTCCAGTGAACACGAAACCAGTGCGAGCGCGCTTGATACATCTGTATTTAAAGCAGATATCTCAGCAAAGGAGGAATTTAAAAAAAGAAGAAAAAAAGCAAAAAGCAAAAAACCATGACTGAATTTATTACAAAGAGCGCCCCAGATACCCTGCCAGAAGAGTCTACGATTGAGAAAAAGCTCGATGAAATAAAGGAAAAATTATCGAATGTATTAACAAAATCTGACAGGGGCTTAATTAAAGACACAGTTAACGAGATGAAAGAACAAATATTAGCTACTGTGTCACATAGACTAGATATTTTAGAGGGCGAGCTGCATGAACGAGTTATAGAAAATGACAATATCAAGAAAGAGCTTCAAATCAAGAAGAAAGATATTGTTGATCTTCAAGAAAAAACTGCCTACCTCAGAGGCGAGATCAAAAGAGAAGCTCAATACAATGCATGCATTGCGAATGATCTCGAGCAATATAGTAGACGGAACAACATACGTGTGTTCGGAGTTCCGGAAGACGACAAAAAGCAATCGTCTCACACAAGTACAGTTCAAGTAGTGAAAACACTAAATGAAAAATTGCAACTCGACTTACAAGAATGCGACATCGATATTGCGCATAGATTAGGCACATTCAATGAGAAGAAAAACAGGCCTATCATTGTAAAATTCGTTCGAAGACAAATCAAGCATAGTGTATTTAAAAATGTGAAAGGCCTAAAAGGAAGCCAAGTGTCCGTAAGCCACGACTTAACTTGGCTCAATCAACAGGTATTATCGTCACTACGATTAAAAGACAAACAACACGTAGACCAAGCTTGGTACTACGAAGGTAAAATCTTCGCGAGTTTCAAGGAAACAAATAACCGAGGAAAACAAATCATCAGAACAAGATTGATTAATCACAATGAGTTTTCTCACTGGTTGGACCTACCCTGGACAAACAAGGGCTCGGGAAAACAGATGTAAAAATAGACTGATTCTGTCACTTTAAGTGACAGTAAAACTGTCGAAATAGCCTGAATAAGTGTGCACTGAATTCTACTGATAAAATATACGTAAGCTTATTCCGGCTATAGTGTAATAAAATTTTAACTGTATTATATAAGCATATCAGTAGTCTTTGTATATTATTAGTTTATTTGTGTATTGGGTGTTCGCTACTATGAAGCTATGCCATTGAGTTGGGTTATGTCCCCATGTGACCGGCCAGTAATTCAATCTTGTATTCCGGATTGTGCTGCATATATGAAAGCTGGTTTTGTTAGGTTATCTCCCCTATAAGGAACATGCCATTTGTAATGCTCCAAACCTTTTTCGAATGCCAAATCGTGTTAATCATTTTGTAATTAGTGGTAGAAATAGTAGTAGCTCGACTCAATCGACGACTATGTTTTCTTCTTTCAGTAGATCCATATATATGTTCAAACAATTAGGACACACTATCAAAAGGTCCACAGTCAAAATCATAGCTTGTAAGTCAAACATAACTTTTAACTGTAAAATAAAATATATCAATCTCAATGTGCATTTATTTTCCCGCCAGCGTGGCATATGTCTGTAGATCTAGTGTTCTTTATAATGTTGGTTTGGTCAAGTTTACCAGTTTGATATTATCGATATACACTTCATGCGAACAACGTAATTTGCAGGTTTATGTTTCTAACGTCCAGGCTTTCTTTTTTTCGTATCTGGAATAGCTTAGGAAGGATATACACTGTAAATATTCTTTATAAGCAATTAATTTGGTAGAACACTTTTAAAGACTTCTTTTTTATTAATTTTTTTATTTTTATATTGTTTTTATTAGAAGGGTCTTGAAACGAGTGATAATCCATACATGTTTAAATATATAACATATAGAAAAGTAGCAAACAACTATTGTAAGGGTAGTCTATACGTTCAGCATAACGTTTTATAGACTTAATTAAGTTCAGAGGAATATAGAAATTCTAATAATTATTTTGGGCACGATTTTGTCACACAGTATTATGTATAATAATGTGTATAAAACATATTGATCGTAAGGTGGATTTATTTCGTGTGTGTTGTGCATATTTGTAAGAATCTCATTGTTGTTTCATATTTTCTTTACTTTTCTACACTTTATTGGTATGAGCCGACATCACCAACCATCTTTAGGTAACATCTCTCATCTGTGTGGAAGGTTGACTAAATGCAATAGATATATTAAGTGCATGCATATGGTAGCATTATGGAGAGCGGAGCTTTGGATTTGTTCGGTCTTACCTCAACTTACACAAAATGTCTATAAACATATGTAGTTTTAATGTCAAGGGTTTAGCCGCAAACGAGATCAAGTGTTCGAATGGCTGAGAAGCAATGGATTTTGTATATGTCTGCTACAGGAAACACACTGTAAACAAAATCTGGACACTAATAGATGGAAAACACAGTGGAACGGAGATATATTTTTAAGTGGTAATAGCTCGAATTTAAGTGGTAATAGCTCGAATAGCTTAGGCATTGGAATTCTTATAAATAGTAAATTAGCATATACACTGTTGGATTATAAAGAAATAGTAACAGGTCGTTTCCAAATACTTAAAATAGAAGTCGAAAGCAAAATCATTGTATTAATGAATATATACGCACCAAATAATGATGATGTCAATTTTTTTAAGTTAATTGAAACAGCCATATCTGATAGCAATGACCATACTCTTGTACTAGGTGGTGATTTCAATACAGTTATTGACCATAACACGGACAAACTAAATGACAGAACTGATACAGGGAAAAAAACTTCTCAAATGCTTAATAACTTAATAGAGTTAGAAGACATTATTGATATATGGCGCTTAAAACAACCGGATAAGAAAATGTACACCTGGCACTCCAATACAAAACCACCGATATTTTGTAGACTAGACTACTTCTTTATATCTCCCAATCTCTTGAACATTACAACAGACTGTATTATCCGACCAGGCTTTAAATCTGATCACTCGAATATTGAAAATATAGAAAATGAAATAAACGCAAGGCCAAACGAGGAACATTTAATTAAAAGACGATAAGATGAAAGGATGAAAAGGATAAACTAGAAAATTATACAGAAGAAAAAATCAAAGGTATATTACTGAGAACAAAAGCTGAATGGGTAGAAGGAGCGGTAAAAATTCCAAATTTTTTGCTAACCTAGAAATTAAACGAGCAGAACAAAAAACAATACAACAACAATACACACCAACATAACATCGAGAAAAACCCTAAGACAATACTCAAATATATAAAAGATTTTTACGAAGAATTGTACACGCAAGATGCGATGATTGACAACTGCAACAGCAACAACAACAAATTCTTTAACAACCCACATACAACATTGTCAGAAGAACAGCAACACTCGCAAAGAACGTTAACAGAATATGAATGAGCCACTGCACTTAAGGATATGAAAAACAACAAAAGCCCAGGCTCAGACGGCTTATCAACTGAATTCTATAACGTTTTCTGGTCAGATGTAAAAACGTTCCTAGTTAACTCTTTAAATAATTCTTTAGACAATAACGATTTGTCGGAACTCCAAAAACAGGGTATTATTACACTCATACCAAAAAAGGATAAGGACATTTTATCAATTAACAACTGGCGACCTATATCCTTTTTAAATGTAGATTATAAAATAGCAACTAAGACCATTGCGAACAGAATTAAACCAGTTTTAGATACAATTATAAGTACTGATCAAACCGGATTCATAAAAGGGCGATACATCGGTGAAAATGTCAGAACCATTGAAGAGGTAATTAATTATGTTAATAAAAACAATGAACCAGGCTTAATATTCTTTTCAGATTTTAATAAAGCTTTCGACAGCATTGATCATAGTTTTATGTACAAGTGTCTTGAACATTTCGGTTTTAAAAATAACATAATTGACTGGGTTAAATTATTTTACAGAGACTCAATCCTGCATAAGTAATAATGGACATATGTCTGAATATTTCAAAATTAAAAGAGGAGTACGTCAAGGATGTCCACTTTCACCTTACCTTTTCATTATTTGTATTGAATTGTTATCCATAGAAGTCAATACTAACAATGACATATCTGGAATTAAAGCACACGGAATAGACACAAAACAAACACTTTTTGCAGACGACGCTAGTTTCCTTTTAGATGGCAGTGAGAAATCATTTATAACATTAATTAATGCACTTGATGACTTTGGTAATGTATCCGGTTTAACCTTAAACAAATCCAAATGCACCGTTCTCCGAATAGGATCATTGACTAATAATGAAACTATATTCTGCAAAAGAAAGAAATTTATTTGGACGTCAAAGTATGCAACTACTTTAGGAATAACATTCAGTAATAATGTAAACGATATGCAACATCTTAATATAAAAATAAGATTTTATCGTTCGAAAATTGCTTGAACAAATGGAAAAGGTGGAATTTGTCTTTAATCGGAAAAATAACTGTTTTAAAAACATTCGCATTCCCAAAACTCATCTATCCATTAACAGTTTTGAACAGCCCAAATCACCAAACAATTAACGAACTTAAACAAGTGATGTATAAATTCTTATGGAATGATAAACCAGATAAGATATCTAGAAAGCAAATTATTCAAGATTATAATAATGGTGGATTAAAAATGTTGGATATAGAGAACTTTATTGCATCACTCAAAGCTAGTTGGATAAAACGAATAATATTCCAAAAAGAATCAAAGTTAGTACAAATGTATGAACGTATGATAGATAAACATGGAAATGATTTTCTGTTTAAATGTAATGTTAGTTGCAATGACATTGAAAATCTCGAAATAAAATCTAAGTTTTTAAAAGAAATATTAACAGCATGGTCCAGAGTAAACTACAAAGAAAATGTCGAATCTATATCCAAACAAATCCTGTGGAATAATTCGAACATAAAGAAACATGACTGTAATACATTATTTTATAGAGATTGGTTTATTAAGGGAATTCAATATATAGAACATATATACGATTTCAGACACAAACAATTCTATTCCTTTATGCAAATAAGACAACTGTACAATATTAATCCCGGGGATTTTTTGAACTACTACACTCTTTTGAACAGTATACCACATAAGTGGAGAACACAGTTACAATTAGAACCAATAGCATATAAAATCCCTGAATATTTAATCACAAAAATCAATGCAAAAACAAAATTATGCAAACTTGTATATTCGATATTAACTATAAATTCTAAACCGGAGAATATTAGGCAAATTGAAAAATGGGGAAATATTTTATCATTAGTCAATACTAAATGGAACAAAATATTCACACAACCTATTAGAATAACAATAGAAACTAAATTGAGAGCATTTCAATATAAATACTTAATGCACATAATTCCGAATAATGTTTTCCTATTTAAGTGCAATATAGTTGCGTCACAACTTTGCGACTTTTGCATGATGTATAATGATTCTAACTGTCATATGTTTTGGGAATGTCATTACATACAGGATTTCTGGATTAAAATAACAGATTTTTTAAGAACAATGTTGCAAACAGATAATTTGGCTCAATTTGATTATGAAGATATTTCGTTGTGTAATTTCAGACACAATAGCATTATATATGAAATGAACATAAATTATATCATACTACTAGCTAAATATTTCATCTTTAAATGCAAATGCGAGAAGACAATACCTACTGACGTCCAATTTGTCGCTTATTTTAAAAGGAAAATAAAAATTGAAGAAACAATCTTCAATTCTCAAAAACAAACAAAATACTTTCAATGATAAATGGAGACAGTTTTTGAATCTTCTCATTTAACCTTTCCATAAATGTATAATATATATAGACAACCATCCACACTTATCTTTCACTGATACTTCCTACTTTCTTTTGCTAACCTTATTTCTTTTTCTCTTTTATTCAAAATTCCTGAAACTTTCCTTTTAGTATACATAAGGTTATTACTTAAATATATTATGATTGTGTATAACATGAAAATATCAAGTATGGCTTGTGTTGATACTGTAGGTTGTTAGTACTTGCCATTTCAAATGGATATGATTTTTTCCCCATATATGTACATGTTTTGAGTATGTGTAACTAGTATGTATATTGATCAGGAAATAAATATTGAAAAAAAAAAAAAAGCTTTGGACATTTTGACATACTTGCAAAATCCTTCATTTCTCAGTCTTTGGCTATATTTACGCAACTACGATGGACTCGCGAAGCTCGGTTTCGAACCTAGAACCGCACCAGCGTTCACACATGATACGTCCTATTTCCAACACGTGTCTAACGATGACCATAGCCATAACGGTTCCAAAGATACAGGACCTCAAAGAATGCTACCCCTATATACAATTGCAAATAGAAGGGTTTTGTTTCTGAAGCCTCCTGGCTCGCCCAAGCACCGACCACAATGGCTTCTTGTGTGTCTATGGACTCAGTTAGGGTGACTTGGTTAAGCTTTGTACAGCTTGACATACTTGCAAAATCCTTCATTTCTCAGTCTTTGGCTATATTTACCCAACTATGATGGACCCGCGCAGCTCGGTTCCGAACCTGGATCCGCACCAGCATTCGCACACGATACGTCCTATTTCCAACAAGTGTCTAACAATGACCATAGCATTAACGGTTCCAATGATAAAGGACCTCAAACAATGTTACCTTCTATGTGCAATGGCAAATAGAAGGGTTTTGTTTCTGAAGCCTCCTGGCTCGCCCAAGCACCGACCACAATGGTTTCTTGTGTGTCTATGGACTCAGTTAGGGTGACTTGGTTAAGCTTTGTACAGTTTGACATACTTGCAAAATCCTTCATTTCTCAGTATTTGGCTATATTTTACCAACTACCACGGACCCGCGCGGCTCGGTTTCGAACCTGGGACCACATGAGCGTTCGCACATGATACGTCCTATTTCCAACAGGTATCTCACCATGACCATAGCCCGACATGTTGCAATGATACCGGACCTCTCAAATATACAATGGCACATATAAGGGTGCTGTTTACGAAGTATCCTGGCTCGCCCAGGGATCGACCACAATGGCTCACAGTGTGTCTTTGGACTTGGTCTATATATCCAAATTTTCGCCATAGTTTTGTTAAATGTCACATTTGAGCTCCCGTTACAACTAAAACCAATCCTATAAGTATGCTGTCATTTTATCTGTTAATTGGACAGACGGATCTGTAGTCCAGTGGTAACACGCTGGACTGGTAATCCAGGGATCGCAGGTTCGATCCCCCGTCTGACCCTAATCAAATTAACAGTCTTTCAGATGGGACGTTAAACCGAGGTCTCGTGTCGGTGCTTTACACCGTGCACGTAAAAGAACCAGAGGAGACTCTGGAATGGGTCTCTTTCTGTATCATTGCACTATCCTCCAAAATTACTAATCTCCTCAGGAGGCGTCGTTCATATGGGCAACCGGTAGCGACGATAAATAAACGTAAAACACACACTCTGTTAATTGGTTTATCCCCCTTCAATACACAATGTCTGCGCTCTAATATACAACATCTGATATATCCCATCAACACCGACATGCAAACACCAGCTTGTACGGCGCAGCATTAAACGTTTCGCCAAGATTGTCTCGATTTTAAAATCGAGTACTCGTTTTTACAATCATAAAAACGCGCAGTATTGCGAAATCGAGCTCATCATACAGCTATTTCAGAGAGTCAAACTTGGCGAAATGCATTCAATACATTCTTGTTGCATTTTCGACCAACTGAGGAGGGTGACCCCCCTCCCCCTGAATCCCGAATACTTCTTATTTTTTCAGTGAGTCCCGAATACCACCTTATTTTTTCGCTGAATCCCGAATACTTTTTAACCATTTTGACACAGTGAAAACACGCCTCCAAGAACATTTTGTCTGTTTACAGTAGTGCAAATGGTAAAATTGTTTATAAGGGAAGTAACATTATCTATTTTATACACAAAGTCGCTTTTAAAGCATGTTTCGTAGTATTGTTGTCGTTAAATTGGTAATAGAACGTAGATTATTGTCCAAGGAAACAATTTATATTGAAAATCTTGCGTACTGAATACCAAAAGATGTTTTTATTGCGTACCGCGTACGACGCTCTTGCGTCTCGAATACGGACTACATAGGCCCTGAATCCCGCGTACCAAAAGGGGGGGGGGTGTCACCCTCACTGAGCACTGTACAACCACAGGGATTCGGCACGTTTGGGGGTACTAGTATATATATTTAAGTACAGGGATTCTACTCTGTGGGATGTCAGATTTCGCATCGATCAGTAAAATGGCCCTATCTGAAACATTTTGTACAAATCTGTCCAAATATAACGCCTATCCCGAGTCTTTATAGTGTTCTTCAAATAAAACACAACTTTAAGATGCATGCATGTATACTTTGCAAACAATTGCCACAGACATTGGCCATAGCAGGTCACATTTCCATACTAGGACACGGGTTCTGTCAGCAACAAAAAACAATCTTCGACGGGAGAGTTTTAACTGTGAATAACATTATCAATAAAATGTGTTTCCACTAACGTGTAGGTTTATTCGGCAAAAATGTACGTCAAAAAGAGATTTCGTAGCATTTTCAATTTGTTTTGAAAATTTCTAAAGCGGCGCAATTCGCGTTGAAACCAGCGTTGAAACGAGCGTTCTGATTGGATTATTAGAATGTAACAAGATGTTTTTTTATATATGCATAATCCAATCAGAACGCTCGTGTACAACAGGCACATCTCCGTCAAAATTAATGTTCAATCACTAAATGAAAATAAAGCTCCCGCAATGTGGCAATGTCTGGAAACAATCGAAAACCTACAGACACATAAAAATCAGAAACAGAAAATTCAAATGAGAAAAACAAGACAAGATCAAAGTGAATAAGAAAAGTTTAATATGTACTAACATTGAACTACAATAAATCCAAAATGCGCCATAATTGGGAAAACACTATTTTTAAAATTGTTAGTCAAAATGGTTATTCTTTAAAACTGAGTGGTGCCATTTATACCGGAAGTGTTTCTCGTATCAGGCCATATTTTTCTGCAAGGTGAAATGTGTGAACTTTGTGACAGTTCCGATATCCCACGAGATGGAAGGAAACTGGATAGTAGAGTCACACAAGATCTAGACCTATTAACCTATTATCAAGCTGTCTCTATTTGTATTATTCTAATCTAATCAATGTGCGGAAGTCGTGATAGCGCATGAATCCGTGATAGCGCAGCAGTGGTAGCGCGTTTGCTTCTGGTGCGAAATGACCGGAGTTCGAGCCCCCCTGGATCCGTACGATTATGTCCTTAGAAAATGAATTTAAAGTTCACATTGTCTCTTCTCTCTCCCTCATGGAGATGTATTCCATCAGGAATGAGGTCTCGAGAGTGATTAATATAAGTTGTAGGAATTTGTTTCGCAATCGAGCTAAAGTAAATTTGTATTAACTATTGTGTGATGGTATACTAATTGGATATTCAACAAAGATAGCCTAGTTAGATAACGAATTCACCTGGAGAAAGATGCAGCGTACACTTACATACAGCCTGAATGACAGGAGGCGTGGTTTAATATTATATGTGCTTATATTTATTATTGTTATATCTATGTAAGATTATGTATTGGTTAGGTGACTATTAGCTTATAGGACCAATATTTTGAGGGGCAGTCTTACCCGATCAGCTAACAAAACGAGTTTTTTTACATGTATATACCAACATGTTTGTAAAAAAGTTTGTCACACATGCGGCATACATTGGCATAAATCATGGAGTTCGGAGAAATCCAAGATGGCGTCCAAAATGGCCACCACAAATTGATAGTCCACTTAAATGCATGTAGGGTAGTTCTCGCTTGCCTGTCCAGCAATACAGATGTAGTATATAACTGTGTGTTAATCTTTGTATCCCGGTTTGGAATGGTAATCCAGGTTCGATTCCCCGTCTGACCCTAATAAAATTAACAGTCTTTCAGATGGAACTTTAAACCGAGGTCTCATGTCGGTGACATACACTGTGCACATAAAAGAACCAGAGGAGACTCTGGAATGGGTCTCTGTCTGTATCATTGCACTATCCTCCAAACAAATCTAAACCGGTAGCGACGATAAACGTAAAACACACATGTATCCCGGTGAAAAACAATCACACATTGGAACACATGTGTATGTAAGTCCGACATTATACCGTGTACATGTAAAACAAATGGTCGTTTATGAGAAGAAAATTGTTTGTTTGTTTTTGAGGAAACTGATATAAGTAAAGCGTTTGTTTATTATAGTGTCGCCCCTATTTAAAGGGACAGCCACTTCTGAAACACCTCTTTTTTATGAACATCAGTACTTCCCGATTCCTATGCTTCTATGTCAGGCTGGTAGGCAATCGGTAACCATTATTTAACTAGCTGGTGACCCCTGACGAGATTCGAACCATCGACCTCCCGCTCCGTAGGCGGACGCCTTAACCACTAAGCTACGGAAACGGTATAATTATCGCATTCGCTAATCGATTCTTTTATTTCATTTGTTACGGGGATTTTTTAAATATTGAATGTTCTAAGCCTAATTTCGCTCGTTTCTATTAATTATTAGCTACTGTAAATCATGAAATTATTGGTTGTTATTGCAGATATGTCTTCAAAAATACGGAAATTGCAGACACTCTAATGATCGGTTAAAGTGATATAGAGCCTCGATTCTGGTTAAAGCTCCAGGAATGTCGCAAAAGTGTTTATGACCAGTAGGACCCTGATACAGGAGACATTAAAGAGGACAGTTGAGATAATTGAAGACTATGACAATAACATAAATATAACTATTTAGTCAAGTTTTGTTATCAAACTTGGACATATTTGTCTGTCACGAGTTTCCTCAGTTAACAGGTCACCTACAGTAAGCAGCAAAACAGGCATGTCCCCTCGTTGTCTGCTTAATTGAGGTTTTACTGTATATTGCACGGAGACGAACTGTAAACCAGACCGGTGAACATAATAATAATAACAACGATAATAAGTATAAGTATTATTTGGCAATATTAAACTGAGACATTTGCATATTCCGTGAACTTACTTCGTTAATAATCGGATTTCCGAAGTAAAATATGAGCTTTAGATTATGGTACACTTACTTACGTAATTGATTCAAATATTAACGGTAAAACCCTAACGTATGTCCTGGTCGTAGTTCACGGGCACTTACGAAGGCTTTGGCGGAGATTAATGAGTCTCAGTTTAATGTTGCCAAGGTTTATTAGACCACTTAATATTATCTCATGAATATTCAACATTTTCTCAGAACGAGGCTTAGTGAGCAAACAGATTGTTTACAGATCTCCTAGCCATGGCTGCTTACAGCTCTCGTGACTTAGATATAATCCCATCATTTTCATTTGCTTTTGTTGAACATTACATTAAGGAAAACAAGAAGTCACCAGGAAACAAATCCATTGACAAAGGCTTCAAATATTTTAGTGAGAATTACATCCATTGATTATCAGGTAAGTCACCGTTGTAATTCCATTCAATAATATTCTGCAGCATGCAGTCCTCACCTAATACCACAAACTAACTTAAGGACAGAGGTTTTTCTATTGGTTTCATATCTCTTTGTTTCCAAAGAATTAAGCTAACAATACTTGTACAGATAAAGGTGTCCAATAAACAAATATGCATCAGTTTGTGTTATCAATTCCCTATGATTTTATCTTAGAACCTGACATCCACTTGTAAATAGCCTAGGGTGAAATAAATGAATTAGTCTTGGGTCCTAGAATGTTGCTTGCAGTTTTGGTTTGGTGTGAACCATACTTCTTCTAATAATAACGCTATGGTTTGTAATTTTCAGTACAGCTTCATAACGGAAAACTGTATATGGGAATTGCTATCATTCAATGAAAAAGAATTTAAAGGCAAATGCTGTTTCGGTAAGTTTATTCTTCAGTTTTTCTACATAAAATATGTATTAATCTGTAATTTATAATGTGTCTTATATACCATCATAAACACAAATTTTAACAATATGAATACATTGTATATCGTTTAGGTCACATTTGCCTCCAGCATCGCACCAGAAGTTCAGCGTGCAATATTGTCGATGCGAAATAGGACAAAAAGGTGCATGTGGGCATATTGTACTTGTGAGTACTGTATCAGTTGGCAAAATACAAAATGCTAAATGCAAGAGCCCTGCCTGAAGATATTGCAAACACTTCACAGCCACAAACTTGGCATGCACCCCGCGGTAAGAATATTCAAGGCAAGGAAGTACAAGATTTGAATGTTAGTGGGCATTCTAAATTACCAACAACTACACCAAAGCATATCAAAAGTACATTGTTCAACCCCATTCGTGGAGAAACTGTTGACTGGAAAAATCATGTTGATGATCTCAACTCTTCAGTAAATGGCATGTTAATAATTCCAGCTCTGAAGCTTGAAAATGTCGAAATGGTTACTTGCAAATTTGGTCAGGTACCAAAGGGTAGTGTATTGTCATACCAACAGAAACTTGAAGAAAACTGTCTGATAAATGTTTTTGATGATACTTCATTCCCAGAATTGCCACATAAGAATCATATGTTAAATTCATACAGCACAGTGTTAGAGTATGAAAAGCTGATTGGATTTGAATCTCTCAAGTTAACCAAACATGAAATTATAAAGTTTGAAGAACAAACTAGACTTCAGAATCAAAGTCCAACATGGTACAAAGTACGCAAGCATAGATTGACAGCTTCCAACATTGGTGAAATATACAAAAGGCGTAAAGAAAATACCACTCTTGTAGAAAGATTAAAGTCAACCAGGCATGTAACTACGGCTGCTATGCGACAGGGAATTGCATCGGAACCTTTTGCAGCTACGGACTATGCAAAGTGCTTGGACAACAATGTCAATATTTATGCATGTGGTGTTGTAGTCAATTACTGGGCACCGTGGATAGCAGCTACTCCAGACCGGAAAGTCTATAATCCAAATATGAATCCGAATTTTGGACTTTTAGAAATAAAATGTCCACAGGTATCAAGTGTCCTTGAGGCAAAATATCTATATAAAGATGATACGCAACAATTAAAACTTAAAAGGAACCATTCCTATTATTTCCCGGTTTTGACACAACTTGCTGTTACAGGATTGGAATGGTGCGACTTGTTTGCTTGGTGTTAGTCGGATTATCATCGAGAAACAATTTACTTCAATGAACTTATCTGGAATTCTGTTAAAGAAAAAGTTGACATGTTTTATTTTGACAGTTTTCTTTAATTGTTGGCTATGGATGTGTTTATTTTTAAACAATTCCCCAGGTCTCCACTATAGGACCTTTAAAGAGTGCCAATATACAAGCCACAACCCAAAGCTGATTTATACTTCCACATAAGGATATAGGCACTGGTGAATCAAATAAATGATTTTCTTTAATTCGTCGGTTCATTCTTTCTGTGTATTCTTAACTTTGCAATGTTCTCAATATCGTCCACTTCCTGTACACTAAATTGACGCTTTGAGCTAAGAAAATGAGGTATGTTTAAAGTAGCGCCTCTCTCACTCAACAACCTTCTAATGGTGAACCCTTTGTCTGCCATCACATCGTCACCAGGTTCTATAAGGTCCAAAAAACCTGAAAGTTTAGTTATTTCCACATCTGACATGCATCCTGTGTATAATGAAGAAATAAATGTAATTGCACCATGAGGAGCCACACCTAGCAGACATTTGAATGTATTAGTACCTTTATAGTTTGAGTATGATTGTGAACTAAATACAAGTGAAGAAGGCGTTTGAATTCTAATTTCCGTACAGTCGATGACAACTCTTGTATTGGGACATAGTATTCTGAATGGTGCAGGCATGAGTCTTTGTATTTCTGTTTTTGGCAACCATATAGGAATCGATCCTAGCACAAAATACAGAAAGTTAACCCATGTTACTATTTTTCTGCTGACTGTTGCGACCGAACAGTTAAACCTAACAGACAGATCTTGCTCTAAGAGGCCTGCTCTAAGTCTGCATAAAAATATAAACAATTCATCAATCAAAATCATTGATCGTTTACGTCCAGCTAGGCTAATTGTTTCACTGCCTTTGTAATATGCACTTTGCATGTTCTGAGCTGTAGGCTGAATGCATTGAACAAACATCAGAAATGCGGAATATGATGGAAATCCGGTATAAAAATTTATCATCGAATCATCGGAAGAAAACCTATTAATTCCAAAACGTTCCATTTTTAGTTGCTTCTTTAACTGTTCACATTCTTCAGATTTTACTTTCAGTTGTTCTTCTAGGTTGTCATCCTTGTGTAATATATGATCTGTTTCCATACGTTCTGTTGTTATGGAAGGCAGCTGATGCTGGTCATCAGACATAAAGCTGAAAGTTGAAAATGTATTATTATAACAATAATAATAATCACTTATGCAACACATTTTATATTCTCAATAGTTTAAATAAAATAGTTTATACAAATTTATTTTAGCTCGATTGCGAAACAAGTTCTTTCAACTTATATTAATCACTCTCGAGACCTCATTCCTGATGGAATCCATCGCCACGAGGGAGATAGAAGAATCAACGTGGAATTTAAATGCCTTACCTAAGGGCATAATCATAACGGCTCCAGCGGGGCTCGAACTCCGGACCTTTCGCACCTGAAGCGTACGCGCATCCACTGCGCTATCACGACTTCCACTTAATCGTTCCACAATAAAATAAGGAATATATTGTGAACATGTGTTTTAAATCAATACCTTTCACTAGTCTCGTCCCCTTCTGACCTAACGGGTGCCAGTTCCTTTCTTTTCAGTGCTCGTCGTGGGGTTGACACTTCGGTCCAGTTGAACAATGAAGGAATTGCATCTTTTTTCAGTCTTCGTTTTACTGGTGTCCACTTGTAATCATCTGCTTTGAAATGTTTTAAGCACACAACTGTTGATGCTGTGATCTACAAAACAAATGTGATTTTTATAAGATGTACGGTACATGTATATTGAGCAAATACATTTAATCAGCTGCCCTGTTGGTTTCATAATTGAGGCAAAAGAAATTCCATTTAATAGTTCTTTATTCTAACTGATACAGTAATAATTATTTTGTAAGGATATAAGTAATATTTAAGTTGTCAAATGTTCATTGCATTTAGAAGCAATATTGTGGAATAAACGAACTAGTAATGTATTGAAATGCAGTTGCAGTATTATCTTAGTCAATAATGTGAATTTAAAATAATATTTACCTTAAATAATGGCCCTTAATCTCTTCTTATTTTTATTATCCATTTCTTCCTTATATCCTTGTCTTTTGAAATAGCATGACACGTATGATCATATCTACTATCAGAAGTACATAAAGGAACACAGCAATGCCTTGCGGACTTACTTTCACTTTCAGCCATGTTTGTTTGTATCTAGAGCCTCATTCTGATAATGGAATCTCAGGTATGCATATAATTTGAGAGAGGCTGTGATGATGTTTACATTGATGTATCGCTTACATAATGTTGAGTATATTGCACGGTGACGAACTATAACCCAGCCCGGTGAACATAATAATAACGACTGTATAAATTGCAATCTAGCTGTATAATTATGTGGCGATGTTTACATAATGTTGATTATGTTGCACGGTGACGAACTGTAAACCAGCCCGGTGAACATAATAATAACGACTGTATAAATTGCAATCTAGCTTTATAATTATGTGGCGATGTTTACATAATGTTGAGTATGTTGCACGGTGACGAACTGTAAACCAGCCCGGTGAACATAATAATAGCGACTGTATAAATTGCAATCTAGCTGTATAGCTCTGCATCATAACTCTATGGCGATGTTTTCATAATGTTGAGTATATTGCACGGTGACGAACTGTAAATCAGCCCGGTGAATATAATAATAACGACTGTATAAATTGCAATCTAGCTGTATAATTATGTGGCGATGTTTACATAATGTTGAGTATTATGCACGGTGACGAACTGTAAACCAGCCCGGTGAACATAATAATAACGACTGTATAAATTGCAATCCAGCTGTATAATTATGTGGCGATGTTTACATAATGTTGAGTATATTGCACGGTGACGAACTGTATACCAGCCCGGTGAACATAATAATAACGAATGTATAAATTGCAATCTACCTATATAATTATGTGGCGATGTTTACATAATGTTGAGTATATTGCACGGTGACGAACTGTAAACCAGCCCGGTGAACATAATAATAACGACTGTATAAATTGCAATGTAGCTGTAACTCTGTGGCGATGTTTACAATATGCATCAGACGGATCTGTAGTCCAGTGGTAACACGCTGGACGGGTAATCCAGGGATCGCAGGTTCGATCCCCCGTCTGACCCTAATACAATTAACAGTCTTTCAAATGGGACGTTAAACCGAGGTCTCGTGTCGGTGCTTTACACCATGCACGTTAAAGAACCAGATGAGACTCTGGACTGTGTCTGTCTGTATCATGGCACTATTCTCCAAAATCTAAAATGACTAATCTCTTCAGGAGGCGTCGCTCATATGGGCAACCGGTAGCGACGATAAATAAACGTAAAAGACACACAATACATTATGTTAAGTACATTGCACGGTGACGAACTGCAAACCAGCCCGGTGAACATAACAATAACGACTGTATAAATTGCAATGTAGGCTAGCTGTATAACTATGTGGCGATGTTTACATAATGTTGAGTATATTGCACGGTGACGAACTGTAAACCAGCCCGGTGAACATAACAATAACGACTGTATAAATTGCAATCTAGCTGTATAATTATGTGGCGATGTCTACATAATGGTGAGTATATTGCACGGTGACAAACTGTAAACCAGCCCGGTGAACATAATAATAACGACTGTATAAATTGCAATCTAGCTGTATAACTATGTGGCGATGTTTACATAATGTTGAGTATATTGCACGGTGACAAACTGTAAACCAGCTCGGTGAACATAATAATAACGATTGTATAAATTGCAATGTAGCTGTATAATTATGTGGCGATGTTTACCTAATGTTGAGTAGCCTACATTGCACGGTGAGGAACTGTAAACCAGCCCGGTGAACATAATAATAACGACTGTATAAATTGCAATCTAGCTGTATAATTATGTGGCGATGTTTACATAATGTTGAGTATATTGCACGGTGAGGAACTATAAACCAGCCCGGTGAACATAATAATAACGACTGTATAAATTGCAATCTAGCTGTATAATTATGTGGCGATGTTTACATAATGTTGAGTATGTTGCACGCTGACGAACTATAAACCAGCCCGGTGAACATAATAAGAAAGACTATTTAAATTGCAATCTAGCTGTATAATTATGTGAAAATGTTTACATAATGTTGAGTAGCCTACATTGCACTGTGAGGAACTGTACACCAGTCCGGTGCACATAATAATAACGACTGTATAAATTGCAATGTACTTGTATAACTCTGTGAAAATGTTTACATTATGTTGAATATACTTCACGGTGAGGAACTGTAAACCAGTCCGGTGAACATAATAATAGAACGACTGCATTCGTTACAATCAAGCTGTATAGCTATGTGGCGATGTTTACATAATGTTGAGCATATTTCATGGTGACGAACTGTAAACCAGCCCGGTGAACATAATAATAACGACTGTATAAATTGCAATCTAGCTGTATAATTATGTGGCGATGTTTACATAATGTTGAGTATATTGCACGGTGACGAACTGTAAACCAGCCCGGTGAACATAATAATAACGACTGTATAAATTGCAATCTAGCTGTATAGCTCTGTGGCGATGTTTACATAATGTTGAGTATGTTGCACGGTGACGAACTGTAAACCAGCCCGGTGAACATAATAATTGAACAACTGTATATGTTGCAATCTAGCTGTATAGCTCTATGGCAATGGTTACATTATGCTGAGTATATTGCACGGTGACGACCTGTAAATCAGCCCGGTGAACATAATAATAACGACTGTATAAATTGCAATCTAGCTGTATAATTATGTGGCGATGTTTACATAAAGTTGAGTATGTTGCACGGTGACGAACTGTAAACCAGCCCGGTCAACATAATAATAACGATTGTATAAATTGCAATCTAGCTGTATAATTATGTGGCGATGTTTACATAATGTTGAGTATGTTGCACGGTGACGAACTGTAAACCAGCCCGGTGAACATAATAATAACGACTGTATAAATTTCAATCTAGCTGTATAATTATTTGGCGATGTTTACATAATGTTGAATATATTGCATGGTGACGAACTGTAAACCAGCCCGGTGAACATAATAATAACGACTGTATAAATTGCAATCTAGCTGTATAATTATGTGGCGATGTTTACATAATGTTGAGTATGTTGCACGGTGACGAACTGTAAACCAGCCCGGTGAACATAATAATAACGACTGTATCAATTTCAATCTAGCTGTATAATTATGTGGCGATGTTTACATAATGTTGAATATATTGCATGGTGACGAACTGTAAACCAGCCCGGTGAACATAATAATAACAACTGTATAAATTGCAATCTAGCTGTATAATTATGTGGCCATGTTTACATAATGTTGAGTATATTGCACGGTGACGAACTGTAAACCAGCACGGTGAACATAATAATAACGACTGTATAAATTGCAATCTAGCTGTATAGCTCTGCATCATAACTCTATGGCGATGCTTTCATAATGTTGAGTATATTGCTCGGTGACGAACTGCAAACCAGCCCGGTGAACATAACAATAACGACTGTATAAATTGCAATGTAGGCTAGCTGTATAACTATGTGGCGATGTTTACATAATGTTGAGTATATTGCACGGTGACGAACTGTAAACCAGCCCGGTGAACATAACAATAACGACTGTATAAATTGCAATCTAGCTGTATAATTATGTGGCGATGTCTACATAATGGTGAGTATATTGCACGGTGACAAACTGTAAACCAGCCCGGTGAACATAATAATAACGACTGTATAAATTGCAATCTAGGTGTATAATTATGTGGCGATGTTTACCTAATGTTGAGTAGCCTACATTGCACGGTGAGGAACTGTAAACCAGCCCGGTGAACATAATAATAACGACTGTATAAATTGCAATCTAGCTGTATAATTATGTGGCGATGTTTACATAATGTTGAGTATATTGCACGGTGAGGAACTATAAACCAGCCCGGTGAACATAATAATAACGACTGTATAAATTGCAATCTAGCTGTATAATTATGTGGCGATGTTTACATAATGTTGAGTATGTTGCACGCTGACGAACTATAAACCAGCCCGGTGAACATAATAAGAAAGACTATTTAAATTGCAATCTAGCTGAATAATTATGTGAAAATGTTTACATAATGTTGAGTAGCCTACATTGCACTGTGAGGAACTGTACACCAGTCCGGTGCACATAATAATAACGACTGTATAAATTGCAATGTACTTGTATAACTCTGTGAAAATGTTTACATTATGTTGAATATACTTCACGGTGAGGAACTGTAAACCAGTCCGGTGAACATAATAATAGAACGACTGCATTCGTTACAATCAAGCTGTATAGCTATGTGGCGATGTTTACATAATGTTGAGCATATTTCATGGTGACGAACTGTAAACCAGCCCGGTGAACATAATAATAACGACTGTATAAATTGCAATCTAGCTGTATAATTATGTGGCGATGTTTACATAATGTTGAGTATATTGCACGGTGACGAACTGTAAACCAGCCCGGTGAACATAATAATAACGACTGTATAAATTGCAATCTAGCTGTATAGCTCTGTGGCGATGCTTACATAATGTTGAGTATGTTGCACGGTGACGAACTGTAAACCAGCCCGGTGAACATAATAAATGAACAACTGTATATGTTGCAATCTAGCTGTAGCTCTATGGCAATGGTTACATTATGCTGAGTATATTGCACGGTGACGACCTGTAAATCAGCCCGGTGAACATAATAATAACGACTGTATAAATTGCAATCTAGCTGTATAATTATGTGGCGATGTTTACATAAAGTTGAGTATGTTGCACGGTGACGAACTGTAAACCAGCCCGGTCAACATAATAATAACGATTGTATAAATTGCAATCTAGCTGTATAATTATGTGGCGATGTTTACATAATGTTGAGTATGTTGCACGGTGACGAACTGTAAACCAGCCCGGTGAACATAATAATAACGACTGTATAAATTTCAATCTAGCTGTATAATTATTTGGCGATGTTTACATAATGTTGAATATATTGCATGGTGACGAACTGTAAACCAGCCCGGTGAACATAATAATAACGACTGTATAAATTGCAATCTAGCTGTATAATTATGTGGCGATGTTTACATAATGTTGAGTATGTTGCACGGTGACGAACTGTAAACCAGCCCGGTGAACATAATAATAACGACTGTATCAATTTCAATCTAGCTGTATAATTATGTGGCGATGTTTACATAATGTTGAATATATTGCATGGTGACGAACTGTAAACCAGCCCGGTGAACATAATAATAACAACTGTATAAATTGCAATCTAGCTGTATAATTATGTGGCCATGTTTACATAATGTTGAGTATATTGCACGGTGACGAACTGTAAACCAGCACGGTGAACATAATAATAACGACTGTATAAATTGCAATCTAGCTGTATAGCTCTGCATCATAACTCTATGGCGATGCTTTCATAATGTTGAGTATATTGCTCGGTGACGAACTGTAAATCAGCCCGGTGAATATAATAATAACGACTGTATAAATTGCAATCTAGCTGTATAATTATGTGGCGATGTTTACATAATGTTGAGTATTATGAACGGTGACGAACTGTAAACCAGCCCGGTGAACATAATAATAACGACTGTATAAATTGCAATCCAACTGTATAATTATGTGGTGATGTTTACATAATGTTGAGTATATTGCACGGTGACGAACTGTATACCAGCCCGGTGAACATAATAATAACGACTGTATTAATTGCAATCTAGCTGTATAATTATGTGGCGATGTTTACATAATGTTGAGTATGTTGCACGCTGACGAACTATAAACCAGCCCGGTGAACATAATAAGAAAGACTATTTAAATTGCAATCTAGCTGTATAATTATGTGAAAATGTTTACATAATGTTGAGTAGCCTACATTGCACTGTGAGGAACTGTACACCAGTCCGGTGCACATAATAATAACGACTGTATAAATTGCAATGTACTTGTATAACTCTGTGAAAATGTTTACATTATGTTGAATATACTTCACGGTGAGGAACTGTAAACCAGTCCGGTGAACATAATAATAGAACGACTGCATTCGTTACAATCAAGCTGTATAGCTATGTGGCGATGTTTACATAATGTTGAGCATATTTCATGGTGACGAACTGTAAACCAGCCCGGTGAACATAATAATAACGACTGTATAAATTGCAATCTAGCTGTATAATTATGTGGCGATGTTTACATAATGTTGAGTATATTGCACGGTGACGAACTGTAAACCAGCCCGGTGAACATAATAATAACGACTGTATAAATTGCAATCTAGCTGTATAGCTCTGTGGCGATGTTTACATAATGTTGAGTATGTTGCACGGTGACGAACTGTAAACCAGTCCGGTGAACATAATAATTGAACAACTGTATATGTTGCAATCTAGCTGTATAGCTCTATGGCAATGGTTACATTATGCTGAGTATATTGCACGGTGACGACCTGTAAATCAGCCCGGTGAACATAATAATAACGACTGTATAAATTGCAATCTAGCTGTATAATTATGTGGCGATGTTTACATAAAGTTGAGTATGTTGCACGGTGACGAACTGTAAACCAGCCCGGTCAACATAATAATAACGATTGTATAAATTGCAATCTAGCTGTATAATTATGTGGCGATGTTTACATAATGTTGAGTATGTTGCACGGTGACGAACTGTAAACCAGCCCGGTGAACATAATAATAACGACTGTATAAATTTCAATCTAGCTGTATAATTATGTGGCGATGTTTACATAATGTTGAATATATTGCATGGTGACGAACTGTAAACCAGCCCGGTGAACATAATAATAACGACTGTATAAATTGCAATCTAGCTGTATAATTATGTGGCGATGTTTACATAATGTTGAGTATGTTGCACGGTGACGAACTGTAAACCAGCCCGGTGAACATAATAATAACGACTGTATCAATTTCAATCTAGCTGTATAATTATGTGGCGATGTTTACATAATGTTGAATATATTGCATGGTGACGAACTGTAAACCAGCCCGGTGAACATAATAATAACAACTGTATAAATTGCAATCTAGCTGTATAATTATGTGGCCATGTTTACATAATGTTGAGTATATTGCACGGTGACGAACTGTAAACCAGCCCGGTGAACATAATAATAACGACTGTATAAATTGCAATCTAGCTGTATAGCTCTGCATCATAACTCTATGGCGATGTTTTCATAATGTTGAGTATATTGCACGGTGACGAACAGTAAATCAGCCCGGTGAATATAATAATAACGACTGTATAAATTGCAATCTAGCTGTATAATTATGTGGCGATGTTTACATAATGTTGAGTATTATGCACGGTGACGAACTGTAAACCTGCCCGGTGAACATAATAATAACGACTGTATAAATTGCAATCCAACTGTATAATTATGTGGCGATGTTTACATAATGTTGAGTATATTGCACGGTGACGAACTGTATACCAGCCCGGTGAACATAATAATAACGAATGTATAAATTGCAATCTACCTATATAATTATGTGGCGATGTTTACATAATGTTGAGTATATTGCACGGTGACGAACTGTAAACCAGCCCGGTGAACATAATAATAACGACTGTATAAATTGCAATGTAGCTGTAACTCTGTGGCGATGTTTACAATATGCATCAGACGGATCTGTAGTCCAGTGGTAACACGCTGGACGGGTAATCCAGGGATCGCAGGTTCGATCCCCCGTCTGACCCTAATACAATTAACAGTCTTTCAAATGGGACGTTAAACCGAGGTCTCGTGTCGGTGCTTTACACCATGCACGTTAAAGAACCAGATGAGACTCTGGACTGTGTCTCTGTCTGTATCATGGCACTAATCTCCAAAATCTAAAATGACTAATCTCTTCAGGAGGCGTCGCTCATATGGGCAACCGGTAGCGACGATAAATAAACGTAAAAGACACACAATACATTATGTTAAGTACATTGCACGGTGACGAACTGCAAACCAGCCCGGTGAACATAACAATAACGACTGTATAAATTGCAATGTAGGCTAGCTGTATAACTATGTGGCGATGTTTACATAATGTTGAGTATATTGCACGGTGACGAACTGTAAACCAGCCCGGTGAACATAACAATAACGACTGTATAAATTGCAATCTAGCTGTATAATTATGTGGCGATGTCTACATAATGGTGAGTATATTGCACGGTGACAAACTGTAAACCAGCCCGGTGAACATAATAATAACGACTGTATAAATTGCAATCTAGCTGTATAACTATGTGGCGATGTTTACATAATGTTGAGTATATTGCACGGTGACGAACTGTAAACCAGCCCGGTGAACATAATAATAACGATTGTATAAATTGCAATGTAGCTGTATAATTATGTGGCGATGTTTACCTAATGTTGAGTAGCCTACATTGCACGGTGAGGAACTGTAAACCAGCCCGGTGAACATAATAATAACGACTGTATAAATTGCAATCTAGCTGTATAATTATGTGGCGATGTTTACATAATGTTGAGTATGTTGCACGCTGACGAACTATAAACCAGCCCGGTGAACATAATAAGAAAGACTGTTTAAATTGCAATCTAGCTGTATAATTATGTGAACATGTTTACATAATGTTGAGTAGCCTACATTGCACTGTGAGGAACTGTACACCAGTCCGGTGCACATAATAATAACGACTGTATAAATTGCAATGTACTTGTATAACTCTGTGAAAATGTTTACATTATGTTGAATATACTTCACGGTGAGGAACTGTAAACCAGTCCGGTGAACATAATAATAGAACGACTGCATACGTTACAATCAAGCTGTATAGCTATGTGGCGATGTTTACATAATGTAGAGTATATTGCACGGTGACGAACTGTAAATCAGCCCGGTGAACATAATAATAACGACTGTATAAATTGCAATCTAGCTGATAATTATGTGGCGATGTTTACATAATGTTGAGTATATTGCACGGTGACGAACTGAACCAGCCCGGTGAACATAATAATAACGACTGCATAAATTGCAATCTACCTTATAACTCTTGGCGATGTTTACATAATGTTGAGTAATTGCACGGTGACGAACTGTAACCAGCCGGTGAACATAAAATAACGACTGTATACATTGCAATCTAGCGTATAATAGTGGATGTTACAATGTTGATATGCAGGTGACGACAGTAACCGCCGTGACATAAAACTAAATGCAATCTAGCTGTATAATATGTGGCAATTTACATAATGTGAGTATATTGCACGGTGACGAACTGTAAATCAGCCCGGTGAACATAATAATAACGACTGTATAAATTGCAATCTAGCTGCATAATTATGTGGCGATGTTTACATAATGTTGAGTATATTGCACGGTGACGAACTGTACACCAGCCCGGTGATCATAATAATAACGACTGTATAAATTGCAATGTAGCTGTATAATTATGTGGCGATGTTTATATAATGTTGAGTATATTGCACGGTGACGAACTGTAAACCAGTCCGGTGAACATAATAATAACGACTGTATAAATTGCAATCTAGCTGTATAATTATGTGGCGATGTTTACATAATGTTGAGTATATTGCACGGTGACGAACTGTAAATCAGCCCGGTGAACATAATAATAACGACTGTATATGTTGCAATCTAGCTGTATTGCTCTGTGGCGATGTTTACACTATGCTGAGTATGTTGCATGGTGACGAACTGTAAACCAGTCCGGTGAACATTATAATAACGACTGTATACATTGCAATCTAGCTGTACTGCTCAATGGCGATGTTTACATAAGGTTGAGTATATTGCACGGTGACGAACTGTAAACCAGCCCGGTGAACATAGTAATATCGATTTGTCTAGAGCGGAATGACAGGGCGTCCCTCCCCTGCACCGCCCTATCATTAAAACCCGCCCATTTCCTTTTTTTGTTTTTTAAATATATGTTTTCATACAAGCCTCACCAGGTGAGTGCCTTCGATCGCCATTTTCACCACTATATATTGCCCTACTGCATCTTTGGTGAAGAATATTTAGTAACCCCAAACTACACCCCCGAATCTACCTCATACGTGACTCAAAATATACCATCCCGAACCTACCTCATACGCGATTCAAAATACACCGTCCCGAACCTACCCCATACGCGACTCAATATACACCGTCCCGAACATACCTCATACTCGACTCAAAATACACAATCCCGAACCTACCCCATACGCGACTCAAAATATACCATCCCGAACCTACCCCATACGCGACTCAAAATACACCGTCCCGAACCTACCCCATACGCGACTCAAAATATACCATCCCGAATCTACCCCATACTCGACTCAAAATATACCATCCAGAACCTACCCCATACGCGACTCAAAATACACCATCCCGAACCTACCCCATACGCGACTAAAAATATACAGTCCCGAACCTACCCCATACGCGACTCAAAATATACAGTCCCGAACCTACCCCATACGCGACTCAAAATACACCGTCCCGAACCTACCCCATACGCGACTCAAAATATACCATCCCGAACCTACTCCATACGCGACTCAAAATGCACCCTGTCTCTTTTCTGACTCACACTGTCCCCTTCCTGACTCACACTGCCCTCTTTCCACTCTAGAATAAACCATTCGACTGACTGAATAAATGGTAATCCAGTCGTGAAATTGTATATCAATGTTTACGTTATGCTGCATGTGTCGTTTGGAGACAGACTGCAAGATAGTCCGACTATACATGCATTGCAATCTAGCCGTGAATCTGTGTGGCGATGTTTGTGTGAAACTGTGTGGCGTTGTTTACTTGACTCTGTGTGACGTTGTTTACGTTTGCGGACATATTACAAGCTCGCATCCGTTTTTTGGAAGGTGCCCGTAGTATTGATTTCTTCCTGCTATCTGGAACAGAGAATGGTGTCTGGTGCTACAACAAATGTCAACACAATCATAATACTAGATGATCACATACCCGTTTGAAAGAAAGATAATGTAAAACAATAGGCTAACCCTGTTTGAAAGAAAGATAATGTAAAACATTAGGCTAACCCGGTTGAAAGAAAGATAGCGTAAAACATTAGGCTAACCCATTTGAAAGAAAGATAACGTAAAGCATTAGGCTAACCCTGTTTGAAAGAAAGATAATGTAAAACATTAGGCAAACCCTGTTTGAAAGAAAGATAATGTAAAACATTACCGTTTGAAAGAAAGATAATGTAAAACATTAGGCTAACCCGGTTGAAAGAAAGATAGCGTAAAACATTAGGCTAACCCGATTGAAAGAAAGATAGCGTAAAACATTAGGCTAACCCGGTTGAACGAAAGATAATGTAAAACATTAGGCTAACCCGGTTGAAAGAAAGATAACGTAAAACATTAGGCTAACCCGGTTGAAAGAAAGATAATGTAAAACATTAGGCAAACCCTGTTGAACGAAAGATAATGTAAAACATTAGGCTAACCCGGTTGAAAGAAAGATAATGTAAAACATTAGGTTAACCCTGTTTGAAAGAAAGATAACGTAAAGCATTAGGCTAACCCGGTTGAAAGAAAGATAACGTAAAGCATTAGGCTAACCCGTTTGAAAGAAAGATAATATAAAACATTAGGCTAACCCGGTTGAACTAAAGATAACGTAAAGCATTAGGCTAACCCGTTTGAAAGAAAGATAATGTAAAACATTAGGCTAACCCGGTTGAAAGAAAGATAGCGTAAAACATTAGGCGAACCGTGTTTGAAAGAAAGATAATGTAAAACATTAGGTTAACCCTGTTTGAAAGAAAGATAATGTAAAACATTAGGCTAACCCGGTTTAGCGAAACATAATGTAAAGCATTAGGCTAACCCGGTTGAAAGAAACATAATGTAAAACATTAGGTTAACCCTGTTTGAAAGAAAGATAATGTAACACATTAGGCTAACCCGGTTGAACGAAAGATAACGTAACACATTAGGCTAACCCGGTTGAAGGAAAGATAGCGTAAAACATTAGGCTAACCCGTTTGAAATATATACTATTCCAGTATTTGAATATTAGGGGGAAATATTATATTTGCAAAAATAAAATAAACTGAAAAAATATTATATTTGCAAAAATAAAATAAACTGAAAAAGTATTATATTTGCAAAAATAAAATAATCTGAAAAAATATTATATTTGCAAAAATAAAATAAACTGTCATAAAATCAGATACTTTGTTTTTGTTTTTCACCATAAAACCTTCCAATACAAAAGAAATCACCTCAGAATGTGTGAATAAACCATGTTGTGCACTCTGCCATGTAATCGGATAATTACAGTAGGTGTTAATGTGGGTAGTGCTTTTATAAATTGGATTTAACATATTCCGGTACAGCATCAATCTGAATAATTATTTGAAAAACAAACACATTTCAACGGAAAGCAGTTCAAGTGACAATGGTTTCATTTGTGAAAACGCTTATGAATGTACAGTGGCCGATAACAATAACTGAATGAGTCGTCGTCATATTTGCAAGGCCTTACAGGAAGAAGATGGCGTTGACGCAATATTTACAAGAGTTTGAGTGATTATGAGTTTTTGATAGAATTCTATCGAGTGTTCAAATATTCGAATACCTTCCCGACCGAATATTCGAATACCCAAATCGATATCCGTTACCATCCCTAATGTTAACACACTTGTAATGACAGCTGGACGGATTCTGATTGGTCCGTTGCTCTTGACACATTTGGCATAGAGATTGCAACTTTACCGTTGAACATTAATAAACTGTTAAATATGCACTGGAATAAAAGCAATGTGTCGATTTTTGCGTGGAGTTGTTTGTTTGAATATCGAGAAATAGTTACCACGATTTACGAATGCACCTTACTGATTTCCTTGATATGTAATATGTCTCAAAGTATACTGGCAATCAGAAAAGTGTTGTTTCCCCCCCCCCCACCAAATTGATGGTTTATGTGCTAATGTGATAACAAGGATGATAACTCGTGGTTATCTCTTACAATATTGTATGAAACTCGTTTTGAAATAATTCCCCAAATTGATGGTGTATGTGCTAATGTGATAACAAGGATGATAACTCGTGGTTATCTCTTACCATATTTTATGAAACTCGTTTTGAAATCAATATTATATTAGACATTAATCCGCATGAAAATAAAATGATATACGACTATATTCAGTTTGAAAGAAAGGCATCATAAGATATTAGAAACTTCTAATGATTTTTTACCGCCTTTTAAAACTACATGTATATAAATAAATGTTATTCATGCTATCCAGACTATTTTTAAACAATAATGCCGTTTTACTAGCAATCAATCACTGTGCAGTTGCCATACATGGATCGCAGGTTCGATCCCCCATCTGACCCTAATAAAATTAACAGTCTTTCAGATGGGACTTTAAAACCGAGCTCTCGTGTCGGTGATGTACACAGTGCACGTAAAAGAACCAGAGTATACTCTGGGATGGGTCTCTGTCTGTATCATTGCACTATCCTCCAACAATCTAAAATGACCAATCTCTTCTGGATGCGTCGTTCATATGGACAACCGGTAGCGACGATAAATAACACATAAAACACACGCACACACGCAGTTGACATAGTAATAACATATAATGAAATAGAGGACGTTTGTATTTATTGAATTTTGAATTCAATAACTGATTCACATGTACATGAACTCTATATGTAATATTTACTATATTTATTCAATAACTGATTCACATGTACATGAACTCTATATGTAATATTTACTATGTTTATTCAATCATTGATTCACATGTACATGAACTCTATATGTAATATTTACTATATTTATTCAATCATTGATTCACATGTACATGAACTCTATATGTAATATTTACTATATTTATTCAATCATTGATTCACATGTACTCTATATGTAATATTTACTATATTTATTCAATCATTGATTCACATGTACATGAACTCTATATGTAATATTTACTATATTTATTCAATCATTGATTCACATATACTCTATATGTAATATTTACTATATTTATTCAATCACTGATTCACATGTACATGAACTCTATATGTAATATTTACTATGTTTATTCAATCATTGATTCACATGTACATGTACTCTATATGTAATATTTACTATATTTATTCAATAACTGATTCACATGTACATGTACTCTATATGTAATATTTACTATATTTATTCAATCACTGATTCACATGTACTCTATATGTAATATTTACTATGTTTATTCAATCATTGATTCACATGTACATGAACTCTATATGTAATATTTACTATATTTATTCAATCATTGATTCACATGTACATGTACTCTATATGTAATATTTACTATATTTATTCAATCACTGATTCACATGTACTCTATATGTAATATTTACTATGTTTATTCAATCATTGATTCACATGTACATGAACTCTATATGTAATATTTACTATATTTATTCAATCATTGATTCACATGTACATGAACTCTATATGTAATATTTACTATATTTATTCAATCACTGATTCACATGTACTCTATATGTAATATTTACTATGTTTATTCAATCATTGATTCACATGTACTATATATGTAATATTTACTATGTTTATTCAATCATTGATTCACATGTACATGTACTCTATATGTAATATTTACTATGTTTATTCAATCATTGATTCACATGTACATGTACTCTATATGTAATATTTACTATATTTATTCAATCATTGATTGACATGTACATGAACTCTATATGTAATATTTACTATATTTATTCAATCACTGATTCACATGTACTCTATATGTAATATTTACTATGTTTATTCAATCATTGATTCACATGTACATGTACTCTATATGTAATATTTACTATATTTATTCAATCATTGATTCACATGTACATGTACTCTATATGTAATATTTACTATATTTATTCAATCACTGATTCACATGTACATGTACTCTATATGTAATATTTACTATATTTATTCAATCAATGATTCACATGTACATGTACTCTATATGTAATATTTACTATGTTTATTCAATCACTGATTCACATGTACATGTACTCTATATGTAATATTTACTATATTTATTCAATCATTGATTCACATGTACATGTACTCTATATGTAATATTTACTATGTTTATTCAATCATTGATTCACATGTACATGTACTCTATATGTAATATTTACTATATTTATTCAATCACTGATTCACATGTACTCTATATGTAATATTTACTATGTTTATTCAATCAATGATTCACATGTACATGTACTCTATATGTAATATTTACTATATTTATTCAATCACTGATTCACATGTACCTTATGTATATTACAACACACACACATACATGTACTCTATATGTAATATTTACTATATTTATTCAATCACTGATTCACATGTACTCTATATGTAATATTTACTATATTTATTCAATCATTGATTCACATGTCATGTCTCTATATGTATATTTACTATATTTATTCAATCATTGATTCACATGTACATGAACTCTATATGTAATATTTACTATTTTATTCAATCATTGATTCACAACATGTACTCTATAGTAATATTTACTATTTATTCAATCACTGATTCACATGTACTCTATATGTAATATTTACTATATTTATTCAATCATTGATTCACATGTACTCTATATGTAATATTTACTATATTTATTCAATCATTGATTCACATGTACATGTACTCTATATGTAATATTTACTATATTTATTCAATCATTGATTCACATGTACATGAACTCTATATGTAATATTTACTATATTTATTCAATCATTGATTCACATGAACTCTATATGTAATATTTACTATATTTATTCATCACTGATTCACATACATGTACTCTATATGTAATATTTACTATATTTATTCAATCACTGATTCACATGTACTCTATATGTAATATTTACTATATTTATTCAATCATTGATTCACATGTACATGTACTCTATAGTAATATTTACTATGTTTATTCAATCATTGATTCACATGTACATGTACTCTATATGTAATATTTACTATATTTATTCAATCATTGATTCACATGTACATGAACTCTATATGTAATATTTACTATGTTTATTCAATCATTGATTCACATGTACATGTACTCTATATGTAATATTTACTATATTTATTCAATCATTGATTCACATGTACATGTACTCTATATGTAATATTTACTATGTTTATTCAATCACTGATTCACATGTACTCTATATGTAATATTTACTATGTTTATTCAATCATTGATTCACATGTACATGTACGCTATACGTACTATTTACTATATTTATTCAATCACTGATTCACATGTACATGTACTCTATATGTAATATTTACTATATTTATTCAATCACTGATTCACATGTACTCTATATGTAATATTTACTATGTTTATTCAATCAATGATTCACATGTACATGTACTCTATATGTAATATTTACTATATTTATTCAATCACTGATTCACATGTACTCTATATGTAATATTTACTATGTTTTTCAATCATTGATTCACATGTACGTACTCTATATGTAATATTTACTATTTTTATTCAATAATGATTCACATGTACTCTATATGTAATATTTACTATGTTTATTCAATCACTGATTCACATGTACTCTATATGTAATATTTACTATGTTTATTCAATCAATGATTCACATGTACATGTACTCTATATGTAATATTTACTATATTTATTCAATCACTGATTCACATGTACTCTATATGTATATTTACTATATTTATTCAATCACTGATTCACATGTACTCTATATGTAATATTTACTATATTTATTCAATCATTGATTCACATGTACTCTATATGTAATATTTACTATATTTATTCAATCATTGATTCACATGTACATGTACTCTATATGTAATATTTACTATATTTATTCAATCATTGATTCACATGTACATGAACTCTATATGTAATATTTACTATATTTATTCAATCATTGATTCACATGTACTCTATATGTAATATTTACTATATTTATTCAATCACTGATTCACATGTACTCTATATGTAATATTTACTATATTTATTCAATCATTGATTCACATATACATGTACTCTATATGTAATATTTACTATATTTATTCAATCACTGATTCACATGTACTCTATATGTAATATTTACTATGTTTATTCAATCATTGATTCACATGTACATGTACTCTATATGTAATATTTACTATATTTATTCAATCACTGATTCACATGTACTCTATATGTAATATTTACTATGTTTATTCAATCATTGATTCACATGTACATGTACTCTATATGTAATATTTACTATGTTTATTCAATCAATGATTCACATGTACATGTACTCTATATGTAATATTTACTATATTTATTCAATCATTGATTCACATGTACTCTATATGTAATATTTACTATATTTATTCAATCATTGATTCACATGTACATGTACTCTATATGTAATATTTACTATGTTTATTCAATCATTGATTCACATGTACTCTATATGTAATATTTACTATCTTTATTCAATCACTGATTCACATGTACATGTACTCTATATGTAATATTTACTATGTTTATTCAATCATTGATTCACATGTACATGTACTCTATATGTAATATTTACTATATTTATTCAATCACTGATTCACATGTACTCTATATGTAATATTTACTATGTTTATTCAATCATTGATTCACATGTACATGTACTCTATATGTAATATTTACTATTTTTATTCAATAACTGATTCACATGTACACTATATGTAATATTTACTATGTTTATTCAATCATTGATTCACATGTACATGTACTCTATATGTAATATTTACTATATTTATTCAATCACTGATTCACATGTACTCTATATGTAGTATGTACTATATTTATTCAATCATTGATTCACATGTACATGTACTCTATATGTAGTATGTACTATATTTATTCAATCATTGATTCACATGTACACGTACTATATATGTAATATTTACTATATTTATTCAATCATTGATTCACATGTACATGTACTCTATATGTAATATTTACTATATTTATTCAATCACTGATTCACATGTACTCTATATGTAATATTTACTATATTTATTCAATCATTGATTCACATGTACTCTATATGTAATATTTACTATATTTATTCAATAACTGATTCACATGTACATGTACTCTATATGTAATATTTACTATATTTATTCAATAACTGATTCACATGTACATGAACTCTATATGTAATATTTACTATATTTATTCAATCATTGATTCACATGAACTCTATATGTAATATTTACTATATTTATTCAATCACTGATTCACATGTACATGTACTCTATATGTAATATTTACTATATTTATTCAATCATTGATTCACATGTACTCTATATGTAATATTTACTATATTTATTCAATCATTGATTCACATGTACATGTACTCTATATGTAATATTTACTATATTTATTCAATCATTGATTCACATGTACATGAACTCTATATGTAATATTTACAACAAACACATGTAATATTTACTATATTTATTCAATCATTGATTCACATGTACTCTATATGTAATATTTACTATATTTATTCAATCATTGATTCACATGTACATGTACTCTATATGTAATATTTACTATATTTATTCAATCATTGATTCACATGTACTCTATATGTAATATTTACTATATTTATTCAATCACTGATTCACATGTACATGTACTCTATATGTAATATTTACTATGTTTATTCAATCATTGATTCACATGTACATGTACTCTATATGTAATATTTACTATATTTATTCAATCACTGATTCACATGTACGCTATATGTAATATTTACTATATTTATTCAATCATTGATTCACATGTACTCTATATGTAATATTTACTATATTTATTCAATCACTGATTCACATGTACTCTATATGTAATATTTACTATATTTATTCAATCATTGATTCACATGTACATGTACTCTATATGTAATATTTACTATATTTATTCAATAACTGATTCACATGTACATGAACTCTATATGTAATATTTACTATATTTATTCAATCATTGATTCACATGTACTCTATATGTAATATTTACTATATTTATTCAATCACTGATTCACATGTACTCTATATGTAATATTTACTATATTTATTCAATCACTGATTCACATGTACATGTACTCTATATGTAATATTTACTATGTTTATTCAATCATTGATTCACATGTACATGTACTCTATATGTAATATTTACTATCTTTATTCAATCACTGATTCACATGTACATGAACTCTATATGTAATATTTACTATATTTATTCAATCACTGATTCACATGTACATGAACTCTATATGTAATATTTACTATATTTATTCAATCATTGATTCACATGTACTCTATATGTAATATTTACTATGTTTATTCAATCATTGATTCACATGTACATGTACTCTATATGTAATATTTACTATGTTTATTCAATCATTGATTCACATGTACATGAACTCTATATGTAATATTTACTATGTTTATTCAATCATTGATTCACATGTACATGTACTCTATATGTAATATTTACTATATTTATTCAATCATTGATTCACATGTACATGTACTCTATATGTAATATTTACTATATTTATTCAATCATTGATTCACATGTACTCTATATGTAATATTTACTATGTTTATTCAATCATTGATTCACATGTACATGTACTCTATATGTAATATTTACTATATTTATTCAATCATTGATTCACATGTACATGAACTCTATATGTAATATTTACTATATTTATTCAATCATTGATTCACATGTACATGTACTCTATATGTAATATTTACTATATTTATTCAATCATTGATTCACATGTACATGTACTCTATATGTAATATTTACTATATTTATTCAATCACTGATTCACATGTACTCTATATGTAATATTTACTATATTTATTCAATCATTGATTCACATGTACATGTACTCTATATGTAATATTTACTATATTTATTCAATCATTGATTCACATGTACATGTACTCTATATGTAATATTTACTATGTTTATTCAATCATTGATTCACATGTACTCTATATGTAATATTTACTATATTTATCAATCATTGATTCACATGTACTCTATATGTAATATTTACTATATTTATTCAATCATTGATTCACGTACATGTACTCTATATGTAATATTTACTATATTTATTCAATCACTGATTCACATGTACATGTACTCTATATGTAATATTTACTATATTTATTCAATCATTGATTCACATGTACATGTACTCTATATGTAATATTTACTATATTTATTCAATCATTGATTCACATGTACATGAACTCTATATGTAATATTTACTATATTTATTCAATCATTGATTCACATGTACATGTACTCTATATGTAATATTTACTATATTTATTCAATCATTGATTCACATGTACTCTATATGTAATATTTACTATATTTATTCAATCATTGATTCACATGTACATGAACTCTATATGTAATATTTACTATATTTATTCAATCATTGATTCACATGTACATGAACTCTATATGTAATATTTACTATATTTATTCAATCATTGATTCACATGTACATGAACTCTATATGTAATATTTACTATATTTATTCAATCACTGATTCACATGTACATGAACTCTATATGTAATATTTACTGTATTTATTCAATCATTGATTCACATGTACATGTACTCTATATGTAATATTTACTGTATTTATTCAATCACTGATTCACATGTACTCTATATGTAATATTTACTATATTTATTTGTTAATTCACTATTCGTTTATATCATTTGAGAAGAAAATATTCATTAAATTATGCATGGCCTACATTTGGAAAATGTTTATATATAATGTCAACAACCAATCAAAGAAGATTACACAATCTTGCCAAATACACAATGGAAGCAATAGCAACACGTGAACATCCCCTTGTCATGCAAACTGTTCCGTAAATTATACTATTTTTTGTAATTGTTTGTTGTTTTGTCTGTATAAATTCCAAGTTAAATGCATGTTTATATGATTATATTGATCTATTTGCCATATTACAACTAGTATTTGTTAATGGCCAAAAGCATGTTTGTATATTGTTGATTTACCGAATAAACTTTGAAACTTTTATATCATGCAGATATTGTCATCATGGTGTTTTCAGCCTAAGGGAATTGAAAATAAAAACGTGTCAAGCTTTATTAATTAGCATAAGTTAGGAATTTAATTCATTGAGTGGTGTTCACCAAACCACAATGTTTTCACTAATACACACAAATAGCCTTTAGTATCTGTTTCTTTTCTGCTTTCCAATGAAATATGACGTTGACATGCTTATACTCCACATTATTCAAATATATTTACAGTGCCGAGATACTCATATCTGTAGTGACCCTTCCCTATCCGACATAAAGAGTGGTTTTTATTCTTTATATATAGTCCCAGCTATGTACATTATATCATAAAAATCATATTACATACTATGCAACAGTACATAGCCATTCATATATTGGAATTATATTAGACCTATCACAGTTACTATCACATACTGCATGGTAACGCTAAATTACCCCTGCTAATCCAAACTAATAAGTTTCCAAATGAGATCTCTAGGAATAAAATACTGAAAACTAGTGTGCAAAGATACAACATAGTTTAAGAAATCAGAACTGATTAGCAGTGACTATGTAGTTGACATATATGTATTTATACTGCATAGAGATAAACATACATGTACGTTAAAACACAATCCTGATATATTTATAAGAATTATTGTGTATTATTTATAGAGGTAAATGCACGTATTTGCAGACTGTTTTAAACATGTTTTGGCACTTGCCCTAATAAAATCTTTGCAATACGCATAAAAGAAATAAGAATATCAACTATAGTTATTATAAGTTACATTATAAGCTATAAGTTACTACGGTAGAGTAGGTAAAGGTTTGAATGTTACCTTAAGTTCAAACGTAGCCTTACAACAACATTGCGTTAGGTAATCGCTAAACAGCTTCTCGTCGCCTCTGTGCACTTCAAGCTTCGGCTCACAGGTGTGCTGATTAACATACGTTTTCCGATACATACCATTACTTAGAACATAATTTGTGTTCAATCTTGACTCACACAAGCAACGTGGTTTACTGTTGACACGTGTCATGATTATGCACAACAGCACTGTTGAAACAATAACTCGCATCTGAAATATTAAATAATTTCATTAATTTGTATCACTCACTATACATGGCCGACAACACACATAAAGATAACGTCACACTCAGATAGCATTTAACAAAATGAAATTGATATATTATAGTCTATACCACAATATCTCAAAAACAAATCTTGGAAAATATCAACTCATTATATTATCAATTAAGAAAGTTGTGACTTGTTTAGTGACACACATAGACATATGTTTTTGAAAGAATGTTTGAAACGTCGCTCCATTTTTAATGACGTTCTATAATATGTAACAAAAATTCTAATAATGAAAAGATCCTAACTGATTTAGCGTGTTTCATAAACTGTGCCTTGAAAATTAGACGAAATTCGTTAGATTAAAGTTGTGCTAGTTATGTAAATGTGCAAGGTTTAACCATATTTGTTTCAAGCTTATAATAACCTATAACTTCTGAAATTATCATTGGTACTTTATATATGATATTGAATTGTCTGTTATGCTATACATGTATGTTAACATTGATACTTTATATCTGATATTGAATTGTCTGTTATGCTATACATGTATGTTAACATTGATACTTTATATCTGATATTGAATTGTCTGTTATGCTATACATGTATGTTAACATTGATACTTTATATCTGATATTGAATTGTCTGTTATGCTATACATGTATGTTAACATTGATACTTTATATCTGATATTGAATTGTCTGTTATGCTATACATGTATGTTAACATTGATACTTTATATCTGATATTGAATTGTCTGTTATGCTATACATGTATGTTAACATTGATACTTTATATCTGATATTGAATTGTCTGTTATGCTATACATGTATGTTAACATTGATACTTTATATCTGATATTGAATTGTCTGTTATGCTATACATGTATGTTAACATTGATACTTTATATCTGATATTGAATTGTCTGTTATGCTATACATGTATGTTAACATTGATACTTTATATCTGATATTGAATTGTCTGTTATGCTATACATGTATGTTAACATTGATACTTTATATCTGATATTGAATTGTCGTTTATGCTGTACATGTATGTTAACATTGATTATTTGTATATGTTTTATGGATGAGGAGCATATTGCTTAAATCTAAATAAACTTTATGTTCTGTTCTGTTCTGTAATTTGTGGGCGCTTATGGCGCCAGTGTTTGTTGCAATCAATTTAAGAAATGCACGTGTATATATAATATGAAATTCCTATTGTTCATATCACCATTGACATTTAAGAGTCCACAACTTTAGTTTATATCACGATTTGATCAGATAACATCATATTATCTTTTTCTAACAAATTGATAGGCTTAGAAACAGTGTTCCTATTGCAACAGATTCTAAATTTGTATGCTATTTGACATGGTAATTTAAGCGGCGTAGCTTTAGCTAATACTCCGTTGAAATTATACAGTAATGTAAAGAGATGGGGGGGGTGGAGATGTGTAATTTTAGTCTAATTTAATCACATTATTCCCAATTATCTGTAAAATGTCGGCGTCCGAGTGCACATTTTCGCATGGCGACGGCCATATATATATATAATTATATAACATTGTATGCCACATACAAGTATTTATGTCATGGCACATTTATTATTGTCCGGAAGATTACGACACGGATTTTAGTGTTACACATAAATTAACACTTCAGCCAATAATATTGCATTGATATAACATGTGACGTTATCAACCAATCGCTGTGCGTATTGGCTTTGTTTTCGTTATAGTTTGGCTGGGTAACATCATGCCAAAAATTGTCTCTAGAAATAATATAAACGTGTTTTTTTAAGTTTACAACGAGAACGATCCCATGCTATGCCATACTAAAATAACTCATAGCATAGTCTTTCGAATGAGACATTAAACCGACATCTCGTGTCGGTGCTTTACACCGTGCACGTTATCATAAGCACCAAATGAGACTCTGTCAGTATCATTGCACTAGCCTCCAAAATCTAAAATATCTAATCTCTTCATATGATGTTCATATGATGTGTGGTAAATAAACGTAAAACGTAAAATAGTCCTACCTTTGAACTGTACGTATCGTAATTATATCGTTTCAAATCTATAAATAACAATTTTGCATCAGATAGTATAGCAGTAGTCGAGTTGTTTTTAGATCCTTTGACAATTAGATGGCTTGTGTTTATGTCTCAAGTGTACCGATGGTGGCTTTATATAGTAAGTTAGCGACACCAGGATCCAGTTATTGTGGTCAATGATACACATCTCTCCAAGTACCCACTCACCTCGTTTTATATAATATTAAATAAGTAAGAGTCATCCAAACACCCACCAACTGATCCACACAATTGACTGTGAAACGGGGGGTTAAGGGGGTTTAATGTATTAGGACACCCGCCAGACGTCAGTACCTCAGCATTAAAGCTTTATTTATCTATGAGTGAAGTATTTTATGATGCGTTGAGAGTTAATCCATTTGATTCTGGATACCGTTCAAACAGTATTTGCAAAGAACATAGAGCCAGATCAGTATGGGACGTGCAGTCTGATCAGGCTCTATATGATGTTTGCTAATCAGCTGATCTTGCTAAGACACGTGGCTATGTAGCAAACGTTTGCAAAAGCCTTTAAATGTATCCAGAATGAAATGGGTTAACAAATGTGTAACTATGTACAAGTCTTGTAAATAAACAACTGTTCTGTTCTTTATTAGTTTTCCTACAAAGCATAGGACCTGACATTTCATTCAAATCGTCCCATTTGTTCAGTTCGCCTATAGATGCATCGTGCTAAAGGTTAATACCGTGCTATTTGAATCCATGGAAACTGGATTAAACTTTATTTATTTTACAACGATTGCGAAGCAAGTTCTAACAACTTATATTAATCACTCTCGTTGGCGCGGATGAAAGCGTATATGTGGCCAGTCGTGTGGCAGGAAATCGGAGTGCCCGGAAAAAACCCACCTGTCCGATCTGGCGACCACGGATCGAACCCGGGTTGCATTGGTGAGAAGCGAGCGAGTTAACCACTGCGCTAATCGGACAGCCTGGCAACTGGTAGTTACCGTTATCGAGCTTGCTGAGATTTCTAGTACATTTGATACTTTTCAGGCTTTGTAGTGCGTTATAAATAGTTATATATATATCACACACTTATATACAGTGTTTAATACACCCATCACATATGCTCTTATATGTCCACACGTGTAATAACACCTAGCATGACATTGCCAGCTTGTAATATACATTAGATGCTTGTGTTCGTAATTTATTTGTTGGAAATCAACTGAATAGATCAATAACATTATTAAAATGCTAAATATGCACTAGTTGGAAACAGGAATTACATATTCTGCCCATTATTTGCGTGAAGTTGTTCGATTATTAGGGACTATTTACTACGGCGTATGGATGCGCTAGTGTGATAAAGCTCAACAATATACTGGCAAACAGAAACGTGCTATTTCTTCAAATTTATGGTAGTGTGATAAAATGGATCTTCTCGAAAAGGCGTGCTTAATAGCAACATTCCAAAACTCGCAGGTATCGCAGGTTTCAGATGGGACTTTAAACCGAGGTCTCGTGTCGGTGCTGTACACCGTACACGTAAAAGAACCAGATGAGACTCTGGAACGGGTTTCTGTCTGTATCATTGCACTAGCCGCCAACAATCTAAAATGAGTAATCTCTTCAGGAGGCGTCGCTCATATGGGCAACCGGTAGCGACGATACATAAACCTAAAACACACATACACACTTCGATACTAATTTATTTGAGAGCTCGATTGCGAAACCAGTCTATACAACATAGTCGTGGCGGTTATCCGTACCTTAAAGCTGGGGGAATGTATAGATATGTAACAGCGGATTAACGACAATATTACTACGTGTATGTGATCCACGTTCTGATAAAATACATTTGTGTATCCGTTAAAGCGACAAAAATAGATGCATATAATCGGCTATCCAGGACTTGCTTTAATTAAATTAATACGAAGAAAAAATGGTATAAACCAACAATAAAGGAGTTGCCAAAAAAGTCAAATACCATAAAAGTCATTATATGTATCAAACATCTGTCAAAATCGGTGACAATATCGAGATTCATATTTAATTGTGGTGAACATATTATAGATTATGTAACTTGCTACACTTACCGTGACTATCTATTAAATGCATTTATAGATCTCAATGTTTAAAATGTAGCCAAAAGTACAAACTGTGTGGCCTTAGCCTTCTCATTGCTAGATGTAAGTTAATTGGAGGGGTTCCTTATGACTTTTTTATTAAGTTATATGATGCTATTGTTTGGCTAGTCATTAACTATGGGGCCGCTGTATGGGGAACCTCGTCATTTTCATGCATTAACGCGATCCAACCGTGCAATGAGATTTGTTCTCGGGGTTGGAAAATATACTCCAAACTCGGCAGTAATAGGTGAAATGGCATGGCAACGAACTTCTGTCCGTCAGTGGAAAAGCCATGGGAATTTCTGGTGCCGCATTTCTTGTATAAATCACACCAGGTTGAATAAACGTGTTGCATTCTGGGCACAGGCAAAGTCAAGTAAATCATGTACACATTGGTTCGTTGTTGTAAAAATGCATATGGTTGAATGTGGTCTGCTGTTATTCTGATATTTGTGAAAGCATTAGCAAACACCCATGTGTATCATCTGTTGAAACAAAGTGCATGGATTTATTCATTATTGATTGGCTTGAGTCAGTACATAGACTAGATAGCCTGTCTGGAAACGGCCGTAGCAAACTACGAACCTACCAGCTTTACAAACTAGATTTCGATGTTGAACAGTATTGTAAGATTATTATGCCATTCAGCATTCAGTAAGTTTCGTTGTGGTGTTGCGCATCTACGCATTGAAACTGGGCGATAAAACATCTGACTGTACAGGATCGTACTTGTCTCTTTTGTAATGCAGTTGAGGATGAAGTGCATGCCATTATAGATGGTTGTATGTATGAGGATATCAGGGATATATTATTTGCTAAAGCTTCCATTATATTGTCTAAAACAAATAAATTGATCACGTTATTCACTAATCCGGGATTAATATCTTAAAGTGCCAAAACCTGTTTTAATATTTTACAGCGTCGTAGTTCTTATCTATGCAAATAATGTGTACATTATTTTATTTGTGAACACATTTTTATGTGAATTATGTAAACGCTGCTAATCCATCCATCCCGGATCTGATCAGAGGTGGTTCTGATTTCTTAAAACATATTCTAATGTGCGCGATAGTGCTATTTGTCCCTGTCAGAATCTTAAAAAAACAGTTTTTAAATATTTTCGGTGTCATGATTAGCGACTTTTATATAGTTATTAGAAAGCTTGGTCAGTTATTGATTACGATGCGGCAATTTGGGGATATAAACACTACCCTTGCATCAATGCGGTTCACAATCGTGCCGTGTGGTTCTTCCTAGCAAATACACCCCAAACGCGGCCGTTGCCGGTGAAATGGCTTGGCTATATATATATAGTTCATATCGGTGAGATAGGAATAAGCTAAGGACATATACTGTACATTTAAACAGCAATTTTTAACTGCAAACTATTGTAAAATTATTATGGCTAGATCCCATCGGGCTGCATTTAGTAAGTTTAGATGTGGCGTGAATCTGGCAGATACGAAAACTTACCAGTAGAAGACAGAAAATGTACATTCTATAACACGGTTGAAGACAAGTCACATGTTATCCTTGAATGTAACCGGTATGATGATTTAAGACAAATATTATTTGATAGAGCTCAACACATACAACCTGGTTTTGTTAATATATATAGTCAAGAACAACTTAAGTTCATATTCACAAATACACTCATTATTAGATTAGCTGCCGAAACCTGTTTTAGTATTTTACAACGACGTACCTCTTATCTTTGTAAATACTGCCTATTTAGTGTTATATATGTCATCTTCATATTTTATTACACCTGAAAAGCATTTGCTAATTAGGCTAATCCCAATCTAATTGGAATTGGTATTTGATCTTTTAAAACATTTTGTTAGTTTGTGCAGTAGTGCCTATTTTGCTTTCAGTATTTTTTATTCCATTTCATCTTAATAAGACTTTATATTTCAATTAGCGACTGCTTTTCAGCTCTATCTCGCGCATGTAGTTATCACATTTATATACCATAGTAGTGAATATGTTAAAGATGAATGATGTATAGATACATAGTCTCTTGTAACTTTGAATTGAGTGGCAATGTACTTTTTAAAATGTTGTACATTGATGAGACTGAAAAAAGAATAAAATAAAATACATTGTAATAAAAAAATACTCGATTAAGCATTAACACAACTACCCACACGTTATAAATGGAGCACAGCTATTTTCATAGGCGGGGTTATTACCGAATTACGAATTTTTGACAGATGTAAACAAACCGTGTTCTGTTAAATTCTATGGAGATATCATTAGATTTTGTCTTCTGATATAAATAGTTCCGTAAAACATTGTAATACTTACCACATTTCAATTTGAATCTCCTCACTGGAATAGGTAGAATGAGTTTCTAAAAATGTTCGTCTGCAAGTCTAGAATTCAAATCCAGGCAGGATTTTTGACCGATGGCAAATTTTATAACCGGAAGCTGAGTTTAACTTTACATGGGCATATCATCAAACTAATGGGATTTATTGCAGTAATCTGGAGAAATATTAAATATAGCCCAGAATTGGTAGCGGTCGAGAATTGGTACCCTGAAGATATTACATTCACAATGATGACTCGTATATAAAGATCATAGGATACTACCTGTAGAAGAGCCATATCCCTCGTCTATTCTGTGACACATTTACAATGCTACTACCTGTAGAAGAGCCATATATCTCGTCTATTCTGTGACACATTTACAATGCTACTACCTGTAAAAGAGCCATATATCTCGTCTATTCTGTGACACATTTACAATGCTACTACCTGTAGAAGAGCCATATATCTCGTCTATTCTGTGACACATTTACAATGCTACTACTACCTGTAGAAGAGCCATATATCTCGTCTATTCTGTGACACATTTACAATGCTACTACCTGTAGAAGAGCCATATATCTCGTCTATTCTGTGACACATTTACAATGCTACTACCTGTAGAAGAGCCATATATCTCGTCTATTCTGTGACACATTTACAATGCTACTACTACCTGTAGAAGAGCCATATATCTCGTATATTCTGTGACACATTTACAATGCTACTACCTGTAGAAGAGCCATATATCTCGTCTATTCTGTGACACATTTACAATGCCAATTAGGTAATTTTGATGTTATTTTATACAAATTTATTTTAGCACGTTTGCGAAACCAGTTCTTACAACTTCTATTAATCACTCTCGAGACTTCATTCCTGATGGAATCCATCGCCACGAGGGCGAGAGAAGAGGCAACGTGGAATTTAAATGCATTGCCTAAGTGCACACTCGTAACGGCTCCAGCGGGGCTGGAACTCCAGACCTTTCGCATTTGAAGCGAACGACGCGCTACCACTACGTTATCACGACTGTCCCCTTTTGTTGTTAACTATTGAATACAAACATACAACACAATGCCAATGTGAGTATTGGCTAGTTAATTAGAAAAGAAGCATGGGATACATTGTAGAACAGTAATTCCAAAATTAATGTATACAGCGGCGTCCTGTATGGAATAGGATTTTTTATTTTGCAACGGTAGGAAATGTTGTTGTAATGTGCAATGAACATTGTTCTTATTTATCGAGCATAATCTTCATGAAAACAATTAATCATCTACAGCTTACATGTATTGATAAGTCTGCTTCACATATTCTTTACGAACACATCTGTATGTTTGCTTATTTGCGCCTGTGTTAAGGAATGAATCGAGGGTTAATAGTTTCCATCGGGGCATGGATTATATTGGGCGTGGTAAAGTGTGTGGAGGCCGACAGCCCGTCGCTCAAATGGCCATGCGGTAGCGACGATAAATAAACTTACATAAAAAATGCATATCACCTCACAACATAGTTTTAGACCACATAGCAGACTATCCAGAAACAACTGAAAGCAGATCATATGGGACCAAACTGAACGCAAATCATATGGGATAAAATGTTTTTATGGAAACTTTTTAATTTGTAACAATAAAGTGTGTACTTTTTTATGTCACAATTAGCTCTAGGTTCCGAAGACTTTATCAGTTGAAACATTCCGGCAAAGGCTGTGTCCTCGTTCGGATTTCTTCAGCTGTCAAAGTACTATACACGTGAGCATTATGTTTATTTTTAAAAAAAGGTAGCAAATACAGTAACTTTAACTCTTGTTCCTTATAATTATATTGGTTAGCATGAGTACATGTTCTTGCAGTCACAAAGTTGCTCTAATCTATGCCTCAAAAAGGTATAGTAAATTAACAAATAGAATTTGAGCACCGAGCTTGGCATTACTGTTGGAAAAAGCCTATCCAATCAGTGGCCAGCCGGTGCACACTCTCAACCAATGAGACACACTCACAGACGTTGAATTTAGATGAAACATTTGTGACTGTTTGCATCATTAAGACGACACTGTTAGAACGCTTAATTAGCGCTTTGTCAAACGCCATGACAAATTGTTAGAACGCTTAATTAGCGCTTTTTCAAACGCCATGACAAATTGTTAGGACGCTTAATTAGCACTTTGTCAAACGCCATGACAAATTGTTAGGACGCTTAATTAGCGCTTTGTCAAACGCCATGACAAATTGTTAGGACGCTTAATTAGCGCTTTGTCAAACGCCATGACACATTGTTAGAACGCTTAATTAGCGCTTTGTCAAACGCCATGACAAATTGTTAGGACGCTTAATTAGCGCTTTGTCAAACGCCATGACAAATTGTTAGGACGCTTAATTAGCACTTTGTCAAACGCCATGACAAATTGTTAGGACGCTTAATTAGCGCTTTGTCAAACGCCATGACACATTGTTAGAACGCTTAATTAGCGCTTTGTCAAACGCCATGACAAATTGTTAGGACGCTTAATTAGCGCTTTGTCAAACGCCATGACACATTGTTAGGACGCTTAATTAGCGCTTTGTCAAATGCCATGACAAATTGTTAGAACGCTTAATTAGCGCTTTGTCAAACGCCATGACAAATTGTTAGGACGCTTAATTAGTGCTTTGTCAAACGCCATGACAAATTGATCGCGCTGTGAACTGTATTGTATATAGCTGAACAGTGTATATTCTATTTAATTTATTTATGTCTCATCAATGTACAACAATAACAGAACAACATTAAAATAATACATGGTATAGTACATTGCCACTCATAAATGAGTTACAAGAGACGGTATTTATCAAAGTATAAAACACATCACATTATGCAGTTGTAATAATATAGTATGATATAACACATGCATATACATACATGTATTTGTAAACAACACATGATAAATCTGAATAGCCTACGCTAATCTAACCTAAAATAAGCTTACAATCAAAATGGTATCATAAAATGCTGATGATTGTATGAGAGCACTATTGCGCATATTAAAAAATGTTTTGAAAAAGCAAATATCAACTCTGATCAGATCAGAATTGAACTGATTAGCATAGACTATTCAGCTGGTATTAAAAATACATTGGATTATTAAGAAAAATTGAAGCATTATGTACACAGGTAAAAATAACGTCTTTGTAGAATATTAAAACAGGTTTTGGCACTTAATCTCATAATTTCTGCGTTGGAAAATATAAATATTAGCTTTTCATTTTGGGAAAGAGCAGCAAAGTAAAAGTTCATCTGTGTTTAAACTTTGAAACATGAGCTATGTGGATAACTGATCGAATGAATGTCCTGTTAACCGATTAATAATTCTGACCAGATATGACATGAGCATATCTCTCATTTCCCCACTTTTTCGTCATTAACGAAGGAAATGTTCCCCTGAAGGGACCAAGCCCCATTCCACTAAAAGTGAAAAAATATGGCACGCACACTACCCCTCCAACACCACCCCCTCTTCCCCAAAATAAATCTGCTTAGCATATAATATAGGTTTAATATGCGACAATACACTTAGAATGCATACATGTGAGATGGTACGGTGGTCGCATGATCGGTCAGGTGGGCTTTCTCCGGGTACTCCGGTTTCCTCCCACACGACTGACCACATTTACGCGTTCATCCGCGCCAACGAGAGTGATTAATGTAAGTTGTTAGAACTTGTTTCGCAATTGTTGTAAAATAAATAAAGTTTTAAAAAAACAGGTGCATATATTTAGCTTAAGCATGTTTATATTCTATCATGTACATGATTATTTACAACAATTGAAATAAAGAATTGGACAGAAAACTATACAGTTTACGTGTGTCCTCTCCTTAGAGATACACATTTGCATTTGCAGTACATGCAATGTATTTATAAGTCTTTCAATATTATCAATATTAATTTATGCACATTTATTTTAGCTCGATTGTGATATTGATATGTAAATATGTAAAAATCGAAATTATATTATTTTTTCCGTACTTTTATCGCATGCTGTTAACCTTGTATTCTATATTTTGTAATATTTTAATTTTTATTGTTATACATGTATGTGTGTTATGTTACATGTTTATGTAATGCGCTTTTGAACGTGTAATTTTTATATGATAAGGGCGCCCAATAAGAATGGTATAATAATAATAATAATAATAATAACAATAATAATAATAATAATAATATGATATTTAGCTGTTAAAAAGGCATTGCATAAATTATTAAAGAATTACAGTCAAACCTGTCTTAAGCAGCCAGTCAAGGGAATCACAGAAAGTGGCTGCTTAGCACAGGCGGTTGCTTAATAGAGGTCAAATATATAGTAAAACAACATATTGGGAATCTTGAAACTGGCTGCTTAATACAGGTTGGCTGCTTAATAGAGGTGACCACTAACACAAGTTTGACTGTAGTATTCAGAAATTGATGTTTTGTGGGTTTCGGGCACATGGGTTGACTATGAGAAACAATACTTGTTTTTAGTAATCGACAGACGGATCTGTAGTCCAGTGGTAACACGCTGGACTGGTAATCCAGGGATCGCAGGTTCGATCCCCTGTCTGACCATAATAAAATTAACAGTCTTTCAGATGGGACGTTAAACCGAGGTCTCGTGTCGGTGCTTTACACCGTGCACGTAAAAGAACCAGAGGTGATTCTGGAATGGGTCTCTGTCTGTCTGTATCATGCACTATCCTCCAAAATCTAAAATAACTAATCTCTTCAGGAGGCGTCTCTCATATGGGTAACCGGTAGCGACGATAAATAAACGTAAAAAAATAGTAATGACAAACAAACTGGGCCAGCCAGTGTGGCCGAGACTCACATTACACCATTATTTCAACTGACGTCACGTTCGTCTCACTCAGAAATATAGCTCTTCCGTCGCTATTGTGTGATAACTGTGCGCTCAGATTTGTTGACGATCATAAACATTTAGGTGTATTGCTAACAAGCGACGGGTCATGGATCTGGTCATGGCGCGGTAGGATGGAACAGTGGGTGGGAACGTGGGCTGCATTTATATTTAATGCTTTCTTTAATTCATGCCTTTTTGTGTTTTCAATTAGTCTCGCCAAAGTCAGTCATTTTGTTTAATTATGCATACATGTGACGTTTTGGTGCGGGCCGTTTTCTAATGTTGTAAACATTTGTATTATCATGCTATATTTGTGTAACATTGTGTTGTATATTATATCATGCTGAATTCAATAGAATGTGATTAAACTAAAAATACATACACATTTGTATTATGTGTAAATGACGAGTATTGCCATGGCAACAATTGTTGCCTTAGCTTTTCTTGTTATGCTTGTAGTTTAAGCTATGGTCGGGCAAATCATTCATCTACTATCTATATCCATCTAAAATATTCATATGCTAAAGAATACAAGATGCCTGATAGTACAACGTGTGTGTGTGTGTGTGTGTGCGCGCGTGCGTGCGTGCTTAACATTTATTTATCGTCGCTACCGATTGCCTATATAAGTGACGCCTCCTGAAGAGATTAGTCATTTTAGATTTTGGAGGATAGTGCATGATAGAGACAGATACCCATTCCATACCTGGTTCTTTTACGTGCACGGTGTAAAGCACTGACACGAGACCTCGGTTTAACGTCTCATCTGAAAGACTGTTAATTGTATTAGGTTCAGGCGGGGGATCGAACCTGCGATCCCTGGATTACCAGTCCAGCGTGCTACCACTGGACTACAGATCCGTCTGTAAGTACAACGTGACTCCTGTACTGACTCTATATATGTCGATGCGCATAGCCTAATCTATGGCCAGGCTGAGCATTCAAATAATACTATATATCCAACATATTTACACATCAACGAATATGAGATGTGGGACAGTATAGAGTGACGCCTGTACTGAACCTATACCTTGTGATGCTTGCAGCCTAATCTATGGCCGGGCGGAGCATTCAAATAATATTACTACTGCACTGTGGCGTTTGTGGTCCAATGGTAGAGCGTCGCATTTGGAATCGAACGGTCCGGGTTCGATACTCAGTCAGGCCACGTATGTAGTGTTATTGAGCAAGGCACCTCACACACATTGCTTAGTAGTTAGTACTGGTTAACCGCTATGGTCGGCTAAGCATGCCCAGGAAAACATGTCTAGGTCCCCGCAAGGGGTTTGACATTAATGGAACATACATGCATACATACAAAATAACCACCATAGTATATAACATAGGATAAATAAGCTCAATCATCATACCCAGGTCTCTCCTCCTCAACGTGCACGTCGTGACCTAGGCACAGCTCACAGCAGGAATATGGGCCAAGGACTTCGCTGAATGAAGCCGCGCCATCGCATTAGCAGAAGTCGCGTGACTCTACACGATTATAAACACAGTAACGTACCTACTTGGCGAGACAGCAATGCTCGGTGCTGGCGGCGGCGGATAGCTGGTTTAGTTTTTAGCCGGCTCCTTCAAGGGGACGGTTCTCCTTCAAGGAAGACGGAGGTACGTTGACTTATTGATGGCGCGAGGACCCCAGCGAAGAAACCGGAACCCTTGTTGCTGCTGTGAGCTGACAAATCGTGGAGGATGTGCCATAAAAGGGACACCTTCGAAAGATGGATACAGGATTTGTCAACCTGAGATGAACGGAATATGCCTTTCCAGTTGTCAACATAAGCAACTTAGATGACAACGTAATCTACGTAGAGAAACCAGTCGGCGGAGGCGACTATACAGAACATTATATCGTTCGTTCGTTCACTCAGCATAAACTGTTTGCCTCTTAAAATAGACCACTTGGCCGTATTAGGTTCGCATTGTAGGTCATATACGGATCGTATTGTATACCAAGGATTGCATGTGTTGCATATATCACCGTAGTAAGCTAAGAATTCAACAGCAGATTAATATGAAAGTTGGTTACGTATAGTTATTATATATAGCTCTGAATAATAATAAATGCATCGTCGCCCGGACGATCTCCCCAAGGCGTGCACGTTGCGGCTGAGGCACATCTCACAGCAGCAGCGTAGGATATTGGGATCTCCTGGTCATTGACCTTGCAACAAGGGACACACGCTTCACCACCACTGACCAACATCGGAGGTTGTTGAGGTATAGACAGACCCTGGAGCGACCTAGACGGCCAGCTGTTTAGCACATCATCATCATCATCATCATCATCATCAACAACGCATCGTCTTTATCATCATCATCATCATCATCATCATCATCACCATCATCATCATCATCATCATCATCATCATCATCATCATCATTCATCATCATCCATCATCATCATCATCTCATCATCATCATCATCATCATCATCATCATCCTCCTCCTCCTCCTCCTCCTCATCCTCATCATCATCATCATCATCATCATCATCATCATCATCATCATCATCATCATCATCAACAACAACAACAACAACACCGCATCGTCTTTATTAAGCTACATTAATAATGTATTAAGCCGGTAGCTTGCTAGATTATGATCAAGGTGAGTTTTTGTGATCGCATTATTTCCGTTGTTAATATTTTGTTTCAAATTACATCTCCTGAGCCACTTGCCCAAATAACACGAACCTGCATAGCAGTTATGATAATAGGATGCTCATCTGTCAAGATCATATTTCAATATTGCACAACTTATGTCTTGAAAATTGTAAAGATATTCCCATACTTAGTTACTTAGCATGAATGCGGTGAACATTTGTGTGGAGATTTAGCAGGTGTTAGCACAGACGATTGATGTGTGGACAATCTTTTAATGTTTGTGGGTTCAAAACCACAAAAAGAAACTGTTTTGTTTTCTTTTTTTCGGGTTTTATGAATACTATGATACACTATTGACACTTGATACATAAGAAAATATTTACGCCATTCCATGCGAGTTTTAAAATGACACACCGTCACTATCAATGCTAATATACTGAGTATATAGCATTGATAGTGACGGGGTGTCATTTTTAAGCTCACTATATACTGAGTATATAGCATTGATAGTGACGGGGTGTCATTTTTAAGCTCACTATGTACTGAGTATTTAGCCTTGATAGTGACGGGGTGTCATTTTTAAGCTCACTATGTACTGAGTATTTAGCCTTGATAGTGACGGGGTGTCATTTTTAAGATCACTATATACTGAGTGTATAGCATTGATAGTGACGGGGTGTCATTTTAAAACGTGCTTGGAATGGCGTAAATATTTCTTTATGTATAGTGTCAAGCCTATAGTGTACCATAGTGTTCTTAAAAACCAAACAAAAGGAAAAAGTTTCTTAGTTTTGTGGTTTAGAACCAGCAATTATTTGTCCAGACCCCAAGCGTATGTGGGGTGATAGCATCTCAAGGGTGCTCAAGCCGCATCAACACGGTTGTCAGTGGGTGGGGAATTGTTTGCCGTATTTACTATACAAGTAGTTAGGAAATCATTTAGTCATAAACCACAAAGCGCAGATCTTAGATAGTTGGCGTGTAGTATTTATTACCTAGTGTACATTTACTACGTTTGCTAAAACCATGACCCTGGGGTCATATTCGACCCCACGGTAGGGGGGGGGGCACACAGTGTACGTAATCTTAAACAGTACATCTATATACAGAAACCGCACTGCGTCAGAGCATGATGCATATCCTAGTAGATCATTACTAAATGTGCACTAAATGTGACCCTTGTGCTGTATCACTGTAGGACCACATAATTTACAATGGTTTAGTACATGGTAACATTCCTGAAATGATATCTTCTCATAGACAACAATTTGATATGTGGCATGTAGTATGACCACATAATTTACATTAGTTTAGATGTACTAGTACATGGTAACATTCCTGAAATGATATCTTCACAGAGACAACAATTTGATATGTGGCATGTAGTATGACCACATAATTTACAATGGTGTTGATAGATAGATTTTTTAAATTGTATTGAACAAAAGGTCATAAACCCATGAGTCCATGATACATGTATACATTTATACATACAACAGTTTTTTAATACTAAACAATTACATTACTAGTTGTTGATCATTATAAATACATCTCATTTATCTGTATGTCAATGGTGGTTTATAAATACATCTCATTTATCTGTATGTCAATGGTGGTTTATAGTATCACACTTAATCAGCATCAACGGAAATACATGTACAAATTCTTACAACATCTTCAACTGTGCAGTATCCAAATTGCCATAAACATGAAGCTATCTCATCAAGGTTTTAACAATTTATGATATACATGTACTAGTACATGGTAACATTCCTGAAAAGACATCTTCTGTTATATTATGTTATGTTATATATGTTATATTTCGGGTTTTACGCCTGCATCAGCACCATTTTGGGCTATATCGCCGGCGGGCAGTTTACTTAACAACACCTTTCCTGGGCAGGCTCCAGCGGTTAACCAGTACTTGGGTGCACCAACCTCCGTAAGAAACTGCCAACTTTTTCATATAAATGAGACACGGTCTGAGCGGGGCTCGAACCCGTGACCATCAGTGATGATAGGTTACAGTGGTATACAAGTCAGCGACCTTAACCACTCGACCACGGAGGCGGACAAAGACATCTTCACAGAACAATTTGATATTTGGCATGCAGTATTACCTAGTGAACTACTAGTAGTAAGTGTGCTAAATCTGTGACCCTGCAGTCATACTTGGCCCACCCCACGATACGGGGCAAATAATCTATATAGCCTTATATAGTAAAAATGTTTAAAAAATATTCTTCCCAGAAATCACAATACCCATACATGTATTTATTACAACTCTTTCACAAACATTTTCTCAGAAATCACAATGCCTTGATCTTTGCTGTCTGGTATATAACATTATCTAGAGAACCTCTACTAAGTGTGCTCAAATTGTGATCAAATTGTCATAGTTGACCCCATTGTATGGATCACATATTTTACATTAACTTACACCGTAAAATCCAGTTAATATTTTGCACGTGGCACCACTACTAAGTCTGCCCAAATCGTGAGCCTATGATTAGAATTGACAGTAGAGTCACGTAGTCTACATACACTTATATAGTGCAACTGTTAAAAACTTTCTTCTTAGAAACCACAATGTCTAAAACTTTGATATTTGCAATGTACAGTCAAATCTGTGTTACCGGTTACATCTGCTAAGCAACATATGTGTTTATGGCCCTTCCAGCGTTCAACTGGGGTCTTCATGGTCATCTTGTTCTGATTATCGTTGCACCCATGTTCGACATTGAAATAAGTAATGTTGGTTTGGACATGTCAAATTGAATGGAAGCTTTAAGCTTCCGATTAAATCCATTTTCGTTTGTATAGCTATACAATAGATATGTACTGTACAGAATGATCGAATAAATATGTTTAAACCAAATTGAATGTAAATAGAAACACTTACTAAAAGTTGGGATAAGCAATAGTCGTTAACATGGTCAAATAGCGATGCTTTTAAATAATAATAATAATAATAATAGCATTTTGCATCGATATTGATCAATCACATCAATTATAAAACCTTTATTTCGCCGTTAGTGATCAGTACATTGCTCATGATATCGCACCTTCACTCAATTCACAAAAAAACAGTATGTCTCTCAAACATTTCATAACAGTCTCACATAGCTGTAGTTGAATATATAAAATGACAGACATTTGTATAGGCCATCGTGTTCGGTAACTTGACACTGATGTCGGATTTCAGGCAGCTACATGTATTTTTGTTATTTACAATGGTAATTAGGTAGAGTTTTGCTAGCCATTGAATGGAAACATACAATGCGAGTCTTGGCTAGTAAATTGGAAAACAACATAGCAGACATTGTTGAAAAGTAATTTCCAAAATTAATGTATATCGCGATATATCAAAACCTATGATCTGTAAATAACCGTATTCTATATTGTCTTCGTACCATTTACCCAGACATATATTGTACTTGTACGCATGAATTTGCGGCACCGATTATGCTATGCATCAATGAGTTTCTTGTTAATGTGTTGGTCATGTACTTCTGACCATCCGTAGTATATACATGTGCAATATATTTATATATATACACGGCCCGTATATCAGTCTGTAGTTTATACAATTACAGTCCGCGCTGACTTCTGACGATCCGTAGTTTATACATTTACAATCTATTTACCTATACACACGGTCCGTATATCGGTCTGTAGTTTATACAATTACAGTCCGCGCTGACTTCTGACCATCCGTAGTTTATACATTTACAATCTATTTATATATACACACGGTCCGTATATCGGTCTGTAGCTTATACAATTACAGTCCGCGCTGACTTCTGACCATCCGTAGTTTATACATTTACAATCTATTTATATATACACACGGTCCGTATATCGGTCTGTAGTTTATACAATTACAGTCCGCGCTGACTTCTGACCATCCGTAGTTTATACATTTACAATCTATTTACCTATACACACGGTCCGTATATCGGTCTGTAGTTTATACAATTACAGTCCACGCTGACTCCTGACCATCCGTAGTTTATACATTTACAATCTATTTACCTATACACACGGTCCGTATATCGGTCTGTAGTTTATACAATTACAGTCCGCGTTGACTTGTCTGCAGTTCGTGGTAATTAAGGTTTGTACATTATCAGTCCTTGTGGACTGGTCCTTATGCGTACGATACCAGTTGGTTCGCTGTATATATTGATATATGCTCCATCAACATATATCTAAATGGACGGTGGTAGCCCGGGAATGTCGAATATATATAAATAATTAAATATATATTTTACATGGTCTGCGTATTAGCGACCAACATTTTATTCCCCACCAATGGGATCGCTGTCAATCGGATATGAATTAATTACATTCTAAGATATATACAATATATGTACACTAGTTTACCAACAGAATTGTTAAATGAAGCTTCTACACTGAATGGAAATGTTAATGCTTTTAATGATGGTGAAAAAATTGCTTATCTACTTTCTAATCCAGATATTGTATTTTTAAGTGCCAAAACCTGTTTTAATATTTTAAATAGAAGAAAAACATTGTTGTATAACTGAAGATTTTAACATATTGTATATACAGTAATGTTGTAAATACATCACTGAGTATTAAGATGTTTTATAATTTTTCAGTATTTTACTAGTGCTGTGCGAAGGCTTTTACTGTACTTATTGTGTCTTAGAAAATTGTCTTCGTTATATTGCTAAGTTTTAAGTCTCTCATATTTCTTCTTAGAAAGGTTTGCATGATGAAAGTTTCTATATTATGTAATTATATGTATCATGTAAAGTGAGACTATAATAAACATATCTTATCGTATCTTATCTTTATATAGTTTATTATTAAGCAACATTATACACGTTCATGCAACCATGCATGCCGATAGGAAAAACAATACTACATTTATTTTATTTTATAAAGCTTGCTTATCTAGTTAATTCATTTATAAACAATGTCAAATAATACATTTTTAATTTTCAACAATACATCATTTATCCACCCGGGGCGGACATAAAACGTTTCAATATAGATTGATTCACTAGTCTAGATATCTTGCATATCTTTACATTTATATCTATCACACATACACGGTCCGTAAATCAGTCCGTAGTTTATACATGTACAGTCCGCGAGGACTGCGGACGCGGAGTCCACGGTCCATAAGCGTCTAGTCCGTAGTCTATACCTTTTTGCACGTGTATGCATGGTTCGAAATATCCCATACAATTTTGATATTCGGTCAAGTTGTTTTTACTTGTCTTAATGACATTGTTGTCGATGGAACGAAAACGCTTCCAAATTTGCAAAACAACATAACGATTTTTTTCATTGTAGTATTTTTAGTATGCCAATAATACCAAATAATTTACGCGAACAGGCGAGTGGCATGCTTGGTGCTGGTATCTCGAGTTCTAGTCGAGTGATACGAAATCTTCGCGCACGATTTCGAACGACAGGGTGCACCAATGACGTGCAACGCGTGGTCAAACCCGCTCCGCTATATCATGAACACGCATTTGCCTGGGTTTCATAATACATGCAATCGAATTCAGGAACGGGACAATGTACGCCAGGGGCAGAAATCAACACTTTAACAATACCGGCTATTAATTGTTTTTTAACCCCTGCTATACTTGGTCAAACTTTCTCCCAGTTTAGACTGTTAACCTATGGCATTAATTTCCCCACAACACAAGGCATCATGTAACACCCTTTAAATATACATTTATATATAACGAGTATTCATTCCCCCGGTTTGTTTTCATCAAGCTATGTTCAACCAAAGTTAGCTGAAGTTTCTATTTTCTTCTTCTTTTGTTCAGTATACATACGATGCTCGCCAAAATCGGGTTGGTTTCCTCCAGGTTCTCCGATTTCACCTCGCAAAAATGACAACATAGATATGCTATATATCTATATAGCAAATATATATATATAGCATATCTATGTTGTCATTTTTGCGAGGTTATATTATATATATATTCGCTTTCATCCTCGCTAACGAGAGTGATTAATTTACGTTGTTATTTTAAAGCTGGTTTACAATCGTTGTAAAATAAGTAAACTTAACTTTTAGATGAGAACTGTAAAGCTTAAGTCATAATAAGGCATTGATCTCCCTCTCCCCTACCTCTCCCTCTTCTTCTTCTTCTTCTTCTTCTTCTTCAAATAGATGTAATAAACATGAACTGTATGGTAAACCTATATACTATTTATTCACTTATAGGATATCTCTGTTACCGTATAGCATATATGTATCTCCAGAAGTGACGTGTGTGTGTTTTACGTTTATTTATCGTCGCTACCGGTTGCCCATATGAGCGACGCCTCCTGAAGAGATTAGTTATTTTAGATGTTGGAGGATAGTGCATGATACAGACAGAGACCCATTCCAGAATATCCTCTGGTTCTTCTACGTGCACGGTGTAAAGCACCGACACGAGACCTCGGTTTAACGTCTCATCTGAAAGACTGTTAATTTTATTAGGGTCAGACGGGGGATCGAACCTGCGATCCCTGGATCCCTAGAAGTGACTTCGTTATATATCTTTCTTATATACTAGAGGACACGTGTGATTTCATATGTAAAACAATAACTATATAAATACATAGTTTTAAATATTTTGGAATAGTTTTAGTTGTTCAGTTTGTGTCTTGTAAATTAATAAAGATGCGATATATCTTTGATGGAATCCTTCGCATTTCGTTTTCATGTAATAATAATCATATAAAATAATGTAGGTGTGCGTTTTCTATGTCGTCTAGTATAGTATATATCTCTATCCGGAAGACTTATACTATTGCCATAATATATATGGTGGGTCGGTGACTCGAGCGACGCCTCCTGAAGAGATTAGTAATTTTAGATTTGTGGAGGATAGTGCAATGGTACAGACAGAGACCCATTCCAGAGTCTCCTCTGGTTCTTTTACGTGCACGGTGTAAAGCACTGACACGAGACCTCGGCTTAAAGTCACATCTGAAAGACTGTTAATATTATTAGGGACAGACGGGGGATCGAACCTGCAATCCCTGGATTACCGTCATAAATCAGATACTTTGTTTTCTTTATAAACCATCATAGCACCTTCCAATACAAAATAAACCCACATGATGTGTGAATAAATAAGAGGTGTTAATTGACACTCTGCCATGTAATCGGATAATTACAGTAGGTGTTAAGGTAGGTAGTGTTTAATTAGCATTTCTAACCTATTCTGATGAACATCGGATGACGATAAAATATTAGGGGTTTTCTCAAGTTTATTGTACAATATAAAATTAATGCATGGCTGTAGCAAGGGGTTATTTATTTTGTGAGGCGTACACTATACTGTGAACTGTACATTACTGTCCTTTGTAGTTGGCATGACTGTTTAAGATTTCTATATAGACTGTTGCCTTCTATTTATCTGGGTTAGCCATGCCAGTAAAATGAAAACCCCATACATCCAAGCCAACTTGTAACGACAATAATTCAAAGAAAAGAAATCGGATATAGCCATACTATTTTATTTCTTAACGAATCAGTTCCATTTGCTTGCGCCTACACACAACGAAACACATATGGACACCGCTTGGGACAACATATTTCTGGGATTTCTCCACACAGTACCAACACATCTGTAACATTTGATATCTGCCATAGCATGCTCTACGCGCACTCTGTATTTTGTGATATATCTATTTAGTTTACGACACTTTCGTTTTTCTCCTGGCTGCTTTCGAGGTATATGCGTTCATAACATAATCGCGATTAGGGTAGATTTTTGTCGCCTAAAATAAGCAAATCGTCTGGAAAATGTAAGTCTTGTCCAACCTGTTTCATCAAGCCGTATTGTTGGGCATCGTCAAGATGACCTTGATATCCACTCTCGATGTGTCGATGCACATCAACCACCACTTGTGAGTGCATGCAATGATAGTTACGGTGCCCCGACTAATACCGTTATTGTGGTTCCATTTCTTGTCGATACATTTGATGGGATGTGTGATCTATAGCAACCACAGCCATATGTAGTTTGGCCCATGTACTCTCCATAGCCATTCAACACCACTGTCGGCCAAACAACATAATGCCTTAACATGTCATAAATCAGTGGGATAATATGTCTGACTTCAAGACTCACAGTGCCAACACTTACCCCAAACATAGTGGCCAACACATAAACAAATCATAAACAATAATGTTCTGTTCCTTGCTGACAGCAAGACGGTAGTCTAAAGGATATATATATAATTTACACATCCCCAATCATGATAACCAGCCCGTGCCAGTACAGGGTGATAACCAGCCCGTGCCAGTACAGGGTGATAACCAGCCCGTGCCAGTACAGGGTGATAACCAGCCCGTGCCAGTACAGGATGATAACCAGCCCGTGCCAGTACAGGGTGATAACCAGCCCGTGCCAGGACAGGGTGATAACCAGCCCGTGCCAGGACAGGGTGATAACCAGCCCGTGCCAGTACAGGGTGATAACCAGCCCGTGCCAGTACAGGGTGATAACCAGCCCGCGCCAGTACAGGATGATAACCAGCCCGTGCCAGTACAGGGTGATAACCAGCCCGTGCCAGTACAGGGTGATAACCAGCCCGTGCCAGTACAGGATGATAACCAGCCCGTGCCAGTACAGGATGATAACCAGCCCGTGCCAGTACATGATGATAACCAGCCCGTGCCAGTAGAGGATGATAACCAGCCCGTGACAGTACAGGGTGATAACCAGCCCGTGCCAGTACAGGGTGATAACCAGCCCGCGCCAGTACAGGATGATAACCAGTCCGTGCCAGTACAGGATGATAACCAGCCCGTGCCAGTACAGGGTGACAACCAGCCCGTGCCAGTACAGGGTGATAACCATCCCGCGCCAGTACATGATGATAACCAGCCCGTGCCAGCACAGGATGATAACCAGCCCGTGCCAGTACAGGATGATAACCAGCCCGCGCCAGTACAGGGTGATAACCAGCCGCGCCAGTACAGGATGATAACCAGCCCGCGCCAGTATAGGATGATAACCAACCCGTGCCAGTACAGGGTGATAACCAGCACGCGCCAGTACAGGATGATAGACAGCCAAGAGCAGACGGCCGTGCCCCACGGAGGGCGGGTAACCAGATCGCCCGTGCTCCTTAAAGAGCAGCTGGTCGTCGTGCTACTGCAGCCGGAGATCGTCGCGACAACATCGCTGCGAATCTAAGTTCTGACGATGAGCAAGTCGAGCTCCCGCGTCGTCGGTGACGACTGGCGGATCTAATCCGCGAGAACAACGAATTGCACAATGACTTTATGAGAAACACATTACACTACTACAAGATTATGGATTGGATTAGAATTGAATAAAAAAATGCGACACCTGCTTATTGATTTATATTTTATTTGAAAGAAACCAGTGTTTATTTTGGCTTTGCCTAAACGCTTATTAAATTTATATTTTGAGATAACCCCTACACAGGTGAGTGCATCCTTAATCCGGTGTACATCTCGTCATCAGAATAGGTTAGAAATGCCTATTAGAATATGATGTCAATACTGTTTAGACATAGAATGAAATATTACAGACATTTTGCAACAACATACACCCCGCGTATCTTTAAACTTTAATTTAGGTGTGTTGTACGTTTATTTGTTGAGACAGAGAATGAAATATTACAGTCACTTTTGCAACAGCATCCATCCCACATATCTTAAAATTTTAATTAACTGCTCAATATTACCAAAACGTACTATTTAAAGTACGATTTTTATGATGGTTCCGGGGTCGAGCCACGCTCAGGCCGTGTCTCATTTATATGAACTGGTTGACAGTTTCCTACGGAGGTTGGTGCACCAAGTACTGGTTAACCGCTGGAGCCTGTCCAGGAAAGGTGATGTTAGGTAAACTGTCCGTCACTCAAATGGGTAACTGGGTAGCGACGTTAAATAAACTTAAATAATAAAAACATATTGTCCTCAAAAGTGCAGCCCGCCCCGTCACCCGGTTGGAACTACTTCAATCGCTCTGAGAATAAAGAAACTGCTAGGAGTAATCTATGTAAATTGGATTTAGCATATTCGGGAACAACCTCAATCTAAATAATCATTTGAAAAACAAACACTTTTCAACGGAAAGCAGTTCAAGTGGCAATGGTTTCATTTGTGAAAACTCTCATGAATGTACAGTGGCCGATAACAATAACTGAATGAGTCGTCGTCATATTTGCATGGCCTTACCGGAAGAAGATGACGTTTACACAATTTTAGGTTATAGATAGAGGCAGTAATCCCACAAAACAGGTGGCAGTAAACTAAAGCTGAACAGTAGAATACTCTTCAATTGAAGATCAAATTTAACCCTAACCCAAATGTCCAGATTACTGCCAAATGTACATTTCTTTACTGCCGCTATCGTTAAGAGTTAGGGATTTAGAGATATTTGATAGAATTCTATAGAATATTCGAATATACCCCCGACCGAATATTCGAATACCTTCCCACCGAATATTCGAATACCTTCCCGACCGAATATCGAAATCGTTAATTGTTGCCATCCCTAGTATAAAGCTAAGCACAACTCGTCGTTAAATGATCCCAGGTCTCTCCTCCACAACGTGCACGTCGTGACCTCGGCACAGCTCGTTGTTAAATGACCCCATGTCTCTCCTCCACAACGTGCACGTCGTGACCTAGGCACAGCTCGTTGTTAAATGACCCCAGGTATCTGCTCCACAACGTGCACGTCGTGACCTAGGCACAACTCGTCGTTAAATGACCCTAGGTATCTCCTCCACAACGTGCACGTCGTGACCTAGGCACAGCTCACAGCAGGAATCTGGGTCAAGGACTTCGATGACGGAAGCCGTCGGAGTCGCGTGACTCTATACAAATAGAATATAAACTTACTACTAACTTCCCTACTTGGCGAGACAGCAACACTTAGTGCTGGCGACAGCGGATAGCTGGTTTTATTTTAGCCGGCTCCTTCAATGATGACGGTGGGACGCAGACTTCTTGATGGCGTGAGGAACCAGAAGAAACCGGAACCATTATTGCTGCTGTGAGCTGACAACTCGTGGAGGATATGGCCCTACAAGGGACCCTTCGAACGATGATACAGGACTTGTCACCCTGAGAAGAACGAAGATGCCTTTCCAGTTGTCAACATAAGCAACTTAGATGACAACGTAATCTACTTAGTTTATACAAATTTATTTTAGCTCGATTGCGAAACAAGTTATTTCAACTTATATAAATCACTCTCGAGACCTCGTTCCTGATGGAATCCATCGCCACTAGGGAGGGAGAAGAGGCAACGTGGAACTTAAATGCCTTGCCTAAGGGCACAATCGTAACGGCTCCAGTGGGGCTCGAACTCCGGACCTTTCGCACCTGAAGCGAACGCGCATCCACTGCGCTATCACGACTTCCACTAATCTACTTAGAGAAACCAATCGCCCAAATGCCTCGGCGCAGGCGACTATGAAGAAAGCTATATCGTTCGTTGTCAAATGACCACTTGCCAAATGATGACCCAAGAACGACGTACACGACAACTAAAACTCAAAATGATACTTGTCGTGAACATATCAACAGTACAATAGTCCAACATTGCAACGGTGCAGCGTTCTACGGATTCATGGCTGAATATTTACATCGCTATTGCATCATTTCGATGAACGTGTGTGCTCTGATTGTATACAATTTCGTAGGAGGGCGTCCAACTAATGATATGCAGATGACATGTGCATTCGGTGTTACGGGCATGCACATTCGCAATGCTGGGCAACGAGATGTTTGTCTTTGTCTCATTGAAAAGAATAATTAATGTAAATATAGGTAATGAATCGTGAGTTAATAGTTGCCATTGGGGTATGAACCACATTGAGTGTGGCATTCCTTAACGAGGTAACGGACGCTGCAACAATGGAGCTAATGACTCTTTAGTTTAACCAATGTTTATTTCTTTGAATAATCAGTCAAGTATAACTAATATGTACATACATGTAGGATTAAGGAGAACGCAACCTGCCTGTATGGTTACCTCTTTCCTACGAATCATTTATAAAACATATCGCTTATATTAGACAACAAAATTACTATCAAATACATGTAATGAGATAATCAATGGTTTGGAGATGTGAGAAGATGTTATTAATTTCGAAATAGATATTAAAATATCATGGGGGTTGTGCAACAGAAATACCAAATGTAGGACAGGGGCATTCATCTATTGTACAGTCGAGACTGCACGTAGGACCGGGGCATCCATCTATTGTAGTGTCGCGACTGCATGTAGGACCGGGGTATCCATCTATTGTAGAGTCGAGACTACATGTAGGACCGGGGCATCATTCTATTGTAGAGTCGAGACTACATGTAGGACCGGGGTATCCATCTATTGTAGAGTCGAGACTACATGTAGGACCGGGGCATCAATCTATTGTAGAGTCGAGACTGCATGTAGGACCAAGGCATCCATCTATTGTAGAGTCGAGACTACATGTAGGACCGGGGCATCCATCCATTGTAGAGTCGCGACTACATGTAGGACCGGGGCATCCATCTATTGTAGAGTCGAGACTGCATGTAGGACCGGAGCATATATCTATTGTAGAGTCGAGACTGCACGTAGGACCGGGGCATCCATCCATTGTAGTGTCGCGACTGCATGTAGGACCGGGGTATCCATCTATTGTAGAGTCGAGACTGCACGTAGGACCGGGGTATCCATCTATTGTAGAGTCGAGACTGCATGTAGGACCGGAGCATATATCTATTGTAGAGTCGAGACTGCACGTAGGACCGGGGCATCCATCCATTGTAGTGTCGCGACTGCATGTAGGACCGGGGTATCCATCCATTGTAGAGTCGCGACTACATGTAGGACCGGGGCATCCATCTATTGTAGAGTCGAGACTGCATGTAGGACCGGAGCATATATCTATTGTAGAGTCGAGACTGCACGTAGGACCGGGGCATCCATCCATTGTAGTGTCGCGACTGCATGTAGGACCGGGGCATCCACTATTGTAGAGTCGAGACTGTATGTAGGACCGGGGCATCCATCTATTGTAGTGTCGCGACTGCATGTAGGACCGGAGTATCCATCTATTGTACAGTCGAGACTGCACGTAGGACCGGGGCATCCATCTATTGTAGTGTCGCGACTGCATGTAGGACCGGAGCATCCATCTATTGTAGAGTCGAGACTACATGTAGGACCGGGGTATCCATCTATTGTACAGTCGAGACTACATGTAGGACCGGGGTATCCATCTATTGTAGAGTCGAGACTGCATGTTGGACCGGAGCATCCATCTATTGTAGAGTCGAGACTACATGTAGGACCGGGGCATCCATCTATTGTAGAGTCGAGACTACACGTTGGGTGCCAATATGATTGTACCACTGGTCATCAAACTACACAACCACAATTGGCTATGTTAGTATTGGATTGGAGATGGCTTTTTGTCTAAGATAGTTTGATAAGGACTCGCATTGCATGGTAAAGTATTTCATATGATATAGGGTTTGATGAATGTAAGGCAACAACCGAGGAATCATGTTTGCTACAGCTGAGAAATGCTGGTGTTGACCTAGAAACATTGCGTGGCCAGGGTTACGACTGCGCATCGAAAATGTCCTTGTCCAGGAATACCGTGGCGTACAAGCTCCTACCAGACAGGCACTCCCACAAGCAGAATACACGCATTGTCGGGCACATTGTCTGAACTTAGACATCACACATGCACCGGAAGAACATCTAGCGCTTAATATGATGAAAACTGTCCAGGAAATAGTTTTCTGTTCAATATGTCATAATTAAAGGTCATTTAACGCTTTTCTCCAATTTCCAACTAGTCGTCAGATGTTTTGATTGGTTGAGCTAAGTGCAAATCTCAAGTTCATCCACATCAAATTTGCATAGCACCAACCAGTGGGTCGTAGGTTATAAAACAGTTCTTAAATAAGAGATCAAATGATTTGATTGGCTGATTCTGATATTTACATTTGGCTGAACCAATCAGAAGCTTGAGATTCAGATTGGAGAACAGTTGTATAACCTCCAATCCAGGTTTTGATAACGATTTGTAATAGCAGTAGTATAATAATGCTTCTTTCTGATTATCACAAAATACTTAGAGATGAATATAAAATACAGTTTGATATAATTTGTTTGAGTTCTCTCTGTATATACATTTGGTATATAATGTTCGAATAAGTTAGGACTTTCCATCTATGACTTAAGAGATATGACGTTGTACCAATTGTCCATATATGGCGAAAGAGGTATGACTTTGCACCAGCTGTCCATCTATGGCGAAAGAGGTATGACTTTGCACCAGCTGTCCATCTATGGCGAAAGGGGTATGACTTTGCACCAGCTGTCCATCTATGGCGAAAGGGGTATGACTTTGCACCAATTTTCCATCCTATGGCGTAAGATCTATAACTTTGCACCAACTTTCCATATATGACGAAAGGGGTATGAATTTGCACCAATTTTCCATCCTATGACGTAAGAGGTATGACTGCACCAACTGTCCATCTATGGCGTAAGATATATGACTTTGCACCAACTTTCCATCTATGGCGAAAGGGGTATGACTTTGCACCAACTTTCCATCTATGGCGAAAGAGGTATGACTGCACCAACTGTCCATCTATGGCGTAAGAGATATGACTTTGCACCAACTTTCCATCTATGGCGAAAGGGGTATGACTTTGCACCAACTTTCCATCTATGGCGAAAGAGGTATGACTTTGAAGCGTTGCAATTTCTTTTTCTTTCTTGCATAATTTGAGACGGCAACTACTGACTTGCATTTCGAAAAGCACAGTGTGCCTGGAAATTCCATATTCAACGCATGCGTATCGATAATTTCTCCGAACATAGATAACTGTGCAATAGAGTTTGTTTCTGAACTGCATACAAATATACACTGGAAGGGGCCGAAAGCTACCCCACGTGGTTCGCGAATTCTAATATCGTCAACTATAACTTCACTATTATCGTTGGTATCGTATATATAGACCTTGTGCTTTAACATGTCTGTAACCACAAGTTTGGAAGTATCTCTGTCGAAAATACACGTACTGTCTTCTAAATTCCAATCTTTTTTGGGAAATTTTAAATCGAAATTTTTCTCTTCTCCGCTCATGCACAAGATTTTAGCTGGTTGCTTGCCTCTGAATGTTCCAATAACAAAATGGCCAGGATCCATCTCGGACAAGGAATCAGACCGTGATGTTGTTTTAATTGTCCCATCGTGTATAAACTCATCGCCGTTGAGCTTAAGTTTTTCTAGTGTGTGTACACCTGTGACAATAATTTCAGTGTTAGAAACAGAAACGACATCATATAGGTTTGTCGTGTGTTGATATCTTCCTACAATTTCAAGTTGTTCATTCATAAGTAAACATATATATCCATGGTTATCAATCACGACCAACCGACCATCTGGGAGAAAAACCATACCAGTGTACAGCGGCTCGTATTCTTCGTCACTTAGCGCTATGACATCAACCGAAGCAACCAGTTCAAGTTTAACTTTCCGGTAGTTGGCAATACAACTAACACTTGTTGCCATTTCGTGCGTTTGCAGTTTCCATAGCCACTGGGATTTGAAAAACTGCTGAAGGACATCTTCTGTCTCGGCAAAAATATCAACATATTTCAGATCTACACATTGCCCTTGTGATCTTTGCACATATTCAGCCAGTTGCATCTTTTGCTTATGTAAAGCAATGAATATTTGTGAGGGGGATCCATGCTTCCGTACAATAGCTAAATCATGAACTGATTCATTCATAGAAGAAGTTATACGGTCGCATTGATTGCGATGCAACGTGTATTTTGCAACGGCTTCGTTTTTTACATCGGCTGCATCTGTGAGTATCATAGATCTTGATATATTCAGCATGTGTATTATTTTATCGTGTGCGTCAATCACCTTCTTATCGATTGCTTTTATCTGCGTATCTATATTGTGTTCATTGTAGTGATAGAAATTATTAACTATGCATGCTTTTGTTGTTATTTCTCTCAATTTCTTCATTAGTGGTTCTTCAATCGCGTCGGTTTCGTTTTCGGCGATCTCCGCTATTTCGGTAACGTCGATGCATTTTCTGTGTTTACCAATAGCACAGGAGCTGCAACACAGTTTCTTTTCCTCAACGCAATAAAATTCTATCAGTTTATCGTGAACAGCACATTGATCTAGTTCATCTGACATTGTCTGCAGAACCAGCTTATCTACAATATCTACCACTCTGTGGCTTTCAAACTGCTCGAATATGTTATGGAGTTTTTCACAATCATCACAAAATTCCTTCTTGCACTGAACGCAGTATTTCGATGCAATAGTACTCATTTTCCTGTTCTGGCATACATTGCACAGATCGCCGTCTTTCTTTTCTTCTATGTCGTGTGCCTCCATTATCTCTTGCAGATTTGTTTCAGGTGACGTGTCTGACGTGGTGGTAACAGTCGTTATTATTCTACAAAGTGGGCAATCTATCCCTTCCTTACGCTGAGATCTTGCTTTCTGCTTTAATATAGATGCATGTATACAACTCTTGCAGACTGTGTGGGAACATGCGAGCGATATCGGATCACGGTACATTTCCAAGCATGCTGGACAACATCCATCGGCGTGCTTAGACGTTTCATCGGTGTATTTCGATGCCATACGTGTAGCTTTTAAGTTAGAACGTATCTGAAAAATAAAAACACAGACGGACCTGTAGTCCAGTGGTAACACGCTGGACTGGTAATCCAGGGATCGCAGGTTCGATCCCCCGTCTGACCCTAATAAAATTAACAGTATTTCAGATGGGACGTTAAACCGAGGTCTCGTGTCGGTGCTTTGCACCGTGCACGTAAAAGAACCAGAGGAGACTCTGTCTGTATCATTGCACTATCCTCCAAAATCTAAAATGACTAATCTCTTCAGGAGGCGTCGCTCATATGGGCAACCGGTAGCGACGATAAATAAACGCAAAACACACAAACAATAATAGGATACGCATCTTGCCTAAATGTGCTACTGTCTAGTGTCTAAATCAGTTTTGACTTGATAATTAAAATAAATACGTTATTTAATACATGTCAAACTATATATCAGGTTACTACATAACTGACCGAGATTAAGAGCATGCGTTAGTTCTAGACATCATATCAGACTTACCTGGAAATGTCCGTTTCGTTATCCGCCATACATCAACTTATTCTAATATTCTACACAATCACGTGTCACAACAGTCACCACATGGACTTGTTGAGTGAAAGTATCAAATTGAAATACTATAGTGGTAATTTTGTATTATATGTTCGCTAAAGTTCATTAATCTTTGTGAAAGTTGTTTTAGGAATTACAATATATCGATGGCGACTAAATACTAGTCACGCCTGTGATTTAGGAGAATATATATGTAAAACACATGGACTATAAATGAGGAGACATTCTACGATAGTCTTAGTTTCAAACACCCGCAGAACAACCTGGGACATTCAACATTGCAGCAGTGAATATATAGATATATTAAATTGAATCATCTCAAGTTCTCAACAAGATATGGAAGATGACATCGGAGCTCCCTATCTTAAAGATGCAACGTCGATTGTGTATCCATGTACGTTATAAAACATGATGTTTGCGTGTCTCTTAACATAATGTACAGTTGTTGACATTGTCTCACATTTCTATTCCGTATTTTCACAGTGAAATATTAAAGACAAATTAGTTACTAGTATTGTAAACTGTGAACATAATGTACAGTTGTTGACCTTGCCTCACATTTCTATTCCGTATTTTCACAGTGAAATATTAAGACAAATTAGTTATTGTAAACTGTGAACACAATGTACAGTTGTTGACCTTGCCTCACATTTCTATTCGGTATTTTCACAGTGAAATATTAAAAGACATATTAGTTACTAGTATTGTAAACTGTGAACACAATGTACAGTTGCTGATCTTGCCTCACATTTATATTCGGTATTTTCACAGTGATATATTAAAAGACAAATTAGTTATTGTAAACTGTGAACACAATGTACAGTTGTTGAATGCGTTAATGCATCATTGTTAACTTCATGAATATATGTGAATATGCTTAGGCACAATGCTACATATTATATTAACCTGTTTCCCCGTTCCCATGCCCACTATATGTTCTAACGTGCATCCGTATATGGAATTATTAGCGGGTACCAGTCTACATATTTATTGTCGAATTCGTTCGTGTGAGGAATATATACAGCTGGCTTCCGGAAGGTAGGTGGTTCTATCCGGGTGACTGTCCATGTTTGAACACTGCTCGGAGGGGTCACCAGCTGTCTTCCTCCTCACATAATAGCCGGAAACTCGCCATATGGCATAAGCTGTTGGTGTGACATTGACACCCACCACCACCACCACCGAACAACACCCAAACAAGCATCCAGTATGAAAGGAGACAACCCTCAATCATATTAATCTATAAGTTTAGACAAGTAGTCTACCGTTTCGTTTAATTTCCTAGGTTACATCAGACATTGCATGCCACTGACAGCAATGTTCTGTAACTCTGGTTTCATAGACTTGGTTATTGGCAGCCCACTCAACCATTTAGGACGTCTCGGAGTGATAGCATGACTTTATATATACAGCAATTATTCCCATTCAAGTAGAATAGTTCTCACATTGGCCTGGTGCCCACATACAATATATAATACAGCCATTATTCCCATTCAAGTAGAATAGTTCTCACATTGGCCTGATGTCCACATACAATATATAATACAGCCATTATTCCCATTCAAGTAGAATAGTTCTCACATTGGCCTGATGTCCACATACAATATATAATACAGCCATTATTCCCATTCAAGTAGAATAATTCTCACATTGGCCTGATGTCCACATACAATATATAATACAGCCATTATTCCCATTCAAGTAGAATAGTTCTCACATTGGCCTTGTGCCAACATACAATATAAAATACAGCCATTATTCCCATGCAAGTAGAATAGTTCTCACATTGGCCTTATGCCCACATACAATATAAAATATAGCCATTATTCCCATGCAAGTAGAATAGTTCTCACATTGGCCTGACGCCCACATGCAATATATAATACAGCCATTATTCCCATTCAAGTAGAATAGTTCTCACATTGGCCTGATGTCCACATACAATATATAATACAGCCATTATTCCCATTCAAGTAGAATAGTTCTCATATTGGCCTGGTGTCCACATACAATATATAATACAGCCATTATTCCCATTCAAGTAGAATAGTTCTCCCATTGGCCTGATGTCCACATACAATATATAATACAGCCATTATTCCCATTCAAGTAGAATAGTTCTCACATTGGCCTGGTGTCCACATACAATATATAATACAGCCATTATTCCCATTCAAGTAGAATAATTCTCATATTGGCCTGATGACCTCATACAATATATAATACAGCCATTATTCCCATTCAAGTAGAATAGTTCTCCCATTGGCCTGATGCCCACATACAATATATAATACAGCCATTATTCCCATTCAAGTAGAATAATTCTCACATTGGCCTGATGTCCACATACAATATATAATACAGCCATTATTCCCATTCAAGTAGAATAGTTCTCACATTGGCCTGGTGTCCACATACAATATATAATACAGCCGTTATTCCCATTCAAGTAGAATAGTTCTCACATTGGCCTGATGCCCACATACCATGTGCAATACAGCCAGCATTCCCATTCAAGTAGAATAGTTCTCACATTGGCCTGATGCCCACATACAATATATAATACAGCCATTATTCCCATTCAAGTAGAATAGTTCTCCCATTGGCCTGATGCCCACATACAATATATAATACAGCCATTATTCCCATTCAAGTAGAATAGTTCTCACATTGGCCTGGTGTCCACATACAATATATAATACAGCCATTATTCCCATTCAAGTAGAATAATTCTCACATTGGCCTGATATCCACATTCCATGTACAATACAGCAATTGACGCCGGCCGATCTCCTCATGGCGTGCAGATAGCTGTCGGCGCAGATAGCTGTCGGGGCACATCTCGCAGCAGCAGTGTAGGATTCTGGATATTCTGGTTGTCGACCTTGCAACATGGGACACACACTCCAGCATCGCCGTATAGGGAAGTGGTGTATGTATGACCAGACCCTGGAGCGACAGAGACGACCAGATGTCTAACTGCCAGATCCGTTTATTTGCTGCTGCGAGATGATTAACAGTGAGAAGGGTGGCCCTAAGAAGAGCCGTTCAGAAAGAAGAGACCATCAGGACTTGTCACACTGAAGAGGAAGAGGATGCCTCCTCCAGGTGTCGTTTTAACGCACCATCATCGAATACTTCAAGACCATCACACTACAAGACAACACTCCACAACTCTACAGACACTTCACGAACAATCGATGCAGGAATATAACCATCTTAGAACGCTCGCCCACATGGTTCGCCAGCGGCGAGAATTATTAACTATATCTACTACAACTCACACATCCCACAAAACGTGTGTTCAACAAATACATGTAAGTACATGTACCTAGTGACCTAGAGTTGGAACCTGCTGAAAGGTAGGCTAGTGTAAATATGCTACTGACATAATCTGGCATAATGTCTGCCATTGGTTTATGAGAATAAGCCACTAACATATCATTATGTTGACCTAGTGACATAGCTATTGACCCCGATGATCCCATTTCCACAAGAATTGTAGGAGTCCTTGTAGCGATGCTGGGGACAAATGTGACATCACTCCTGCTATTGGTGTATGAGAATAAGTCACTAAAATGTTTTTACTTATGTTGGCCTTGCTATTGACCCCGATGATCCCATTTCCACAAGAATTGTAGGAGTCCTTGTAGCGATGCTGGGGACAAATGTGACATCACTCCTGCTATTGGTGTATGAGAATAAGTCACTAAAATGTTTTTACTTATGTTGGCCTTGCTATTGACCCCAAATGATCCCATTTCAACAAGCATTGTAGATGTCCTTGTATCGATGCTGGGGGGCAGATGTGACATCACTCCTGCTATTGGTGTATGAGAATAAGTCACTAAAATGTTATTACACATTGGCCTAGCTATTGACCCAATGCTCCCATTTCAACAAGCATTGTAGATGTCCTTGTATCGATGCTGGGGGGCAGATGTGACATCACTCCTGCTATTAGTGTATGGTAATTAGTCATATAGCGATGTTCCTTTAAGGTGATGAAATTGCCTAATTTAAAAACGTCATAAAATTGGTTGTTATGGGCATGCTACAGACACAATTCGGAAACAGTCATATTGTATGCATGAGAGGATGTCATTGGACGGTTTTCCAATTAATTAACCTACTGACCTAAGTTATGATCCAAGTGCCACTATTTGGACACATTGTGACCTCATTGTTGGCCCTTAGTGATCCCAATTTGAAGGTTGGTGTGACCTCATTGTTGGTCTTTAGTGATGCCAATGTGAAGGTTGGTGTGACCTCATTGTTGGCCCTCAGTGATCCCAATTTGAAGGTTGGTGTGACCTCATTGTTGGCCCTCAGTGATCCCAATTTGAAGGTTGGTGTGACCTCATTGTTGGCCCTCAGTGATCCCAATTTGAAGGTTCGTGTGACCTCATTGTTGGCCCTCAGTGATCCCAATGTGAAGGTTGGTGTGACCTCATTGTTGGTCTTTAGTGATACCAATTTGAAGGTTGGTGTGACCTCATTGTTGGCCCTCAGTGATCCCAATTTGAAGGTTGGTGTGACCTCATTGTTGGCCCTCAGTGATCCCAATTTGAAGGTTCGTGTGACCTCATTGTTGGCCCTCAGTGATCCCAATGTGAAGGTTGGTGTGACCTCATTGTTGGCACTCAGTGATCCCAATTTGACAGTTCGTGTGACCTCATTGTTGGGCCTCAGTGATCCCAATTTGAAGGTTGGTATGACCTCATTTTTGGCCCTCAGTGATCCCAATGTGAAGGTTCTTGCAAGGATATTAAAACATTCCTAAAACCGGTTCATGAGGTTACGTTATTTACATACATTGTTGCGGAATGTCGAACGCCGTATTCTCTATTCTCATGGGATTAAGTTATTTACATACATTGTTGAGGAATGTCGAACGCCGTATTCTCTATTCTCACAAACGTTATCCGTATCAGTTGGGTCATCTGAGCTAATACACGTAATATAATGTCTGCATTAATGTGGTATTTTTGAAACATAGAAGGGTATATTTGAAATTCAATCTATAACTAGGTGAATCAAACATTTTCCAAATAACTCCTTCTGTTTTGCTTCATCATATTTTGCTAAATATATAACAACAATTTAGGCTGTCCGATTAGCGCAGTGGTTAGCGCGCTCGTTTCTCACCAATGAAACCCGGGTTCGATCCTCGGACCGGGAACTATGTGAGATGGTTTTGTGGTCGCCATATCGGACAGGTAGGTTTTCTCCGGGTACTCCGGTTTCCTTCCACACGAATGAACACATATACGCTACGCCACATTCATCCGCGCCAACGAGGGTGATTAATATAAGTTGTTAAAACATGCTTCGCAATCGTTGTAAAATAAATAGTTTTAAAAAAATCTCAGCTTATATAGTTGCCTGCATGGTTGTTGTATTATTCGTTCAGTATTTGGCTTCCTATGTTCATCTTGTGTCTATTTTACGCTTAGACTAAATAATCATGTTTTATCATAGTGTGTTTAATTTACTTCATGATTTTTATTTTCCATAGCTGTTTTACTCTTGTTATACATATATTGTTATATAGTCGGTATAAAAGCTCACCGGAGCTTTATGTTAATTTTTGCCGACTCAAAATAAAAGTTAGTTTATCTTATATCTTATCTTATCTTGTTTCAGTGTATAACTTACTCCGCTCGCCCACATGGTTCGCCGGAGCCGAGGGGAAATAAGCTCAAGTATCTATAATTTACATTTATGCAAATTGAAGAGTTTGTCGCGAATTTCTAGGCCGGTAACCCTTTCTTAGCTTATATCTCTTTTGAACATTACTATATTACATAAAAACAGCACATCTGAACATTCTGATCTCAACGTCTGCAGTTTTCAACAATTGTACTATATATCTCCATATTCGAATATCAAGTAACAATGTTCATATTATCGGTAAACCTTTTCTCGAGTTATTCTCCCTTCTGTGCTTGTGTAGTCCGTTTGGCAGAACAGAACGCACATTGTGACATAGCCAATCGAGTCCGGCTGTAATGTCCTAGTTTCGTCGTGGATAATATTGTTTAATTATTTTCCTATAAAGTAGGGCTTGACAATTCATTCAAGTCGTCCCGATTATTTTCCAAAAAAATTTAAATTTGAAAAAATAACAACATTTTTGTCGACATGTTTTGACTTTGTTTTTCAATTTATTTAACTTTAAAAAAAAAATCGGGACGATTGGAATGAAATGCCAAGCCCTACTATTTAGGAAAACTGAGAACAATATTACACATATGACCATGTCGCCTACAGCGTGCTAAGGGTTAATACTATGCATGCCGGCGTGTATATTCGAGAACCATAACTATTATTGAAACCAATTATCTACAAGACCCACATACATAGACGTTCTCTATGAGATAACTTATCTGCTCTATGTTATAAAGCCATAACTTTACCTAGAACCAAACATGAACAAGCGCCACCTAGCGATTACCATGGATGCATATCTGTGTCAAATGTAATGAAATTACGCTTGTCACTTTAGACTACATGTATAACGAGTTAACGACCGAAGTACATCTCTTTACAGTTTTCAGCAATCCAAGGTCAATAACAGTGCAACGTCTGTACTGATCTGGAAAGTATTTGGTCACGCGAAATACAGTTACATATTTGCAACAAATATGATTAGATTTTATTCAACTAAATTTGACGATATTAGATTGAACATACATATATCAGAAAACCAAAGGCAATGTGCATAGTTGCTCTCTTATAGGCTGGACCCTACTGACCTTGATGTTTAACCCCAGTTAGATCATTTAAACAAATAGAGTGGTGGAACCTATGCTCGGCGTAAATCCTACATATCATGGTCTATAAAAAAAGTTAAACGCACTTGCCGTATATTATTATTTTCTTAAGTCGTGAACACAATTTTCATAAAATTGTTGTTGAAAATGTTGGCTTCATTACGTAACCATGCGCCTAAATACAGCTATCGCAACGGCACCTGTTTCCATGGGGAACTAGATACGTTAGGGCACCTATGCACGGCGTACATGAATTTTTTTATTTATGTATGGGTAAATGTTGAATATATTATTTTGACTTAGTAACATCAATAACTAACAATCATTACAACTCATAAGAAACTTTGTTCTGGTTATTTGTACATTTATTTCCCAATCCGGATAGCTACCTGAAATGCTCATAAACCGCACATTTCGGTGGAAAAAATTCTCCCAACAAGTTGTCTGTTTATATTCGGCTACTAAACCAGTCAGGTGACAGTTGCATTAGGCTACCGGTACGCACAACGGAATGTTATTGAACCATGCTTCACCTCTGTCAGCGAAAATAGGTTAAAACTATTTAAATATTTTAAATACGAATGTAAATGGAAACAATACGCCGAGCATAGGAATACGCCGAGCATAGGTTCCACCACTCTATGTTATAAGGATATTCCTACCAACGATTGTTAGTAACTATATTTCGTAAGTAGCTATCCTAACATGATAAACAAAAACATTTAAAAGCCTTTAAGCTGACGTAGTGACCTATTTTATTTATCCAGTACACACATAGTAGACACTAAATATTGCGAAGATGCTACTATCAACAATACCAATGATCTTGAAACTGTACATGTAGCATCATGCATAACCTAGATTTGATTCTTTTTAGTACATACTCTTTTATATCAAAGGTATTAAAACGGTTTCTCTTAGTAGAATAATTGTTCTTTCTATTTATCAGATAATACATGTAGCGATAGCGCAGTGGTAGCACGTTCGCTCCAGGTGTGAGAGGCCTATAGTTCGCGCTCAGCTGTAGCCGTTACGATTGAGCTCTTAGGCAAGGCATTTAAATTCCACATTGCCTCTTCGTTCTCCCTCGTGGCGTTGGATTCCACCAAGAATGAGGTCTTGAGTGCGATTAATATATTATTGTAAGAACTTGTTTTGCAATCCAGCTAAATTTGATGGGAGGGGGGTTAACGTCGCAACAACAGCTTGGATCATATTGCGACTCTCCAGCTAGTATTGGTGGAGGAACACCCCGGTTGCCACTCCGAGCAGTATGTCAGGCACGGACTGGCACATGTGTAGAACCACCGACTTTCCGCAAGCCAGATGAATAGCCTCAGTGGGATTAGAACCTACAACGGTGATGGTCAAGATCTGAAGTCAACGACACTAACAACACTGCCACTGAAGTAATCCCGCACCCCAGCTAAAATAAATGTGTATGAACTAATTATAGATGAATATCAACGTAATTGAATATACACTCAACAAAATTCCTAATCGGTCAGCTGGTATTTTATAATATTTGGAGCCAATTAATAATCATACAATATAAATATTTTCTTATTGTCATTTAATGCATTTTATCCGAAATGAGTATACAGAAAATCCTGTAGAACGATCTGTAATAAAATATAACCTGGTCCAATATGATGATATGGATATTATTTGGTTATTAGATTGCTCCAAATACTGTAAGTGGAAGTCGTGATAGCGCTGTGGATACGCGTTCGCTTCAGGTGCGAAAGGTCCGGAGTTCGAGCCCCGCTGGAGCCGTTACGATTGTGCCCTTAGTCAAGGCATTTAATTTCCACGTTGCCTCTTCTCTCTCCCTCGTGGCGATGGATTCCACCAGGAATGAGGTATCGAGGGTGATTAATATAAGTTATGAACTTGTTTCGCAATCGAGCTAAAATAAATTTGTATAAACTAAATACTGTAAAACATAAGGTTAGGAATTTTGTTGAGTGTACTTTGTAATCTTTTTTTTACATATTAATAAGTTAAAGTAAGTTATCTTTGTTTGTATGTAAAACTATCATTGCTTTGTCCATATATTGCTACATGACTTTGAAACAGTGCAATTTCTTTTTCTCACTTGCATAATTTGAAACGGCGAACGATGACTTGCATTTTGAAAAGCACATTGTGCCAGGAAATTCCATATCCAAGACATGCGTATGCAGAATTTCCCCGTGCATAGATAACTGTACAATAGAGTTGGTGTTGGAACTGCAAACAAAGATACGCTGGTAAGGACCAATGGATAAACCACGTGGTTCGCGAATTCTATCATCGTCAACTATAACTTCACTATTGTCGTTTGTATCGTATATGTAGATCTTGTTCTGGAATGTATCTGTTACAACTAGTTTACCAGTTTCTTTGTCAAAAACACACATACTCTCTCCTTTACTCCAATATGCTTTAGGAAACTTTAAATCGAAGTGTTTCCTTTCTCCATTCATGGACACGATTTTCACTGGTTTATCGCTCTTGAATGTTCCAATAACAAAATGTTCATGATCAATCTCAGACAAGGAAAATGCATTTGGTTTTACTTTAATTGTCTCAGTATGTATGAATTCAGCGCCGTCAAGTTTAAGTTTTTCTAGCCTCTTTACACCAGTCACAATAATATCAGTGTTCGACAAGGAAACGACATCATACAAGCATTTCGTATGCTTATAGCTTCCTATTATTTCCAGTTGTTTGTTCATAAGTAAACATCTACGGTTCTTGTTGTCAATCACAATCAACCGACCATCTGGGAGAAACACCATGCCGGTGTACAGCGGCTCCCTCTCGTCCTCATTGAGTGCAATTACATCCACCGAAGCAACAAGCTCTGGCGTAACTTTCCAATAATCGGGAATGTCACTAATCCGTTTTTCCACTTCTGACGTTTGCAGTTTCCATAAAGACGGAGCACTGAGAAACTGCTGAATAATATTTTCTTTCTCGGCCAAAATATCAACATATCTCAGGTCTTTAAATGCTTCCTCTGATGTCCGTAAATACTCAGCCAAATAACTCAATTGGCTATGTAGAGCAATGAATAACTGTGATGATGTTCCGTGTCTCCGTATAGTAGCTAACAGTTGAAGCGATTCCATCACAGAAGAATTGATAGCGTTACATTCATTGCGACAGAACGTGTATCTTGTCATCGCTTTGCTTCTAACATCAGCCGCATCTGCTTGTATCTTAGCTCTTGTTAATTGCAGCTTATTTATGATTTCAACACGTTCATTAATTAATTTTCTGTCGATTGCTTTAATCTGACTGTCCATAGTCTTTTCCCTGTTCTCAAAGAAACGAATCACGTTGCTTACCCTTGAATTTAGTTCTCCCATTTCCTTCATTAGTGATTGTTCAATATTTTCGTTTTGTTCTTTGGCGATGTCTGCGATTTCAGCAACTTTGTAACATTTTCTGTGCTTACCTACGGCACAAGAACTGCAACAGAGGTTCTTTTCGTCAACGCAATAAAATTCTATCAATTTTCCGTGGACAGTACATATATCGAGTTCTTCTGGAATTTTCTCCTTAGTCATTTTATCTCCAATATCAATTATGTTGTGGTTTTCTAATTGCTCGAATAGAGCATGGATGTTTTCACATTCAGCACAAAGTTCCTTCTTGCACTGTTTGCAGTATTTTGATGCAACAGTCGTGTTCTTCTTATTTTGACAGACTTTGCACATCTCGTCATAAATCATTGTTTCATTTTCATGCAATGTCTTTGTCCACTTTTCTAGTGGCGCATCTGATATAGTAGCAGTTTTTGTCGTTCTGCAAAGAGTACTGGAGGTAGTTTTCTTTAGCTGACCATCTGCGTTTTGTTTTAATGCATATTTATTGCTACAGCTCTCACATAATGTGCGGACAGAGCCGCCGAGAGATGTCGCATCACGATAACGATATATTTCCAGACAGAGCGGACAACGTAGCCTGGTGTTTTTGGACGTCTCATCTGGGTATTTCAATGCCATTTGTAAGTTCTTATAATTTAGAACGAAACTGAAACATAAGAGAAGTATCTGCTATAAATGTATGGCTGTGTAAATCAGCTTACATGTTTGCCTTGAATAAGTATTATGATAATACTACACAGATGGGTATTAAATGGATAGTTATAGCTACCCCACACGAGCATATGTTTTAAGATAGATTCCGAATATCATATCAGACGTACCTGGAAATATGTCATTTTCGTAATCCGCCATATATTACAGGCCTTCTTAGTCCATCAAAACTTAAATCAAACAAAAACGTGTATGGTTATGCAACACCGCCGCGTGACGAATCATATACGTCTCTCACTTGTTGATTCAACGCATCAAGTTACAACACTAAATATTGCAGGCACCCAGGTAGAACCATCGACCTTCCGTAAACCAGCTGGATAGCTTCTTCACATTAACTAATTCGACATCCCAAATAGAATTCGAACCTACAGCTGTAAGGGGGCGTGGTTTGAAGTTAATAACCGTAACCACTCTACCACGGTGGCTCCAAACCCCCCCCCCCCATCCCCCTGCACGAAATACACTAGACTATAATTCTCCCCCAGCAAGAATAATTTGAAGAAAGGAAAATCATTTCAGAAGCATATAATATTACCTCCATGACTATATGTTATCCAAATATAGACCAAACCTAGTACACATATCGTCTCCGTGGCCTAGTGGTTAAGGCGTCCGCCTACGGAGCGGGAGGTCGAAGGTTCGAATCTCGTCAGGGGTTCGTTCTGATATGGCCGGTTGGTGAGCCGCCAGTTAGTTAAATAATGGTTACCGATTGCCTACCAGCCTGACGTCTGGCACACAAGCATAGGATTCGGGAAGTACTGATGTTCATAAAAAAAGAGGTGTCTCATAAGTCAGAAATGGCTGGCCCTTTAAATAGGGGTGACATAAACAAACACTTTACTTTACTATAGATAACCGTATAATATTGTTGTGTACAATGTACGAAGAAAGCTTGTATGTTTTACGTTTATTTATCGTCGTTACCGGTTGCCCTGAAGAGACATTTTAGATTACGGAGGATAGTGCAATGATACGGTTGCACGATGTACTGATACGATTACCTCGGTTTAAAGTCCCATCTGAAAGACTATTAGGGCCAGACGGGGGGGGGGTCGAACCTGCGATCCCTGGATTACCAGTCCAACTGGACAACAGATCCGTCTAATAAGAAAGCGATGTGAGATCGTATATGTTTACGTCCACTGTGTGACTGTTATATGTGGAGTAAGTACATAAATGAACATGTTGCTCCAGGAATTTACTCGTAACACTATACTAGTTCTTTATTTCAATCCACCATCAAATACATACACTATATTATAGCTACCCATATTGAAGGGGGGAATGACCCTCAAACGACAATACTATACGTTACAGGCGAGAGGTATACAATTTCCCTACATTATGATCAGGTACATGTATTTATGACACAGTTATTAGATAAGTGGATGTATTGTGTGCATGCGTGTGCGTGCGTGCGTGCGTGTTGTGCGTGCGTGCCGTGCGTGTGTGCGTGTGCGCGTGTGTTTTACGCTTATTTATCGTCGCTACCGGTTGTCCATATGCGCTACGCCTCTGGAAGAGATTAGTCATTTTGGAGGGCAGATATAAACAGAGACCCATTCCAGAGTCTACTCTGGTTCTTGTATGTGCACGATGTAAAGCACCGACAGGAGACCTCGGTTTAAAGTCCCACGACTGAAAGACTGTTCATATTATTAGGGTGAGAAGACGGATCGAACCGGCGGTCCCTGGATTCGAAGTCCAACATGTTAACCAATAAACTACTTGCCCGGGTTTATTGTCTTCGAATATGAATATTCATGACATGCGGGATCCAATATCAACATTACTTTAAGAAGAACAGAAATGCTGATTTCCAGTTCTCATATTTGTAATCCTACAATAGACGTCACCTGTGCAAAACCACAATTATTTGCACGAAATGTTTATTATTGTTATATATAAATAGTAATGTATTATATAAATACATTAAACTGTTTCTATATATGGCCAAGTGTTTACCATGTAATATATATATATTTGTTTTATGCATAATCGTCTGCTATTATTTTCGCGCCTAAAAATTATCAGTCTCGCTTCGCGCGGGAAATGACTTAAGATTTTAGGCCTAATCTCAGTTTATCAAGGCCGTGGTTGCAGGTGTCCAGTTATGTAATATAAAGGCGACGAACTGGTTTGATGTGTAATATTAGATAACCTAACAGATTTTTAGGAATAACAGATGGTTTTAGGAATTGTTATATCATATATACATTGATTCAATCGTGTATATAAGCAATGGATTTTATTAACTAAAATCAGACACTAGGCCTACCTCCAGAGAGAGTGTGGCGTGACTCATTCTATAGAACAATAGAAATGTTTCTATGATACTTAGATTTTATGGACATTATAGAATTATAACTTATAAAGATTTGTCGAATAATTACATAAAATCGTTCAGGGCCATAAAGCAACAGAAGTTTCGGCGAACTCATAATCGAAGGTGATTAAAAGTCAATAAATCAACATTGGATAGATTATATGATATTGAGTAATGACGGATTAGAGGAACTGGAGTTAATTATATTGTGTAGCGCATAGTCGGCTCACACAAATTGGATTGTTAAATAAGCGTTTAATGATACGATGATATATATATAAATCACTGATTATATATATCAGAATATCTCTGATGCCAATTTAAACAAGATATTATAAAGAAGAAATGTAAGACTGTGTTGAGTTATTATTAATACATATATTGAAGAAGAAACCCCCTAGACAACTCCAGCGAGTCTACAATAGGATAGACCCTGGTAAGAGCCGTAGCAACTGAGATATATAAATACGAGAAGAAAAAGGAGAGTTTGCGACAATTGGGGGCTCGTCCGGGATTGGACATACAATACAATACAAAACATTTTATTGCATGAGATAATAAAATACAATAAAGAAGAAATGACATATCGTGACATATTGTGAAGGACACTAGAATTTATATATGGAATATTGTGAAGGACACTAGGATTTATACATGAAGAATACAAGGGACTATTAATTAACGTGTGAAAATAGAAGTGCATGCGAAACAGTGTTAGAATGTGTAAATAAGTGAAAGACGTCAACGAATTATTAAATTAGTGAAATGGATTAAATTATTGGAAATGTGCAAACTTTGAATATGTGATAAATTATATATTGGATTAACGGACGAGACAGACTTCGGTAAGTACCAGTTTTCTTTTCATAGAGGCTTAATATTATCATGAAAATTATATTAGTGATTTACTTCCTTTTATTGAACTCAATTCTATAATACATTTGGAGATACATTCTGGGGATTAAAAATTTTGGGAAATAAAAAAATAAAATGGCTACAACTAGGAGTGCTAATAAGGAAACTGAGGGGCCGGTTCACCCCGACATGCAGACAACAGGTGATGAGATATGGGACACATTAATGAGACTTCCCTTCTTTAATCAGCCAAATCTGGAACGTCAGGGTGAGATTTATGAGAAAGAAAGAGAGAGGGAAAGAGAGAGGGAAGAAGTAAAACAAAGAGAAGAAAGAGAGAGGGAAAGAGAAGAAAGAGAGAGAGAGAAAGAGAAGAGAAAGAAAGGGGCAGGGAGGAAAGAATGCAAAGGGAGAAAATGCAGATGGAGATTCGCCTGAGAGAAATCCAGAGAGATCAGGAATCTCAGCAAAATAACCCCCTCTATACAGATAATAGGCCCTCTAAGACAAACATTTCTGTTCCTATTTGGACCCAGACTATGAGGCCAGATAAATTCTTCGCAACATGTGAGAGACTGTTCGAAGCTAGCCAGGTCGCCAAACAAACATGGGTGGGCCATATTATAGACAAGTTGTCCGACAAGGCCAGAAATATATATGCCACTCTTCCTGTCCAAGACGATAATAATTACGATACCCTCAAGGCCGCCATCTTGGATGAATATAGACTCTCACCCACTGTATATAGAAAGAATTTCTTCTCTTGGGTAAAGAAACCTCAGCAGACATATTCCGAATTCATTAAGGAATTAAGGGAGCAAATGACTCTATGGACGGAGAACAATGATCCGAGCGAGGTCAACTGGATCGAGCTGCTCTTGAGATATATATTCGATTCCCAGCTAAGTGATGAGCTTAATTTGTTCATTCTGGATAAGAAAGCATCTACTCTCCAGGAATGTATTTCCCTGGCTGATGAATATAACCTCCATCGCAGATTAGCGCCCAGGACACGGATTAATTCAAATCCGAATGTGAAACCCAGAGATACAGAACACCGACCTCCAGCCCCAAGGCCATATATCCCATCACCCATGTATCGACCCAGTATGAGGATAGATAATTCCCAAGCTACCCATAGAACTCCCCGGATAGAAAAATATTGTAGTTATTGTAGGCGTAATGGCCACGGACGAATAGAGTGTTGGGCAGATCCCAATTCACCTAGGTACGGGGGTACTAGAAACCTAGCAAACGGACACCACGTGTCAAACACTACTCATAGTTCAGCCTTTATAACCAATGAGCCAGTGAACTCATGTGAAAATACCGAGATGGTAAATCCATTACTTGCCAAATATACAGGTCAAGCACGCATAAATACTAACACCGCACAAGTGACGTATTTGCGAGATACAGGTGCGACAATCAGTTTATTGTCGGCTACTGATCAAACCGCTGATCATTTAAAATACACAGGTGAACGGGTAACAATCCGCGGTGTCAATTATATCCCTGGTAATTACCCGATAGCAAAGATTAGCGTTGATTGTCCAATCTACCAAGGAACATTGAAGGTGGCTGTATTAAAGCACAGATGCACCGCGGGGGTGGATCTTATAATAGGTAACGACTGTGAAACTGCCCCTGTCACTGATTTGATTACCTGTGGCGTGGTTACACGCTCCAATAAGAAAATTATCCCGTTTGATGAAACTGTCACGTCCAACCCAGACTCAGAAAACACGACCGATACAAATCACAATGTCTTACCTTTTCGGAATACAATTGAGATCAATTCCCCCTCTGAGAAAGCCAGTACAGTTAAACCCCAAAATATTCCCTCTATTGACGATTTGAGTCCTGATAAATTATTGCAAGAACAGAATAATGACCCGACCTTAGCACCCCTTTGGGAAATGGCTCAAGAAGGAACACCTATTCGGCAAGGATATTACATCCAGCTCGAACCCCGACTACTTATGAGGAGAGAACAACCTCAAGACACGTCCAAAGTTCGACCCTGGAAAATATATGATCAGGTGGTAGTTCCACGGGGATTCCGGGATCATATAACGGGACTCGCCCATGACAGTTTAAGTACGGGACACCAGGGACCTAGTAAGACCCTGAAGCGCATTAAGCGCCGCTTCTTTTGGCCGGGAATCCGCGCAGATGTTAAACGATTCTGCCATAGCTGTGGGCCGTGCCAGAGAGCGGGTAAGGGACAGAAAGCCAATGTAGCCCCATTGAAACCCCTGCCCATTATATCCCAACCATTCAGATTTATATCCGCTGATTTCGTTGGACCCATGAAGAAAACTATTAATGGGAACCAGTATATCTTGAATTTTATTGATCATGCCACTAAATATACGGAATCTTTCCCATGCGCAGCAGCGACTGCTGTTAATGCACAAAAAGCCCTGATCGAGATAATATCTCGACATGGAAAACCCCAGACCCTGTTGACTGACCGAGGAAGCGCTTTCATAGCTGAAACATTCACACGCTTCCTAGCCGAGCACGATATACGTCACTTAACTAGCACGAGTTACAGGCCTCAAACCAACGGATCAATAGAGAAATATAATGGTACATTGAAAACCATGCTTAGAATCCTTGGGGAGAACTCTTTATCACCTTGGGATGAGATGCTACCCTGGCTATTATTTGCATATAGAAGTGCAGAGCACTCTAGCACAGGATATTCTCCCTTCTACCTTCTATATGGGCGCGAACCTAGAGATAATCTAGATTCCACTTATGATCTCTGGGCTAGAAATGAGCGGGATGAAGGGATCCCCATAAATAACTATGTACAAGAATTATGTCATAGATTAGCTGAAGCGTTACGTGACGCCAGCGAGAATGCACAACAGGCCGCAGATGGTCGTAAAACAAAGTATGACATAAGTAAGAAAGCGAAAATGCGTGTATTCCAGCGTGGTGAATTAGTGTTAGTACGATTACCGTTAAAAGGTAATAAGCTGAAAAATGCCCTCCAGGGACCGTATCCGGTACACGAAAAGGTAGCGTCGCATACCTATATTATATACATGCCTGATAAGAGAGTAAAATACCGTGTTATGCATGTAAACCAGGTGAAGCCCTGGACAGGTAGGGAGGAGGGTGCAGCTCTAGCTGATAGTAGTCCGGTGTATGAGTCCCAAGACCCTACCCTATTAGATTACCAAGCCCCTACGGACATTGAGAAAGAATTCGATCCTTGCAGTCCTCTTGAATCTGTACCTAAGAAAACCTGGCCGGATATCAGTCATTTAAACCCAGACCACAGGGACGATATTAGTCAGTTATTTGACCGTTACCCCCGTCTATTCTCTGGACAACTGGGACGTTTCCACGGTGTTACCCCTGATATTGATGTGCAAGGTGCTTCACCCGTAGTCCAGCCTTACTACCGCATGTCTCCAGAAAAGAAACAAATATTAAAAACTGAGCTAGATCAAATGTTGGAGTTAGGAATTATCCGCCCTAGCAGAAGCCAGTGGGCCTCTCCCATAATATTGGTACGCAAATCAGACTCGGAATGGCGACCATGTATTGATTATCGGAAAATTAATGACCTGACTCGAGGAGAAGCCTTCCCCATCCCGAGATTAGACGATCTCATTGATCAGGTCGCAGGTTCGAGTCTGATATCAATTTTAGATCTTAATAAAGGTTAATGGCAGATTCCGCTAACCCCTCGAGCTAGTGAAATTGCAGCGTTCATAACCCCCTGGGGCTTTTTTGAACCATTAACTCTCCCATTTGGTTTAAAAAACGGTGGAGTTACCTTCCAGAGGGCCATAAACGAGATAATCGCTCAATCCCCGACAGAACCCATCCGCGATAGATTTGCCGACGCATATCTGGATGATATTGCTGTTCGATCCAATTTATGGTCACAGCACATAAATCACTTGGATTGGACATTTCATAGACTAGAGGATAGTGGTGTTACTTTGAATCCGAAGAAGTGTAAAATTGGGTCTGGAACAGTCAAGTACTTGGGACATGAATTAGGTTCGGGAAAAATCAAACCAATTTCCAGCAAGGTTGAGTGTATTAGTAATATCTCTCCCCCACAGACCAAGAAACACTTACGAGGATATCTGGGATCAGTAGGATTTTACAGGAAATTCATTCCCCAGTTCGCTGAGATCGCCGCTCCCCTGACTGACTTATTAAAGGGCAAGCGATCAGGGAACATCATAACTCAGTGGAGCGATAAACATCAACTTGCTTTCGAATCCTTAAAGAAAGCTTTAACCAATAAACCCATACTGAAGGCCCCTGACTTTAACCAAGAGTTCGAACTCTATACTGATGCTTCCGATTTGGGAATTTCGGCTGTACTGACTCAGACCGTTGACCAAGTACCACACCCATTAGCATTTTATTCCCGAAAACTTATTCCACGAGAGAAAAACTACTCTACAATAGAGAAGGAATTATTAGCTATAGTGGCCGGTATCGAACATTTTCGCATATATGTAAGCACAAGCAAAACACTAATCAATTCAGATCATAATCCCCTTGTATGGTTAAGTAGGTCGAAAACGTCCAATCAACGCCTCTTAAGATGGGCACTGTGTCTCTCAGAATTTAATCTGACCATTAAACATATCAAAGGGACTCAAAATGTTCTGGCAGACTTTCTCAGTAGAGTTTAATGATTGTGATGTTTGACTTAGTAAATGTACTTGGTATTATTTCAGTTGTTCAGTAAATAGTTATTGCCTCTATGATTAGAATGTTGGTACCTAGCGAAAGAAATGCTATTTTAGGACATATGATGTATTGATATTATGATTGTTTTCTACTGTATATTCAAAGGAATGAAGATTTGTAAATCGGCCGATAGCGGGCGATGTCAAACTTCTCCCCGGGTAGGGAGGATTGTGCAAAACCACAATTATTTGCACGAAATGTTTATTATTGTTATATATAAATAGTAATGTATTATATAAATACATTAAACTGTTTCTATATATGGCCAAGTGTTTACCATGTAATATATATATATTTGTTTTATGCATAATCGTCTGCTATTATTTTCGCGCCTAAAAATTATCAGTCTCGCTTCGCGCGGGAAATGAATTAAGATTTTAGGCCTAATCTCAGTTTATCAAGGCCGTGGTTGCAGGTGTCCAGTTATGTAATATAAAGGCGACGAACTGGTTTGATGGTGTAATATTAGATAACATAACAGATGTTTTAGGAATAACAGATGTTTTAGGAATTGTTATATCATATAGACATTGATTCAATCGTGTATATAAGAAATGGATTTTATTAACTAAAATCAGAACACTTAGGCCTACCTCCAGGAGAGAGTGTGGCGTGATCTCATTCTATAGAACATAGAAACTGTTTCTATGATACTTAGATTTTATGGACATTATAAGAATTATAACTTATAAAGATTTGTCGAATAATTAAATAAAATCGTTCAGCCATAGAAGAAACAGAGAGTTTCGGCGAACCATATCGAAGGTGATTAAAAGTCAATAAATCAGAAACATTGATTAGATTATAGTGATATTGAGTAATGACGGATTAGAGAAACTGGAGTTAATTATATTGTGTAGCGCATAGTCGGCTCACACAAATTGGATTGTTAAATAAGCGTTTAATGATACGATGTATATATATATAAATCACTGATTATATATATCAGAATATCTCTGATGCCAATTTAAACAAGATATTATATAGAAGAAATGTAAGACTGTGTTGAGTTATTATTAATACATATATTGAAGAAGAAACCCCCTAGACAACTCCAGCGAGTCTACAATAGGATAGACCCTGGTAAGAGCCGTAGCAACTGAGATATATAAATACGAGAAGAAAAAGGAGAGTTTGCGACACACCCTACAAGGAAATCCTTTGCTTACAAATGATTCTAACGCATTCGTATTCCACGTTATACACACTTATATTGGAGATACAAAGCGGTTTTAGCATACTTCATATGATTTGTGCCACTTTGTGAATGAAGATACTACTGTACTATTAATACTGTTCTTGCTTCGAACGAGTATATTCTCTTGTCAATGATCGTGTGAACACTTAGTGCAATGTCGGATCACATTAGTATCGTGGTTGTGTCGTGATTCTCGCCTGTAGTTTCCTAAGAACCATCGCGGCGTGTCGTTCATTCACCCTTTACAATTCTTTTCCCTTTTTCTATATCCTTTTTGTCTTTTTTATCATCTTTCATTTGTTGGTTTTCTTTTTTTTAATTGTTTTTTTCTCTCTCCACAACTTTTCAAGCTCTGTACTATTATGTATCGTAAAATTAATTTAGATATCATGAATTAAGCTTTGTAAGCATTACATCTTCCTCTATGCATACCAACAAGTATTACTGAACTTGTCAATAGTCATGCCGTCTACATACGTATGTGTAAATTATTTAGGAATGAGAGGACAACCATAAGCTGTATAGCTTTCTGTCCAATTCCTTATTTCAATTGTTGTAAATAACCATGTACATGATAGAAAATAAATATGTTTAAACCAAGTAGGCCCTCTTAGAGGAGAGGACAACCATAAGCTGTATAGCTTTCTGTCCAATTTCTTATTTCAATTGTTGTAAATAACCATGTACATGACAGAAAATAAATATGCTTAAACCAACATTACGACAGGATTAAAGAAGGGCACCTGATTAAAAGTCAATTGACAGACTGGAGTCACGTGATGTGACAAGAGTACATCGTACTCCATCTAATCTACTGCACGATGATATGGAAGCTTTTGTGTTAAATTATTACCAACTCTTTCATGAACGTTTGAAATGTTAGTTGGGCTCCGGACATGCATACCGTATTGTGTTACAGTCAAACCTGTATTAAGCAGCCAGGCAAGGGAAGCACAGAAAGTGTGTGCTCAGCACAGGTGGATGCTTAATAGAGGGCAAATGTATTGCAAAACAATATATTAGGAATCTGGAAACTTGCTGCTTCATAGATTAGTTTAGTTTATACTAAGTTATTTTAGCTCGATTGCGAAACAAGTTCTTACAACGTATATTAATCACTATCTAGACCTCATTCCTGAAGGAATCCATCGCCACGAGGGAGAGAGAAGAGGCAACGTGGAATTTAAATATCTTGCCTAAGGACACAATCGTAAATGCTCCAGCGGGGCTCGGACCTTTCTTTCGCACCTGAAGTGAACGCGCATCCACTTCGATACCACGACTTCCTTAGTACAGGTTGGCTGCCTAAGTTAGGTGACCACTAAGGTTTGACTATATAAAGCAAAACATATTATACGAACAGATTGCTCTGTCATACAAAATTGATACATATTTATATTACTTTCTTTATCTGAATTCGCTTAGATTCAAAATGAGTAAACAACGTAGGTCAGTTCTGTGGTCAACGCCAACGGACGAACAGAAAACAAATGAAACAATGTGCGTTTCCAAGAGAAGGTAATCTCTACTATAAATAATTTACTATATGGGGATGAACACCTATCACTAGAACAAAATACATGTATGTTTCTGAGTGTCCATAGCTACATATTATCCACAAAGCGTTTCGAGGCATCGTAAGGCTTCCATGTCCAGGCTGACATGTTGAAGGTGTGTGGTTTCGATGTTTGAAGGATTATTAAGTATGTTCAAGTCCAACTGTCCCTTCTTAGAACAGTATTTCTTGCATAAATGTATATAGAATATCCGCCTCAAGTTACACTCGATGTTAGTATTATTCTTTATACATACGGAAAACGTTGCAAATATTTAATATGTACATTTCCATTGGAGAGGAATTAATATAAGTTTTCTGAAAACTTGTTTTCCAATCCAAACCATTCACAATTTATGTAATTTGTAACATTGTAACATTTGTTGTGTTATACATGTAAATTTATTGGAATAAATACTGTTTAAACCAAGAGAAGGGGGCGACTATTTGATCGATTATAATATTAAGATTAAAGATTATAATGAGCAATGGAAAAAAGTAAATAATTAATTTATAATTAAGATTGATTCTATAGCCTGCAACAATACACATACCTTTTTCTTCTGTAATATACTGTAAAATGCTATCAGTTCGCGTACACTTTATTTCGCGATTTACACGATTTTGAACGTTATCAATTCATTCGCGGACATTTAAATTCGCACATCCGTGATTATTGCGAAAAATAATGATTTTTAAGAATATCGCTAAATGTATTAACTTTCAAAAGTTTGATAAAATATACACATTTTCCGATATAAATCTACATACTGACACATTAGTAGAATCATGAATTCTCGAGTAATATAAATCGCGAAAAATAGTGAAATATAAATGCTCGCGAAATAGTGTTCAACAGTATATCATCCAACTAATATGGTATTTTGCCGACCAAACTAAACTACATGTACAGGTATCTGTCTTAAGTTGGTAATAGCGTCGCAAATTGTTGTCGTGGATTGTCTTATTTTTAACCGACTTAAGCTAATATTTCACTGAATTAAACCAACAGATCAGTTGGGACCTTAAGTGGACTGCTGCATGCTTGTCTGATCGTGATTAACAAGCACACATACGCACATACGACATACGCACATACGACATACGCACGCACATACGACATACGCACATACGCACATACGGCATACGCATATACACACATACGAGTATACACATATACAACATATGCACATACGAGTATACACATATACAACATATGCACATACGACATATGCACATACACACATACGAGTATACACATATACAACATATGCACATACGACATATGCACATACGACATACGCACATACGACATACGCACATACACACATACGAGTATACACATATACAACATATGCACATACGAGTATACACATATACAACATATGCACATACGACATACGCACATACGACATACGCACATACGACATACGCACATACACACATACGAGTATACACATATACAACATATGCACATACGACATACGCACATACGACATACGCACATACGCACATACGACATACGCACATACAACATACGCACATACGACATACGCACATACGATTATACACATATGCACATACGCACATACGACATACGCACATACAACATACGCACATACGACTAAATTATCGTCGATTAAGTTAGCACTTAGCATACATATGTGTCTTTTAGATATTTAGGATAAGTTTCCAAAATATATACCACCTGGTTATAGAATGGGCTATTTCACAATATATTGACATTAAGATATGACCATCATATATTAGGCTTCGGCCTGCAGGTAATCCATCAGCTGATGGTATGGTTCGTGGACAACAGATTGACAAAGGTAATAGGTGTCGTGATAGCATTGTGGTAAGGTTTCAAGGTGCGAAAGACCCAGAGTTTGCGCCCAGCTGTAGCCGTTACGATTGTGCCCTTATGCAAGGCATTTATATTCCAATTTGCCTCTTCTCTCTCCCTTGTGGCGATGGCTTCCACCAGGAATGAAATCTCGAGAGTGATTAATATAAGTTGTAGGAACTTGTTTCCCAATCGAGCTAAACTAAACTTGTATATACTAACATGTGGTGCATTGCATCAGTAAAACTGGTTCTAGCCAGAACCTTGGTGAAGGAGATGCGTGATTAAAAGCTGAATGGCATCATCAATGTTGATCTGACCGGATTATACTGAAGGTATATAAAACAGCGCACCGCTCAGTATTAACGAATGATGGCGGGGGAGGCGGTGCGGGTGAGAAATGCCTGGCTGGTTACTATCGAGCTACCATGCATCGTGGGTGGTTAAATATGACAGCGCGCCGATACATTCTGAAATTAATAATTAATTAAAAGGTTAGATTTTGTGATACGTGTTGTTCCACGGATTGTTTCCACTATACGACCACGGCGGGCCACGATATACAGATTCGTCTTCTTCCGTGGTCGAGTGGTTAAGATCGCTGACTAGTATACCACTGTAACCTATCATCACTGATGGACACGGGTTCGAGCCCCGCTCAGTCCGTGTGTCGTTATATGAAAAAGTTGGAAGTTTCTAATAAGGTTGGTGCACCAAGTACTGCTTAACCACTGGAGCCTGCCCAGGAAAGGTGTTTAGTTTAGTTTAGTTTAATAATATGTTATTGCATTCTATATATATAATGTACAGAACAAATCAAATGAACACAATTGTATAATTATGCATAGTATATAGGATTCCTGTCATTGTTTTGCACAAGAAATGTCAATAAATGTTGAAGCAAATGGGTTGGGCCACAAGTTTTAACATTAGTTACAGCCCTCCCCACAACACTAGATTGTAGCAAACAAAGCGACTGCATATAGTTGAGCAAGCACTTTATTAAAATTGATGATTACTAAATAAATATAATAATACCAACACACAAAAAAGGATTAAGAAATGCAATTAATTATAGCTGCTCCAATCAGGTGCCCCACCGTACAAAGTTTCCCAGCCAGCCACCCCGTCACTACTCCCTCAGGAAAGGCGTTGTTAGGCAAACTACGCGTCGCTCATATGGGCAACCTGTAGCGACGATAGATAAGCTTAGAACACACAGAATCACAGAATCACATCAGACGCTACGTTGCAACAGCGTCTCACAAGCAAAATGTGCTGTCCGATAAGCGCAGTGGTTAGCGCGCTTGCTTCTCATCCAATGCAACCCGGGTTCGATCATCGGGACCGAGAAGTATGTGAGATGGTACGGTGGTCGCCAGATCGGACAGGTGGGTTTTCTCCGGGTAGTCCGGTTTCCTCCCACACGAATGACCACATATACGATTTCATCCGCGCCAACGAGAGTGATTAATATAAGTTGTTAGAACTTGCTTCGTAATCATTGTAAAATAAATAGCTTAAACTTTAAAGCAAAAGTTTACAACATTTTGTATCGAACTTGCAAATCGTTATCGTCCAGTGTCATCAGTTATTGCTTGTTGGGTATGTTCTTGCCAGTGTGATTCTTCAGACTGAGCATAAACAATTAGACGTGGGTTGAATACGGCTTGTAATAGTAGAGCAGACTAACGTTTCTTTCTAATTATCAGACACTACATATATAGTGGGGAATATAAATCATGAACATAATTATTGCTATATGATTATAACTGTTTTCTCTGTATATAGTATGGGTGGGTTAGTTTTTTTCTTCTTGGAATCAAGGTGTATTTCTATTGGCCGAGAGGTACGACTTTGAAACGGTGTAGGTGTTTTTTTCGTCTTGCATAATTTGAAACAGCAACTGATGACTTGCATTTGGAAAAACACAGAGTGCTTAAAAATTTCATATCCAAAACATGCGTATCAAGAATTTCTCCGAACATAGATATCTGTACAATAGAGCTTGTTTCGGAACTGCACACAAAAATGCACTGAAAGGGACCTATAGCCACACCGCGTGGTCCACGAATTCTATAATCATCAAGTATAACTTCAGTATTGTTCTTTGTGTCGTATATATATACTTTATGCGCATGCTTGTCTGTGACAATAAGCTTGTTAGTGTTTGTGTCAAATACACACCTGCTCTCGTCTATACACCAGGTTTTATCTGGAAATTTTATATCAAAATTTGTCTCTTGTCCGTTCATACGCACGATTTTCGCTGGTTGCTTGCTGTCGAATGTTCCAATAACAAGCTGTTCACTATCAAATTCTGACAAGCACAGTGCGGGCGATGATATTGCAATTGTCCCAGCATGTCTGAACTCATTGCGGTTGAGCTTAAGTTTTTCTAGTGTGTGCACACCTGTCGCAATGATGTCAGTGTTAGAAGCAGAAACAACATCATATAGGTTTGTCGTGTGTTTATAGCTTCCTACAATTTCTAATTGTTCATTCATAAGTAGACATATACAGTTATGATTATCAACTACAATCAACCGACCATCTGGGAGAAACACCATACCAGTGTATAGAGCCTTCTTCTCGTCCTCATTAAGGTCTATCACATCGACAGAAATATCGAGTTCAAGTTTAATTTTCCAGTACTCGGGAATGTCAGTAACCTGTTTTTCCACTTCAAGCGTTTGCAGTTTCACTATCGACTCTGTTCGGAGAAGCTGCTGGACGACATCTTCTGTCTCGGCAAAAATATCGACATATTTCAGATTAGAACATTGTTCCTTTGACATTTGCAAATATTCAGCTAGTTGAATCTCTTGATTATGTAGAGCAATGAATAATTGCGTCGACGTTCCATACCTTCGTACTTCGGCTAAGTGTCGAACCGATTCCGACACACACGACTTTAGAGCTTCGCATTGATCGCGAAGCAACTTGTATTTTGCAGTGGCTTCGTTTTTTACGACAGCTGCATCTGCTAGTATCATAGCTCTTGATTGGTTCAGCATGTGTATCATTCTATCATGTTCGCCAATTAACTTCTTATCGATTGCCTTTATCTGTTTATCAATATTGTGTCCCTTGTACTGAAAGAAATGATTCACTTTGCTTGCTCTTGACGTTAGTTCTCTCATTTTTTCCATCAGTGGCGGTTCAATCTCTTCGTTTCGTGTTTCGGCGATGCTCGCTATTTCAGTAACTTCATAACAGTTTCTGTGTTTACCGATAGCACACGAACTGCAACACAGATTCTTTTCATCAACGCAGTAAAATTCTATCGATTTTCCGTGCAGTTTACATTGATCTAGCTCATCTGGAATTGTCTGAAGTTTCAGCTTGTCTCCAATATCTACCACTATGTGGCTTTCGAATAGATCGAAAATGCTATGGAGTTTTTCACAATCATCGCATAATTCTTTCTTGCATTGAATACAGAATTTTGTTGCAATAACAAGTAGCTTCTTGTTCCGACATATTTTGCACAGCTCGTTGTATTGCTGCTTGTCATCTATCCCGAGTGAAGCCATTACCTTTGCACTATACAATTCCCAAGACAATTTATTTGGTCATTTTTCAGACGGCGTGCCTTATCGTGTAACAGAGGTTTCTACGGTTTCTACAGAGAACAGACTATCCCTCTATTTAGCTGACATTCGTTTTGTTGCTATATTCATATTCATGGATACAACTATCACAGAATGCGTTGGCACATGTAACAGATATCTGGTCACGATACTTTTCGAGCTAGGCTGGACAGACAGCATATGGGTGTTCTTAAGACGTGCTATTGAGGTACTCCTATGTAATAAATGTCTCTTGATAATATTGAAGAACGAACCTGAAAAATAAGAGGATATATGTATTTGGAATAAATGTATTGATGTGTACATCGAGTTGATGTTTGGACTTGATATAATACAGTCAAACCCGTCTTAAGCAGCCAGCCAAGGGAATCACCGAAAGCGACTGCTTATCACAGGTGGCTGCTTAATAGAGGTAAAATGTATAGTAAAACAACAAATTGTGAATCTGGAAAGTGGCTGCTTAATACAGGTTGGCTGTTTAATACAGGTGACCACTAACACAGGTTTGACTGTACTTAGTTTAATAAGCTCGAACAATACATATCGGTGCTGCATAGCTCGTCGCCTTATTTCAATACGGATGTAAGTAGCATTTTTCTAGTTTTGAGAAAATCGCGATTAAAGTTTTGAATCGTAATATTTGTTCATATAAAGACGGAATTTTCTGATTGGTTTCTGTGATACCTCTAAATATGCATAAGTTCCATAAATATTAAAAACAATGAATTGTGTATGTGTGTTTTACGTTTATTTATCGTCGCTACCGGTTGCCTATATGAGCGAAATTACAAAATGCCCCATCAACAAACGGCGCTTTGGAATTGACAAGCATTGTAGAAGATTGACTTATGTCTGTATGTGTGGAAAAGAAACTATCGTTATAACTTCGTATATATAATTAATGAGATTTAAAAAAAAATATGAAGGATATTACAAAATAAGGCAGTCATAATGGTTTACTCTGGTTTACCAGAACAGTTAAACTGCGTGTATGATGGCGGTTGTGTAGTTCGTGCTATGTACGTGCGGGTGCGTGCGTGCGTGCGTGCGTGCGCGTGTATATGAGCAGGTGGGTAAGTAGCGGGTTGGAATATGGAGGGGCGTGGCGGAGTGGGCGAGAAAGTGTGTGTGTGTGTGTGTATGTGTGTGCGTGCGTGCGTGCGTGCGTCCCCATACAGGTAACATGCGAAACATCAGCTTGTACGGCATATCAGGAATAATATAGAAACTTGTAATGGTACGTGCGCGTGTAAAGTAAAAGTAAAGTGTGTGTTTATTATAGTGTCACCCCTAAAAGGGCCAGCCATTACTGACCTATGAGACACCTTTTTTATGAACATCAGTACTGCCCGAATCATATCCTTGTAGGTCAGGCTGATAGGCAAACGTGTATGTGTTCGTGTGTGTGTATGTGAGAGTGCGTGAATGTGTGTTGTGAACGTGCTTGCGTGCGTGAGTTCTACGTTGAAGAGAAAAATACACAGTAAAGGGAAACTGTATTGTGTATCTATATACAGGGATACCAATAATGCCCAAGTACACCATTAAAGTGGACATAATACCCTTCATAGATTAATGTCAATATTAAATACCAACTAATATGTGCTTAAACCACTAATTGCATAGCTCTGAAAAACTGTTGGTCCACACGTATTTTAACATGCTTGTAACGTGCCTTTTTTCTATCGAAATAACAGACACTTTGTTAATTACATGCGAAATGGGTAGACACTGTCAATGTCCGGTCGCGTGTGTGGTTATGGGTAGACACTGTCAATGTCCGGTCGCGTGTGTGGCTATGGGTAGACACTGTCAATGTCCGGTCGCGCGTGTGAATATGGGTAGACACTGTCAATGTCCGGTCGCGCGCTTGACTATGGGTAGACACTGTCAATGTCCGGTCGCGCGTGTGACTATGGGTAGACACTGTCAATGTGCGGTCGCGCGTGTGGCTATGGGTAGACACTGTCAATGTCCGGTCGCGCGTGTGACTATAGGTAGACACTGTCAATGTCCGGTCGCGTGTGTGGCTATGGGTAGACACTGTCAATGTCCGGTCGCGCGTGTGACTATGGGTAGACACTGTCAACATCCGGTCGCGTGTGTGGCTATGGGTAGACACTGTCAATGTCCGGTCGCGCGTGTGACTATGGGTAGACACTGTCAATGTCCGGTCGCGTGTGTGGCTATGGGTAGACACTGTCAATGTCCGGTCGCGCGTGTGACTATGGGTAGACACTGTCAACATCCGGTCGCGTGTGTGGCTATGGGTAGACACTGTCAATGTCCGGTCGCGCGTGTGGCAATGGGTAGACACTGTCAATGTCCGGTCGCGTGTGTGGCTATGAGTAGACACTGTCAATGTCCGGTCGCATGTGTGGCTATGGGTAGACACTGTCAATGTCCGGTCGCGCGTGTGGCTATGGGTAGACACTGTCAATGTCCGGTCGCGCGTGTGGCTATGGGTAGACAATGTCCGGTCGTGTGTGTGACTATGGGTAGACACTGTCGATGTCCGGTCGCGCGCGTGACTATGGGTAGACACTGTCAATGTCCGGTCGCGCGTGTGACTATGGGTAGACACTGTCAACATCCGGTCGCGTGTGTGGCTATGGGTAGACACTGTCAATGTCCGGTCGCGTGTATGGCTATGGGTAGACACTGTCAATGTCCGGTCGCGTGTATATGGCTATGGGTAGACACTGTCAATGTCCGGTCGCGCGTGTGACTATGGGTAGACACTGTCAATGTCCGGTCGCGTGTGTGGCTATGGGTAGACACTGTCAACGTCCGGTCGCGCGAGTGAATATGGGTAGACACTGTCAATGTCCGGTCGCGCGTGTGACTATACACTGTGTGTGGCTATGGGTAGACACTGTCAACGTCCGGTCGCGTGTGTGGCTATGGGTAGACACGGTCAATGTCCGGTCGCGAGTGTGGCTATGGGTAGACACTGTCAATGTCCGGTCGCGCATGTGACTATGGGTAGACACTGTCAATGTCCGGTCGCGTGTGTGGCTATGGGTAGACACTGTCAACATCCGGTCGCGCATGCGATTATGGGTAGACACTGTCAATGTCCGGTCGCGTGTGTGGCTATGGGTAGACACTGTCAATGTCCGGTCCGCGCGTGTGACTATACACTGTCAATGTGCGGTTGCGCGTGTGACTATGGGTAGACACTGTCAATGTCCGGTCGCGCGTGTGACTATGGGTAGACACTGTCAATGTGCGGTCGCGCGTGTGGCTACAGACTATGGGTAGACACTGTCAATGTGCAGTCGCGCGTGTGGCTATGGGTAGACACTGTAGTGTGGCTATGGGTAGACACTGTCAATGTGCGGTCGCGCGTGTGACTATGGGTATACACTGTCAATGTCCGGTCGCGCGTTATGGGCGATATATTTTAGCACTGTTCCACAGGAAATAGATCATACAATCATATAGAGCCCGATGAGACGAAAATACGACATCAAAAACTCATATGTGCGTCTGGAAATAAGGTAAGGAGCTGTCCAAGATTGAATGCATATTTTGCTTTCTGAATAATATATGAAATCTACCTGGAAACTCCCAATTCTGTATCCGTCACATATCCGCCATTTGTATAATACTTAACACATCCAAAACCGACATATAGAGTATCGTAACACCACGTGTCATACAACATAACCCACACGGACTTGTTCGGTGCAAAGTATAACGTCATGATTGTGTGATGAAATATTCGTACAGACGGATCTGTAGTCCAGTTGTTAACACGTTGTACTGGTATCGCAGTTTCGACCCCTTCCCGTCTGACCCTAATTAAATTAAGTCTTTCAGGTGGAAATTTAAACCGAGGTCTCGTTTCGGTGCTTTACACCGTGCACATAAAAGAACCAGAGGAGACTTTGGAATGGGTCTATGTCTGTATCATTGCACTACTATCCTCCAAAATTCTAAAATGACTAGAGTGGTGGAACCTATGCTCGGCGTATTTTCAATTTTCATCCATATTTATATAGTAGTGCTAGGCTAATTTCGCTGACAGAGCTGAAGCATGGTTCAATAGCATTCCGTTGAGTGTATCGGTAGGCTGATGCAACTGTCACGTGACTGGCCCAGCAGACGAATATAAACAAATCAAAATAAGATATTCAACAAGTTATGGTGGATAAATAAAAAAATAACAAGTACGCCGTGCATAGGTGCCCTGAAGTATTCAGTTCCCCCATATAAACGAGTGCCGACCGACACCGTTGCGACAGACGGATCTGTAGCCCAGTGGTAAAACGCTGGACTGGTAATCCAGGGATCGTAGGTTCGATCCCCCGTCTGACCCTAATAAAATTAACAGTCTTTCAGATGGGACGTTAAACCGAGGTCTCGTGTCGGTGCTTTACACCGTGCACGTAAAAGAACCAGAGGAGACTCTGGAATAGGTCTCTGCCTGTATCATTGCACTATCCTCCAAAATTAATAATCTCTTCAGGAGGCGTCGCTCATATGGGCAACCGGTAGCGACGTTAAATAAACGTAAAAAACAACAAACACCGTTGCGATAGCTGTATTGAGCAACAAGGTCAAGTGATGAAGATAAAACTGTCAACAATAGTGTTTTGAAAGTTTTTCACAACTTAGGAAAATAATAATATACGGCAAGTGCCATTTACATTTTATACTGGTCATTATATGTGGGATTTACGCCGAGCATAGGTTCCACCACTCTAATCTCTTCAGGAGGCGTCGCTCATAGGAGCAACCGGTAGCGACGATAAATAAACGTAAAACACACACACAAATATTCGTACAGACGGATATGTAGTCCAGTGGTTAACACGTTGTACTGGTAATCCAGGGATCGCTGGTTCGACCCCCCCCCTCGTCTGACCCTAATTATACATGTATTAACAGTCTTTCAGATGGGATTTTAAACCGAGGCATCGTGTCGGTGCTTTACACCGTACACATAAAAGAACCAGAGGAGATTCTGGAATGGATCTCTGTCTGTATCATTAGGCCTACACTATCCTCCAAAAATCTAAAATGACTAATCTCTTCGGGACAGACAGAGACCCATTCCAGTCTCCTCTGGTTCTTTTACGTGTACTCTGTAAAAGCTCCGACACGAGACCTCGGTGTAAAGTCCCAACTGAAAAAGACTGTTAATTGTATTAGGGTCAGACTGGAGATCCCTGGATTACCAGTCCAACATATTGAGAGGAATTAATATAAGTTTTTTGAAAACTTGTTTTCCAATCAAAACCATTCACAATTTATGTAATTTGTAACATTTTTTGTGTTATACATGTAAATTTATTGGAATAAATACTGTTTAAACCAATGTATTAACCACTGTACTACAGATCCGTCTGTGAATCTGTAAGAACCATGCCCCTTTGTATTTGTTTGCAACGTTTAGCGCTATACTTGCCGTTCTGCATTTCATCCGTACCCAGCTATGAGCAATGAAAATTATATTATGACTTAATATGCTAGGTTCAAAGTTTCAAGCACCTGTAGAAATACCCGGATAATTCAATATGCCTATACATGTATACCGGTATGTTAGATTTAATCCTCTCAAGTTCTCGACATGGAGCGGCAGAAGAAATTGGAGCTGGCAGTTGGTGACGAAAAGCTGTGCGATAATAAACAAGGATGGATGGATTAACCATGCTATATATACTGTATACGGCTAGCTATATATACTGTATACGGCTAGCTATATATACTGTATACGGCTAGCTATATATACTGTATACGGCTAGCTATATATACTGTATACGGCTAGCTATATATACTGTATACGGCTAGCTATATATACTGTATACGGCTAGCTATATATACTGTATACGGCTAGCTATATATACTGTATACGGCTAGCTATATATACTGTATACGGCTAGCTATATATACTGTATACGGCTAGCTATATATACTGTATACGGCTAGCTATATATACTGTATACGGCTAGTATATATACTGTATACGGCTAGCTATATATACTGTATACGGCTAGCTATATATACTGTATACGGCTAGCTATATATACTGTATACGGCTAGCTATATATACTGTATACGGCTAGCTATATATACTGTATACGGCTAGCTATATATACTGTATACGGCTAGCTATATATACTGTATACGGCTAGCTATATATACTGTATACGGCTAGCTATATATACTGTATACGGCTAGCTATATATACTGTATACGGCTAGCTATATATACTGTATACGGCTAGCTATATATACTGTATACGGCTAGCTATATATACTGTATACGGCTAGCTATATATACTGTATACGGCTAGCTATATATACTGTATACGGCTAGCTATATATACTGTATACGGCTAGCTATATATACTGTATACGGCTAGCTATATATACTGTATACGGCTAGCTATATATACTGTATACGGCTAGCTATATACTGTATACGGCTATATATACTGTATACGGCTATATATGTACTATATAGGCTATATACGGCTATATATACTGTATACGGCTAGCTATATATACTGTATACGGCTAGCTATATATACTGTATACGGCTAGCTATATATACTGTATACGGCTAGCTATATATACTGTATACGGCTAGCTATATATACTGTATACGGCTAGCTATATATACTGTATACGGCTAGCTATATATACTGTATACGGCTAGCTATATATACTGTATACGGCGTTTCCTCGCTTGAAAGAAATTCTACACCAGTGGGATTCAAATCTAAAGCAATCAACAGACGGATCTGTAGTCCAGTGGTAAACACGCTGGACTGGTAATACAGGGATCGCAGGTTCGATCCCCCGTCTGGCCCTAATAAAATTAAGTCTTTCAGATAGAACTTTAAACCGAGGTATCGTGTCGGTGCTGTACACCGTGCACATAAAAGAACCAGAGGAGATTCTGGAATTGGTCTCTGTATCATGCACTATCCTCCAAAATAACTAATCTCTTCAGGAGGCGTCGCTCATATGGGCAACCGGTAGCGACGATAAATAAACGTAAAACACACACATGAACAACTTTATGCACTCGTCCACAGAGCACTATAGTGTTAAAATGTTGATTAGTAGTCTTGCAGTTGAATATTAAAGTTACATTTTTATAGGTTATCGTTCAATGTATATATTTAAAAATGAAGGATAAATATATTAGTCAAAACTAGTTGGAAACCATGAAAGATGTGTGTGCATTAGTGTAGAGTCCATCTCGTGATCACCCAAATTGTTTTTTAACCCTTTCCCTCATGACACCATTATCAATACGATATACATCGAAATGTAGTTGCCAAACCAATGTTCATAATAAAGGCCAGAATCTCATGTAGTATCAGTAATATCTATGGAGGTGGGATAGATATGAAGACTACTTATCCACTGCATGGTAGCTAAATGGCTGTCATTTGTATGAAGATATAATAGTATATTAACCTAAATCTCTATGAAGGAAAGGGTTAACTTGGTGGAAATACACATTTCTGTGAAATATTTTCCATTTAAATCATTATGCAAAATGTTACATTTTTCGTTTCTAATCTAGTCAAACCCGTGTTAGTGGTCATCTCTATTAAACAGCCTGTTTCCAGATTCAAAATGTTATTTTATTACACCTGTATTAAGCAGCCATTTTCTGTGGCTGCTTACAACAGGTTTGACTGTTAGTGGTCACCTCTATCAAGCAGCTAACCTGTATTAAACAGCCAGTTACAATGTGGCGATTTGTTCACAAATTAACCTCTATTAAGCAGCCAATTTTCATCACTCCCTTGGCTGGCTGCTTGAGCTTATTTACAGTCTCCTCCGGCGAACCATACTAAGATATTATAAACTAAGGTGATTAAGTTGTGTGCGTTAATAATACAATTTGAATGCTCAGCCCGGTCATAATTAGGCTACAAGCACCAACATGTATAGGGTCAGTACAGGAGGCACTATACTGTCTCACATCTCATATTCGTAGATGTATGAATATATGCTTGATGTATATTATTTGCATGCTCAGCCCGGCCATATGCTGGCTGCTTAAGACCGGCTTGTCTATATATAAATTGCATGAATGACAAATGGATCTGGAATTCGTGATAGGAGCCGTTACAAGTGTGCCCTTAGGCAAGGCACATAAATTCCACATTGCCTCTCTCCCTCGTGGCCTTGGAATCCAAGCAGAAATGAGGTCTCGAGAGTGATTAAGTTGTAGGAACTAGTTCCACAATCGAACTACAATAAATTCGTATACACTAAACAAAATTAAATCCAGAAACATGTAGCACACAAAGCTGTGTTTGATTACCGCCATATGCAAGAATTAAAACAACAAAATTGTTCTAAGAATTATTTTATTTACAAACAAAAATCAGTTAAGATACATACGCATTCATACATAATTTGAATAAATTAGGGATAAAAGATGTGTTAAAGAAGACGAAGGGTTTGGAGGTGCGGCCAGAATAAAACTGTTCAATAAAACAATGACACGTGTAATCTTCATCATTGTACGTCTATAACCCCCCCCGGGCGTGAAGAGCGGGATTACTGTACTGTACTGCAGAGAACCCAATACCCACAAATAGCTAGGCCAATAGTGGTAATTATGTTTTTACCAACACTCTCCCAGCTACACTGGGCTTTTTACCCTAACAAAATATTTGAATTTCCGCAATACCAGGTCCCAGACTCATGCATTCTATCGGAAATAGAGAAATATTGGATTGTTAGAAAGTATTAGGGCAGAGAGAGTGCACACATATCACACAACTGTTTCAGTTATTCACACATAAATTTAAAAAAAGCTGCTTTCAAGGGCCATATGCACTTACCATATTCACACATCTATTACACACGAACTACACAATAAATACACATAAGAACACGCTCCTCTTATTATCGCATTATTCAACTATTATACAGAGAGAACGACGTCTCCGAAAAACTTCCACCATTTCCCACCCCATAATATAATATATATCAATAATAAAATATACAATAATTAATGATTTTTCTAAAAGTAATTTTATTGCTTAAAATATATTTTGCTACGGTGCATCTACAAATATTGGTTGGCCACCCTTTGTATAGGGGTTTCCCATCCACCCTAACAATTGCTCGACAGTGCAGATACACGCGTGGTTTTGTTCTCGCTCATCAGTGCATGTTTCCATTTGACACGCGAGCTAAAACATACCAAATTTGATTCTTTATTTCAGCTTTCGATTCTGTGGACTTCTAGATGCGGGCATGCTCAACCCATTTATTTTTTGGAGGCCCGAATTAATGTCGTCTGATGCGGTGTACAGACGTACAAAGTAACATCATGTTTTAAAGTTCTAAGCATTGATAAACATATTATAAATACACAAATAAAAAACGTGAAATATTTTTAAAAAGTTGGATCGACATCAAAATGTAAACAATCGAATTGCTAAATATCGATACAATATTTAATGTACTGTACATAATAGGTGTGCATTAAATCTTACTATGTGGTTCCTATTTCATCAATACAAAGTTGCACACATTATTTGTTGTTGTATTATTGCCAGATATGGTGGAAGATAGAAGTTGGATCTTCTTTGGAACGTTAACCCTTTCCCTCATAGAAGCACCTCTCGACGCCATTACCAATGTTCATAATAAAGGCCAGAATGGTTAATTATCCATTAACCCTCATTATCGGCGTTTACCTCACTTGATATCAGCTTGTTTGGTGTTATTTTATGTATGTCGAGCTGACCCATTTATTGATGCAAAGGGTCTCCAACGAGTACAAAAGTTCTAACCACACTAATATAAATATTCAGAAACCGAGCCTATCGTTTCAATCTGTGGGTTCATAATTCACTTGATTTTAGAATTTATTTTTGGTACGTCATCAATATTTTCACAAATGTTGGAATCACCGAGATGCAGCAAAATCAGCGAATCAGACATTGTCTGCCACCCGTAAGTACATCAACAGTGAACAAACTACTCCAACCAATACCCATACAGTGAGCGAGCGAAATATCTGGTCGAGGTCCTCTAACAACCAACAAGGAAGTATAATGCTTGCCTGATCACAGCGACTAACAATAACTAAAACAGGTCTTTTCAATGGTTGAATTCTACACATCAAGGCACTGTATCAATATATTACGATTGCTAAAGAGACCGAGGTCTGCATACACGCCGTTAATCATCCTTACTGCAAGAATTTAGTTTATTCAAATTTATTTTAGCTCGATTGCGAAACAAGTTCTTATAACTTATATTAATCACTCTCGAGACCTCATTCCTGATGGAATCCATCGCCACGAGGGAGAGAGAAGAGGCAACGTGGAAATTAAATCGTAACGGCTCCAGCGGGGCTCGAACTCCAGACCGTTCGCATCTGAAGCAAACGAGCATCCACTGCTCTATCACGACTTCCACAAGAATTTGATACAACGAAACATGAAGATTGATGCATCATTTATGCACAGCTGATTTGTTGTATTGGTTGGCATAGGGAGAACATTAAAACCACTTGTGCTATTTATATATGCGTGATGCCTACAACTAGATGTGCTCTCATAAAACTATACACAGTATGTACAGTAGATTATATTTCTACATAAAGGAGATCAATCTGAAAACTGTCAAAATGTGCGTTAAAAAAACGTTTTACAAGCACTTTCTGCACACAAAAACCACTTGCCCATTATTCTAAAACCAAAACCCTACAAGTTTGTACAACTAAGAATGAGATGGGAGGCGAGGCCAAATGAAGTGATCCAGTTCTTATAAAGCCCCTTGAAACACTTAACCCTTTCAACACCACAGACCTCTAAATAGGCTTACAAAAAGTGTAGATCCAGATGAGCCGGCTCGTGATGAGCCGTCTCATCAGGATCTGCACTTTTTGCCAGTGATATGACTATTTTTAGACATAATTACCCATTTTGATAAATGAACTTGTCCAAATGTGATTTTCTGATTCCTTTATTGGTTTATGAATATCATGGACCAGTCCATGCGAGTTACTTGGTGTTGAAAGGGTTAAATAAGAGAAACAAACAATAGAGCCCAAGCTAACCAACTGTATATAGACGACGTTTGTTTGTTTCAGTGTATTATCAATTTGTTTGGGTTTTATGCCTTCATCAGCATCATCGGGCTATATCGCCAATAGGCAGTTAACCCAAAAACCTTTCCTGGGCAGGCTCCAGCGGTTAACCAGTACTAAGTGCCAACTTATTCATATAAATAGACACGGTCTGAGCGTGACTCGAACCCGTGACCATCAAAATTTCACCGAATGAACATTGAAAACAATATAAAAAGGAGTGATAAATAACTGTCTATGTCTGTGAAATATAATTTGATCACTTGTATGAACAAACTCAAAACACATTTCTTTTTATTTTAGGCCAAAAACGTTTTATGATAGTTATATATACTGAGTCAAAAAAGAAACGATACCAAACTAAAAATGACGTAAAACGGATAAAACCATAGAAAGGTTTAATATATTATTACGTATCAGTACCGGGTATCTTATTGCAACGTCAGCCAACCATAAACACAGGTAAATAAACACCCGATAATCCTGGAACGCCGAATTTCCGATTTGCACGTGCTCCTCAACAAAGACAACTTCCTGCACATGTACAAATCGGAAAACCGGTTTATTGTACTGGTATTGCATTATCATCGAGGAAAAACACCTTACATACCCATTGTTACCTCTAACAAAATGCCTAGGCTAAACCGCAATCAGAGAATGCGTGCCATTGGCATGATTGACGGCGGTTTACGTCAGCGTGACGTCGCAAATCGACTCGGGGTTACGCGGATCACGATAACACGTCTACTTCGACGTTATCGAACACATGGATCGGTGGACGACCGTCCAATATATGGTCGACCACGTGTGACGACGCGTGAACAGGACCGTCACATTTACGTGACCGGTTCCTACCTGCTACGCATACAGCTGCCGTTACTCCTGGGATGACCAACAATCGCATCAGTGCACAAACAGTCAGGAACCGGCTCGGTGAACGTGGCATTCGTGCCTATCGGCCATACGTTGGACCCATCCTGACACGCGTCACCATGACGTACGGCGGGAATGGACGACGGAACGTGCTCGCTGGACTCGGTTACAGTGGAATTCGGTGATGTTTAGCGATGAATCGCGGTTCTGTTTGCGTCGAGCGGATGGCAGAGAGCGGGTATATCGCAGACGCGGTGAACGTTACGCCGACGCATGTGTACGTCAGGTCGATCTGTTCGGGGGCGGAAGCGTTATGGCATGGGGCGGTATCACCTTCGGCAGTCGCACTGAACTGTTAGTGGTGGACGGGAACCTAAACGCCCAGCGGTACTGTGATGAGATCCTTGCGCCAGTTGTTGTGCCGTGCTTTAACGCCAACAGAAACGTCACACTGTTCCAACAGGACAACGCCAGGTGTCATACTGCTCGGATTTCCACAACATTATTGGAGCAGAACAATATTGAAACCCTGCCGTGGCCTGCTTTGTCACCAGACTTGTCACCCATAGAACATGTGTGGGATACGTTAGACCGCCGCGTCAGCCGGTAACGTTAAACCAACTGAGGGATGTTTTGCGTCAGGAGTGGACAAATATTGACCAGCAAGAGATTCAGACACTCTTCCGTTCGATGCGACGGCGGTGCATTGCAGTGAGAGACGCAAATGGTGCCCATACTCGGTATTGACGTCTGTGTGACAACTCCATTAGACCCCTGTCCGACGAATTACGTCATCACGCAGCAGACAGTTTCGGGGGCTCATTATGCTTTATGTGCTCCTCTTTCAAACATGTTGGACTATCATCTTATGAATTTTCAAAGAATTTTCTTAATAAATGTTGAAATTATAGACACATAAACACCAGGTATCGTTTCTTTTTTGACTCAGTATATCATGATTTTATGACATCATGGACGGCTTTTGTCAGAAAATGTTCACCGTGACAATATTTCAAACTGCTATAACTAAGAACGATAAAGCAGTGAGAATGACATGTGTTATTCCAATGCTTTCAACAAGTGGTATAACATTATACTTCAATGATTAAGATCGCCATTTTATTGGTAAGCATGAAATAAAAAGGTCTTTCTACAGCATATCTCTGGAGTTTATAAAAAGAAATAAGACAAAAATATCTTCTTAAAACTACTCTATGGAAGTGGCACCCCGAAATATCCCTTGCAGTTTACAGACCCCCACCTGCTTTGAATGCGGCGAGATTATGTGGAGGGCATGCAACAAGAGTGTTACCGCAAACATGAAGAATGCAGCAAACTATACATACATATAGAGTACAGTACAAGGTCCATTACGGTCTTGAATCAACAAAAAGTATTTTGACAAACATATATAAAAGTATTTTGACAAACATATATAAAGTATTTAACCCATAAGATCCAGGCACTCATTACACACGAGGTGATAGCGTCCCAACATGCAATCAAACTGACCGGACAGATAATCTGGAATTGAGAGATCGAATACTCATAAATATATTAAATTAATAACTAGATTTCAAAATCTTAACTGGGACCAAAAAAATGATGACGTCTAGCGAGGCCCCATCAAGTTAGTAACATTCATCCGTCGCGTTATACTCTATAAACATAGTTTCTTATAATGATGACGTCTAGCGAGGCCCCATCAAGTTAGTAACATTCATACGTCGCATTATACTCTATAAACATAGTTTCTTATAATGATGACGTCTAGTGAGGACCCATCAAGTTAGTAACATTCATCCGTCGCGTTATACTCTATAAACATAGTTTCTTATAATCTTCTCACCGTTTGATAATTTTGTCCTGTTGCTTTTCAAAAACTCAATATTCACTCATATTTCAGCATCAGGGAATAAATTATTAAATATATGAATAGCATGTTTCAACGATATATCATGTCTTTATTTACAATGACAAAAAAATTCACGACAACAAAAATATGTACAGCAATGTATAATGCCATGTAAAATGTCATAAAAATATGCAATAATGCTAAAAATAATCTTGCGATTTGTACCATGATTGGATAGAACCTACTTATGCAGGATTTTTACCATTTCTTCCCTGATTTTTCATGAACACACTTGGGTTTCAGGTTTAGCACCGCAAATATTGCTTTGCTCAATGGGAATACGATATGCAACCAACACCACATGACTTCTTATAAAATCTTGTGAATATTGCTCTAAAAGCAGTTCATCGGTCACATCAATGTCGTTAACGCAGTCACAACCTCAATCTATATCATGCCAACTCGTCCATGCGCTCACAACAGCTTCAATTTGAGATTTAACATCAAAAGTTGGTTTAACATGCATTTAAATATCTCTCCCAGTTTTTAATACATTTATTATAAATACTAGCTGGTCCGAGTATGAATTAAGATCTCACCATTAGCAATTGCAAGAGTTCCACCCCATCTCAACTCCTCCTTAATCGTGCCACCCAATGTTTTTATTTGTACATGTATATAAAAAAATGGATTATTTCCAAGTAAACAATACTTATAAAATTCTGTTTATTTTATGCTGCGAAATGTGTGGTAGAAAGCGATGGTCACTACATCTAAATTGGCAATCAAATTTACGTTTCGGGTGGATTTAGTGACATTTGAAATTGTGAAAAACATAGGCTTAATAGCGTGATTACTGTCCTGCAACCCCCAATTGACAAATCAGTATGGATGAAAATCTTGCATTTGATTGATGGCCATATGCTAGACTCTGGCTGATCAACAGGTTATAACACTGCAGTTAGATTTAGACCCCACTTAAAAGGTTAGTGCAGAGATTTGTATATGGCCTGGAGCTTATAGATGTTTGCCAATATCTCGAGCCTTCCGCTTGGTCTGGTTAAAATCACTCGAGATACGAGAACACCGATCTGAACACATATACATTGAACCATGGGCTCTGCACACTCCCATATATGGACTCGTCTTCAGCAGGCTGCAGTGTATCATAACCATGCAACCCCCCCCCCCAGTCAGCATGCTTCACCGATTATATAAACTGTATATGAAATATTACGCAAAACAATAGATTGTACCAATATATAACCTTATCAATATAGCTCCACAATTCATATATTCCCATTAGCAGAGCATTACGGCACGGATTATATTTAACAGAACACATATGAGGTGGTATAACCATTATAAAAGTCACTTCTAGCCCAAGGTGTCATCATACAAAATCTGTCTCGGGCAATGTGGCAGTTTTTGCGACCTCATAAAAGACCCTGGAATATAAAACAAATGTATGCAAGCATAATTGATGGTTGATATCCCCAGCTGAACGGGTTCTGGTTGGACTAATTTGTGGCTTTATAAATCAATTAAAGGGCAATAACTCTGAAGACACTGGGTCAGATACAAATTTTATTTAGTTTTATTTTGTGTTCGCTGGTCTCAAAGTTATATGCTACATTCTATGCAACTTTTGACAATACTGCATGAAATTCTGCTAAACTGGAGAAGACAAAAACATCAAAGGTGTTTTGTGGGACACTGGATCAATCTACGGCCGATACTAACTACACAACCGTCTCCAACGTGTCGCAAATATGCAAGCTAATCACCGACAGCCCAGGATGCGAGCTAATCACCGACAGCCCAGGATGCGAGCTAATCACCGACAGCTCAGGATAAGATGTAGATCTAGCCATAAAACAGAACATGAAATATACATACTTGTGTGAATATTTGGATCGGATGGTGGTAAGCTGCCGTGGAGGCTCGCTGATGTATTTGTTTAACTGCCGTGCCATAGACGTCAGAGATTCTTCTTTATAACCCGTGTAATGTACCAGAGTATTTGTCTGAAAAAGATAATGCACACTACTGAAACACAAGATGGCTTTGCCAGCTTATTCTTATTGCCTACCTAGTCAGGGTTCACTCTGTCTGAATGTTTGTCGCCAACTGAAAAACACTGGAGCCAATTAAAAAAACTTGGAGTCAACTAAGAGCCATATAGTTCACAAATATATATATTAAGCCATGTATTTGACAAAACATGTGCACAAAAATTCACAAAATTTAGCGCCAATGGCGACCGACAGGAATCCTGCTCGTAGTTTTAGGTTTATTGCTAGGGATAGTAACGAGTACTAGAGCTCGGAAGAACAAAAATGATATTTGAGTAAGTTAGTATTTACACTCTTAGTATTTGGAAGACTGCCAAATTATACAGATTACTTCGCTTCTTTTATGGGCCCAGTGTAAAACAAAACGCTGCTTTCAAATCGCATCCGAAAGACTGGGCAGAATATATATAATTTCCTACGAGATTATTCCTGTATATATTGGACCTCTCCCGACATACTCACCCAATCACCAACTTTCTTCATCCGGAGTGCAAGCAACAGACTTGCTGCCGCCATCTCAGACTCGCGTTTACTAACAAACTCGTACTCCATCAGCGACATTTCCAAGATGTATCGAGCAAGCGTCAGGGTCTCCATATTGGCACGTCCGCACTATAAATACAAGTTATGTTTAAATACAACACACATACTGGCACGTCTGCACTATAAATACAAGTTATGTTTAAATACAACACACATACTGGCACGTCTGCACTATAAATACAAGTTATGTTTAAATACAACACACATACTGGCACGTCCGCACTATAAATACAAGTTATGTTTAAATACAACACACATACTGACTTGTCAAAAGTACATATACAGTCAAACCTCTCCAGAGCAAACACCATCCGGATACACCCAAGATTGGTTGTTGTAGAGAGGTTGTTGTTCTGGGGAGGTTCAACTTTTTTTGAAGTTTGGAAATGCGGGAAGTCAGTTTTGTCAGTTATGATTGCTTTTGAATATAGAGTATACAGAATGGGGGTACTACTTTCATTATATGATAGATTGAACTAAGATTGAATATCTGAGGACGCAATGTGTTAAAATCGCCAAATTATGCAAATTTATGACAATTGTGTACATTAATGTTTTCAATACATCAAATTCTGATAAGTTACACATTTCAATTATATAAAATTAAGGATGGCAACTAGTAGCAATTTTGATACTCGGGTACTCAGACACAGTTCCGGTCTAGTACAAGAGTGCTCGGAAACATCATTTGATTTTTGGGATCGTATGTTTGATTTATTTTCAGATATTTGGTAAGTATTTCGGATGAGGCGTGTCCGAAAACTGATGCTAAATTATCTTATTACGGTATGTGATAAAAACATTGCATTGTAATAAAGCAAACAAGGGAAATTGAAAAATACGCTATACTCATTTAAATGAGATCATTATTAAACAAACATATAAAGTTTATAAACAGTCTCCTGATTGACAGACGAGGCGTGGCCGTATACGGTATGCACCTGCAATTTTCCTTTTTTCTTCATCTTAAACGATCAAAAGATAAAAAAACAATATGACAATCAGTTTATTGAAGGAATGCCCGTAAAGAATGATTAGTTTCACACTTATGGTCAAGCCTGTAGAGGCCCCAGATTAAGATAAATAGAGGATATTTGTTGGTTTCGAGTGAATATGGAATATATCTCACTGAGAAAATTTCAAATATTTTCACGAAAAAATACTTACAAGGTGAGATATATTCCATATTCACTCGAAACAAACAAATGAAGAAATTAAAATAGCTGGCCGACGTGTTTTTGTGCGGATGAATACATTAACGACTATACGTCGCGAGTCGAAAGAAACACAAATCTGCCGCCATCTTGAATTTAAAGTTGAATCGAGGAAAATTACATGAACAATCGCCAGCCTCGCCAATGGCTACAATATTGCAAAATTGGCTAATAAAAACTGTTTGGCGAAAATTATAAAAACGGCGAAAATCTGTAAAATATCCAAAAATTGGAACCCCCCCCCCCCCCGAGACTATTTTTGGAAAATTACTCGGGTCAAGGTGAAATCGTGTCGCGCGTGACTAATATCTCGGCCTGGAGATCATGGAATCATACAAGCGTGTTGTTTGTTTATTTAATGGGGCGTAATGTTTGATTAGTGTGGAAACACGGGACACACTATGAATGCTTATTATATTGAGCAGGGCGGCATTACATTGTTGCCCAAATCCTTTGTAGACGAAAATGATGCTACCAAATTGAAAAGCTTTATACGACTGTTAGACGCACAATTTTGTTGGTGTATGGTGCCTGTGGTTAGACGTAAGTGTGTCGGCAACTTTTGTTTTGTTTTTGTTGTCGTTAATTATGTATGTTAATTTGAATATCTCAAAGGAAAGCAGTATGTAACCCTTACCTCAGTTGTAGTTTATGGGCATACAGCACTTAGGTGGTGCAATTGCAAGATAGATATAATAAATTAATATACTATAAATACTCTGGGGAAAATGGCGCGTGTCGGAATTGGCTAAAGGAAGCGCAGATTTGGCTACAAAAAAATTAAGAGCCAGAGCAGGTCTTAATTTAATTTGGATTTATTGTTTAAATTTACAGTGACAAAATTCGAGACATTGTCAGTTGTATTTCGCTTTTGATTTGTTTCCTAACAAAAACAATAATACAGGTAAATAGTGTCATTGAAGCCAGGTAAACGGTGAAAATTAAATGACACGGTGCAAGTTTGTGAAAAAAACAACAACATCCGATGATAAAATTATTTTACATTCCAGGTACATATCCTCAATATTGTTAGATTCCATTTTTTATTTATTTAAATTTTGTTAGAGCTATTAATTGTTTATATATTATTATTCAATAGCAGACGGTTGATTTGTTGTTTGTTGTTGTCTATGCATTTAAAGGGAGAGTAATAGTGCAAGAATAGTGTATTGGGAAGGGAGATAATAAAAAAGTAGTCCGGCAGTGAGATATAATCCATATCTCACCGATGAGATATGGATTATAACTCACTGATAGAACACTGTATTTCATCAATTAGCATAAAATAATTACTGTTACAATTATTTGTGCCCGATGACACATACATGTACAGACTGTTTCTTTTTTCAGCCACATTTTTGTCTGTTCTTGGGAGGTTTTTTGCATCGTTGGGTGGGAAATTGACTGTCGTGTGTTGTTAGGAGGTGTCGTTTGTGAGAGGTGAAATTGTATTAAAACGCAACGGGTGGGAATAATGGTGACGTTATAAAGAGGTTGTCGCTCATGGGAGGTGACATTTGTGGAGGTGGGACTTTAGATTAACTTGTGTATATAATAGATTAACTTGTGTATATAATATATACACATACAATGATACATATATACAATGACAAATAGACACATGCTCACCCTACAAATACAATGTGTTAACAATTAAATAATTTGATCCAAATAGTACCCGGTATTAAGGCAGGCAATAAACATTATTTAATATAAATTCAAATATTTTCATTTTCATATTTTTGTTTCAAAATTGTATATATTGAATGAAATTTCACGAGTCACCATTGGAATAAACTAGTACGTTTTTTCGAAAAATGAAGTACACACACTGAAAAATGTGAGAGTATTAGTAAAAGCCAAACGGATTCAAAATCCACAAACTGAGCATGGCATTTACAGGTGGATCAAGTTTAGTCGAATACCTTGGCATATCTACGTAGAAATCTGTAGGAGAGAGGCATGCCTATATCAAAACCTATTGTGATCAGTATACATCGTTCCATATCGAGGAATTCCTTTCGCTTGTAGGCATCATCACAGATGTAGAGGAAATCTTCCACAAGAGGTGGACACCGCTCCTGAAAGTAACATACAAATTCATGAGCTATGATATGGTGACTTTCCAGCTATTATTGGTGACGAGAAGACACATATTTCAGACATGGGCAGCCACCCAGGTAGAACAACCAACTTCCAGCTGGATAACTTCCTCCAGCTATTATTGGTGGGGAGACGACACATATTTCAGACATGGGCAGCCACCCAGGTAGAACAACCGACTTCTATGAGCCAGCTGGAGAACTTCCTCACATGAAAGAGTTTGAGTGGGATTCAAACATACAGCGGTGAGAGGCAAGTGATTTCAAGTAAACGACATGAACCACTCGGACACCTAAGCCAATTTTGTATTTGTCAGTATTGAATAAAGCAAAATATGGGAGACAGGCAGTTTCTGCATAAAATTAAGTTGTAACCAATATTTTGTAAAGAAACAAGGTTATAACATTCAAATTTGTTGTGTTTAACCCTTTAAACACCACAGACCTCTAAATAGGCTTACAAAAAGTGTAGATCCAGATGAGCCGGCTCATGACGAGCCGTCTCATCAGGATCTGCACTTTTTGCCAGTGATATGACTATTTTAGACATAATTACCCATTTTGATAAATGAACTTGTCCAAATGTGATTTTCTGATTCATTTATTGGTTTATGAATATCATGGACCAGTCCATGTGAGTTACTTGGTGTTGAATGGATTAAAGACAATATCATGACGAATCCTGCTATCATTGGGTAGAACCACTGACCTTCTGCAGACCATACACCATGTAAATTCACGGTACACAATCAGTCGGATCGCTTTAAATAACTAAAATTTACACCTACATCGAATTTGGACGCAATGAAGAGCGAGACGGCACCAATCAACTGTAGAGACTCCTTTGGTGTCTGCTTGCGACTCACAAACATATCCACAAGCTTCACAGCCAGGTACAGCGTCTCGTGATTGAGCTCAAAGTTCTCTTGCACCTCAACAAGCCAATCCACAAGGATGGCTCGCATACTCGTGGTCAGGAACTTCTGAGTCGACATGTATGGCTCAATATGGAAAGTTGCCTGCAGACATCAAAATAAAAATATTGAGAAATGGAAACAAAAGATTTCACACACATGTTCGTAATCAACAGACCCTATATGTCACATCAAACAATCACACAAGGGTCATGAGCCTCCATGGATAATGATGCCCACCTCGTAATCGGGAGGTTGCGAGTTGTAACCGGGGGGGCCTTGTGTCAAGACACTGAAATCCACATTGCTTCTCTCGCTCGCACTTAACGAGACATATTCCACTAGGAATGAGGTCATGCCAGTGATTAAACCAAAGTTGCAGGAACCTGTCAGTGCTCGAAAAATAGGACTGCCCGATGCTCCTCAAAATCCAAGTCGGACCTGTCTCGTTGTCCAAATGAAAGTGGAAAATGTAAACACAATAAAAACGCAACAGTAAAAACACTTCAAACGATTGGCATGATGGTTTGATGAAATAACACACAAGATGTTTTGTATGGTAGAGGCAGCAAACCAACAAAACAGGTGGCAGTAAACTAGAGCTGAAAAGAATACGATTCAATTGAAGATCAAATTTAACCCGTAACTCTCTATCTAACTTTTAATGTCAAGATTATTGCCAATTGTCCCAAGATTTCTGCTAATTCAGTGTTCTCCGGAAGCCCCGGCGGCCGGCGATTTCGCCGACTACACGCTGACTGAGCGCCGGTTACTTTCCGGTATAATAAATATATTATTTCGAAACAAAACAGCGAATATTTAGGACGAAATCGTCAAATATATCGATCTGGAAGTGATTCTGTGGGCGCATCCATTTTATCGGATGTTTTTGTTACAATGCGCATAAGAGACGCGCATCTAGTACAAATGCAAATGATCAGCGCTATCTACCAATCATATCGCTGGGAAAATCTGGATTTTCCGCGAGTTTCTAAATTTAGACGACTTTTTTTGTGGAAAATGAATGCAAAAAAGAAGTTATGTCAGATTTTTGTCACACAGGTAATGATCAGTGATGGTACAGGTAGTAGGGCAGTGCACATTTATCATGTGTTTATGGGTCCGTGTGTTTATTAGAGTTGTGGAACCTATGCTCGGCGTATAGCCCACATATAATGACCAGTATAAAATGTTAATTGCACTTGCCGTGTATATTATTATTTTCTTAAGTCGTGAAAACAACTTTCAAAACACTCTTGTTGAATTTTTTAGCTTCATCACGTGACCTTGCTGCTCAATATCGCTATCGCAACGGTGTCGGTGGCACCGGTTTATATGCCTGAATACTTCAGCTATGCACTGTGTACTTGTTGTTTTTTTTATTTATCCACCATAACTTATTGAATATCTTATTTTGATATAGTACATCATTGAGTAAAAACATTTATTGGTCTTAATCAGAAATGGTAGAGAAACTATTTTTCGTGTTAGGTGTAGATTTTTTAAATTCGGATAGCTACCCGAATTGCTCATACACCGTAACAGTTCCGGTGGAAACATTCATGTCAGGGACTGCCTTTAGAAGAAGATAGTGTCGAGTGTGTTGCATACATAACTGGTATATAGTTGTACAAGTGGAAAGAACGGGTCAACAATAGTAAAACAAAGTACATGCTTGAAACTCCATGACACCAATATCTAACATTTGTTATATAGTCTCAATCTGTGTTTAACAATTTTGTTCTGTGAAAATAAAATGTGTAAAAATGATCCAAAAATTGGTGTAAATATTGCCTTAAAAATGCACCAGGTTGCACGAAATGAGACCAATTTTGGACAATTTTCTGGGGGAGGCCCCCCAAACCCCCCCCCGGCAGGAGGGGAAACCCCTCCAGCACTCTCCCCCTCCCCAACTACGCCAGCTCGGTAGCGAGTGAATGCCGGTTACTTATAAATTAAAACCGGCTACTTCATATTTTACGGAGAGCACTGTAATTGTATATTTTGTTACTGCCTCCATCCTTAACGTTTTTTTGCATCTACTGTGAGCGATTTCCTATTCTGGCCGACAAGAATGTGTTTACTACAGGTATGGATCAGTTCTGGTTAGATCCAATAGGGGCACACCAGGCAAGCAGCCCACACAAAGCTTGTGCCATTCAGTACTTTCATCAGGAAGATGATATAAGTTCACAGACCAGTATACTGTATACTAGAAAGTCAACCATATTGATATAACATGCATATAATGAATGGTCCTGTCCACTTTTAATCAGGGCTTGTCCTTTTTCAGAGGGAACAAGCCCCGGGTTTCTCTATTAAAAATATTTTCCGTGAGCACTGCCTGTTTTGCAATCAGGTTAAAACAAATTAGTATAAATTAATATAATGAAATATGACAACCGTCGAAAGACGAATCGCGTGTCTTCACTGGACCTAATGCAAAAACAACGTAATTTTGCATTATGCACATAATAAAATATAACCAAAGTGTGGGCTTTGACCAACAATATTGTAGTTATGATGTGTGAGGCTACACAGAACAAGAGACTTCATAGCGAGGATTTTTCTAAAAGCATGGACCAAATCTGATGAAAACTGTACGAGCTAGCACGACAAGCATGTGAAACTGCACTGCATAGAGACTCTACTGCATGTGCAAGTAACAGGCTCGTCGTAAATACAATTAGGGTTTATTCCGGCGTGGAATAATGTGCACGCTGCATTTCGAGTCGTGAAGTGGCCAGTGGGTAGGTGCAGAAGAGGTAGTTGGGGCAATCCACTAGAAAATTCTAGTAACATTGGTAATTTACAGCCAATTATGCTTGAACAAAAACATGCAGTACATATTGTTAAATAGGGTGAAAAAACAAGTTCAAGTTTATAGAGATCTGCCCGCCCGCACCTGTTGAGGAGGCGCACGCTAAATAAATCATTAAATTTTTTTTTTTAAAAACAAAAGGACGGACTAAAAAGGGACTGTCATTCTGCTCTAGAAAATACCCTAAAAATGTTTGGGGAAATAAGACTAAACAATTTATTAGAGAACGGCCATCCATCCAAGTGCGCTGAATTGTTTAATAGAAATCCATCTGGAGGGACGCCTGGTGGCGACTATAATCCAAGTGTGTATTTCTACACAGCTGTACCTCTCTGTCCTTGTAATACTGGAAGATGTCCCAGGCATAGAGTGCCACCTGGACGGGGTCATGCATGTTCTCCTTGTCAACATCATCTATATCCTACAAATTAATGCGAAATTCTTCATCAATACGACACATGTATATAATCCAACTTTAATAATAAAGAAATATAGCAATTATTACATATTTACTACATCTAATTTTGGAAATCCAAAATGTTGTTTCGTTTGAAAAACACAATACCCCTCATGCTAGTTGGTATATTAAATGTATTTTAATAACATTCAAAAATCAACTGAATGCAATGACAATATTATCGTATATATATATATATATATATATATGATATGGACATAAAGGCATGGTACCGATAATTTCCGCAAGTATTTCTAAATCTTAACAAGAAAATAGACAATTTGAAGACAAACTGTGATAATAGGGCCATCATAAAACATGACAAAACCAATGTGCGAAACACACTGGCAACTGTCATACAAAACATAATCACACACGTATCGTTGTTTGCAAAAATACAATATGTGAACAGTAAACAGGCTTAATTCCTTGTACAAAGGGTGCATGCAAGACATACAATAATACAGCGGACAGTCGTAACAGACTGGCTGAAACCAGTATTACACAGTAAATGTTCCACTCTGCCATTACACTGGCGCAGTTTACAAACACAGCCCACCCCGTAACTTACTAATGCTTATAATATAGAGCTAGTGAAGTGTTACCGTTGGCGTGCTATCCTCCTTGCTATCCTCTACAGGTACGAGGTCTTCTACACCCTGACAACTGTAACAAGCAAATGAGTGTTAGTCCTCAGGTTGCAGACAAGTGAAACTAACACATATACTGGAATCAAGATTCCATGTATGTAGTTTCATAAGGCACAATTCGATTTCTTACCGTTATAATTATACTCAATTATTGAAACATGTAGTGATGGTTAGACTGAATGAGATAAAGGCTAATTTATGTGATAAGCTTAACATATCAATATCACACAATCAAAGCTAAACTTGCCATGCAGCTTGTAAGTTGTAATGTATTTGTAAATTTCAGAATCAAAGCAAAACTTACTGAAAGTCTTTAAAGTAATTAATTGATATATTAAAGCAGCATTACATCGTAATAAAGGATGTTTTGGGTAAAATATAAATACTAATGTGTGTGTGTTTACAAAAATCGAAATAGTCGCACAGAAACGATAAAATTCCAATAAATTTAAACCGTCGTATACGCGAAATTGTTTATCAACACACGAAATGTAAACACGCACAGCGCGCATGCGTGAAACAACAGAGGATGTAGAAAACAACGCATATATTTTGAACATGAAATACTATCTATCTTCCTCTAATGTCGAACCCCTCGCGGGATGTAGAAATGTCCCTAAAAGACTTGACTAACAGAGGTATGAATTAACATATCAAGTAATTTAATTAAAAAAGACAACGTGAGACAAATGGGGAAGATGCATTCCGAATGTAAACAAGTGCGGACGATGCGTTCCGGTTGTAAACAAGTGTGTGACCGATCGACTTGGAAAGTCCTACTTTCGGTTTCGAGTTTGTTTTATCGCAAATGAACATAAACATACAAAGTATAATGTTAGAATGTGTAGCAAATATATTTGATTTCATACGATGTAATGCTGCTTTAAAGTGCCATAATCACATAACCAAGATATACACATGTGTAAGTAAATAATAAAAATGTGGCAAACACCCATTGATTAAACCTGGTACCTACATGTACCTTATGTCAGCGCTGGAAGACGAGCTCTCCTGGGAACTACTGCTGCTACCACTGCTAATAGACTCCTGGGAGCTTGTCACAAGCGATAGTGTGCTCTCATCTGATAAATTCTCATTTGACGCCGACTTCTGTATGCTAGATTTCTGCTTCTTTTCTTTCTTGGCAGGCTTGTTTTCCTTGCAGGGCTTTGGAGCTGGTAGAGTAGATCTTGGAACTGATATCGAGGGCTTTGGACGTTGCTGAGTCGGGAGTTTGGATTTCTTGAGGGCAACTTTAATGTTTGACTTGTCTGTCAAAGCCTGCAATGAAGGTTCTATTACAGTCCACATGGTCACAAAGATCGACTTTATCCGTATGCAAATGTTTGAATGTAGGTTCAACCCCAATATTGATATAATATAGATATTTTGATATAAGTCACAAATACAAGGGGGCCATTTATTTATTTTATTTGGTTTAAAGGCGCATCAGCACAGTTCAGGCTTATATCGCGCCGGGTTAAGTACATTGTATACAAGATATCTACAACTAAAACTACTATGTAGATAACATTCTGTATGCAGTAAATTGCAATGACGAAAGGTCAATTGCAACAACATTTATCAAGCTGTAAAAATGATTATAAAACGTCAATTGTAAAACCTACAATTTATGGAAAATATGTGATTCTTTTAAAAATGCAATAATGTATTTAAAATCGACAGTGTCGAAAAGCTCCTTCATTGTCACAACTGTATAATATTTTTGACGAATGAGGGCTAAATCTACACAGTGAATTAAGATGTGTTCAACATTTATAGAGGAATGGCATGGTATACACCATGGTGGATCCTCTCTTTTTAATAAAAATGAGTGTGTAAAACGGGTATGTCCAAGTCTCAACCGTGACATTACTGTTTCCTCTCTACGGTTGGAGTGATAAATACAAGATGATTTGCCAATGTTTGGCTTAATTGGTTGTAGTTTATTGAATTGTATGTTATTCCAAGTGGATTGCCATTTTGAAGTAATGTAAGAAAGAATCGATTGCCTAGCATCAGTGTATGGTACATGTATTTTAGGATTTATACAGTCTAGTTTAAGTGCATCTTTTGCACTTTGATCAGCCATTTCATTGCCATGAATACCAATATGACTTGGTATCCAGCAATATATAACATGTTTAGTTGATGTAATATCTGTGTGCTTAATAAGTAATTTGTGGATAAGGGGTTTTTTAAAGTTCATGTTGTCTACTGATTGTAGTGCAGATAAGGAATCTGAAAGAATCATAAATTTCCTATCACGTGATGCATCAGCAAAATTCAAAGCTAAATCAATAGCCTCTATTTCTGCTGAAAATATAGACGCATGATCAGGTAGTCGTAATTTAGAATTATGTAAATTACTGACAGCAGCACAGCCAACTTTGTTGTCAGCTTTAGATCCATCTGTGTATATTGGTGTATAATCTGAAAACATGGTTCTGATTTCATTTAATTTTGATTTAAACATTAGAGGGTTAGTATATGATTTCAGGTTATCGTGAAGTTGTAAAATAACGTTGGGTTTAGTCAGGTCAAAAGGAGCTATATCTGATATAAAAGTTTCATGAACATTGTCGATGTCAAAATCTACGTTATGAACAGCTTCCTCGATGCGAAACGCAAGAGGACGTATCGCCTTTGGCTTCGCCTCATAGGAAGTGTTATTGCTTAGATCAAACATGACTTTGTACGCTGGATTTCTTGGGTTTGATTTAAGCTTAAATGCATATTGTAAAGATAATTTTTCACGTCTGAGATAAAGGGATGGTTCATTTGCTTCTACATATAAACTAGCTATTGGTGATGTTCTGAAAGCTCCGAGTGCAAGTCGTAAGCCTTGGTGATGTATTGGGTCAAGTGTTTTGATATATGATGGTCTGGCTGATCCATACACAATTGATCCATAATCGAGTTTAGAACGAACTAGTACTCTATACAGCCGAAGGAGGACCTTTTGATCAGCTCCCCAGTCCGTATGAGCTACTACTTTAATAAGGTTCATTGCCTTGAGGCATCTTGCTTTCAAGTACTTCAAGTGAGAAATAAACGAAAGTTTTTTATCAAAAATTACTCCAAGAAATTTAGTCTCAGGAATAACAGGAATGGGGACTCCATCAAGAGTTAATACAGGGTCATTGTGTAATTTTCTTGACTGACAAAAGTGAATACAATTTGTTTTGACCTTCGAAAATCGAAAACCGTTATTTAAAGCCCATGCTTGGACTTTATTTAAACAAAGTTGAAGATGGCGTTCAATAGTAGCCATAGACTTTGAACGATAACATAATCATCTACATATAAAGAACACTCCGTATCTTTGCCAAGGCAGTTCACAATGTTATTAATTTTAATATTAAAAAGTGTAACAGATAAAATACTGCCTTGCGGGACACCCATTTCTTGTTCGTGATTGCTAGAGAGGGTAGAACCCACTCTAACTTTAAATTGTCTATCCACGAGAAAGTTAGATATAAATTGTGGCATGTGTCCTTTAAGGCCTAACTCGTGTAAGTCTTTCATAATACCATGTTTCCATGTTGTATCGTAAGCCTTTTCAAGATCGAAAAATATAGAAACTACGTGTTGTTTCTTGATAAAAGCATCACGGATAAACGTTTCCAATCGTATCAAATGGTCATTGGTACTTCGTTCATTCCGAAATCCACTTTGGAATTCAGAAATTAAATTGTTGGACTCCAGATACCAAACTAGTCTGGCATTAATCATTCGTTCCATAGTTTTACAAACGCAGCTCGTTAATGCAATAGGGCGATAATTGTTTGGATTAGTGTTATCTTTTCCTGGTTTGGGTATTGGGATTACAGTGGCTTCTTTCCAGGAATCGGGTAATATTCCGGATTTCCAGATTTTATTAAAAACATCTAAAAGTGCAATTAATGAATACGTGGGCAAATGTTTCAAAAATTGATAGTGTATTTCATCAGGACCAACAGCGGTATCATGTGATTTATTTATTGCATCAGTGAGTTCATTTATAGAAAATATCTGATTGTAATTTTCTGAGTTATCAGAGTTGAACCGTAGTGTTCGTTTTTCCTCTCTGGTTTTAACCTTTTGAAATCTTTTATCATAATTTGTGGAAGAAGAGTTTTTGGAGAATGAATCTGCTAAAGTGTTTGCAATATCTTCCCTTGAGGTGATGTTTTTATTTAATATATTTAAATGTCCTAAAGAGTTGGATTTCGATTTTCCACTAATTTTCCTCACCATATCCCAAACCTTTTTAATTGAAGTCCTAGAGTTAAGTTTAGACACATAACGTTTCCAGGAATCCCTTTTACAGAGTTTCAATGTTCTGCGAGCTTTCGCACAAACTATTTTAAACGAGTTTAAGTGTTCTTTTGTTGGTCTAACGTTAAATTTTTTAAGAACTGCACAGACGTTTTCTAATGGCAGTTTTACAGTCATCATTAAACCAAGGCTTTTTAAGTTTTGCTGAATTCGCCAAAGATTTTGGTATACATTCTTCTGCTATTCCATGTAAAATATTTGTAAAAGTTTTAATAGATCTTCCGTATGAATTAAATTGTCAATAGTTATTAGATCTTCACACATTTCTTCAAAAGTGTGCCAATCAGCTTTATTTAATTTCCAGTGCTGAATATTATCATTTGCCACTGGTTGTAAACATTTAAGAAAAATTGGAAAGTGATCACTTCCGCAAAGGTCATCTCCTACTTTCCATTCAAAATCCAGAAAGATAGATGGATGGCATATAGTTAAATCAAGTGATGAATAATTTCCAGTTGCAGGATGCAGATAAGTATACGATTTGTCATTCAAAATACAAAGATCATGCCCATCTATAAAATGTTCAATAAATTCACCTCTTGGGTTTATATCTTTACACCCCCATAGATTATGATGTCCATTAAGGTCACCTAAAATAATAAAAGGTTTTGGAAGCTGTTGAACTAAATTATCTAATTCAGCTATTGATGGTTTACTGCTTGGTGGAATATAAAGTGAACAGATGGTGATAACTTTGTGTAGTGTGGCCGAAATAGCAACAGCTTGTAGGTTAGTATTTAGTTTGATAGACCGGTGAAGAGTTTTATTACTGACAATGATGGATGAACCACCACATGCTCGTTCTGCATCTGGTACGGTATAATTATACATAGAATAATTTTTGAAGGATATGTTGTTAGTTGCTTTTAAAAAGGTTTCTTGAAGACAAAGTACAGAAGTTCCTTGATTCAATAACAGAAGAATTTCATTATAATTGGGTCTTAAACCACGGCAATTCCACTGAATAATATCTGGTTTATTATCCATTTGATTTATTTAAAACTTATGGAACAAAGTACACAATGAAAATAGAAACATGTTTATTAATGCTGCATGAGATCTTGAGGATCCAGCCTCGAAATCTTCTTATCTTTATGGAGTGATGGGGTATCATCCTCATCCTCCATGTCGCTCAGGGCGTTATACCGATTTAGACTGAGCAAGGGATCATCATCACCCTTCCTCCGCCTATCGGTTTTTTGATTTAAATTTATTTTATTGCTTGGTGTTTGGTTCACCAGTGCGGGTTTAGAATTACCCGAATTTGTATTAGTGGGTTTAGTATTACCCGATGATGTTGATGTTTTTACAGACTGTGATGACGATTTATGAAGAGGAACATTTTGTTTTACAGGTGGTGCTTTTGGAATAGTAGACTGAGGTGTTTGCAAACCAGGAGAATTTGATTTCTCATGGTCTGAATCAGAGGTTTGCGTAGACGCATCGATGCACTGTGTTGATTTATTTGCGTGTGATTTTGTGATAGAGGAATATGTTGCTGCTGGTGTATTGTATCTGGAATTGACAATTTTCCTAGCCTCTGGAAATGCAACACTCTGTGTGAATTTGACCTGGAGAACTTCACGCTCTATCTTCCAGGTCTTGCAGTTGCGAGATTTGGCTGAATGTGGTTCACTGCAATTAACACATGCTATTGGATGCCGACACGTGTCGTCGTTGTGAGAGTGACCATTGCCAGCACACATGTGACACACCTTTTCAGTTTTACAATTGGTCTCGTTGTGTCCAAATTTAAAACAGTTGTAACATTGAAGTGGATTTGGGACATAAATGTCCACTTTGGTAAGTAAATAGCCAATTTTGAGTGTACGTGGTAAGACGGGAGTGCAAAATGAGAGAATGATTGTGTTTGTTTGTATTTCTCTATTGTCTCTTTTAATTTTAATTCGTCTAGCTGCAGTGACATGTTGTTCCCGAAGCTCATCCACAATCTCAGTCTCGGCAACGCCAGCAAGGTCAGGGCAACGAATTACCCCTCTTGATGAGTTGAGAGAGTGGTGTGGGTAACACTTGCACGGAACATTGAAGAAAGATGTGAGAGAAAGTAGATTTCGAGAGTGATGTAGATTGCCTACTTCAATAAGCAGGTTTCCAGTTCGGAGCTTTTTAACAGATTTAGGAACTCCTGCAATACTCTCGATTGTTTTTTCTATAACGAAAGGAGAGAGGGTCGTAATATTTTTATTTGTGTCGGTGGATTCGATAATTAAAAATCTTGTATAAATAGAATTTGATGGTTGGTGAGAAAAGTTCTCACCTCCCGTGTCATCACAGTCAAGTTCATTATGAGTTCGTTTTTTCTTTGGGGTATCCATATTCATTTATTGATAATTCATCACTTGTGGTCCCCACCCTCCATGGGGACACGTAAACGGAGCGGAATATCCGGCTCACACGTGTCAGGGATACTCAAGTAATATACTCGGACGGATATTTCACGATCCAAACATCACCGACTCGGCCATGAACCGACCCGGTTCAGGTTGGATCGCTAACGTACCCGCCCGATTAGCCCTGGGCCACCGCCTTCTAGAACAGAAAATTGAAAACTATTTGTGTGTAACATACTTAGTGTAAGCGAGTAATGGGCTAAGTTAAAAAGTCATATATGGCAATTATAGAAATGGTATACACTGCAAACGAAAAAAAAAAGGAAGATGTATATACTGATTAGAGTATTATTGTAGGTATGAAGATAGCAAAGCAATAACTAAAAAATTGAACATGTAAACATAAATATGGCTTGTCCTAGGGCTTGGCGTGACCAGCCGATTGATCGTACCGGACTAATACGACCACCACGTCTACACCGATTGGGGGCCAAATATACAAATACACGTATCCAAATATACACACACATGTAACATCGAAAGATATTAGCATGTGGACAACTCCCATATACGGTATACCAAGTGGCTGATTAGATACTATGTTTTTACGAAATTGTATCAAGCTAGCAGATGTCCAGACTATGCTGCATGTAAGTGGGGCGTTCTGCTTCATTCACCATCATGGCCGACTCATTTTGCAATGAAACAGTACTGAGAGAGACAAAAACAAAATATATGTTTATATCGATGCTTATCGAAACCAATCAAATTTATTATCTTATTATTATATATTCACTAGACTTGTGGCATCCGTGGTAGGGCGTCGGATTTGGAATCCAACGGTCCCGGGGGCGATACTCGGTCATGCCACGTATGCAGCGTCATTCAGCAAGACACATTGCTTAGCAGCCTTAGTACTGGTTAACCACTTAGGTCGGCTAAGCTTGCCAAGGAAAACATGTATACTTCCCCGCAAGGGGTTCGACATTAATGGAACATACATACTAGACTGGTACATATAGTTTTATATGATGTATTGTATAACATATACATGCATGTGAACCAATCTAGATCTATCATCATCAGATGTAATTGTCCACTGGGAAGAGCGACTTACTGTGGATGTCTTGATTAGCCCAAATGATTACCGGTTCTGCTCCTCTCCAATGCAATCCAGGTTTAATGTTTGAAGTATGTGAGATGGTATAGTGGTCTCCAGGATTTATCCAACACAAAGGATCTAGTTGTCACCTCTATTAAGCAGCCAGTTTGCAGATTCCAAATATGTGTTTTAGTAATATACATTTGCCCTCTATCAAGCAGCCACTTTCTGCGATTCCCTTGCCTGGCTGCTTAAGACCGGTTGACTACATCTATATTCTACCAACATGAGCGATTAATTTGTTTTGAATCAATATTATATTAGTCAATATTACAGAAAAGGATCATAATCCCCAATTTCTTGGAGGAGACCAGAATGACTGCCTTATGATGTATGCAAGTATCAACCTCAATTAAAGATACATACATTTGTAATGTCTCCAAAAGCTGCTCTGCGTTTCTGTGTCGGATCCTGAAGGAGGTCACCCTGGCGTTTACCAGCTGTTCCCTTACTAGCCTGCAACAAGATTGTTTTGTAAGTTGTTTTCACGACTTAAGAAAATAATAATATACGGCAAGTGCAATTAACATTTATTTACCTGGCCATAATGTGGGATTTTAAATAATTTAATATTTATGCCGAGCATAGTTTCCACCACTCTATATATTACGATGCTGTAACCAATATAATGCAAGTTTGTGCACACTCTTAGTCTTGGCAGGAGCGTATCACAAGCCTGAGCATAGTTTCCACCACTCTATATATTATGATGCTGTAACCAATATAATGCAAGTTTGTGCACACTCTTAGTCTTGGCAGGAGCGTATCACAAGCCTGAGCATAGTTTCCACCACTCTATATATTATGATGCTGTAACCAATATAATGCAAGTTTGTGCACACTCTTAGTCTTGGCAGGAGCGTATCACAAGCCTGAGCATAGTTTCCACCACTCTATATATTATGATGCTGTAACCAATATAATGCAAGTTTGTGCACACTCTACTCTTGGTCTTGGCAGGAGCGTATCACAAGCCTGTCATCACCAACTATGTAAAAGATTTTGATTATGACATGCTTGGTCTTTGAAATGGATCTTTTGTAATTAAAGTAAGACAAGAAATGATGAAAGGTTACATTACTCTCTCCCATCTTGACGAAGCTTTTTACCAATCATGGGTGGGGGTACTACTTTTTTCATTACCACTTTGTCCATTGGGGCTGGCGGAGGTCAAGAGGGAAAAGAAATGTCATGTCCAGTGGACATTTTGTGCAGATAAGCGAATATTGTGGAGGGGATAGCCAAATGATTGAATACATTATCCTGATCCAGTTAATGATACGACTATCATCATAATTATGACAAACTAAATGAAACTGGAAAACATGAATTCTGCTCAAATTTCCAAAAATTTCTTTTATTTCATCTCTTACTAACATTCTTGTCAGTTGACGCGCGTCAAAGTCTAAGGTCCCCATCAGGGGTTTGACTAATAGGAAGATAGATAGATAGATAATTAATCAAGAAAATTAGTATGTACTGTTGTTGTTGGAGGTTTATTCTTCCTGGCATCTGCTGCTACAGGTTTGGTTCTTCTGCTATTACCCAACATTTTTGTTCTGCAATTGAAAAATGCAATACATGTCGCGAAAATATATAACAACATTATTTTTTCGCAAAGCAAGGTCTTAGTGGCAGAAAATGACGAGAGCATCAATTAAATAAGATAAATAGTCATCTTTCTAAAAGAGTACTGACACAACTATGACAACGCATCATATGTACCTAGAAAAAAATCATTGAAAAGAAAATGTCCGCGGCCAAAACGCGGCTCCGCTTTATTATCAATATTAACACAACTAGTTGGCACAAACAACTTACTTTTCTTCTGTTTTTACATTCGTCAATATAGCAAAATTGTGTTACAGAAATAGTTATTATTTTCTCATAATTAGACAAATAACTTTGTAAACAAAGATCTCTTCTTCTCGAACAGTTTGAATTCTGTACACAACTCGTCCAATTTCATTGGCTAATGTTCGAAAAACACCCCCAAGCGGCCAACTTTGTATATCAGGAACATTCACTCTTACGTCACCGTGCGTGACAGATCCCGGGAAAATTGAACAGCTGATTGAGTTATATTCTAATTACTTGTGAAAGAAAACTTCATCTAAGAATGTCAATGAATCATCAAGTTGAATATGACTTTCTTGTTAGTAATTACATACAACTCTAGATCTGTAAATCTGAAATGTGTTGAGAAAGCATGGATTTAACTAATTGATGACAACCGGTTCGCCCTCAAACTTTTCGTACTTCACAATTCAATTCAATATATTGTGACAATAATAATGTAGTTTATACATATTAATTTGAGCTCGATTGCGAAACAATTTCATTACTATAGCAGTTCATCGCCATGAAGGAGAGAGGAGAGGCAATGTGGAATTTAAGTCCCATGCTTAGGTGGAAGTCGTGATAGCGCAGTGGATGCGCGTTCGCTTCAGGTGCAAAAGGTCCGGAGTTTGAGCCCCGCTGGAGTCGTTACGATTGTGTCCTTAGGCAAGGCATTTAAATTCCACGTTGCCTCTTCTCTCCCTCGTGGCGATGGATTCCATCAGGAATGAGGTCTCGAGAGTGATTAATATAAGTTGAAAGAACTTGTTTCGCAATCGAGCTAAAATAAATTTGTATAAACTTAGGCTGAGGGCACAACCGTAACGGCTACAGATGTGCGCTTTAACTGCTGTAAACAATAATGGTTGAAATTCAATATTCAATTGTCTTTACGATTGCCATCGGATCCAGGGCTCGATAAATCCACTCGTCCGCTCGTATTTACGAGTGACTTCGATCTGGACGAGTAGAAATTCCAAGTCGCTTGCCCAGTCGGACGAGTGAAAATTTCATCTAAATATCCAATATAAATCGAAGGAACAAAATAAAATAATATCCGTTTTACTTTTTTCGGAATGATTACCAGGCGTGATAATGGGAAATCACCGAGGATATTTTAATGTGTTTATGCTGCCACATAATTGCATTTATTAATAAATTAAAGTGCAATTCTGACGATTTTAATTTTCCTAAAATACATGGGACGAGTGATAGTCCAATCTGGACGAGTGGAACAGTGGCATCACTCGCCCAGTAGGACGAGTAAGAAATTAAAAATTTGTCGAGGCCTGGGATCATATTAGTTAATTCTGGCTCGCAGAGCTTAATCGATCTTGACAATTGTTTATATTATCAGTTGATTATTGACCAAATAATATAGCGAATAACCAACATGATGGATTCAAATTTTGCATCTACAAGTGTTGTCCAGCTATATAGTGTTTTCAATGTACTATATATATTTGAATATCTTATCAGTAAATGCTAGAAAGGGCCGATGTGTCGTGGGGCCGAGATGACGCTTTACCAGTGGTATTATCAATAGCGGGGGTGTTAAGATATTATTATATTTACGACCAAAATTTACGTTTCAACAAACTGTAAAAAGCGGAAGTTGGATTTTCCGAAAACAATTAGCCACACTCTGGAAGCGATATTTGAATATTCTTTGATTGAACTCTTTCATGAAGAAGCATGCGATACTGTCAGTTGGGGCAACTTTAATTCAGATTAGTCCAAAATAATAAATGGTAAATTTTTACCCAACCTCATTGAGCACACAGCTCTTTATTTAACCCATTCAACACCAAGTAGCTGACATGGACTGGTGATAGATGTTATTAGACCGATAAATTAATAAGAAAATTACATTTTGACAAGTTCATTTATCAAAATGGGTAATTTTGTCTAAAAATAGTAACATTACTGACAAAAAGTGCAGATCCTGATCAGCCAGCTCGTGAGGAGCTGTCTCATCAGATCCTCGTCACAAGCCGGCTCATCTGGATCTACACTTTTTGTAAGTTACTTAGAGGTTTGTAGTGTTCAAAGGGCTAAGATATATATATTGTTTCACGCATGCATTTAGAGCTTGTTTGCATAGTGTTGTTATGTCAGAAAAATTAATGTCGTATTAATTAATTAAATGACGTTTGTTTATTTGTACAATTATTTACTTGTTCTGTATGTACATTTAAAATATATAAAAATTATATATTGGGACCATGGGTATCTCAGTATCAATGTGTATTAGGAATAGATGGGGGTAGTTCAGTAGCAATAGAGCCATGGGGTAGTTCAGTAGCAATAGATAGAGTCATGGGGGTATTTCAGTAGCAATAGAGCCCTGGGGTATTTCAGTAGCAATAGATAGTCATGGGGGTATTTCAGTAGCAATAGATATAGCCATGGGGTATTTCAGTAGCAATATATAGAGCCATGGGGTATTTCAGTAGCAATAGATATATCCATGGGGTATTTCAGTAGCAATAAATATAGTCATGGGGTATTTCAGTAGCAATAGATAGATCCATGGGGTATTTCAGTAGCAATATATATAGCCATGGGGTATTTCAGTAGCAATAGATAAATCCATGGGGTATTTCAGTAGCAATATATAGATCCATGGGGGTATTTCAGTAGCAATAGATAGATCCATGGGGTATTTCAGTAGCAATATATATAGCCATGGGGTATTTCAGTAGCAATATATATAGTCATTGGGTATTTCAGTAGCAATATATATAGCCATGGGGTATTTCAGTAGCAATATATATAGCCATGGGGTATTTCAGTAGCAATAGATAGATCCATGGGGGTATTTCAGTAGCAATAGATAGATACATGTGGTATATCAGTTGCAATAGATAGAGCCATGGGGTATTTTAGTAGCAATAGATATAGCCATGGGATATTTCAGTAGCAATATATAGATCCATGGGGGGTTTCAGTAGCAATAGATAGATCCATGGGGGTATTTCAGTAGCAATATATAGATCCATGGGGTATTTCAGTAGCAATATATATAGCCATGGGGTATTTCAGTAGCAATAAATAAAGCCATGGGGTATTTCAGTAGCAATATATAGATCCATGGGGTATTTCAGTAGCAATATATATAGTCATGGGGTATTTCAGTAGCAATATATATAGTCATGGGGTATTTCAGTAGCAATATATAGATCCATGGGGTATTTCAGTAGCAATAGATAGATCCATGGTGTATTTCAGTACCAATATATATAGTCATGGGGTATTTCAGTAGCAATATATATAGTCATGGGGTATTTCAGTAGCAATATATAGATCCATGGTGTATTTCTGTAGCAATATATATAGCCATGGGGTATTTCAGTAGCAATATATATAGCCATGGGGTATTTCAGTAGCAATATATAAGTCATGGGGTATTTCAGTGGCAATATATATAGCCATGGGGTATTTCAGTAGCAATATATATAGCCATGGGGTATTTCAGTAGCAATATATATAGCCATGGGGTATTTCAGTAGCAATATATAGATCCATGGGGTATTTCAGTAGCAATAGATAGATTCATGGGGGTATTTCAGTAGCAATATATATATAGTCATGGGGTATTTCAGTAGCAATATATAGATCCATGGGGTATTTCAGTAACAATATATAGATCCATGGGGTATTTCAGTAGCAATATATAGATACATGGGGTATTTCAGTAGCAATAGATAGATCCATGGTGTATTTCAGTCGCAATATATATAGCCATGGGGTATTTCAGTAGCAATAGATAGATACATGGGGTATTTCAGTAGCAATATATATAGTCATGGTGTATTTCAGTAGCAATATATAGATCCATGGGGGTATTTCAGTAGCAATAGATAGATCCATGGGGGTATTTCAGTAGCAATATATAGATCCATGGGGTATTTCAGTAGCAATATATAGAGCCATGGGGTATTTCAGTAGCAATAGATAGATCCATGGTGTATTTCAGTAGCAATATATAGTCATGGGGTATTTCAGTAGCAATATATATAGCCATGGTGTATTTCAGTAGCAATATATATAGTCATGGGGTATTTCAGTAGCAATATATATAGTCATGGGGTATTTCAGTAGCAATATATATAGCCATGGGGTATTTCAGTAGTAATATATATAGCCATGGGGTATTTCAGTAGAACTATATATAACCATGGGGTATTTCAGTAGCAATATATATAGCCATGGGGTATTTCAGTAGCAATATATAGATCCATGGTGTATTTCAGTAGCAATATATATAGCCATGGGGTATTTCAGTAGCAATATATATAGCCATGTGGTATTTCAGTAGCATATATAGCCATGGGGTATTTCAGTAGCAATATATAGTCATGGGGTATTTCAGTAGCAATATATAGATCCATGGGGTATTTCAGTAGCAATATATATAGCCATGGGGTATTTCAGTAGCAATAGAGAGATCCATGGGGTATTTCAGTAGCAATAGATAGATACATGGGGTATTTCAGTAGCAATATATATAGTCATGGTGTATTTCAGTAGCAATATATAGATCCATGGGGGTATTTCAGTAGCAATAGATAGATCCATGGGGTATTTCAGTAGCAATATATAGATCCATGGGGTATTTCAGTAGCAATATATAGAGCCATGGGGTATTTCAGTAGCAATAGATAGATCCATGGTGTATTTCAGTAGCAATATATAGTCATGGTGTATTTCAGTAGCAATATATATAGTCATGGGGTATTTCAGTAGCAATATATATAGTCATGGGGTATTTCAGTAGCAATATATATAGCCATGGGGTATTTCAGTAGTAATATATATAGCCATGGGGTATTTCAGTAGAACTATATATAACCATGGGGTATTTCAGTAGCAATATATATAGCCATGGGGTATTTCAGTAGCAATATATAGATCCATGGTGTATTTCAGTAGCAATATATATAGCCATGGGGTATTTCAGTAGCAATATATATAGCCATGTGGTATTTCAGTAGCATATATAGCCATGGGGTATTTCAGTAGCAATATATAGTCATGGGGTATTTCAGTAGCAATATATAGATCCATGGGGTATTTCAGTAGCAATATATATAGCCATGGGGTATTTCAGTAGCAATAGATAGATCCATGGGGTATTTTAGTAGCAATATATAGATCCATGGGGGTATTTCAGTAGTAATAGATAGATCCATGGTGTATTTCAGTAGCAATAGATATAGTCATGGGGTATTTTAGTAGCAATATATATAGCCATGGGGTATTTCAGTAGCAATATATATAGTCATGGGGTATTTCAGTAGCAATAGATATAGTCATGGGGTATTTCAGTAGCAATATATATAGTCATGGGGTATTTCAGTAGCAATAGATATAGTCATGGGGTATTTCAGTAGCAATAGATAGATCCATGGGGTGTGTGTTTTACGTTTATTTATCGTCGCTACCGGTTGCCCATATGAGCGACGCCTCCTGAAGAGATTAGTAATTTTAGATTTTGGATAGTGCAATGATAGACAGAGACCCATTCCAGAGTCTCCTCTGGTTCTTTTACGTGCACGGTGTACAGCACCGAAACAAGACCTTGGTTTAATGTCCCATCTGAAAGACTGTTCATTTTATTAGGGTCAGGCAGGGTATCGAACCTGCGATCCCTGGATTACCAGTCCAGCGTGTTACCACTGGACTACAGATCCGTCTGTAACCGGTCTGTAACCGGTCTTTAAAAATAAACGTCATAATTTATTATCTAGAAATGTCGGTGTTTTTGTCACTTGATCATCACACAATCAATAGTGTGTCCGAAGTCTGTTATCAGTTGGGGTTAATAACTTATCAGGTACTTATAGGCCCTTTAATCAACTGGTGGTAAAGTCTTGTGTCCTAATTGATGTATGTAAATATAATTGTACTGATTGTGTACTTAACCAAGTGTTACTGTACCTGGTTCATAGTACTATTATAGTTGGGCCAAACGTGTATTGTTTTGTGTTTCACGTCTCATCATTGACATAATTATGACGCTTGTTTGTTATATTGGAAAACAATTGATTAACAAGAACAATCCGAGATAACAAGCCTCCGCTATGCTGCTAAATGTCCATCTCACGATGGTAAAGAATTTTCTTTTTTTACAAATTTATTTTAGCTCGATTGCAAAACAAGTTCTTACAAATTATATTAATCACTCACGAGACCTCATTCCTGATGGAATCCATCGCCACGAGGGAGAAAGAGGCAACGTGGAAATTAAATGCTTTGCCTTAGGGCACAATCGTAACAGCTCCAGCGGGGCTCAAACTGCAGATCTTTTGCACCTGAAGAATTTTCTTTTAACCCTTTCCCTCATGGAAACACCTCTTGATGCCAATACGACATACATTGATAATGTAGTAGCCAAACAAATAACACAGGCCAGAATCTCATGTAGTCCCAGTAATATCTATGGAGGTGGGATAAATATGGCGACTACTTATCCACTTCATGATAGTTAAATGGCTGTCGTTTGTATTGAGATATAATAGTATATTAACCTAAATCTCATGTAGTCCCAGTAATATCTATGGAGGTGGGATAGATATGGCGACTACATATCCACTGCATGATAGTTAAATGGCTGTCGTTTGTATTGAGATATAATTGTATATTAACCTAAATCTCATGTAGTCCCAGTAATATCTACGGAGGTGGGATAGATATGGCAACTACTTATCCACTGCATGTTAGCTAAATGGCTGTCATTTGTATGGAGATATAATAGTATATTAACCTAAATCTCATGTAGTCCCAGTAATATCTATGGAGGTGGGATAGATATGGCGACTACTTGTCCACTACATGATAGCTAAATGGCTGTCATTTGTATGGAGATATAATAGTATATTAACATAAATCTCTATGAAGGAAAGGGTTAAATATCTTGGATCCAGATCAGAATCACCTCCAAAATCGTCCTTGACGCAAGGGCCACCCTTCCACCAAATGTATGAGTTGTTGTGTCCACAGACAGAGTCAAATAACAGCACAGGGGCGTATTTAGCGATTTTGAATTTGCGGGCCCGAATTCTATATTGCACGAATGGATGCGATTTTGCTAGAGGAGTCTGTGAGCATGCTGCCCAGGAAAGTTTGGACTCCTAGAAGGTCAATGGTGCACTCTGGCACATTTAAATGTTCGTCTTGGATGTCCAAATTTCCATATTTTCAGAGATATGAATTTGACTTTCTATATTGTGCAGAATGTATGTGATCTCCAAGTTGACAAGCCAACTCTTTGTCCTTAACCCCCCCCCCCCCCCCCCCCCACTACAGTGTTTATTGCATTTTTGTGGTTTTAGAACTTTTATTTTCGGGGACAATCTGCAGGCCCGGGCCTTCGGGACCAGTTAGTATCTAAGTGCCTACAGGGGTTTGCAACTCATCAAGTGCTATTCGTTAGTTTTATTTAAATATCACCATCAGTGTACATCAAATTCTATTATAAATTTGAAAAGGACCACTAGGCTTTAACCCTTTCAACCCCAAGTAACTGACATGGACTAGTCCATGATATTTTTAGACCAATAAATTAATAACAAAATTACATTTGGATCAGTTCATTTATCAAAATGGGTAATTTTATCTAAAAATAGTAATAATTATTACTGGCAAAAAAGTGCAGATCCTGATGAGACGGCTCGTTATGAGCCGGCTCATCTGGATCTACACTTTTCATAAGCCTATTTAGAGGCCTGTGGGGTTGAAAGGGTTAAACATAGAAATAACTATATTTGGCCTTATTTCGTATAGTGAACTTTGCTCCAGTTATTTGACACCTTACCCTGAAAAGACATTTAAGATTGAGCAGTTTCCTATTACTTTTTCAGGTTAAACAATAATCTTGAAAGCAATTATGTTGTTCTAACAGATGTAGCTGGGAAAAAAAATATAACGTGTCAAATAATATTTAGTTTCAAGCAAATTTTTAGAACTGTATCTTGAGTAAATCAACACCATACAATATATAGACACATGCACGTGAACCTGGTGCAACAAACAGTGCATTGTGTAGCATTAAGTTACGTGCTGTTATAAAGACATTTAATTAACTACACAAAGAAAAAACAACTGTTTTATATATTAAATTGTGCCGGAAATTATTTAATTCAAGAGGAATTGGAGGAGTGCATTTGTTTGGTAAATTAATAATTTTTCTGTTTATTTTCATTAGTTTAGTTTAAACGTTATTTATTTTACAAAGATTGCGAAGCAAGTTTTAACAACTTATATTAATTACTCTCGTTGGCGCGGATGAAAGCATAAATGTGGTCATTCGTGTTGGAGGAAACCGGAGTACCCGGAGAAAACCCGCCTACCCGATCTGGCAACCACGTACCATCTCACATTTTTATTTATTTATTTGACACAACAAATCATGTTTACTGTGAAATATTGATACAATGTGAGAATTAAATCCTGTTTACTGTAAAATATTGATATAATGTGAGAATTAAATCATGTTTACTGTGAAATATTGATACAATGTGAGAATTAAATCCTGTTTACTGTAAAATATTGATATAATGTGAGAATTAATCATGTTTACTGTAAAATATTGATATAATGTGAGAATTAAATCCTGTTTACTGTAAAATATTGATATAATGTGAGAATTAAATCCTGTTTACTGTAAAATATTGATATAATGTGAGAATTAAATCATGTTTACTGTAAAATATTGATATAATGTGAGAATTAAATCATGTTTACTGTGAAATATTGATATAATGTGAGAATTAAATCCTGTTTACTGTAAAATATTGATATAATGTGAGAATTAAATCATGTTTACTGTAAAATATTGATATAATGTGAGAATTAAATCCTGTTTACTGTGAAATATTATATAATTAGAATTAATCATGTTTACGTAAATATTGATATAATGTGAGAATTAAATCAGTTTACTGTAAAATATTGATATATGTGAGATTAAATCTGTTTACTGTAAAAATTGATATAATGTGAGAATTAAATCATGTTTACTGTAAAATATTGATATAATGTGAGAATTAAATCATGTTTACTGTGAAATATTGATATAATGTGAGAATTAAATCCTGTTTACTGTAAAATATTGATATAATGTGAGAATTAAATCATGTTTACTGTGAAATATTGATATAATGTGAGAATTAAATCCTGTTTACTGTAAAATATTGATATAATGTGAGAATTAAATCCTGTTTACTGTGAAATATTGATATAATGTGAGAATCAAAGCATGTTTACTGTTGATACAATGTTTCAAAAGTTTCAAACTGAATTTTTTTTACGATTGTGAAACAAGCTTTAACAACTTATATTAATCACAATCGTTGGCACGGATAAAACAGTATATATGATAAAACGTGTGGGAGAAAACTGGATTGTTCGGAGAGAAAAATCCACCTGTCCGATTTGGCGACCCCCATACTAGAAAAGTAATTGTTACAACGAGACACAAAAGTAAAGTGAAACAATTGCAGCACCCTCTCGGATATCTCAATTGATTATCATGTTCTATTGCATCCACCTTTATGAAGTATGTAGTACAGCGCATGCCTAATGCTTATCAGCAGTATGGAGATAAATTACGTAATTGGCCATTTAAATTCCACGTTGCCTCTTCTCTCTCCCTCGTGGCGATGGATTCCATCAGGAATGAGGTCTCGAGAGTGATTAATATAAGTTGTAAGAACTTGTTTCGCAATCGAGCTAAAAGGAATTTGTATAAACTAATTGGCATCCTCTGTTGAGGCTTGAAGATACCGTAGCAGGAAATAGAAAAAATCTGTATGGAAATGATATCACATTTAATGTTAATAATCCATTTCAGGATGACATGACAGCTGTGGAAGGATCAGAGAACACCGGATATGAGAGCGAATCTCGCGGTACAGACCCGGGCAAGGATGAAGAGGGACACTACATCATGACAAAGTGCCCAACCAATCATATTCAATCCCATTCCGTGCGTATATCGGACATAGAACTGAGCCAGGAAAAAGAATTGCAGCATGCTAGCAATATGTCGTACTTATCACATTCAGCATCGACTTCAAGTATATCAACCAAGTCTATAGCGTCTAGTGCTCTAAGAGTTGATGTGAGTAGTCTAGTATATCAACCAGGTCTATAGCGTCTAGTGCTCTAAGAGTTGATGTGAGTAGTCTAGTATATCAACCAAGACTATAGCATCTAGTGCTCTAAGAGTTGATGTGAGTAGTCTAGTATATCAACCAGGTCTATAGCATCCAGTGCTCTAAGAGTTGATGTGAGTAGTCTAGTATATCAACCAGGTCTATAGCGTCTAGTGCTCTAAGAGTTGATGTGAGTAGTCTAGTATATCAACCAGGTCTATAGCCTCTAGTGCTCTAAGTGTTGATGTGAGTAGTCTAGTATATCAACCAGGTCTATAGCGTCTAGTGCTCTAAGAGTTGATGTGAGTAGTCTAGTATATCAACCAGGTCTATAGCGTCTAGTGCTCTAAGAGTTGATGTGAGTAGTCTAGTATATCAACCAAGACAATAGCGTCTAGTGCTCTAAGAGTTGATGTGAGTAGTCTAGTATATCAACCAGGTCAATAGCGTCTAGTGCTCTAAGAGTTGAGGTGAGTAGTCTAGTATATCAACCAAGACAATAGCGTCTAGTGCTCTAAGAGTTGATGTGAGTAGTCTAGTATATCAACCAAGTCTATAGCATCTAGTGCTCTAAGAGTTGAGGTGAGTAGTCTAGTATATCAACCAAGTCTATAGCATCTAGTGCTCTAAGAGTTGAGGTGAGTAGTCTAGTATATCAACCAAGTCTATAGCGTCCAGTGCTCTAAAAGTTGATGTGAGTAGTCTAGTATATCAACTAAGTCTATAGCATCTAGTGCTCTAAGAGTCAAGGTGAGTAGTCTAGTATATCAACCAAGTCTATAGCGTCTAGTGCTCTAAGAGTTGAGGCAAGTAGTCTAGTATATCAAGTCTATAGCGTCTAGTGCTCTAAGAGTTGAGGCGAGTAGTCTAGTATATCAAGTCTATAGCGTCTAGTGCTCTAAGAGTTGAGGCGAGTAGTCTAGTATATCAAGTCAATAGCTTCCAGTGCAGCTCTCTGAGTGCCTATAATACTCTTGTTGATTTGTGTAAAGATGATTTTCTGGTTGCATTGTGTGTACACGGGCAGGGATTGTACACGGGCGGGGATTGTACACGGGCGGGGATTGTACACGGGCGGTGATTGTACACGGACGGGGATTGTATATACTGGCGGGGATTATACACGGGCGGGGATTGTATATGGGCGGGGATTGTATACGGGCGGGGATTGTACACGGGTGAGGATTGTACACGGGCAGGGATTGTACACGGGCGGGGATTGTACACGGGCGGGGATTGTACACTGGCAGGGATTGTACACGGGCGGGGATACATATTTAAGAAATAATGTTTGTCTTTCGGTTATTTGTTGGTGAATAAAATTCCTTTGGAGTTGTGACGTGTAGGAATTAACCACGCGGTCGTACTCTCAATTATGGTGTCAGGTGGTCTTCCTCCACTACCGGTAAAACAGTTGGAGAGCCGCCAGATAGACTAAACTGCGACCGTTATTCCTCAAAAACAAACAAACAAACAACCTGACCTCACAGCTAATTAGTAATCTAGAATGACAAATAGTATAAGCTACCACATCGCTATTGTACCAAATTAAATGCTTTGTGCATTCATTACAGATAGCGGACCTAGACGGCGAGGACAGTATCAACTTGACAACGACTCAGCTGAGGAAATGTAAAAAACAGGTTATCCGTCCTTACGGCAGGCTCCTCATGTTTGTAAGCAATTTAAATTCTCAAGTTTTATTCCCCACTCTATCCACTCTACCCAACCACAATGTAACATGTCTACATCCCCGCGAGGGGGAAGATAGATTTTGTACAAATTGATGATACCACAAAAGGTTGATACAGTGGCGAGTGGATATCTATTTGAAATAACTGAAGGTGAGATGTAATTATTACAGTAGACCTTTCACAGTAAAGACAATTTGTATCTGTGTGTTTGCTATGTCTACCGTTCTCCTCCTCCATGGCTTCTACTCCACTACTTTCGAAGCAAATTCTACAAAACTTATATTAATCAGTTTCGTTGGCGCGGATGAAAGCGTATATGTGGTCATTCGTGTGGGAGGAAACCGGGGTACCCACCTGTCCAATCTGGCGACCACCGTACCATCTCACATACTTCCCGGTCAAAGGATCGACATCCGGGTTGCATTGGTGAAAAGCGAGCGCGCTAACCACTGCGCTAATCGGACAGCCTAGACTATTATTTAGTTCTTGATCGTGAAGCGGTGATAAAACTCGTGATTCGTGGATTAGATTCGTGGATTACTAGTCAGGAGCGTTATGTAGTCGTGATAGACAGTTTAGTTTCATATCTTTACGATAGATTATCAGTAGACAGCGGTCATTGGTATCAATTCTCAAATCTCGAAGTGATAAAAAAACATTTTTCACGGGGGTTTGACGGCTCATCAGTTTAAAAGATAGGAAAAGTCTTCGTTACCAAAAACACTAAAATATAAATATATTTAGATCTTTGTGTTGGGTTTTGCGGAAAATAGGTATTATTGTTGAGACGTTTGTGATTTTATATACATTGGCAAGAAATATTTAGGCAGCTTAAACTAGGAAAAAATTGTAGTTGTTTTCATTAAACATGATTTTAAAGCCCACATATTGCATTTACTTAGAATGTGTTGCACAATAAGATACTCTATGGTATGAAGTATAAATGATTGCACACTTAGTCCAACATGTGAATGTTATTATCAAGTCATTAACATTCATTATATGTGAACGTAACACCAGGGGAGGTAACCAGAGCTACAGCATGGGGCTAATTGCATACTAAGCTTTGACAACTTTTATTAATCAATTTTGTTTGTGTTGATGAAATGAAACTGACACTTTTATGTGGTCATTCATGTTGGATTTACCAGAGTGCTCACACACGAAACCCATATGTCCGATATGGCGACCACCGTACAATCTCACATACTTCCTAGTCCGAAGATCGAACTCGGTTTGCATTGGGGAGAAGTGAGTGCACTAATCGGACAGTCTACAATATTGTATTGTATATTTGATTGTGAGTGCACTAATCGGAGAGTCTACAATATTGTATTGTATATTTGATTGTGAGTGCACTAATCAGACAGTCTACAATATTGTATTGTATATTTGATTGTGAGTGCACTAATCGGACAGTCTACAATATTGTATTGTATATTTGATTGTGAGTGCACTAATCGGACAGTCTATAATACAGTATTGTATATTTGATTGTGAGTGCACTAATCGGACAGTCTACAATATTGTATTGTATATTTGATTGTGAGTGCACTAATCGGACAGTCTACAATACAGTATTGTATATTTGATTGTGAGTGCACTAATCGGACAGTCTACAATACAGTATTGTATATTTGATTGTGAGTGCACTAATCGGACAGTCTGTATATTTGATTGTGAGTGCACTAATCGGACAGTCTACAATACAGTATTGTATATTTGATTGTGAGTGCACTAATCGGACAGTCTACAATATTGTATTGTATATTTGATTGTGAGTGCACTAATCGGACAGTCTACAATATTGTATTGTATATTTGATTGTGAGTGCACTAATCGGACAGTCTACAATATTGTATTGTATATTTGATTGTGAGTGCACTAATCGGACAGTCTATAATACAGTATTGTATATTTGATTGTGAGTGCACTAATCGGACAGTCTACAATATTGTATTGTATATTTGATTGTGAGTGCACTAATCGGACAGTCTACAATACAGTATTGTATATTTGATTGTGAGTGCACTAATCGGACAGTCTACAATACAGTATTGTATATTTGATTGTGAGTGCACTAATCGGACAGTCTACAATATTGTATTGTATATTTGATTGTGAGTGCACTAATCGGACAGTCTACAATATTGTATTGTATATTTGATTGTGAGTGCACTAATCGGACAGTCTACAATATTGTATTGTATATTTGATTGTGAGTGCACTAATCGGACAGTCTACAATATTGTATTGTATATTTGATTGTCGTCGCACCCCTTGTTAAATCGAGGCAATGCCTCCAGAAGAATAGTCATTTTTATAGAGGATCTATATATAGTGCAAGCAAGATACAGAAGACTTTCTAATTCCAGAAGCATCCCTGGTTCATTTACATGCCCGGCATATAGCACCGATACACCTCGGTCTATAGTCCCATTTCAAATACTGTTTATATTATTAATATCAGTGATCCCTGGATTCGCAGCCCAACGTGTTAACCACTGGACAACTGACCCATCTATGATCAGTTATTTACTATGCCACCAATAACGTGTTAACCACTGGACAACTGACCCATCTATGATCAGTTATTTACTATGCCACCAATAACGTGTTAACCACCAGACAACTGACCCATCTATGATCAGTTATTTACTATGCCACCAATAACGTGTTAACCACTGGACAACTGACCCATCTATTATCAGTTATTTACTATGCCACCAATAGCTTTTTGCTTGGTGGTTCACGGAAGAATTGTCATAAATATTCATATGATCATAATTATATTTTCATCTAATAATAACTAAAACTATAGGGTAAAAAGAGATATTATAATCATTATACCGACCTACGATTACTTAGAAATGTTATACCGACCTACGATTACTTAGAAATGTTATACCGACTTACGATTACTTAGAAATGTTATACCGATCTACGATTACTTAGAAATGTTATACCGACTTACGATTACTTAGAAATGTTATACCGATCTACGATTACTTAGAAATGTTATACCGACCTACGATTACTTAGAAATGTTATACCGACTTACGATTACTTAGAAATGTTATACCGATCTACGATTACTTAGAAATGTTATACCGACTTACGATTACTTAGAAATGTTATACCGACCTACGATTACCTAGAAATGTTATACCGACCTACGATTACTTAGAAATGTTATACCGACCTACGATTACTTAGAAATGTTATACCGATCTACGATTACTTAGAAATGTTATACCGACTTACGATTACTTAGAAATGTTATACCGACCTACGATTACTTAGAAATGTTATACCGACTTACGATTACTTAGATATGTTATATCGACTTACGATTACTTAGAAATGTTATACCGACCTACGATTATATAGAAATGTTATACCGACTTACGATTACTTAGAAATGTTATATCGACTTACGATTACTTAGAAATGTTATACCGACTTACGATTACTTAGAAATGTTATACCGACCTACGATTACTTTGAAATGTTATACCGACTTACGATTACTTAGAAATGTTATACCGACCTACGATTACTTTGAAATGTTATACCGACTTACGATTACTTTGAAATGTTATACGATATAGTCATGCTTGGGCTAAGACATTTAAACCCACATTGCCTCTTCTCTATCCCTCATGGCGGCGGATTCCATCAGGAATGATGTCGCCGTAATTATTCGACTAATGTTTTAAGAACTTGTTTCGCAATCAATAATTTAATTTAAATTAATCAATAATTTTTTTAATTTATTTAAGTTTATTTAACGTCACTACCGATTTCCCATTTGAACGACGTGCAGTTTACTAATATCAACGCCTTTCCTGGACAGGCTCCAGCTGTTAACCAGTACTTGGTGCACCAAACTCCATAAGAAACTGCCAACTTGTATAAAGAGACATGGTCTTACCAGTGACCATCAGTGATGATAGGTTACAGTAGTATAGAAGTCAGCGACCATAACCACTCGACCACGGAGGCGGACTATCAATTTGCATAAACTAAACTAATCTATTGCCCTACACAGATAGGATGGCGTGGGTTTGGACGGGAATATGTGAACAGTGGCAGCATGGGATGGAGATTTCTCAACACGCTATACCCGGCACTCATAGTTCTCATGCTCTTCTACACATACGGGTATGAAATCGTTGCCTGCCAATGGAAGCTGAATGTCGTACAAGATACAAAGGTAAAACCTAGTACTGGTAGATTATTATCATGTAATTGTGTGGATGATCCTTTTGGGGGGAGTGGTGGAGGCGGCTGCAACGGCGAAGTCACTTACTTACTTACTTAATCCTCTTCACCCCGGTTGGGGTATAGGGCCTTCACCACTGCTCTCATGGCGAAGTCAACAATTTCATATTTGCATATAACTAATAAACCGTCAAAATATAATACAACCTTTATTTCCTCGTCACTTTAGTGGAAAGCGAGGCAGTCACTTTTCCGGTGAAAGCGGCAACGGTGCCATCAACAATTGCATATAGCTGAAATATTGTTAAATGTAATGTTTTGATAAATTGCATACTGTTTCTAGGTGTTGTTCTCTGCCCCCCCTAACAAGTCCCACCCCCAAGAGTGACCTTGAACTTGAATAATGGCCAAACTATTCTGATATCGGAAATTATTTATTGGTCAAAATATTCTCAAACATTATTTTTTCTGAAAAAAATGTCAAAGACATTGCTTGAAACTCTGCATATTGGAGGACTAACTGCACCGTACCAGTGACTTTAAACTTGAAAACAGTACGATTTCTCAAATTATTTATGGCTGTTCGATTAGTGCAGTGGTTAGCGCACTCGCTTCTCACCAATGCAACCCAGGTTTGATCCTCGGAACGGGAAGTATGTGAGATGGGGTGGTTGCCAGATCGGACAGGTGGGTTTTCTACAGGTACTCCGGTTTACTCCCACACGAATGTCCACATTTACGCTTTCATTCGCGCCAACGAGAGTGATTAATATAAGTTGTTAAAGCTTGTTTCGCAATCGTTGTAAAATAAATAAAGTTTAAACTAAATTATTTATGCGTCAAAAAAAATTGTATTTCTCAACATATTTTTAGCAGACTATCAAGCCAGTCGTCATTGCTACAACTCCTCCATCCAATCTGACCACTCCAGACTACTTCCCCATGTTCACGTTGGAGCCAGCCACGATGGATATAGCCGACACGAATCTCACACAGGACGAGACATACCCGTTAGCTTGCCAACACATTATAACAACTTATGTAGTGCCAAATGTTCTCCACTTTATTGCGTTCATAATGGGTATGGTGCATTTTCGAGTGCAGGAAAACGAGCAGTTATATGCCCTTATGGAAAGTGTGAGTATTATTTACGTAATTCTTTGCCAGTTTCGACCTTTATCAACTCTTTGCATGCTAGCGTGAAAACAACAGTCAAATGACTCGTGGAATTTCATTAAAATTGTGTCCTTACGAAATTCCATGACTAATTTCCAGAGGTATCAGTTACAAATAAGAAAAGCACATTAATGAATTGTCGTCTGCTACAATTATTTTAACTATTTATAGCCTATATGCAAAGCGATAATTGATTCTCATGCAAATGATTTACATATTGGGGGCAGCAGTGACATTCTATATAATATTTTTATCCAGTCAACACGAAGCTCCTGGAAGCTATTGCGTTACCCCCGTCTTCAGTGTCGGCATGTGTAGAAAACATTTAACATTTCTACAAATTGCTGAGAAGTATCTTCTTGAAACTAATAAATTACTGTTTTCATGGAATTGAGGTGCATTTCCATGCAAACTAATTTTCCATGAGATCCAAGATGGCTGACTCGTTGCTATAAATAGATTATGTTTAGCGTTTATTATTTAAGGAGATATCCTCATGGTATCCTGTCTGTTTAGGGAATGGGTGTAAATAAAAATAGCGTTTTACTATAAATAGATTGCATCCAACTTTTCATTATTTTGCATTTAACCTTTCTTTTAAGGCTTAATACGCTTATAACACTTTAATTTAATAAAACTTTATTTATTTTACAACGATTGCGAAGCAAGTTCTAACAACTTATATTAATCACTCTTGTTGGCGCAGATGAAAGCGTAAATGTGGTCATTCGTGTGGGAGGAAACCGGAGTACCCGGAGAAAACCCACCTGTCCGATCTGGCGACCATCGTACCATCTCACATACTTCCCGGTCTGAGGATCGAACCCGGGTTGCATTGGTGAGAAGCGAGCGTGCTAACCACTGAGCTAATTGGACAGCCGATACAATATTGATATACGATACAATAGGATATTAATGTGCACTACTGTGCACAATTTCGTTTGTCCAATTGAAGATGACCGACTTATTACTATGAATAGTTTTGGTGTGTATTATTTTGTTTGTGCCTAAGCCATTTGATATAATATTATGTGACGCGATATACCAAAAGGGACCAACTGGGTGGATGACGTTACGTCGAGAAATGACGTCTAATGTTATGTCACGCAATCGCGCTGTTAACTGAAGGTGTAAATCAATTAACGTCTATATGTCATGCAATTGATCACAGCAATAAATATGCTATTGTTCCCGCCAACCTGTCAACTCGAAAAATAAACATTGTAGATCTAGATCTAATTATTTCCCTTTTAGTGCTCTTTGCAATTAATGTTTGTTTACCGGGATTTTTTAAAAGCATTTGTTACAGTAGCATTTTAATCAAGTGAAAACAGCAACGTTTGCGTTATACACGTAAGTTTAAAATTCACTTTTAGAACAAATAATCTAAACAGAATTACCTTAAATGTTGAAAATCGCTTAAGGAAATGACTGAAGAACATAATTCTGGGGGAAAAAACATTTTGAAAATTTCACCTAGTGAAACAAAATCCGTTTTGATAAATCGCGTCACATATTTTAATGAAATTCATAATGGATCCATAGGATGCTGAGTCATACATATAGGTTTATACGTTTTGCGAACAGATCCATGATGATGATCCACTTGATACTATAAATAGATTATGTTTCATTTTTCGGAATACCATACTTTGATATCATCATCAATTTTATCATGTGTATTTAGGGAAAGGAACATCAACGGTAGGTGCTAAGAATATTCATTGGATCCAAAATGGCTGATTTTGTTACTATGGCGAATCTCCAGCTCTTTCCTGGTGGAGGAAGATCCCGGCAGGGTTCCCATTGTCGGTCGCCAAAAAACAAATATTGGCGCTAAATTTTGTGAATTGACAAAAATATTTGGTGCAACATTTTTTTAAAAAAATAATTGTTGTCAAATACATGGCTTCAAATATTTATTTGTGAACTATATGGCTCTTAGTGGCTCCATGTTTTTTTAATTGGCTCCAGTGTTTTTCAATTGACGACAGAAGTGGCGCAGACAAACATTCAGACAGAGGGAACCCTGTCCCGGGTGCCCCAATAGTATTTTAGGCACCAACGGGCACCTGGGTAGAACCACCGACTTGTTTTCCTATGACTATTAGTCTATTACATTTGACATATCGTTATTCAGGTGTTTTTACAAGCAAGTCCATTACACAGTAGATCTGCATCGCAACAAAAAATGATTCGAAATATGAGGTAAATATCTTGCGAAGCCAGTCAATGGGCGATAGAATTCCATGGCAGAATGTTTAAAATCAATGACTCAGTTTAAGCAAATTTATTTTAGCTCAATTGCGAAACAAATTCCTACAACTTATATTAATCACTCTCGAGACCTCATTCCTGATGGAATCCATGACCACGAGGGAGAGAAGAGGAAATGTCTTGCCTAAGGGTACAATCGTAACGGCTACATATATACAGCTGGGCGCGAACACGGGCCAATGATTTCAAATCACTTACCCTCAGATTGTTGTATGTACGAATATAGGGTTGTCAAATGCTTCAATGTGGCGATGCTTGCAGAAGGTTGTTGGTTTTCTACCTGGATACGCTCCCCAAAGGTGCACCTACAATCTTCCTCCCACTAATAAAATCCAGAAAATCGCTGAACAGCCAAGCACAAGTTCTCTAAATGCACACGTGAATGGTGGAAATAAGCTGAAATTGTATTAAAAACTAAATTCACTTTAGCAAAATTCTGTTTTGGTATTGCATTTTAAAAGATAGAGATAGGCCGGTACCACAAAACCGTAATTAACATAGTTTATTATTTTTTTCAGAGCATTTTTCCTGTTTGGTGTTGTATGGATTTTAACGACGTTAGGAATGCAAGCTCTCTACGAGTGGGCGTTTGATTTTCCAAAACTTGCCTTATTTGTTACAACTGGGTAAGTACATGTCTGACGTGGAAAGAAACACAATATTTACGTACAAAAAGGGTTTGTAGCCGAACCATGGCTGCCCTATCACTGTCTATAGACAGGGGGCCCGTGTAGCCGAGTGCTTTACAAAGTAGGTTGTTGACTCCATATCATCACCCCTCAATGCGGGATCGAATCCCACCGGTGGTGTCGAAATGTTACAAGTGAGGAAGCTACTCAGCTGGCTTGCAGAAGGCTGGTGGTTCTACCTGGATGCGCGTCCGTGACGAAAAATATACTGCTCGGAGAGGGACACCAGCTGGAGAGTAGCCATATGACAAACAAAAATGTTCAATTTGTGTAATTTCGTCAAAATCAATGTTCAAGGAGTGCACATCTTGGTTTTCCCAATAATTTATGTCTATATTCTAGAAAACTTCCAAGAATCGCCTCTGAAACTACTCAGCAGAATTTAACACTTTGCCTGCTGTGTAAATAAAATCACATTTGAAACAACATAGATCCAGATCAGGATCTATGTTTGCTATTCAGTCAAGCGTTTTAGCTCCACAATCCGAATAGCAACAGCATAGAGCCTGATCAGACGGAGAACGTGCGTTTGAACCTGACTGAAAAATGCTGTAATACATTTAAAATTTTATCCCCGTCTTTGTTTTTCTTTTTCAGGCCAACAGTTCATTGGTTTCTTTTTGCGATTGAATTGTTTGGAATATTTATTATCAATTCCATTTTTGTTGCTGTGGTAACCAACTACTATACACAGTGTGAAATGATCCTCTTTTACGTGAAAGGTGTTGGCTTTAGACTTCAGGAAAAATCCATAGATCTAAAAACAGCCATCAAGGTAAATAACTTCTTACCTAATAACGTCCAGCGGTTAACACGTTCGACTGTGAATCGAGGCATCGCTGGATCGATATCCCGTCTGATTCTAATAATAGTAACAGTCTTTCAGATCTTGTGAACAGTCAGCAGACTGTGTCTCAGGCTAGTATCACCCAACTCCACGGAACAGTTTTGTTAAAGCGACACTATATTGTTGGGAATAAAATTTTACGTATGCTACACACATTCTAGCATTATAATTTGATTAGTTATTTTCAGTACTAAACAGAACAGACGGATCTGTAGTCCAGTGGTTAACACGCTGGACTGGTAATCCAGGGATTGCATGTTTGATCCCCCCGTCTGACCCTAATAAAATTAACTGTCTTTCAGATGGAACTTTAAGCCGCAGTCTTGTGTCAGTGCTTTACACCGTGCACGTAAAAGATCCAGAGGAGACTCTGGAATGGGTCTGGTCTCTGTCTGTATCATTGCACTATCCTCCAAAAATCTAAAATGACTAATCTCTTCAGGAGGCGTCGCTCATATGGGCAACCGGTAGCAACGATAAATAAACGTAAAACACACACCGTGTGTTTTTTTTGCAATATGGCAAACTGAAAGTATGACTTTCCTTAATCGGTTTGCTACGCCATGCGTACATTCGGAAGGTAACAGGGGCCTCTGCCTGCAACCGTAACAAACATCTAAAACAGCTGTTTCAACATCCATTGTCAGGTGTGCAATACACATTGTTTATATACTAATGTTGACAAAGAATTCGCGTATACGACGGTGTTATATTTATTCGATATTTTTTCGCTTCTGTGCGGATAGAAAAATGATGCAACCGCGATATTGGCGAGATCTTGTTTAGATGACATTAAATTACATCATAAAAGACATCATACATGACGTCACTGACAGCTTGAGTCCGAAAACCCTCACGTTGACAGCAGTTCAACATGCAGCGGCTAGGTACCACACATGCAAACCAGTGAGGAACAAAATGTGTTATTCCAATGCTTTCAATCAGTTTACTGATAAATTTCTACATTTCATTGGAAAGCATAAAATAATAAATGAATAGTCTGCATCCGTTATGTCGAATTTCGTCGGACCGAAGAAAATACTTCGATATAACCGAAGTTTGACTTAACGAAATTCGATACAAACGGAGCCAGTTATATGTAAAATGATAGTGTCTGAAACGGGACTTTGACCAGACTTCTAGATAACTGGAGAATTCGACATAACCGAAGTTTGACTTAACAAAATTCGATACAAACGGAGCCAGTTATATGTAAAATGATAGTGACTGAAACGGGACTTCTAGATAAACGGAGAATTCGACATAACCGAAGTTTGACTTAACAAAATTCGATACAAACGGAGCCAGTTATATGTACAATGATAGTGTCTGAAACGGGACTTTGATCCGACTTCGAGATAACCGGAGACTTTGTGATAACCAGAGAATCCAACATAACGGATGTAGACTGTATATATTTCAGGATATTTTGTCGGTGAGACACAGTCTGAGTGTTCTCAATGGACCGATAGCACGGATGACTGCACTTGTATCGGTTATATTTGCCGAGCTCACAATTATAGGTAACTTTTATTATACATTATACACAATTGCCGCTTCTTGCAACATCTCGATTTTGATTGGCCAATTCAGCCCATGTGATCACTGTTCATAGCCCAATGAACCATAAAATTATTCTGTTCTCTAAGTATCGAAGGTGATTATTACTGCGCGACTGCGCAAGATTAGTCTTAACTATCACTGTAATGTGCACTATACACTATAGTGTACAGCGTAAAGAATTCTGTACGGTATGAAAATATTGAAGAATCAAATATATACTCGTTAAATTTTAGATGTAATTATTACATGTTAAGTTTTTATGAACAAATTAGGTTTATACCATGAAATGCAAAATAGAACATTTAACCCTTTCAACACCACAGACCTCTAAATTCGCTTACAAAAAAGTGTAGATCCAGATCGTGACGAGCCGTCTCATCAGGATCTGCACTTTTTTCAAGTAATATAACCAATTTTTTTTACCCATTTTGATAAATGAACTGATCCAAATGTAATTTTGTTATTAATTTATTGGTCTAAAAATATCATGGACCAGTCCATGTCAGTTACTTGGTGTTGAATGGGTTAATTGTTACAAATTAAAGTGTTTAGTTATATAGTGTCGTCCCTATTGGAAGGGGGTCAGCTATTTCTAACTTATGAACATCAGTATTACTCCTATCCTTAAAGGTCAGGTGCATGGCTGGTAGGCAATCCGTAACCATTGATCCTATCCTTGAAGGCCAGGTGCATGGCTGGTAGGCAACCTGTAACCATTGATCCTTTCCTCAATGGTCAGGTGCATGGCTGGTAGGCAATCCGTAACCATTGATCCTATCCTTGAAGGTCAGGTGCATGGCTGGTAGACAATCCGTAACCATTGATCCTATCCTTGAAGGCCAGGTGCATGGCTGGTAGACAATCCGTAACCATTGATCCTATCCTTGAAGGCCAGGTGCATGGCTGGTAGGCAATCCGTAACCATTGATCCTATCCTTGAAGGTCAGGTGCATGGCTGGTAGACAATCTGTAACCATTGACCCTATCCTTGAAGGCCAGGTGCATGGCTGGTAGGCAATCTGTAACCATTGATCCTATCGTTGAAGGCCAGGTGCATGGCTGGTAGGCAATCCATAACCATTGATTGATCCTTTCCTTGAAGGCCAGGTGCATGGCTGGTAGGCAATCCATAACCATTGATTGATCCTTTCCTTGAAGGCCAGGTGCATGGCTGGTAGGCAATCCGTAACCATTGATCCTATCCTTGAAGGCCAGGTGCATGGCTGGTAGGCAATCCGTAACCATTGATCCTATCCTTGAAGGCCAGGTGCATGGCTGGTAGGCAATCCGTAACCATTGATCTTTTCCTTAAAGGTCAGGTGCATGGCTGGTAGGCAATCCATAACCATTACTAACTAGCTGGCGACTCACCAACTCGCCAGGTCAGAATGAACCCCTGACAACATTATTTAAGGTTTGTAGAAGTCGTGATAGTGCAATGGTAGTTTGTTTGCTTCAGGTGTGAAAGATCCAGAGTTTGCGCTCAGCTGAAGCCGTTACCATTGTGCCCTTAGGCAAGGAAGTTAAATTCCATATTGCCTCATCACTCTCCCTCATTGCGATGGATTCCATCAGGAATGAGGTATCGAGAGTGATTAATTTGTAGGAACTTGTTTCACAATAGAGCTAAAATAAATTTGTATAAATCATTTAAGTTCTGACATCGCATCGTAAATTATATGTGCGACATCCTATATGTGTGATGTGACATCTGATCGTATCTTTAGGTGTGAGTATACTGGTACTAAACAAAAACAACCAGTATAAGGTGTGGATGTACCGGGCGTTGTATCCAGTGATCTGGTTCACCATAGCTGCTATACCCCTGATGCAGGTACGTATATATATTTCGTACCCCTCACTAGTGCACTGGATGATACTATTCCGGCATATATGCATGGCATTTCCATAGGGGATGAATTAATTTACTAGTGCACCGGGCAATACTATTCCGGCATATATGTATGGCATTTCCATAGGGGATGAATTAATTTACTAGTGCACTGGGCGATACTATTCCGGCATATATGTATGGCATTTCCATAGGGGATGAATTAATTTATTAGTGCACTGGGCGATACCATTCCGGCATTTCCATAGGGGATGAATTAATTTACTAGTGCACCGGGCGATACTATTCCGGCATTTCCATAGGGGATGAATTAATTTACTAGTGCACTGGGCGATGATATTCCGGCATATATGTGTGGCATTTCTGGCATTTCATAGGGGATGAATTAATTTACTAGTGCACTGGGCGATACTATTCCGGCATATATGTATGGCATTTCCATAGGGGATGAATTAATTTACTAGTGCACCGGGCGATACTATTCCGGCATTTCCATAGGGGATGAATTAATTTACTAGTGCACTGGGTGATACTATTCCGGCATATATGTTGGTATTTCCCCAGGGATAAATTAATCGGCTAGTGCACTGGGTTGATCATGTTTCGACATATAATGTATGGTATTTCCATAGGGGATAAATTAATCGGCTAGTGCACTGGGTTGATCATGTTTCGACATATAATGTATGGTATTTCCCCAGGGATAAATTAATCGGCTAGTGCACTGGGTTGATCATGTTTCGACATATAATATATGGTATTTCCATAGGGGATAAATTAATCGGCTAGTGCACTGGGTTGATCATGTTTCGACATATAATGTGTGGTATTTCGATAGGGATAAATTAATCGGCTAGTGCACTGGGTTGATCATGTATCGACATATAATGTATGGTATTTCCATAGGGATAAATTAATCGACTAGTGCACTGGGTTGATCATGTTTCGACATATAATGTATGGTATTTCCACAGGCTGCTCGGGTGAACTCGGTGTGCAACAGATTCCACAAGATAGCCTTGGAGACGAGGGTATTTGGCTACAAGGGTTCGTCTCTCCTAGAGCTGGACTCATTTCTCAACTTTGTCGCCCACTCTCGACTCCGGGTAAATCTTATTTATAATCATCTATTACATTATTAGCTCATTCGAGTTAGAAAACATGCCAGATGACCCACAAATATCTTCTCTAATATGGCTGTCCAATTAGCGATGATTTGCACGCTCACTTCTCACAAAGCATCTCGGGGTTCGATCCTCGTACCAGGGTGTATGCAAGATCCAACAGGTGGCTTTTCTCCGATTTCGTCCCACACAAATGATGAGTGATTAATATGTCGTTAAAACTGGTTTCACAATATTTGTAAAATGAACTAAGTTTGTATTCACTATATAACAATTACTCGGCAGAAAATAATCAAATTTGCGCAAGACACATCCTCAGCTGGTAATGATGGCTCCTCTCTAATGTTGAATGTGTCAATACATGTTACATTCTAGAGTAAGTTCTCTTTATGTTTTCAAGTTATATCAAGTTTGTTCAATTTAGACAAAACACTTGCAAGACTACATGACACACACAAGTGATACAGACAGACATCATTGACGGAACAGCCAATATAGACGGACCTCTGTAGGATCGTGCCACTATCAACGATTTTTACGTTCATTTCAGGCAAAGCTGTTCCATATACCAATCCTACCGTCTTACCTCATTGCCTTGGTCGTGCTGGCATTGTTTGTGCTTCTGATCTTGCTACAGACAAGTGTCATAGGAACAGATCATTTCTTCTAGAACACTTGACATGTGTCATAGGAACAGATCATTTCTTCTAGAACACTCGACATGTGTCATAGGAACAGACCATTTCTTCTAGAACACTCGACAAGTGTCATAGGAACAGACCATTTCTTCTAGAACACTCGACATGTGTCATAGGAACAGACCATTTCTTCTAGAACACTCGACAAGTGTCATAGGAACAGACCATTTCTTCTAGAACACTCGACATGTGTCATAGGAACAGACCATTTCTTCTAGAACACTCGACAAGTGTCATAGGAACAGACCATTTCTTCTAGAACATTAGTGTCACTTGAACGTTTCTTGTCAGTGTACGCAATCATATCTGTGTAATTCGTCATAGATTTGCTGCCAATTTGTTTTGTAACTTGGTGGGAAGGTTTGCTGTACATTGTATTATGAATATACCCTGTAGTGTTTGTTAAGGATGAGCATGTGGCTGATTATTTAAACCATGATTATTCTCTAGTGTTTCCATTTTTTATTAATAATTTATTCAAATTTTCGGTACAATTGTGAAGACCCAATATGTCCTTCCATCATGGTGACCATCATAAAAATGAACTGCTTTGTAATTATTATTTCCAAATACATCCCTTAATTAATATGTACCATATATCCTCAGCCATAAGTCGACCAAATTTGCATCCAAATATTGATCCTAAATGACAGGGGGTGGGGTATATTCTTTAATAAATGACAACAATTCTAGATTTTACATCTTTAGTTTTCTATGATAGGGGAGGGGGCTCCATGGCAATGACCATTTACTTCAAATCACTTGCCTTGCACCGCTGAATCCCATGTGAGGAAGCTATCCAGCTGGCTGGTGGAATGTCGTTGGTCCTACCCAGAGTTGCCGCCCATGCCTGAAATACTGCTCAGAGGGGGTACCCAAGGTCTTCCTTCCTCAATAACAGCTGGAGAGTCGCCATGACTTAAGCTATTGGTGCCATTTTAAACCCCTAAACAAACAAATCTATGATCCTGTCAAATCTATGATCCTGTCAAATCTAATGATCCTGTCAAATCTATGATCCTGTCAAATCTATTGATCCTGTCAAATCTATGATCCTGTCAAATCTAACGATCATGTCAAATCTAACGATCATGTCAAATCTAACGATCCTGTCAAATCTATGATCCTATTAAATCTAACGATCCTGTCAAATCTAATGATCATGTCAAATCTAACGATCCTGTCAAATCTATGATCCTATTAAATCTAACGATCCTATCAAATCTAACGATCATGTCAAATCTATGATCCTATCAAATCTAACGATCCTGTCAAATCTATGATCCTGTCAAATCTATGATCCTATCAGATCTAATGATCCTGTCAAATCTATGATTCTGTCAAATCTCAATAATAAGGGCCTATTTGTTCTACTTTCATTACTCTGCAAGAATTGTGAAAAATATGTTACTAAAGTGATCCTATTGTTCAAAGAAATGTCGTCGGTGTACCAGCGTCATTAGGTGTACCAACATTGTCGGTATGCACGCATCAGTAGGTGTACAAATGTTATTGGGGTGTACCAGTGTCATTAGGTGTACCAACATTGTCGGTATGCACCCATCATTAGGTGTACAAATGTTGTTGGATGTACCAGTATTGCTAGGTGTACTGGGGTCATTAGGTGTACCAGCGTTGCCAGCGGAGTATTTTATGGGGTTTGTGCCAGTGACACTGTTCCAACTGCATATAGATATCTGACAAAACTGACGGCAGATGGAGGAGGTCTCGTACTTAGCTCTCCACAGTTTATATTCTCTCGGAAGCCAAGCTGGATTTGAGTGCAATAATATGTGAACATTTATAAAATTGCTTGATTAATATTTAAATACAAATATGTGCAATCACGTTTTGGTGCAATTTAAATTATTTAATGCATAATATATATATTATATTGCCACGCTTCTGTGATAATTAACCCATTGCCTGCTGAGTAAATAAAATCACATTTGCAAACATAGATCAAGTTCTATGTTGTTTGCTATTCAGCCAAGTGTTTTAGCTCCACTATCCGAATAGCAAACAACATAGATCCAGATCTGATCAAGTTCTATGTTGTTTGCTATTCAGCCAAGTGTTTTAGCTCCGAATAGCAAACAGCATAGAGCCTGATCAGACGGAACGCTATGTTCCGTCTGATCTGACTCTATGTGTTTGCAAAAGTGATTTTATCTGTCGCTAGCATGCAAGGTATAGTGTATAAATGAGACATGAAAGTGTTTATGTCCCAAGTACAGTGAAACACCCTGTGAGCCCAATACTCACTGCACCGTATGAGATGGTACGATGGTCGCCAGATCGGACAGGTGGGTTTTCTCCGGGTACTCCAGTTTTTTCCCACACGAATGACCACATTTACGCTTTCATCCGCGCCAACGAGTGATTAATATAAGTTGTTAAAGCTTGCTTCGCAATCGGTGTAAAATAAATAAGTTTAATTTTTTAAACCAGAGGTAATGTTCAGTTTCCTCCTAAATTAACAATTCAACTCTAGTTGTATAGTTTGGCAGTTTGTAAAGAACTGATTATTTTAAGTGTACAATACATTATTCTGAAAATAAATAGCTGAATATTTGTTTGTTTAACAGAATGAATGAATGGTGTTTTACGGCGCATCGACATCTAAGGTCATGTAGCGCGCATTAAAGTTATGTTTATTGTCGAGTGTATGAAATAAAATTCTATATAAGTATATGCATTACGTAAAAATTAATACTAAGAAGTTATAAAGACGTTTGTTTAACAGAACACTCAGTTTCATGTTTGATCTAGGCAAGTTCTATTTACGGGGGTAAATTACCATTTTCGGTATTCGGAAAAAAGTGGTTCTGGCATACATACATAGGTGTTTTCTACAATGAACAAAGAAGTGAACAATTCGGGAACAAGAAATTTGTTCGGCTTGGAGGGGTTTCACTGTAACTATAGTATGTTTTGTATAATACTTTCATGAAATTGGTAACAATACCATTTATTTACTGTATTAAAGTGATGAATATTCATGTTCAAAATGTCCTTAGTTACCCCATTCAACACTAGGTAACTGACATGGACTGGTGCATGAAATTAACCCATTCAACACCAGGTAACTGACATGGACTGGTGCATGATATTAACCCATTCAACACCAGGTAACTGACATGGACAGGTGCATGATATGATTAGACCAATTCATTAATAAGAAAATTACATTCGGACCAGTTCATTTATCAAAATGGGTAATTTTGTCTTAAAAATAGTAATATTACTGGCAAAAAGTGCAGATCCTGATGAGATCTACACTTTTTGTAAGCCTATTTAGAGGTCTGTAATGTTGAAAAGGGTTTTAGCACACTGGACTTGAAGTCATCCGGACGAGACTTTGAATCGAGGACTCGGTGTCGGTGCTTTACAGTGCATGTAAAAGAACCAGAGGAGACTCTTGAATGAGTGTCCGTCTATATATCATTGCCACGACAAACGCAAAAAGAGTCATATTCCTGTTGAACCTGGCCATCACAATTTCTAGAATGTCATGTTGTCATGTAATTGTACTTGTTACTTACAGAATCTGTTTAACCCCAAATATTTTAGTAAAGAAATCTAGCTCAAGAAATATTTATATACTTGTGTAATCATCATTCAATATGGGAGGGTCCGCCTCCGTGGTCGAGTGGTTAAGGTCGCTGACTTGTATACCACTGTAACCTATCATCACTGATGGTCACAGGTTCGAGCCCCGCTCAGACCGTGTCTCATTTATATGAAAAAGTTGGCAGTTTCTTACGGAGGTTGGTGCACCCAAGTACTGGTTAACCGGTGGAGCCTGCCCAGGAAAGGTGTTGTTAGGTAAACTGCCAGTCGGCGATATAGCCCAAAATGGTGCTGATGCAGGCGTAAAACCCGAAATATAACATAATGTTCAATATGGGACTAAATGGCTTCGTATTTGGCATGGTTACTGGCCAATGTAGTTGATAACCGGGTCTAGACATTTGGCTTCTATAGAATGCTTCGGAGTTGAGAGATTGCACCACCCGTTAACAACTTAATTAATTGTGCGTTATTGGAATGACATGTTGCCTTGTAATTGTATCAATCGGTGTTGACCTCATGATGCATTCGAAGATTGTTACTCTAAAATCCTTACCGATCATTCGGTTTCACTAAAATAAATAAATCAAACTTTCATTGTATATATGCTAATTATTTACTCAATATTCTCCGTGGCCTAGTGACTCCACTCCGTCTCCGTGGCCTAGTGACTCTATCTCCGTGGTCTAGTGACTCCGTCTCCGTGGCCTAGTGGTTAAGGCATCCGCCTATGGTCGAACCTCGTCAGGGTTCTTTCTGATATGGCCGGTCGGTGAGCTGCCAGCTAGTTAAATATTGGTTACCTATTGCCTATCAGCCAGGCGTCAGGCCTTCAAGCATAGGATTCGGGAAGTATTGATGTCCATAAGAGGTGTCTCAGTCAGAAATGGCTGGCCCTTTCAATAGGGGTGACACTATAATAAACTAACACTTTACTTTTATTCTGACCGATATGAAGCTTGGACTGATATGGGCCATACTCCTAGTATCTATCAACATCACAATCACCACTTACAACATTCCCATGTACAAACAAACAAACGTGCACAAACAAACGTGCACAAACAAACGGCACCAACTATTGATTATATGTGAATTTATCCCCGCTCTCCGAAGTCACTGGTGAAGTCTTTAAATTTCTGCAGCTCTGATTCGGTGACAGTTTGTCTGTGTGTCTGCAAGGATTTCAGAAAATCGGACAAATCCGTCTGCCGCGGCTGGATCTGAAATGCAATAATATTGTATTAAATGGTTGCGAAACAAGCTTTAACAACTTATAGTAATCACTCTCGTTGGCGCGGATGAAAGCGTAAATATGGTCATTTATGTGGGAGAAAACCCACCTGTCCGATCTGGCAACAACTGTACCATCTCGCATACTTCATGTTTTAGTTTTCCACATGTACAGTAAAACTCCATTTAGCATTTGTGTGGTGTCTCTGGTCTAGTTGTAGAGCGTCACATGCAGAATCGAGGGGTTCCGGGTTCGATACTCGGTCACGGCACATATGTAGTGTCCTTGAGCAATGCTCTTCACACACATTGCTTAATACTGGTTAACCACTTAGAATAGCCAAGCCTGCCCATGAAACATGTCTAGGTTCAGACAGTGGGTTTGACATAAATGAAAAATAGAATACATGTAAATAAATAGAATGATTTTTTGTAGCTATTAACAAACACAATATGATGTTCTACTGCAGCAGGATTCCATGAGTTCGCACTCGCATCCTAATGACCTGCATCATTCTGGATGTAAGAGAAACAACCCTTAAATATATATGTAACAGGGATGTTTAATACGACAGACAAGGTCATATAGTGACTCCACGACAGACACAGTCATATAGTGACTCCACAACAGATAAGGTCATATAGTGACTCTACGACAGATAAGGTCATATAGTGACTCCACGACAGATAAGGTCATATAGTGACTCCATGACAGACAAGGTCATATAGTGACTCTATGACAGACAAGGTCATATAGTGACTCCATGACAGACAAGGTCATATAGTGACTCCATGACAGACAAGGTCATATAGTGACTCCACAACAGACAAGGTTATATAGTGACTCCACGACAGATAATGTCACATTGTTACTCCACGACAGATAAGGTCATATAGTGACTCCACGACAGACAAGGTCATATAGTGACTCCACGACAGACAAGGTCATATAGTGACTCCACGACAGATAAGGTCATATAGTGACTCCACGACAGACGAGGTCATATAGTGACTCCACGACAGATAAGGTCATATAGTGACTCCACGATAGACAAGGTCATATAGTGACTCCACGACAGACAAGGTCATATAGTGACTCCACGACAGATAAGGTCATATAGTGACTCCACGACAGACAAGATCATATAGTGACTCCACGATAGACAAGGTCATATAGTGACTCCACGACAGACAAGGTCATATAGTGACTCCACGACAGATAAGGTCATATAGTGACTCCATGACAGATAAGGTCATATAATGACTCCACGACAGACAAGGTCATATAGTGACTCTACGACAGATAAGGTCATATAGTGACTCTACGACAGATAAGGTCATATAATGACTCTACGACAGATAAGGTCATATAGTGACTCTACGACAGATAAGGTCATATAGTGACTCCATGACAGACAAGGTCATATAGTGACTCCACGACAGACAAGGTCATATAGTGACTCCATGACAGATAAGGTCATATAGTGACTCCATGACAGACAAGGTCATATAGTGACTCCACGACAGACAAGGTCATATAGTGACTCAACGACAGATACGGTCATACAGTGACTCCACGACAGATAAGGTCATACAGTGACTCCACGACAGACAAGGTCATATAGTGACTCCACGACAGCTAAGGTCATACAGTGACTCCACGACAGCTAAGGTCATACAGTGACTCCACGACAGATAAGGTCATACAGTGACTCCACGACAGATACGGTCATATAGTGACTCCACGACAGCTACGGCCGCAATATTTCCATCAGTCAGCTGCAAAAGCTTTATTTATTTTACAACGATTGCGAAGCAAGTTCTAACAACTTATATTAATCACTCTCGTTGGCGCGGATGAAAGCGGAAATGTGGTCATTCGTGTGGGAGGAAACCGGAGTATCCAGAGAAAACCCACCTGGCCGATCTGGCGACCACCGTACCATCTCGCATACTTCCCAGTACGACGATTGAACCCGGGTTGCATTGGTGAGAAGCGAGTGCGCTAACAGCTAGTCAGCTGCATAGGTTCCTCACACAAAAGAATATGACCACAGTAGATCTGAAACCCACAGCAGTGAGAGGCAAATAAGTGATTGTGACTGCATGATAAAATAACGTCTCAACAACAGAGATTTATGTTCAGAAATTGGAGTGATCAAGCAGGAAATGCTACCTGTTCAGCTTGTAGGTCGGACATTTTTGCAGCCATAGCACCCGCAGTGTCCGCACAACACGGTGAAAATCTGTCATCTGAAAAATTAATGGGTAAAACATATTTCTTGTCTTGTCCACATCCATGAATCACTGGAGATTTGGAAGGCATTGCTAAACACATTAAAACTCTGGATCAGCTAAGCATTGGCTGCCATTTAGTTCACAAATCTATAAAGAATAGCTTTCAGTGAGAGGCAAACCCGCTGTGTGCCGACTGCCATGACCAAATGCCTTGATTTTGAAACACTTCCTCCTAGTCCAACCTCTATATATCCACAGTTTCATCAAAATTCATCCACGCACAGACAAGACAGGGACATCCTACAGAACTCCAGATAAGCTTTTAGCGTAAACAGTATTTTACCCCCTGACATTTTATTCAATGCCGATTTCTAAATTAAATGGTACTTTCACTCCCTGAAAATTTAGTCAATGCTGATTTCTAAATTAAATGGTACTTTCACCCCCTTAAAATTTAGTCAATGCTGATTTCTGAATTTTGTCACCGACAACCATGAACATTGTACATGTATATAGACGTCACTTATTTAATCTATTACTGTTGTTACTTGTAATTTGTTAATATGCATATACATTATTTATACAATGTCATGTGTATATTGTATAATACTAGGACCTAGTATTAGACTTATTACTATATAGTAGGACATGTGGTATTGTGAACATTTGTAGACCCCGCCTCCGCCCAAATGTTTCTGATATATTGCTTTACAAATGCTGCATTTCAACCGACGATCTGGTTCAGGCAATACAACCAAGGGAATTTTTTACTTTCCACAATTCTACATTTTTGTCGGAGACAGATTCCCAACAGTGTTTTTTTCTCCTTTTCTCGTCTTCACTCATTCTGAAATCAACATTATCATTAACATTTTCTCGGACACATTTTGAAGGGGGTATCTCTGAACTAGTACTAGGACCGATGGGAGCAAAATCAATAAACTAGGCGATTCTTGCGCTTTTCGTTTTGAAACAAAATATGACATCCACATGCTTATTATTCACAACACCCGTTCATCATTTCAATTAGTGTTTACCTACTCTGATGTCATATGGAGAGAAACTAACTGGTTCCCAGCTGGTATCGAGCTCCACTGCCGAGACGCAGCATAGAATATGCAATCGGGAAACAGCGCACTAACTGCTTCTCAGCTGGTAGCGAGTCCACTACCGAGACTCAGTGCAATCGGGAAACAGCGCATAAATATGATGTGCTCGATTTTATCATAATCTAATTATGCCAGGAATCCAGAAAGTATGCGTATCAGATTTTTTTAATACGTTTTTGTACGCCATATTTTTCATTTCAATACGTTTTGTTATATTCTTAATGCATTATTACGCCAATACGCATCTTAACTGGAGCTCTGATTCTGCCAAAAACAATAACCTGCGTTCCTACAGGAGATTTAGTTTATACAAATTTATTTTAGCTTGATTGCGAAACAAACTCTTACAACTGATATTAATCACTAACAATACCTCATTCTGATGGAATCCATCGCCACGAGGGAGAGGGAAGAGGCAATGTGGAATATAATTGCCTTGCCGAAGGGCACAATCGTAAAGGCTCAAGCGGGCGCAAACTCCGGGCCTTTCGCACCAGAAGCGAACGCGCTACTACTGCTCTACCACGACTTACACAATGGAGATTTGGAGAATATGTTTGTGCTGACTTGCATAATTTCCGTAACTCTTTCTAGTGAAACAAACAAACCGGTGGCGTAAATTCATCAACACTTCCTATCTATTATCCTTGGCCCTCACGTCGAGGACACATTTCCCAACTCATTTTCCAGGCCTCGAGGTTATAAAACTTTTCTCCTATCTCAAACTCAGTCTCAAGCTTCTGATTGGTTCAGCTGGCAGTAAAACTCAGAATCAACCAATCAAATCATTTGAGCTTGAGATCTGAGAAGTGTTATAACCTTGTGCCAGGCCTCTGGAATAGAATGCACAATTTTCCTATGTTCAATTTCAGGGGAAATATGATCTGGTACCATATGAAATTATTAATGGAACATGATTAGCTTGTTGCTTAGCAATGCTATTTCACTAAAGTCTTGTAACTTGGTTGTCCGGTTAGCGTAGTGGTTAGCACGCTCGCTTCTCGTCAATACAATATTGTATATTTTTGGTCGCAGTGCTTGTTATACTGAGCACTTTGTAGATCTCCAAACAGAGTGCCGAGTGTCATGTTATATATTATATATACCTGGAGTCTTGCACCAATACTGAGCACTTTGTAGATCTCTAATTGGTCCAAACAGAGTGTCGAGTGTCATGTTATATATACCTGGAGTCTTGCACCAATACTGAGCACTTTGTAGATCTCTAATTAGTCCAAACAGAGTGCCGAGTGTCATGTTATATATACCTGGAGTCTTGCACCAATACTGAGCACTTTGTAGATCTCTAATTGATCCAAACAGAGCGCCGAGTGTCATGTTATATATACCTGGAGTCTTGCACCAATACTGAGCACTTTGTAGATCTCTAATTGGTCCAAACAGAGTGTCGAGTGTCATGTTATATATTATAAATACCTGGAGTCTTGCACCAATACTGAGCACTTTGTAGATCTCTAATTGGTCCAAACAGAGTGTCGAGTGTCATGTTATATATTATAAATACCTGGAGTCTTGCACCAATACTGAGCACTTTGTAGATCTCTAATGGTTCCAAACAGAGTGCCGAGTGTCATGTTATATATTATATATACCTGGAGTCTTGCACCAATACTGAGCACTTTGTAGATCTCTAATTGGTCCAAACAGAGTGCCGAGTGTCATGTTATATATTATATATACCTGGAGTCTTGCACCAATACTGAGCACTTTGTAGATCTCTAATTGGTCCAAACAGAGTGTCATGTTATATATTATAAATACCTGGAGTCTTGCACCAATACTGAGCATTTTGTAGATCTCTAATGGTTCCAAACAGAATGCCGAGTGTCATGTTATATATTATATATACCTGGAGTCTTGCACCAATACTGAGCACTTTGTAGATCTCTAGCTGGTCCAAACAGAGTACGGAGTGTCATGTTATACATACCTGGAGCCTTGCACCAATACTGAGCACTTTGTAGATCTCTAATGTTACCAAACAGAGCGCCGAGTGTCATGTTATATATACCTGGAGTCTTGCACCAATACTGAGCACTTTGTAGATCTCTAATTAGTCCAAACAGAGTGCCGAGTGTCATGTTATATATACCTGGAGTCTTGCACCAATACTGAGCACTTTGTAGATCTCTAATTAGTCCAAACAGAGTGCCGAGTGTCATGTTATATATACCTGTAGTAATGCACCAATACTGAGCACTTTGTAGATCTCTAATTAGTCCAAACAGAGTGCCGAGTGTCATGTTATATATACCTGGAGTAATGCGTCAATACTGAGCACTTTGTAGATCTCTAATGTTACCAAACAGAGCGCCGAGTGTCATGTTATATATACCTGGAGTCTTGCACCAATACTGAGCATTTTGTAGATCTCTAATTAGTCCAAACAGAGTGCTGAGTGTCATGTTATATATACCTGGAGTCTTGCACCAATACTGAGCACTTTGTAGATCTCTAATTGGTCCAAACAGAGCGCCGAGTGTCATATTAGCGATATCGCTCCCAGAATACCCGTCGGTCTTGTAAGTGAGCGAGTTCCATTCCACATCAGTTAGTTCCACCTTGTTTTCCTTAGTGTGAATCTTGATCAGGCTAAGTCTTGCATCCCTACATGACCATTACACTACAGGGTTCTTACATTATAATCATTGTAATAATCATATATACTGTATTCAAATGCATTTCAATTCTAAGCTATAAATAAAAAAAAGTGGCATCTGTTGTCCAGTGGTAGAGATTCGGATTTGGAATTGAACGGTCCCGGGGTTGATACTCAGTCAGGCCACAATTGTAGAGCAAGGCATCTCACACACATTGCTTAATACTGGTTAACTGACTTAAGGTCGGCTACACCTGCTCAGGAAAACATGTTTAGGTCCCGGCAAGGGTTTGACATTAATGGAACATACATACGTAAAAATACAAAACAATTCTATCTTACCATACCCCACCCACCTTACTTAAGAAAAAATCTCATTTTTTATACTGGTAGTATATAAAGATCTACAGTAGTCTATAGTAAGTGTGCATTTTGCTTTCACTCTGCATGTTGGGTAAAATAATGGCTATAAATAGTTCAAATAATTGTAGCAGACGACAATTCCTTAAATATATATATCAATGCGTTTTTCTTACTTGTAACTGAAAGCAGATGGATCTGTAGTCCAGTGGTTAACATGTTGGACTGATAATCCAGGGATCGCAGGTTCGATCCCCCTCTGAGACCCTAATAAAATTAACAGTCTTTCAGATGGGACTTCAACCCTCGTTTCGGTGGTTGACACCGTGCACGTAAAAGAACCAGAGGTGACTCTGGAATGAGTTTCTGTCTGTATCATTGCACCATCCTCCAAAAATCTAAAATGACTAATCTCTTCAGGAGGCGTCGCTCATATGGGCAACCCGTGGGTGGCCTCTACAAACAGGTTTGACTGTATAAGTGTAATTTAGACCATGAATGTATACCTGTCGGGTAGGGGTATATAGATTCTCTTCTGAAACCGTCGCAGGAAAGCAGAGTCCAGTTCCCATGGACAGTTTGTAGCACAGAGGAGAAATATCTTGTCCGAGTTACTGGAGTTATCTGCCCCTTCCATCTGCTTCAACAACTCTGTTTTCATGCGTCTAGTGTGCTCTTCTTCACGAGAGCTACGCTGTCGACAGATACTGTCAATTTCATCGATAAATATAACAGAACGCCCTGTCTGGTTTGTGGCATGCTGGAATAGCTCCTTAATTAATCTGTAAATGGCGCAAAAATTAATTTTATTCCCGACAACTTACCTATATATTGCTGTCTTTTTTAATGTTTATTTATCGTCGCAATATGAGCGACAGGCAGCTTCCCTAACACCTTTCCTGGGCAGGCTCCAGCGGTTAACCAGTACTTGGTGCACCAACCTCTGTTAGAAACTGCAAACTTTTTCATATAAAGAGATACGGTCTGAGCGGGGCTTGAACTTATGACCATCAGTGATGATAGGTTACAGTGGTATATACGTCAGCGACCGTAGCCACACGACCATATCGCCATGGCAATGTTGCTTAGCAGTAACAAATCTGACCACTCTACCACTGCACACTTGGTGAATGGTCCATTGTCATTTAACATTTTGGAATATTTCTCACCAATGCAAGTCGGGTTTGATCCTCAAGACCTGGAAGACTGCGAGATGGCATGGTGGTGGTCGCGAGATTGGACGAGTGTGTTTCCTCCGGGTGCTCCGGTTCCCACCCGCACGAATGCATTACCCATACGCTTTCATTCGTGCCAACGAGAGAGTGATTAATATACGTTGTTAATTAAATATAAAGTTTAAGATAAATTTCTGCCTGTGCATGCCTAGTCCAGAGTTTTAATATTTCTTACTTTTCACTCTCTCCAACCCAGCTAGACACTAGATCCGAACTTGAGACACAGTAGAACGTAGAGTTGATCTCGGCTGATACTGCTTGAGCAATACGACTTTTCCCAGTACCTGGTGGTCCATACAACAAAATACGCTTCCATGGTTTTATACAACCTGAATGAAAATAAATTCTACAGGTAAGAATGTCTAAAAAGTTGAAACTTTATTTATTTTACAACGATTGCGAAACAAGTTTTAACAACTTATGATAATTATTCTTGTTGGTGCGGATGAATGTAAATGTGGTCATTCGTGTGGGAGGAAACCGGAGTACGACCATACCATCTCAAATACATTCCGGTCAGGGGATCGTACCCGGGTTGCATTGGTGAGAAGCGTACGCACTAATCTAATCGGACGAACATGTCTAGGTCCCACAAGGGGTGTGAATTTCACATCAATGGAAAATATAAATTAAATGGAAAATAGAATACCGGTACTATTGATCACATGGCTGATAATGGAAAATTGTGGGGGGGGGGGGGGGGGGGGGGGGGAAGGAAATCCGCCAAAATAAGATCACTCCCGTCCAAACAATGTAAAACATATCTTTTTTGAACAGCTTAGATAAAATCTGTCTATTTTTCAAGATTTTGAGCAAAACAAGATGAAATCCTCTAATATGAGGAAGAACAACCACCCTGTGATCAGTATGAATTGGGCATGTCTGTCTCCCACATTTCCACAGGATTGCCCATTACACATGTATGTATCTTCTGCAAATATAGCAATATTATTGGAACTGACCGAACATTACTTACATAGTGTTACATAACATTATCAGTTAAGACCTTTAAGGAGGGAGATACCCTCTGGGTGAGGGAAGGGAGAGAGGATTAGTATACAATGTTATTTAAGACACATAAGGAGGGAGATACCCTCTGGGTGAGGGAAGGGAGAGGATTAGTATACAATGTTATTTAAGACCCATAAGGAGGGAGATACCCTCTGGATGAGGAAAGGGAGAGATGGTTAGTAAGCATGCAATGTTATTTAAGGCCCATAAGGAGGGAGATACCCTCTGGGTGAGGGAAGGGAGAGATGGTTAGTAAGCATGCAATGTTATTTAAGGCCCATAAGGAGGGAGATACCCTCTGGGTGAGGGAAGGGAGAGGATTAGTATACAATGTTATTTAAGACCCATAAGGAGGGAGATACCCTCTGGATGAGGAAAGGGAGAGATGGTTAGTAAGCATGCAATGTTATTTAAGGCCCATAAGGAGGGAGATACCCTCTGGGTGAGGGAAGGGAGAGATGGTTAGTAAGCATGCAATGTTATTTAAGGCCATAAGGAGGGAGATACCCTCTGGGTGAGGGAAGGGAGAGGATTAGTATACAATGTTATTTAAGACCCATAAGGAGGGAGATACCCTCTGGATGAGGAAAGGGAGAGATGGTTAGTAAGCATGCAATGTTATTTAAGGCCCATAAGGAGGGAGATACCCTCTGGGTGAGGGAAGGGAGAGATGGTTAGTAAGCATGCAATGTTATTTAAGGCCCATAAGGAGGGAGATACCCTCTGGGTGAGGGAAGGGAGAGGATTAGTATACAATGTTATTTAAGACCCATAAGGAGGGAGATACCCTCTGGATGAGGAAAGGGAGAGATGGTTAGTAAGCATGCAATGTTATTTAAGGCCCATAAGGAGGGAGATACCCTCTGGGTGAGGGAAGGGAGAGATGGTTAGTAAGCATGCAATGTTATTTAAGGCCCATAAGGAGGGAGATACCCTCTGGGTGAGGGAAGGGAGAGAGGATTAGTAAGCATGCAATGTTATTTAAGGCCCATAAGGAGGGAGATGAAGGGAGAGATGGTTAGTAAGCATGCAATGTTATTTAAGGCCATAAGGAGGGAGATACCCTCTGGGTGAGGGAAGGGAGAGATGGTTAGTAAGCATGCAATGTTATTTAAGGCCCATAAGGAGGGAGATACCCTCTGGGTGAGGGAAGGGAGAGAGGATTAGTAAGCATGCAATGTTATTTAAGGCACATAAGGAGGGAGATACCCTCTGGGTGAGGGAAGGGAGAGAGGATTAGTATACAATGTTATTTAAGACCCATAAGGAGGGAGATACCCTCTGGGTGAGGGAAGGGAGAGAGGATTAGTATACAATGTTATTTAAGACCCATAAGGAGGGAGATACCCTCTGGGTGAGGGAAGGGAGAGAGGATTAGTATACAATGTTATTTAAGACCCATAAGGAGGGAGATACCCTCTGGGTGAGGGAAGGGAGAGATGATTAGTATACAATGTTATTTAAGACACATAAGGAGGGAGATACCCTCTGGGTGAAGGAAGGGAGAGAGGATTAGTATACAATGTTATTTAAGACCCATAAGGAGGGAGATACCCTCTGGATGAGGGAAGGGAGAGAGGATTAGTATACAATGTTATTTAAGACACATAAGGAGGGAGATACCCTCTGGGTGAGGGAAGGGAGAGAGGATTAGTATACAATGTTATTTAAGACACATAAGGAGGGAGATACCCTCTGGGTGAGGGAAGGGAGAGAGGATTAGTATACAATGTTATTTAAGACCCATAAGGAGGGAGATACCCTCTGGATGAGGAAAGGGAGAGATGGTTAGTAAGCATGCAATGTTATTTAAGGCCCATAAGGAGGGAGATACCCTCTGGATGAGGGAAGGGAGAGAGGATTAGTATACAATGTTATTTAAGACACATAAGGAGGGAGATACCCTCTGGGTGAGGGAAGGGAGAGAGGATTAGTATATAATGTTATTTAAGACCCATAAGGAGGGAGATACCCTCTGGATGAGGAAAGGGAGAGATGGTTAGTAAGCATGCAATGTTATTTAAGGCCCATAAGGAGGGAGATACCCTCTGGATGAGGGAAGGGAGAGATGGTTAGTAAGCATGCAATGTTATTTAAGGCCCATAAGGAGGGAGATACCCTCTGGGTGAGGGAAGGGAGAGATGGTTAGTAAGCATGCAATGTTATTTAAGGCCCATAAGGAGGGAGATACCCTCTGGGTGAGGGAAGGGAGAGAGGATTAGTAAGCATGCAATGTTATTTAAGGCCCATAAGGAGGGAGATACCCTCTGGGTGAGGGAAGGGAGAGAGGATTAGTAAGCATGCAATGTTATTTAATACCCATAAGGAGGGAGATACCCTCTGGATGAGGGAAGGGAGAGAGGATTAGTATACAATGTTATTAATTTTAGACCTGTAAATAACTGTGGGAACTGGAGTGGCATGATGATAGCTTCAGTGAGAGCCTGTTTAGCATCTAGCAGTCCAGCGATGTCCTCAAACTTCACTCCACCTTTACCAACTATCGTGTCTTCTATAGCTGTCCGTCTCTGTGTAACCTGATTCTCTCTACTGCCATCTTCAGAGGATCGTGGTTTATCTACCATTGATACAGCAAGTGTCATTTTACTGCGTGTTTGTTTGTTCGGATTTTACACCTGCATCAGCACCATTTTGAGCTATATCGCCGGTGGACAGTTTACCTAATAGCACCTTTCCTGGCCAGGCTCCAGCGGTTAACCAGTACTTGGTGCACCAACCTCCGTAAGAAACTTTTTCATATAAATGAGGCACGGCCTGAGCAGGGCTCGAACCAATGACTTTCGGTGATGATAGGTTATAGTGGTATACAAATCAGTGACCGTAACCACTACCTAGACCATGGAGGCGGACGCAAGTGTCATGTTACTGTGAAATCTTGTTGATTATTATATATCAAGCACAGATAATATATGCATTAACATATTATATTTCGGGTTTAGTTTATACAAAATTATTTTAGCTCGATTATGAAACAAGTTCCTACAACAACAAAAAAAGTTCCTACAACTTATATTAATCACTCTAGAGACCTCATTCCTGGTGGAATCCACCGCCACGAGGGAGAAGAGGCAATGTGGAATTTAAACGCCTTGCCTAAGGGCACAATCGTAACAGCTACAACTGGGCGCGAACTCGGGACCTTTCGCACCTGAAGTGCGCTACCACTACTCTATCACGACTTCCACAAGGTCGGTGAAGCAATAAAAAAGTTACTAGTTCAATCAGAGTGTAAACTAGATATAAGTGTCTAATCACAATAGACAGACAATGCTGTGCGAATGTTCCTATGTCCGCCATAAAGGACTGGTCAATATCAGCGATTAGTTTAGAGGGCGATGTGGGCGAAATTGTCGCCTAGGGACTTCGCCCTCTGGGGGCCCCACTTCTCCCTAAAAAATATATAATATTTTTGGGTTTTTACGATTTTCAAACAAAATTTTGTCTAGTAAGATACACTGGCCCATTATAAAGCACTCCTTCTATTCAAATGTTGTATTTAATGGTTGCACCGTGCATTTTAACCCTATTTTGCAGAAGTATATTAAAGAACACCATTTAAGGAAGCGATCACGCGCTTTCTCACTTCTCCCAAAAATTCTGACTTTGAATGAACCCTGAAATATACATTAACCATTAATAATAAATTCATACAGAGATTTACCTTTTACGGGGCTCTTACCCGCCTTGGGTACCTCCTGATCTTGCTGCACATTCAACTGATCTATCTTAGCACTGAGGATGGTCACATGACTCTGTAAATTGTCTATCAGCTCTTTGTATATATGCTGCAAGCATAAATGTATATATGCTGCAAGTATCAATGTACATATGCTGCAAGTATCAATGTATATATGCTGCAAGTATCAATGTATATATGCTGCAAGTATCAATGTATATATGCTGCAAGTATCAATGTACATATGCTGCAAGTATCAATGTACATATGCTGCAAGTATCAATGTACATATGCTGCAAGTATCAATGTACATATGCTGCAAGTATCAATGTATATATGCTGCAAGTATCAATAGAGAATAGCACTGGGAGAGACTCAAACCCCACATGCTAGGCGAGACGCAAACCCCCATGCTGGGCTGACCGTCATGACCACAGAACTTGACCGATTTCTCCCAAACTGGCATCACTTCCTGCTGGAGCAACCCTCTATATATCCACAAAATGTCATCAAAATTCATCCACAACGTTTTGCGTTATCATGCTAAGACACAGACATATACATGCAGCCAAAAACAATAAACCCCATTCACACAGCAGCGGTTACTTATCAGTTATCAGAGAGCCTGTCAGGTAGAGGATGGTCACACTGTACATTGTCTATCTACTCTTTGGTTGTTTGCTTGTTTCTATTTGCACCACCGCTTAGGTCACATGGCGACTCTCCAACTATTAGTGGTGGAGGAAGACCCTGCGTGCCCTCCGAGCAGTATTTCAGGCGTGGACCCAGGTATAACCACCAACCTTCCACATGCCAGATGGATAACTTCCACCCGCAGTGGGATCGAACCAGCAGTGGTGATGGGCACGTGATTTGAAGTCAACGACAGTAACCACACGGCCATGGGGGCCCACTCAACTCTTTGTACATACCCTGCAATTATCAGAGTTAAGTAATAGTGGAGACATGCATAATATATACAGTCAAACCTGTCAATAAAGGCCACCTCGGGAAAGTAAAAAACTGGCCTTTGTTGGCAGGTGGCCTCTCAATAGAGGGTTAAAATGCATTGAAAATGGCTCGACGGGAGAGAAAAATGGTGGTTTTTAGAGACAGGGTGACTCATATGCGGCCTTTATTCGGGTTTGACTGTATATACTTATTTATCGGCACCACCTGGTTAATTGAGGAGATGTCTCCAGAAATATAATATATTAGTTATTCTACGTTTTGGAAGTTGTACATGTACAAGATACAGAAGACGCGCCAATTCCAGAAGGATCCCTGGGTCTGTTACATTCCTATTGAATAGCACCGATATACGACACCTTGGTTTATAGTGTCATCTGAAAGATTGTTTAATATTACTAGGGTTAGGCGGTTATCACACCTGCAATCCCTAGATTCACAGTCCAACGTGTTAACAAGTGGATCATTGACCAGTCTAGTTGTATAATATTACCCGGAGCTTTTTTGTCGACTAGATGGTGACTTGGTGGGAGGGGGAAATGATTTACAGAGAGCTGTCATAAATAGTATTGACAAACTCTTTTTGTTTTTCTTTAATTATAAAAGGAAGTCGTGATAGCGCAGTGGATGCGTGTTTGCTTTAGGTGCGAAAGGTCCAGAGTTCGAGCCCCGCTGGAGCCATTACGATTGTGCCCTTAGGCAAGGCATTTAAATTCCACGTTGCCTCTTCTCTCTCCCTTGTGGCGATGGATTCCATCAGGAATGCGGTCTCGAGAGTGATTAATATAAGTTGTAAGAACTTGTTTCGCAATCAAGCTAAAATTAATTTTTTATGAACCAATAATAAAAGGGCAATAACTCTGACAAATATCAAACCGGAGGGGGGGGGGAGATCATAATGGCAAATAGCAGTCAGTTGTCGTTCTTAAACTAGATGGCGCCACCTGACCCGGTCCCGATACATTTGGAGTGATTCGGATTTTATCGTACTTTCCTTAGAAAACCATGTAAACACGCTCATACATAATAACACAAAATAATAGATAATTATGCCTTCAACCTGCTGCTGTGTACCCCAGTGTCATTTAAGAGGAGGACATGAGTTTCCGAAAGATTATGATAGGCGTTCCAAGTGGGTGAACGCGATTAGAAGGATAGACGAATCTTTCAAAGATTGGCAGCCTTCGAAGATGTAAGCCTTTTTTCTCAACCACCCAACTGAATAATGACATCAACCACGCGTTTTGACCCTAACCCTGGGCGGAGCAAGTGATGAAGGCGTTCTTTATGCGTGGTTGATACTATATTCTGATCGGCTGGTTGAGATAAAGATTTTACGCTTCGACGACTGCAGTCCATTTCAGAGCTGATGATTACGTTCAACAGACCATCGATGGTATGTTTAAGCGCTTGTTGAGTTTTTAAGAAAAGCTTGAGAATGAAAAAGAGTAGCATTGAGCAGAACTAGAGTCCTGCTTCATTGTCATTACACCGTCGTAGAGGCGTTAGTACGGGCGAAATACTGATTTCGGAATCAGTCATAATCAATTAGATTGTTCTGAAAAAGACAAAACAAAAAAACATAATTAGGATATGATTCGAACCCGGGTCTCCCGTGTCACAGATCAACTCTCTAACCACACGGCCATTTCGACATTTATGTATTTATGGACACAGTTATCGTATATAATAGCGTATGCTAGCCGTAAAGTTGTTTATTTTTCCCGGTTATACAATTTTAATTCTGTTAGGTGTTGCAATTCGGGTGGAATACATATTCTTGACCATTTTTAACGTCAACTACAAGGATTTTTTTACATATCATCGTTTTATCGACCATTGCATTAACTTAGCACTGTCGGACCTGACCCGTGTTTACGGTTCACAGGATCGCCGCATTTCTCGGTCTTTATTGCTTATTACGCTAAAATCTGAAGCAAAATTAATACCTTTCAACCAAATCCATTTTCCTTCCTGTCTGCTTTGCATTTCTCTTCTTTAATTCCGATTTTAACTGTGGTATTGTCATAAGACCGAACTTCGATGCCATGTTAATGATGTTTATTCTGCGAGAATTCCAGGACCGGGTACAGTGGCGCCCCTAGCGGCTGCCAAGAAAGATAACTGACTGCTATTTGCCATTAAGTATATCTAGGCTTGGTACATATATATTCCCGCCAAGCCTTATGGAAATCCAACCAAGCGTTCAGAATATTACATAAAGATGAACTTTGTGATAGACAAACTTACATGTACATGTACTTGTGGTTTAATTTATATTTATTTGTAAAACATAGAATATTACAATTTCATTGTCTGGGGCGTAGCGGATATTACCAATTAAGTCTGATTTAAGCTAAAGCCCAGTTTGGCTTTTAACTTGGAACTTGTTCCACACACACAGATATTCTAAGAGGTGATTATCAGACATCAGGAATATTGCGCTATAATTCCATATTTTATTCATAAATTATTGACAATTTCAGTAAAGTTTTGAAGATCTGCATGCAAACAACCTATATGTCAATCAAAAAGATCCTGGCGCAATAAGGGATTTGTGTGAAATTTCTATGTGCAAATTACCTCCTTTTCTTTATATTTATTTACAAAATCATCAATAACTTTGCAAATGGTAATCCAGGGATCGCAGGTTCGATCCCCCATCTGACCCTAATAAAATTAACAGTCTTTCAGATGGGACTTTAAACTGAGGTCTCGTGTCGGTGCTGTACACCATACACGTAAAAGAACCAGAGGAGACTCTGGCATGGTCTCTGTCTGTATCATTGCACTATCCTCCAAAAATCTAAAATGACTAATCTCTTCAGGAGGCGTTGCTCATATGGGCAACCGGTAGTTTAAAGTCCCATCTGAAAGACTGTTAATTTTATTAAGGTCAGACGGGGGATCGAACCTGCGATCCCTGGAATACCAGTCCAATGTGTTACCACTGGACTACAGATCCGTCTGTAAGAAAATAGCAAGTATGACATTTATATAGAAATAGACACTGCCATAGCTTATATCGCATACGTCCACCCCTATAATCTGGATGGTAGTCATAGCAATAGGAGAGTAAGGAGAAATGCCAGACGAAATGACTATTTAAGTTTATCCTTTATTTATTTTACAACGATTGCGAAGCAAGTTTTAACAACTTTATATATTAATCACTCTCGTTGACGCGGATGAAAGAGTAATTTGTGTGGGAGGAAACCGGAGCACCCGGAGAAAACCCACCTGTCCAATCTGGCGACCACCGTACAAACTCACATATTTACCGGTCCGAGGATCGAACCCGGTTTGCATTAAATGACTATTGAGGCTAAACACTACTGTACTGAATATACAGGGCTCTTCTCAAAGCTGGAGAGTGTCTGCACTACTTTGTGACATCTCTGTGAAGTTGCGAGCATGTGTTCGATGTCAACATTGGACATCTTCTGACCTTCTTTCAACACTGACTCCAAGCTGAAATCAAATTCATACATACATGTAGATAGGTCATTAATTTTCATCCGAATGTTCAAATTGATTGCAGTGTGATATTTTTGAGTTTATTTCAACTTTACAGGCGTGGCGCAGGAGGGTGAGTTAGGGGGGAAATAGTCTCCCTCAACAGGGTTAGACTTTAACTTTTTAAACAGGAATCCCGAAGGAACCATCACAACTGCTTGCTCGCTCAAAAATGTTACACAGCTGAACATCGAAGGTGAAATTGATGTATTCGACATTTTTTCATTGGAATAGTTAGTTTTTACTGGAAAAATCAACAGTCTCGACGGGACACCTGACTTTGAAGCTTAGGAATCCCTCCCCAATGTTTGGTGTGCTCGGGATTGTGGGATAGCGTTAGTGCAGGGATCATTCTAGAGGGCGATGTGGGCGAAATTGTCGCCTTGGGCACCCTATATTTTTTGGTTTTTACGATTTTCAAACAAAATTGTGTCTAGTAAGATACACTGGCCCATTATAAAGCACTCCTATTCAAATGTATTTAATGGTGGTACTGTGCATTTTAACCCTATTTTGCAGAAATATATTAAAGAACACCATTTAAGGAAGCGATCACTCGCTTTCTCACTTCTCCCAAAAATTCTAAACCTAGAATGAACCCTGGTTAGTGTCAAACCCTGCTCAACTGCCTAGCTTCTCCCTATCAAGAGTTCAGAGAGCCAACACTTCCCTGCCCCACATAGTGCTCAACGCCCATACCCAATTGTAACACTTTACTACCTTCATTACTAGATGACTGTTATCTATATCAGAACAGAAAAACACATAGTGAAACAAATGTTTTATCACATACATATATTTCTCCTTCATTCTCACAGATTTAAGTGTCACAGGGTGAGAAAAATATGCAGCCAACCCGGGGCTCAAACCCGGGACCTTTCGCTTACAGGGCGAACGCTCTACCGACTAAGCTAGCTGGGCCGCTTACACATAATCTCCCCGATGGAGACTAAGTCTGTACCGCGACGTAAGCAATATTATATGTCATGTCTGACTCAATTTAAAAATCATCAGTGATATTTTTATCACCAATTGAGACCACAGGGATTCGGCACGTTTGGGGGTACTAGTATATATATTTAAGTATTACTTAAATATATATACTAGTACCCCGATTCGGCACGTTTGGGGGTACTAGTATATATATTTAAGTATTACTTAAATATATATACTAGTACCCCCAAACGTGCCGAATCCCTGTGATTGAGACAGATTAGCAGAATCGCCAAAGGAAGATAATATTGTCGTGTGCTGGTGATCACACATATTATATGTAATTTTTGTATTTCATCTCAATCTCAATATAGTATCTCTGTATTGGTTATTCATCTTGACATTCTTGAAAAATAATTAAAATACATCTCTGAAATTATAAAAATTTGAACGTATAAAATGTACATTAAAATACACAATCGACGTTCTAGGATTCAAAATTTTGTATTCGGCGGGAAACATTGCCAGGAGACAATCATTGAAATAAATAAATTTGGCAGTAAGAAGTAATGTGACATACAAAAACAATATATATATCTGGACCAGTTATTAAGGGTGCATAACTTCTAAGATGTTCTATATATTGACCCAAAGCAAATACTTTGAAAATAAACCAGGCTATTATTTTTAATTAAATTAGCTGTTGGCCCAAATACAATGCTTAGAAATAGAAACTGGAGTTTGAAAATGAATGAATGGTCTCGTGTTGGTGCTTTACACTGTGCATATAAAAGAACCAGAGGAGACTTTGGAATGAATCTATGTCTGTATCATTGCACTATCCTCCAACAATCTAAAATGACTAATCTCTTCAGGAGGCGTCGTCCATATGGGCAACCGGTAGCGACGATAAATAAACGAAAAACACACAAAAATGAATGAATAAAGCTCTAGGACAATACATTATTTATGATTAACGTATTTATTATTGACAATAAGAAATTAACAGTTAATACAGCTATATGTATGGGTCCATATACAGTAAAACCGGTTTTACTTTTTAATGGTCACCTCTATAAAGCAGCCAACCTGTATTAAGCAGCCAGTTTCCAGAATCCAAATATGTCATTTTAGTATACATTTTACCTCAATTAAGCAGCCACCTGTGCAAAGCAGCCATTTTCTTTGACTCCCTTGACTGACTGCTCAAGACATGTTTCAGTTTGACTGTATATCTAGTGTTTCTTAAGAGTATTATTCTTGCTACCCAACCATCCCCTACCGAACCGATAGTCTTGTTTAAAACAGTCTATTCCCCAGCAAAGCAAGACCATCAAGAACACAGACTGTATTATGATTGACATGCCGTGTAAAATCAGTAAAACATCTGAACATAAACAAGGCTCATCCTCGGGCAGAATTCTTTGGAGAAGGGAGAAATGGCACATTTGCATCCTTGAATGGCTTTATGTTTTAAATTGGTCAGAATTCTTTGGAGAAGGGAGAAATGGCACATTTGCACCCTTGAGTGGTTTTATGTTTTAAATTGGTCAGAATTCTTTGGAGAAGGGAGAAACGGCACATTTGCACCCTTGAATGGTTTTATGTTTTAAATTGGTTGGAATTCTTTGGAGAAGGGAGAAATGGCGCATTTGCACCCTTGAATAGTTTTGTTTTAAATTTCAACAAAAATAGGGTTACAATACCCAATATGATCATTAAATACAACATTTGAAGAGGCAGAGTGCTAAACAATACAATGGCCACTAAGGGGACACGATTTTGTATGAAATCAGGGCCCCCGGGGCGACTATTTTGCCCATGTCGCCATCTAGAATGAGCCTTGATAAAAATAAAGGAATAGCAACAAAAGAAGAAAATTAATTTATAATTAAGAATTTTTACCATGATTTGGCATCTGAAATTGACAAAAACCTTGGCTTAAATAGAATGCTGTCAACCTATGTATATATAATATGGTCTCATTGGTGGCCGTTCACGAATCACGAAAAAACTGAGTGAACTAGAGAATAGCACTTGGAGTGATGCAATACCCCTGCTCTGTGCTGACCACCATTACCATGGCATGCCCCATTTCTCCCAAAATTGAATCACTCGAGCAGGTTCGATCCCCCGTCTGACCCTAATAAAAGTAACTGTCTTTCAGATGGGACGTTAAACCGAGGTCTCGTGTCGGTGTTTTACACCGTGCACGTAAAAGAACCAGAGGAGACTCTGGAATGAGTCTCTCTGTATCATTGCACTATCCTCCAAAATGACTAATATCTTCAGGAGGCGTCGCTCATATGGGCAACCGGTAGCGACGTTAAATAAACGTAAAAAAGAAAAGAAAAAAGAATCACTCGAACCAACCTCAATATATTCACAAAGTTTCATCAAAATTCATCCTCAACTATTTTAGTTTTCCTACTAGCACATAGTAAAAACAAAACGCCTTTTCCTGCTGTTAATAAAATTTGATGTGATTGGTGTTATATCCAAATGAATTCAACTTCTTACTGCCGAACAATCAGTCATGATTATGATTGGCAGGCGCAGTCTAGAACAGTTAGTTATTCTAAAATGTTATGTGCAAATTTGAAATGAATCCTTAGGCCACATGAGCTTGAAATGTTATCCATAAGGCAGTGTCTATCCTACCCCAATGTACATAAAAATATAATGGCAGACGGATCTGTAGTCCAGTGGTAAGTTAACACGCTGGACTGGTAATCCAGGGATCGCAGGTTCGATCCCCCGTCTGACCCTAATAAAATTAAGTCTTTCAGATGGGACTTTAAACCAAGGTCTTGTGTCGATGCTGTACACCTAGCCCAAATATTAGACTTGAAAAATGTGACATTTTACTATCCAGGCATTTTTCAAAGTCTAAACGCTAAACCTCAATTACGCGTAGCATGCAATTTGAACGTTGATTTCTTGTATAATATTGTGTCAAGAGATGTTATAGACTGTGCAGAATTCAAACAACGGTATGTGTGTTCATCTTGTTAACAATTTTAATTTATAAAAACGACTTTTTAGATTATAAAATATGCTACGCGTAATGGAGGTTTAGACTTTGAAAAATGCCTGGATAGTAAAATGTCACATATTTCAAGTCTAAATATTTGGACTAGGACGGAAAGTGCTATGCGAAAATGAGCTTTAACGATAAGACCTTGAAATAACAACATTTATGTAGAGGTCTTATATAGGACTACTGTACACCGTGCACATAAAAGAACCAGAGAAGACTCTGGAATAGGTCTCTGTATGTATCATTGCACTATCCTCCAAAAATCTAAAATGACTAATCTCTTCGCGAGGCGTCGCTCATATGGGCAACCGGTAACGACGATAAATAAACGTAAAACACACACACACCGGCACCTAATCTTCATAAGTGAAGGAGTGCTGTATACACGAAGAAGAAATGCATTTGGGAGACTAATTGATTGCTAAAAGTAAAGAAATGTTATTCATTGGACGGTCAGTCTGAAAAATCATATCAAGTACAGCAAACATAGTGTTCTTGGGATATTTTACCATAGAACAAACTTTCTTCGTTATCCATTCCTACAACTCTCTCATCTATAGTTAATTAAATTATTTGTTTTGTTTTTCTTTTCCTTTTTTAACTTTTTTGGCGCGCCCGATTATCTGGTTATGCTTGATTCCTTAAAAAATAATTTAATCGAGTTCAGGTTGAAGACCACCAAATATATTCCCATTCGCACTGCAATAATATTGACTAGAGGATAGCACTCGGATAATCCACGCGCTGGTATTTGGCACAATAACAAATCCTTCATTCACATGACCTTCATTTGAATGGTCAACATCAATGACATGGCTTATTTGTAAGGTAAATTACTATAATTAGATCTATGAGAATTCCCATAGCAACTATTCCATTCGAACTATAAGTAAATCCTGCTTTGAGTTACAGTCATGTAATGTTTACCATATAAGGCAATGGGATGACCACCATGACCACAGGTTAAACGCAGGGGCGGGTTAAGGTTGCATGGGGCCCCTGGCTATAGCTCAAATAGGGGCCCTTTCATAAAGATAAATACTAGTGTAAGCAAACAAGAACATTCTATTGAATACATCTTTCTCTCGACTTTCCGCTATCGCATTGGTTGGTAAGAAGGGATTTCATCTGTCGACGCGTATTGCGGGACTATCAGACTCGGGGATCAGTGCACTATACGTTATTGCTGCAATCGACTAAACACAAATTAGTATTAAAGTCATACATTGTTGGAAAGCTCTTCTAAGTTCTATCTATTTATGTAGTCATTTTTAAAAAATCGTTAAATTTTATTCAGTTAATTACATATTTAAAAATAGAAATTCGGGGCCCCTAAATATCGGGGTCCCTGGCTTCAGCCCAGTCAGCCCTCCCCATAACCCGCCACTGGTTAAACTTTCCGTTTTTGAAAAAAAGAGAGTAGAATTACACATATGCCAGTGTCACCAACTCACAGGCACCAGACACAATTTTTTTTTTATTTTTGGCCTATGGTCATATAGTAAGTAATATATAATAAAGGCAACCAACGAAATTGAAACATGCATGCAGAAACATCGACGAGAAACTAGGTAAAAACGACCAGATCACTGATTTGCCCTCGTGGTCCCGACCGGAAGACCTTATTCTATCAACAAATACTTTTTATTTCATCGAGATCGATCAAATAACACCTGAACGGCGCATTGTTTCATCGAGAACAGCAGGAAACGAAAAGTTGTCGTTTTGGCTGGGCGATCGGTTTTTGGCAACATACGATGTGAATGAATGCTTTTTTCTCATTGGTCAAAAATGAAACATGTAAATACATATATAAACAGCAGCCAATGAAATGCCGCTGTATATTCACCGCGGATCTTATCCAAAATGGAACAATTATTGAATTTTACTTTTGTTTTGTATTTGATTCCTGTATTGCTGTTGGATCTGCACGCCGAGGCTGCAAACAACATGATTCGCGAGAGAAAGATTCCATTTAACGAAGTATGAGTGATTTTTAGATGTTATGAGTATTACACTGGGTAAAACGTCGAGAAAACATTCCGCCAAATCAAAAACCGAACACCCAGCCAAAACGACAACATTTCATGCCCTGCTGTTCACGATGAAACAATGTGCCATTCTGGTGTTATTTGACCGATCTCCATGAAATAAAAAGTATTTGTTGATAGAATAAGGTCTTCCGGTCGGGACCACGAGGGCAAATCAGTGATCTGGTCGTTTTTACCTAGTTTCTCGTCGATGTTTCTGCATGCATGTTTCAATTTCGTTGGTTGCCTTTATTATATATTACTTACTATATGACCATAGGCCAAAAATAAAAAAAAAAATTGTGTCTGGTGCCTGTGCACCAACTCTATTGTTCTATATAAGTACATCTTGCTGATATGTTGATGAAACATAAGCACACCATTACTTTAGGGTCTCAAAAGGAATTAAGAACAGTGTTGCCAGGCGACCATCATTGATAGAGCTAGGATGTTGTGAAACTTAACAAACTTAACACACTCTTGGCTGTGTGGAGGCCGAAGGCATCCACGCTAACTTTAAACACACCCAATGTAGTTCATACCCAGATGGAAACTATTAACCCACGATTCATTACTTATATTTACATTAATTATTCTTTTCAATAAGACAAAAAAAATTAACAATTAAGATGTTTTAGTCCAGATTTGCAACTTACCGTGTGTCGGAACAGACAAATAGACTATCCTTGGAACAGCGTCAACTGTAAGATACGCCTTTACTCGCGACGAATGCTGCCTAAAACTACGAATGTGCATGCCCGTAACTTCGAGTGCGCATGTCAGCTTCATATCATTAGTTGGTACAGCGTCAACTGTAAGATACGCCTTTTCTCGCGACGAATGCTGCCTAAAACTACGAATGTGCATGCCCGTAACTTCGAGTGCGCATGTCAGCTTCATATCATTAATTGGTACAGCGTCAACTGTAAGATACGCCTTTTCTCGCGACGAACGCTGCCTAAAACTGCGAATGTGCATGCCCGTAACTTCGAGTGCGCATGCCAGCTTCATATCATTGGTTGGGAACCCTCATACGTAAAATGTAGACAATCAGGGCACATAGGTTCATCGAAAGAAATGCAATAGCGATGTAAATATTACAACTAGAACTAAACCCGAGGAAGACTCATTGATAATGATTTGCTGCATTTTATGGACCCAGGAAAGTTCACTATCCACTGCTACACCAGATAATGTGCTCTTTATATATATGTGTGTGCATTTGTACTGACGGCCGAGGTGTGACACTTATGAAACTCCTTGGAGAAATCTAGAATTACATATTACATACAAATGATATAACATACATATACATTTCCTTTCATTTATAGGTGTACGTATTGGTCTATTCCATCTACCTGCTTCAATAGATTACATATTGAAGCAGGTAGATGGAATAGACCAATACGTACACCTATAAATGAAAGGAAATGTCAGGTTTGTAATATCATTGAAGATGAATATCATTTTGTCATTGAATGTCCGGTATATACAGATTTGAGAAAACAGTTTATTAGTGTTAAATTCTGGAGACGTCCAAATATGATCAAGTTCATCGAATTAATAAAAAAGGAGAATAAAACGGTCATTATAAATTTAGGAATGTTTGTTCATAAAGCGCTTTCGCTTTGAAATGATAACCTGTATAGCAATAGAAATGTAAATAGTATATGATATAAAATTAGTCACAGTCAATGGCTGTATGTGTAGCATTTTGGTAGAGTGGAAATAAAACTCCGGTTATATTAAAGCTCAGTACTAGTTGCCTACTAATATAAAATGTGCACCATTATTGCTGTAAAATACTTAATATGTTAACCTTTTGTTTTGTTTCTAAAAGGTTGGTATATTAAAATAACTAAGTTAATCTTAATATTTAAAAATAACATATGTCCATAAATCTATAGAAGTATTTTGAGTTATCCAACAAGTTGGCCTTTTCCTTTCGATACAGGTTAACTAACTAGTGTTGGAACTAGATTTTGGAGTAATATTTCCATTATTTTATTTTATTTTATTCATTACAACATTGTAAATTTGCATGAAATTGATTTCAATGTACAAAGGTAAAGGGTAAAAATAAATTAATTATTTGAAATAATGTTTATGTCATACGCCATACTCAGTGTACATTGAAACATTTCAAAATAATTATGTAACCTTCTCCATTTAGTTAAATCAGTTATTAACATGCATGCATTGTTTACTATATTTATTTGTTAATTCACTGTCTGTTCATTTATATCATGCATACATTATTCTCATGGGCTTTTAAGCCTAATGGAATTGAAAATAAACTATTTTATTATAATATACATTCTTGACCACATATATGTTCCTTTGATGTTGCTATACAATGTTCAATTAAAATCGCCTGTACTACATAATCTAAACTAACAATGTAGAATACATGTATAATTGCACACCTGTGTGTTCATTATATGATGTCATTAAATTGCAATTGATCTTCCACTTATTTGACAGATCGCAGCGATCACATCATACGATATTGGGATAACCAATACATTCTTTTACCACATTTATCTACACCTTTTCTGTGAAATAAAACAAAACCAATGTGAACTCATGATAGACTGCACCTTTACATACATAAATTAATAAAACTACGTGCGCTATTTTGTCACGTAACTATCCGGAATATGTTTTAAGGGAATATTCTCCGAAGTAATTATTATTACTGTATTGCTACGTGTACACTAGCTTGAGGACTTTTTGTGTGTGGAAATGCGGAAAATAATAACATTTGCCACACATATATAATTTCGCATAGTTAATAAACGTTAATTAATTATTGTTAAACAATTATTCTTTGGAGGAGTGTGCAATGACAGGATGTAAATGATCCGTTTAGTTTTTAAATGAAATAAATTTCAAATTTACCACAAAATGTACCCCCACATAGCGGGATAAGGACTCGTTATGGGTATAAAAGAGCGTACATTGACTCGTGAGCCGGAGGAGCTTCCCGTTTCGACAGAGTTTGGTCCCAGATGGGTGTATACGGCGACAGAAGGCACCATATCTAGCACAAAATGGGCATATGACTGGAATCAGGTAACGGAACGTCAGGTGTCATTCGGGGTCATTAGGGGTCAAGAGCATCCATGGGGCCGAGCGGTCTAACGCGCCGTTGTTAGAACTCGCCGTTCATCACTATCTAGGCTGCAGGTTCACTCCCTATATAAGGGACAGTGATAAATGATGATATGTGATCGAGTGGTTAAGGTCGCTGACTTGTATACCATTGTAACATATCATCACTGACGAGCCTCTTTAGTTTAAAACATATTAATTGTCTATCATGTACATGATTATTTACAACAATTGTATTAAGGAATTGGACAGAAATCTATACAGTGTCTCAATATATGAAACAGTTGGCAGTTTCTTACGGAGGTTGGTGCACCAAGAATTGGTTATCCGCTGGAGCATGTCCAGGAATGATGTTGTTAGGTAAACTGCCCGTCGCGCATATTGAGCAACTGGTAGCGACGTTAAATTAACATCTAAACATGATATGTGAGAAAGTTGTCCGTCGAAATTAATGAAATACAGGTCTAATTTGTTTTTTTACGTTTATTTATCGTCGCTACCGGTTGCCCCATATGAGCGACACCTCCTGAAGATATTAGTCATTTTAGATTTTGGAGGATAGTGCAATGATACAGAGAGACCCATTCCGGAGTCTCCTCTGGTTCTTTTACGTGCACGGTGTAAAGCACCGACACGAGACCTCGGTTTAACGTCCCATCTGAAAGACTGTTAAATTTATTAGGGTCAGATGGGGGATGGGGTCAAACCTGCGATCCCTGGATCAGTCCAGCGTGTTACCACTGGGCTATAGATCCGTCTGTGTAATATATACAGGTCTAAATCGGGCATGCTGTCTTTTAACTCTAATTAAATAATTAGTTTTAAATTACAAGTTTCTTAGCAGTATGCTAGTGTACATGTTAGTAACTTTAAACCAACATTATTATAACAGTTTAGTTTATTATTAAAAAGTAATTTTAAACCTAAAGTATTATTCAAAACAATTAATTATTATAAAAGGCAATTGTTAACATACGTTCATTCTCATTGTTTCGCAGATGCGCGCGAAATGGCATCCCCAGTACTTCTTTCGTTGGAACGACAGTATGTCCCGGTATTGGGATGACTTCATGTATCAGGTATGAGTACACTAAATTATCATACATCTAGCAGGTGCATGTACGTGGAAGAAAGAATCCGTCCTTCTTTGACCTAAAATGACTGTGTTAATTGTTTTTCTTATTGGAATCCGTTTGTGTCTCTAATTTCATGGTACGTTCTATTAGTGTCATTTCCACTTCGTGGAAGTCGTGATAGCGCAGTGGATGCACGTTCGCTTCAGATGCGAAAGGTCCGGAGTTCGAGCCCCACTGGAGCCGTTAGGATTGTGCCCTTAGGCAAGGCATTTAAATTCCACGTTGCCTCTTCTCTCTCCCTCGTGGCGATGGATTCCATCAGGAATGAGGTCTCGAGAGTGATTAATATAAGTTGAAATAACTTTCGCAATCGAGCTCAAATAAATTTGTATAAACTAGTGTCATTTTAGTAGCATTTTCATAATGTAAAGTGCATTTCTAAAGAAACTTGCCATTGGTTTACAGAAATTGTATTCATGCATATACAGTCTCTGCGGCCTAGTAGTTAAGGCGTCCGCCTACTGAGATAGGTGTCGAAGGTTCGAACCTGGTCAAGGGTTCATTCTGATATGGCAGGTTGGTGAGCCACCAGCTAGTTAAATAATGGTTACCGATTGCCTATCAGGCAGGCACATGGCATTCAAGGATAGGATAGGATTCGGGAATCTGATGTCAACATTTTAGTGGCTGGCTCTTTCAATAAACAAACACTTTACTTTTTTAAACTTTGTATAGGCCTACATTCAATGTTAATGTTGTGTGGCATTTGACCGTGTATGGATGAACAAAACACATACGGAGAAACGAACCTATATAAACAGAACAAAAGAAGAATATAATATTATTTGGGTCAGACGGGGTATCAAACCTGCAATCCCTGGATTCTCAGTCTACTGAACCACTGACCCGTCTATGTTGACATAATTACAGAAACACGAAACTTTGTATGCATGTCCAGCCACGTGTTTTTGTGATTAAAACTGTTCGTTGCTTTGATAGCACACATCGGCAATGAAGAGATGACCTTACCTTATTGCCCATATGAGCGACGCCTCCTGAAGAGATTAGTCATTTCAGATTGTTGGAGGATAGTGCAATGATACAGACAGATACCCATTACAGAGTCTCCTCTGGTTCATTTGCGTGCACGGTGTAACGTTTAAAGTCCCACCAGAAAGACTGTAAATTGTCTTAGGGTCAGACGGGGGATCGAACTGTATGGCGTGCGAGGTGTAAAGATTTATCCTTCCATACATTATATCATCAATAAATCATAACAGCAAAAGACAGTAATGTGCAAACTCTTTCACCGCCAAAAAGGCCTTTTGTCAGGCTATATGCCGATTGCTCTTCAGATAGTGGAGCTGAAACACCTGTCCGAATAGCAAACAACATAGACCATGATCAGACGCGGCGTTGCACATTGCTTTGAATGTATTCGGTGATGAAATAGCTAAATCAGTTTAAGCATGTTTTGTTAAAATTACTGGCACACAAAACGGGGTGGCTATTAGTTCAAACTTTATTTATTTTACAACGATTGCGAAGCAAGTTTTAACAACTTATATTAATCACTCTCGTTGGCGCGGATGAAAGCGTAACTGTGGTCGTTCGTGTGGGAGTAAGCCGGAGTACCTGGTGAAAACCAATCTGTCCGATCTGGCGATCACCGTACCATCTCCCATACTTCCAGATCCGGAGCTCGAGCCCGGGTTGCATTGGTGAGAAGCGAGCGCGCTAACCACTGCGGAAATTGAAGGATGATATTGAGGTGGGTACTTAGTTTTGTATTGTATCTACGCCATTGGTCAGCGAGTGCGCTCGGGACGTTCGCATACAGTGCAATTTAACTCATCAATGTACCGATTTTGAAATCGGCAAAATATACACGTATGTTGTTGCAGATGCCATATCACTTTGCTATATTTGGGAAAGCAGGACACAGTAATTTCTAATATCAGTTATAATTACCTATATTAAACGTAAATAGTCATTGTTCTCCGCGTTTAAGTCTCAATAAGCCTATTGTTTATTAACGTTGGCCTTAATAGGCGTTTCACGTTAATTGGGTACACAACTTAACGTGCAAAAACTAAACCAATCTGTAGTTTTTATTGTAAAATAGCCACTAATGTCCGATTGATGGAGGTGAACGTTTAATTAACAGCCATACAGTTTGAGAAGAAAACAAATACTAACATTTTCTTGAGATTATTGTTGGATCACGCCATGCAATGCAAAACTACAACGTTTACTTATATGCACACCTGTGTTGACGACCAGCCCAGGATAAACATCACGTGTCTCTAAAGACAACCACGTTTTCCCGGCCCCTTTTCAGTTTATCCCCATATAATTTATGCTTTCAAATGAAATGTAGAAAATTATCAGTAAAATGAAATATAGAAATTTATCAGTGAAGTAAAATATGTTATTACTTAGATATGAATTTTAGCCTATTTCTATCGTTATTTGACTGCTACAATACTGGCTACCACCCAACATGATACGCTGTGTCTCCCAGTAAGATATCACGTTTTCTGGTTTGATATCGTGTCCATTATAACAAGCTCCTGAGAAAATAACACATGCGCACAGTGCTAGTTTGTTTACTTCCGGTAGCGTCTCTGTGTGTCAACTTTTGTATAATTTCAATCGAGTTTGTGCATCTAATTCATAATAAAGTAATAATGAGTTTATTGCGTGGCTAGTTTACTATCAAATGTTCAAATTCATATCAAAACAATAAAGACGTCATTACGTGGCTAGTTTCATATCAGCCGAGTTATCGACCCTCGGCAACTTGATATTAGCCTTCAATATTCGACCCTCCCGTAACTTATATCAGCCTTCAACCTTCGTTCTCAGGCTGATATCAAGTTACCTCAGGCCGATACCTATGCTGATATGAAACTAGCCACCTGATGACCCCTAATTACTCCACTGGTTGAATGCAGCGGAATAACATTTTTATTTCTCACTGCTTTGCATGTGTGGTACCTAGCCGCTGCATGTTGAAATGTTGTCAACGCGAATGCGTTCGGACTTAAGCTGTCAGTGACGGTATTTATGACGTCTTTAATGACATCATTAATGGTCTTCTAAACATGATGGTTTAGAGCAATTTAGCGCACAGTTACATTGTTTTCGATCATAAAAACGCGTTTTGGCCTAAAATAAAAAAAAGAAGTGTTTGTTTCTGTGAATGACCGAATAATAATTCACTCATGAACATATCGCCACTCGTGATAATAAAGCGTTCATTGTTCATTCAGTGAAATATACTGAGTCAAAAAAGAAACGATACCTGGTGTTTATGTGTCTATAATTTCAACATTTATTAAGAAAATTCTTTGAAAATTCATAAGATGATAGTCCAACATGTTTGAAAGAGGAGCACATAAAGCATAATGAGCCCCCGAAACTGTCTGCTGCGTGATGACGTAATTCGTCGGACAGGGGTCTAATGGAGTTTTCACACAGACGTCAATACCGAGTATGGGCACCATTTGCGTCTCTCACTGCAATGCACCGCCGTCGCATCGAACGGAAGAGTGTCTGAATCTCTTGCTGGTCAATATTTGTCCACTCCTGACGCAAAACATCCCTCAGTTGGTTTAACGTTACCGGCTGACGTCGTCTGACGCGGCGGTCTAACGTATCCCACAAATGTTCTATGGGTGACAAGTCTGGTGACAAAGCAGGCCACGGCAGGGTTTCAATATTGTTCTGCTCCAATAATGTGGTGGAAATCCGAGCAGTATGACACCTGGCGTTGTCCTGTTGGAACAGTGTGACGTTTCTGTTGGCGTTAAAGAACGGCACAACAACTGGCGCAAGGATCTCATCACAGTACCGCTGGGCGTTTAGGTTCCCGTCCACCACTAACAGTTCAGTGCGACTGCCGAAGGTGATACCGCCCCACGCCATAACGCTTCCGCCCCCGAACAGATCGACCTGACGTACACATGCGTCGGCGTAACGTTCACCGCGTCTGCGATATACCCGCTCTCTGCCATCCGCTCGACGCAAACAGAACCGCGATTCATCGCTAAACATCACCGAATTCCACTGTAACCGAGTCCAGCGAGCACGTTCCGTCGTCCATTCCCGCCGTACGTCACGGTGACGTCGTGTCAGGATGGGTCCAACGTATGGCCGATAGGCACGAATGCCACGTTCACCGAGCCGGTTCCTGACTGTTTGTGCACTGATGCGATTGTTGGTCATCCCAGGAGTAACGGCAGCTGTGTGCGTAGCAGGTAGGAACCGGTCACGTAAATGTGACGTCCGAATGTGACGGTCCTGTTCACGCGTCGTCACACGTGGTCGACCAGATCTTGGACGGTCGTCCACCGATCCATGTGTTCGATAACGTCGAAGTAGACGTGTTATCGTGATCCGCGTAACCCCGAGTCGATTTGCGACGTCACGCTGACGTAAACCGCCGTCAATCATGCCAATGGCACGCATTCTCTGATTGCGGTTTAGCCTAGGCATTTTGTTAGAGGTAACAATGGGTATGTAAGGTGTTTTTCCTCGATGATAATGCAATACCAGTACAATAAACCGGTTTTCCGATTTGTACATGTGCAGGAAGTTGTCTTTGTTGAGGAGCACGTGCAAATCGGAAATTCGGCGTTCCAGGATTATCGGGTGTTTATTTACCTGTGTTTATGGTTGGCTGACGTTGCAATAAGATACCCGGTACTGATACGTAATAATATATTAAACCTTTCTATGGTTTTATCCGTTTTACGTCATTTTTAGTTTGGTATCGTTTCTTTTTTGACTCAGTATATAATTCGATCATTCACTGAAGCAAACGAATATCTTCTTATTTTACCCCGCCATAGGTCGCCCAAGGTTCGAGGAACATACATTTTTAATAAAATACATGATTATAAACTGACATGTAACACACTCAAAGGCATGCATTTCATAAATAGTGCCAATGCCAACGGAATATATATATATATATGACGTTTTATTTAAATATCAAGTGTGTCTTTATCATTCATTATAAATTAAACAATATACACACAGATAACAATAGGCCTACATACTGCACATGTCCACTCAATTAGGAGTTATAGGAGATAGGAGACTAATGTTATCATGAACAACAAAATATACACACATATATATATATATATATATATATATTATATATTAATATATATATATATATATGCAGTAGATGCCAACCGTATTCTTAATCTACATGAATAATATGTAACTGTAAAAAAAATCAATAAATGGAGTAAAAAACCGACACCGAGCACCATAGCGCAAAATATAAACAATCGGCTCAGATGAAAACGATGAAATCTAACACAGATATGATCGTAAATGAACTAATTAGCAGCTAATTCTTAGAATACGTAACAGAAAGTTGACATGTCATAGTGTAAACCAATTAAGCACATTATTTACAAAGATAAAACAGTCTTCTAATTAAAGACTGCTGTTTTACTCCAGTGGGTGGTCCTTATAGGCACGTTTGATTGTATCACGATATGGAACTTGTTCCACTATAACATGTTATTATTTATTTTAAATAAATTACCGTGATCCGTTGTATCAACCGTAAATTAAATACACTTTGTTGTAACTGGTGGAAACTCTCTCCCTCGTGGCGATGGATTCCATCAGGAATGAGGTCTCGAGAGTGATTAATATAAGTTGTAAGAACTTGTTTCGCAATCGAGCTAAAAATAAATTTGTATAAACTAACTGGTGGAAAAAAAACTAACTTACGATTTGTTACGGAAAACTGGAACTACGATGAGAGCTGAACTAATAATAATAATAATAATAATAATAATAATAATAATAATAATAATAATAAAGACTTCAGCTAACTAGGAAACTTAATTGACAAGATCAATTTTCCATAGGCCCTCAAAACACTACATCATACCATTGTACTTTTAGTCATAAAAGAGTAACAGAGAGCTACAAATAAATATAGTATACAGTATTATGCATATGGTAATAACTTAGACATTGTGGCAGTCCTCCTGAACAGGAATATGTGTGCGTTTTACGTTTATTTACCGTCGCTACCGGTTGCCCATATGAGCGACTCCTCCTGAAGAGATTAGTCATTTTAGATTTTTGGAGGCTAGTGTATGATACAGACAGAGACCCATTCCAGAGTCTCCTCTGGTTCTTTTACGTGCACGGTGTAAAGCACGGACACGAGACCTCGCTTTAACGTCCCATCTGAAAGACTGTTAATTTTATTAGGGTCAGACGGGGGATCGAATCTGCGATCCCTGGATTACCAGTCCAGCGTGTTACCACTGGACTACATATCCGTCTGTGTTAACGACCCATCTGAAAGATTATTAGGGTCAGGCGGGGGATCGAACAATTCAATGCAGTCCTCCTGAATAGGAATATGCTTTAAGTAACTCGTTTTTTTATGGATTGCCAATCAAGTGTATAAACGTTTAAATTGCGAAGTTTATTTTTTGTTTGTCTTCTGGATAGACGAACCCACATACGGAAACATATAAATACATTGTGGTGGCCTAATGCGACCACCAATTGAATTAGTGTCGTGGTATATAAACAATATTCACCAAAAGTTAGTGTTCTATTTACAACACTGAATATAAAATATATAACGTTTATATATAAGGATTGGATTTTAATTAACTACATACTTTTTAAAATATTATTTAAATAAGTTAAACTTAGTTATATAAGTTAAAGTTAGCTATATAAGTCAAAGTTAGTTATATATGTTAAAGTTAGTTGCATAGGGAAACAGAATATGCATGTGTATTTATTTCTAAATACATATACTATTTAAGCAGCGGATAAAACAGTTGATGTGCATTGATAAAGCTGAGTCACAAGTAAGCACTGATTCATTCTGTGGATTCTATGTGTAGCGACGATAAATAAACGTAAAACACACACATATTAAATTAACCCAGTCTCGACACCGCAGCTTGTCATTGGTCAATTTGAATAACTCATAATTGTAATACAATAATGTATAACTTATAGTACCCATACGCACTATGCATGCTCATATAATATATGACCCAGTTGTATGGCTTATCAGCTAGTATGGCTGCAAGGTGGATCCGGAGCTTTTTGTTTGAAACCAAAGTTTCTTGAATCCACAGGAGCGCATGGAAACGAACAAAGAAGATGACAGAACTGAAGATACACAGGAGGAAACTATGACTGGGTCACATACATCTGACCACATGCAGAATAGAAGAGACAGGCACAGGTGCACCCTGTTTCTTATTGCTGCAGGCATTTTATTAACCGCTGCAATAGCAATTCCATTAACATTTCACGTGCTATTATCGGAAGGTGAGTTAATTCCATTAACATTTCACATGTATACCATCATCATCATCATCATCATCATCATCATCATCATCATCATCATCATCATCATCATCATCATCATCATCATCATCATCATCATCACACATCATCATCATCATCATCATCATCACCACCATCATCATCATCATCATCATCATCATCCCATCATCATCATCATCATCATCATCATCATCATCATCATCATCACCACCCTCATCATCATCATCTCATCATCATCATCAGCTCATCATCATCATCATCATCACCACCATCATCATCATCATCATCATCATAATCATCAGCATCATCATCATCATCATGTGCACTTGTGATAGAAATGTGGTCTTTTTTAGATGTACTTGTAACACTTTCTCACCCACCCAGATGAATATGTACTTTGGGAAAGGTGTTTCTGCATCAATTTAAATTAAGAATGTTCCCCCTATAGCTTACTTAATAATTATTAATTTACTAGTTGGACCTTATACACTCAAATAATACATACCATTATATTGTTGTTTTCATATATTCCATATTATATGAAATTCTTTTTTTCCAGAAAATCATAATGAAATAGTTGGTAAGAACATTTTGTTATATTTTCATTTTACGACATTAACACCCACCTTTTATTTTACGACATTAACATCCACCTTTCATTTTACGACATTAACACCCACCTTTTATTTTACGACATTAACATCCACCTTTCATTTTACGACATTAACACCCACCTTTTATTTTACGACATTAACATCCACCTTTCATTTTACGACATTAACACCCACCTTTTATTTTACGACATTAACATCCACCTTTCATTTTACGACATTAACACCCACCTTTTATTTTACGACATTAACATCCACCTTTCATTTTACGACATTAACACCCACCTTTTATTTTACGCCATTAACATCCACCTTTCATTTTACGACATTAACACCCACCTTTTATTTTACGACATTAACATCCACCTTTCATTTTACGACATTAACACCCACCTTTTATTTTACGCCATTAACATCCACCTTTCATTTTACGACATTAACATCCACCTTTCATTTTACGACATTAACATCCACCTTTTATTTTACGCCATTAACATCCACCTTTCATTTTACGACATTAACACCCACATTTTATTTATCAATAAGGAACGGGTGTTATTGTATTTGGCTGTATGTGTACGTGTGCTAGGCGGATATCCCAAACCGTTGTGTATGCAGTTGTGTGCGGAGACTGTGGATATATAGAGTGTCTGTCCAGGAGATAGTGATTCGATGTTGGTCCACTCCCATTTGTGTGTGTTTTACGTTTATTTATCGTCGCTACCGGTTGCCCATATGAGCGACGCCTCCTGAAGAGATTAGTCATTTTAGATTTTGGAGGATAGTGCATGATACAGGCAGAGACCCATTCCAGAGTCTCCTCTGGTTCTTTTACGTGCACAGTGAAAAGCACCGACACGAAATCTCGGTTTAACGTCCCATCTGAAAGACTGTTACTTTTATTAGGGTCAGCGGGGTATTGAACCTGCGATCCCTGGATTATCAGTCCAGCGTGTTACCACTGGGATACAGATCCGTCTGTAAACTCACATTTGACATCTATGATACACTATATGTGAGTGTAACTCGAAAATACAGCAAGATATACATATAGTTCCAATGGTCCATCTATAGGAAACCATGTGACCTTTCTAATAAACGATATCTAGTGACCTTGAGATTAACTTTTCAAGGTCATGTGATATCAAGTATTAATTTTGTTTTTGTATCAAAATGCCGGTAGGGAATGCATCTCTCCGAGTGCTATTCTGTAGCATTGATATTATAATATACATGATAGTTTTGCATTTAAAAAGTTTAAACTTTATTTATTTTACAACGAGTTTTAACAACCTATATTTAATTACTCTCGTTGGCGCGGATGAAAGCGTAAATGTGGTCATTCGTGTGGGAGGAAACCGGAGTACCCGGAGAAAACCACCTGTCTGATCTGGCGACCACCGTACCATCACTGCGCTAATTGATGAGTGGTTGGGGGGGGTACGTAGTATTGTATTGTATCTACGCCATTGATCAAGTACAACATATTTGTTATTTGCTCTCTCTCGTATATGTCTGATATCAAAATGGGCGTTTAAACAAATGCATTGACTAATTGTTAATCAATCACATTTAGTTTTTTCGTGTAAATATATTAGTCAAGCGGTACGACGTACACTGGCCACCGGTGTAATTAATTAAGTACTTAAATACCTAAAACTTAATGGATCTGCGAGATCGCAGCCAAGTGAGTATATCAGTTACTGCAGTAGGCTTGGCTTATTATTAACATTGGGCGATAGGAACGTTATGTGTTTACGGATACAGTTGAAAATGTTTATGTCTAGCATTCTTTGGCCGCTTGTACATCGCTCTGTGACCATTGTAACATTATAATTGGTGAGCAAAGCATCACTTAAAACGCATGTGCCGGCGGCCAATATATTTATCTACGACTTTTTCAGCGCCGAATAAATTCAAAGTAATGTGCAAACAACATAGATCCAGACCAGCCGCTACGTAACGCCGCATCTGATCAGGATCTATGTTGTTTGCTATTCGGACAGGTGCTTCAACTCCACTGTCTGAAGAGCAATCAGCATATAGCCTGATTAGATGACACGTTCTGTTTTGTCTGATCGGGTTCTCTGCTTTTTGCAAATGCGCATTTATGCGACATTGGCGGTGGAAGAGTTAACCACTCGGCCACGTTCTAAAAAAATTTGATGAAACTCCAAACATTAAATGGCTACTTATTCATCATAAATTGTTACTAGTAATGGACATGTCTGACACATACTGATACTCTAACCCTATTGATGCACTATTCCGTAATTGATAATATGTTCTCATTTTCAGGTCGCGTTAGTGCCGAGTTAACGTTAGTGAGGCTGCATTTCACCAAACATATGTCGAACAAATCCTCAATGCAATATCAAGTTCTATCCGATAAATTCCAGGACGAGGTTTGTTGAAATCCTAGGGAGAAGCGGGTGCACATCATATGGTGAGGGGCGAGGGGTGAGGGAGGGGTGAGGGGTGAGGGGGTGTCTTTTCCCAATATAATTTGGAACACCAGAACGACCCAGACGCGATGCCACATAATACATGTCACTGTGTTAACCGTGGTATCAAGTTAAATAGTATATTCCTAGAATACCAACAAGTTCAAAATGAAAAGCGAATGCTTGGCAGTAATTTGCATAAATTACACACGCCAATATTGTTTCATGTCAGTTATGTTGGTTTAAACATATTTATTCATTCACAATATAGTACATATCTATTGTATACAGAATGAAAATGGATATAATCGAAAGCGTAAAGCTTATTGAGATTATCTCCATTCTGTTGGTTCTATAACACCACCATACATATATTGGGTACCATATCTGTCTCTAGAAAGATCTTAGTCACATGTACATATTTGCCTGCTTTTAATTTTGGCTAAATGTTGCGGTATGCTTCGCACATTGGTGTGTGTGTGTGTGTGTGTGCTCGCGCGCATGCGTGCGTGTGTGTTTTAGTTTATTATTGGTCGCTACTGGTTGCCCATATGAGCAACGCCTCCTGAAGAGATATGTCATTTTAGATTTTGGGGATAGTGCAATTATACAGACAGAGACCCATTCCAGAGTCTGTACTGGTTCTCTTACGTGCATGATGTACAGCACCACACGAGACCTCGGTTTAAAGTCATATCTGAAACACTGTTTCGCAGTCCAACGTGTTAACCACTGGACTACTGACTGGTCTGATTTGGGACCTTTATTAAGACAGTATAGATACTCATAATGTTGGAACGACATTGCAGCCGTTGTCTAATAATAAATTTTAGTAACTGAGAATGCATACATTATATAACATGTTACTTGTTTTGTTTTTCCAGATTACAAATTTGTATAACAATAGCCAAACGAAGAAGTATTATAGAAGTTGTAGAGTGAATAGCTTTACGTAAGTGGATTTGTTCATAGAACATTTACGTATCGTCCCTCCCAGTACTTCACGGTGAAGTAAAAATCATGTATTATTATAGGATATAAGTTGAAAACGATCCAATATGTAAAATATTGAACTGTGTGAGGCGCGTATCGCCGAAGACAGTGCCAATATTTTACATATTGAATCCGTTTGAGGCTTATATCTTACTTAAAACACACACTTATATAACAACATCCTACTAATTGTTAATTTCGTACATGTACGCGTAGGATTTAATATAATACTCTGGCTTTTTGACACCAGTCCAATAATAATAATAATAATAATGGACTGCAAGTGCGAAGGTATGACGTCACGACAGTATTTTAATAGAGGTTACTGCAATTGAATATCACCTATATATGGGATATCGCTTTATATTCCCGTTCGAAAGATTGCTAATGTCATAATGGCGTGATGGTGGGTGTAGAGGGCAACGAGGCAGATGTTTAATAAATTCGATTTGGAACTTGATGGCCGTACAAATGCTAAATGGTAATGGATTCCATCAGGAATGAGGTCTCGAGAGTGATTAATATAAGTTGTAAGAACTTGTTTCGCAATCGAGCTAATATAAATTTGTATAAACTAAATGCTAAATGCAATATAGTGTTTCTGCATTACAATCAGTTAGTTCCAAGGCCATTATATTTCCATAACATATTTAGAAGCAGACGCTAATAAACATGCCACTGACTTGCTTGTACAGTTAATTCTTATTTATGTTTTAGGAGTGAACGTGCATGTATATACACCATTTATGCATGTATCGCCCATCCTTAGCCAACATGCTCGAACGTTGCTAGTGCTAGACCATCACATGGCCAATAGTTGAGGGTGAGATAATGACATTAAATGTTATCGCCTCAAACTACGCCAGATAAACAATAGAGAATAGCTGTGTTCCCTGTCACAACTGATTTGATCTATACTGTTTATGCACTCAATCAGTTTGCATACAACATGTAAAAGGGGGTTGCATGTGTTTATACTTATATTAGAATAATGTAAATAATAAGTGTATTGGTTTGATTCTTTCTTTACTTCTCCAAAATGACTAGTATTATATATTCCCACGATGAACCATTACTACTCCACACTGACTAGTATTATATATTCTCACGATAAACCATTACTACTCCACACTGACTAGTATTATATATTCTCACGATAAACCATTACTACTCCAACATAACTAGTATTATATATTCTCATGATAAACCATTACTACTCCAACCTGACTAGTATTATATATTCCCACGATAAACCATTACTACTCCAAACTGACTAGTATTATATATTCCCACGATAAACCATTACTACCTCAACATAACTAGTATTATATATTCCCACGATAAACCATTACTACTCCAATATGACTGTTATTATATATTCTCATGATAAACCATTACTACTCCAACATAACTAGTATTATATATTCCCACGATAAACCATTACTACCTCAACATAACTAGTATTATATATTCCCACGATAAACCATTACTACTCCAAACTGACTAGTATTATATATTCTCACGATAAACCATTACTACTCCAACATAACTAGTATTATATATTCCCACGATAAACCATTACTACTCCAACATAACTAGTATTATATATTCCCACGATAAACCATTACTACTCCAACATAACTAGTATTATATATTCCCACGATAAACCATTACTACCCCAACATAACTAGTATTATATATTCTCACGATAAACCATTACTACTCCAACATAACTAGTATTATATATTCCCACGATAAACCATTACTACCCCAACATAACTAGTATTATATATTCCCACGATAAACCATTACTACTCCAACATAACTAGTATTATATATTCCCACGATAAACCATTACTACTCCAACATAACTAGTATTATATATTCCCACGATAAACCATTACTACCCCAACATAACTAGTATTATATATTCCCACGATAAACCATTACTACCCCAACATAACTAGTATTATATATTCTCACGATAAACCATTACTACTCCAACATAACTAGTATTATATATTCCCACGATAAACCATTACTACCCCAACATAACTAGTATTATATATTCCCACGATAAACCATTACTACTCCAAACTGACTAGTATTATATATTCTCACTGTAAACCTTTTCTGCTCCAGAAATGGAAGTGTCAAAGTCCACTACGATATGTTCTTCAACGTAATAGACAGAGAAATCCCAACTACTGAACAAATCCATACCATCCTTTATTCTGTAGACAGAGATAAGAATGATACAACTCTTGGTGTGTTAGGGGATTTAAGATTCAGGATAGAAACAGCAAGGGTTATAGATGCAACATCTGTGATTAAGGGCACTTCAAAAGTTCAGAACAACCATCACGTTATTATTGGAATTAAAGATGTTGACTTTGATAAAGAAATTGATGGGAATAAGTTTGATGACACTATAGATGAAAATCCTATTCATGCTAAGACTAACCCTGAAATTACTAAGGTGTTTGACATTTCACTAGAAGGATATGAAAATACAACACACATACATAGAACAACAGCAAAAGAACATGATACTCTATCAAAAGAAGGAACGACCCAACAGATAACTGTCGATAAATCGACCAAATCAGGGAAAGAATTAAATGAAGTTAACATAGTAATGGTTTCCTGGTTTACGCCAACTGTTAGCATACCTACTTGGCCAGCAGAACCTGAACATGCAACGGACACAAACACTACCAATGAAAGTACTGATCATCGATTAACTGAATCTACTACAGCGACTGTTCCAATTACAATAACCTCTGTGTTGGACTATACACTTAGTCGTGACAGTAATGCTGAACAAGAACATATCCAACGGATTTCTACTGTTTCTGTTGCTGGAAATGAAACAACATCTCCAGACAGTATCACTAGTGGGAACGTTTATGGTAATGTAACTATAGCATCAATTGATCTGTATCGTCCTACCCAGGACACAACTAGTCATAATGGATCGGAACTATTTCTGAATACAACTAACGTGGTAAGCTCAATCACAACAGTTACTAATGACATTTCAAGTTCAACATCAGACTACACTTATGGCAATCGTGATTTATATGCTGAAACAATAATGAATACATCTCACAACGTGGTGACCAGAACACAGAATACATCGCGGATTGAAGATATAAATATTGGAGTGTCAAAACCTCCAGAAGAAATAATGAAATTGTCAACACAAGATACATCAGAGAATGCAACTGAGGGAATTTCAGATTATGCGACGGAAATGTTTAGTTATCCGATATCGGACATGAAATTAAATTACACGACAACTACATCGGGCTCTGAATCGGGTATGAATATATCTCATGTAAGCAACACAACGGAAATTGTAGACACAGCGGCTATGTTGACATCAGCCGCTTCTAAAGTAAAAGGTACATTATTTACTCCTAATGTAATGAGCAAAAATGACGTTTTAGGCACAACAGTATTGACAACATCAATGCTTTCAAAAGGAGAACGTACATTTAAACCAGATAATAAGAGCACATGGGACACTATTGGTACACTGGCTATGACTACACCAGCGCATTCTAAAGTGTCAAGAACAACATTGGAACCTCGTCCAATACCAGTCTCTCGTCTAAGCAACACTGAGGACACGATTGACACTACAGCTATATACACAACCGGCATAAGCAGCACAGTTAGCGTGTTAGACACAGCTACTATAGCTGCACAAGCAGATTCAATGATGCCTTCTGGTACCACAGTAATACCGCATTGGAAGCTTAATGTCACCGGTAGCTCTGAAGATGCGCTTACGGAACTTTGGGGACAAAATGGTTCTATGCCAACTTCAACTCTGAGCAATCTAAGCGACACTGATTTGTCCATGGAAACTGAAAATGTACCCATGTTAGATATTCAAACAGCAACAGAATCGACTTCTCAAGTAGCACTTACGTATTTGAATACCGATCCCTCATATACATACACGACACCTTCTAAACCTTCTAGCCCAGGTTTGTCTGTAGCAGAAATACCTCTTGATACTGATGACGTAAATTCAACAGTTTCTATCCATGAAGTATACATTAATAATATCGCGACAAACTTGACGGACGATACTATGTTGACACATACACATACAAACTTTGAGTTGAGATCAAACACGACGAATGGTACAATCTCCTCTAATGTTTTCCCTGACATGTATATGAAAACAAACATGACCGGTGGCGATACATCAACATATGTATCTCCTAGAGTTCATACTAACACGAATTTGACAAGTGGCGACACCATCATAGAGGAATACCACAACTTAGATATGAAAACAAATCTAACAAGCGGTACTTTCTCAGCTGACGTATATACTAGATTCGATACCAAGCAAAACGTTTCAGGTGGCGATACGTCAAGAAATGTATACCATGGTTATGATTCAAAAACAAACGTGACGGGAGTTGATACCTCAACTGATATAAACCGTGATTTTCAAACGGAAACAAACTTTATGGGTGACCATACATCAACGGTTGTTTACAATCGCGATGCTACAAGCACATACATAACTGGAGCTGATATATTACCTGATGTGTACCCTAACATTGATACGGGAACACAATCGAGTGGTGGCCATATCTCAACAGATGTATACCATGACGTATATCCCAAGACAAATTTGACGGAAGGCGATACGTCAACTGAAGTATACCCTATCATCGATATGAAAACGATTCAAATGGGAAGTGATACCTCTACCAATGCATATCCTAACTTTGACATGAAGACAAATTTAACAGGAGGCGACAGCTCATTTGCATACACTATCTTTAATATGAAAACAAATTTGACGAAAGTCGATACTTATACTAACGCATATCCTAACTTTGATATGATAAGAAATAAGACTGAAGGCGATACCACAACTGATGCAAACCCAAACACTAATATGAAGACAAATTGGATGGGAAGCGATACCTCAACTGATGCAAACCCAAACACTGATATGAAAACAAATAAGACGGGAGGCGATACCTCATCTGATGCATACAATAACTTTGATATGATAAGAAATAAGACTGAAGGCGATACCACAACTGATGCAAACCCTAACACTAATATGAAGACAAATTTGATGGGAAGCGATACCTCAACTGATACATACCTTAACTTTGATATGAAAACAAATGTAACGGGAGGCGATATTTCATCTGATGCATACAATAACTTTGATATGAAAACAAATGTGACGGGAGGCGATACCTCATCTGATGCATACAATAACTTTGATATGAAAGCAAATGTGACGGGAGGCGATACCTCAACTGATGCAAACCCTAACATTGATATGAAAACAAATACGACGGGAGGCGATACCTCATCTGGTGCATACAATAACTTTGTTATGAAAACAAATGTGACGGGAGGCGATACCTCAACTGATGCAAACCCTAACATTGATATGAAAACAAATGTGACGGGAGGCGATACCTCAACTGATGCGTACCCTAACATTGATATGAAAGCAAATGTGACAGGAGGCAATACCTCAGCTGATGCATACAATAACTTTGTTATGAAAACAAATGTGACGGGAGGCGATACCTCAACTGATGCAAACCCTAACATTGATATGAAAACAAATACGACGGGAGGCGATACCTCATCTGGTGCATACAATAACTTTGTTATGAAAACAAATGTGACGGGAGGCGATACCTCAACTGATGCAAACCCTAACATTGATATGAAAACAAATGTGACGGGAGGCGATACCTCAACTGATGCGTACCCTAACATTGATATGGAAACAAATAAGACGGGAGGCGATACCTCATTTGATGCATACAATAACTTTGATATGAAAACAAATATGACGGGAGGCAATACCTCATCTGATGCATACACTAACATTGCTATGGAAACAAATGTGACGGGAGGCGATACCTCATCTGATGCATACAATAACATTGCTATGGAAACAAATGTGACGGGAGGCGATACCTCATCTGATGCATACAATAACTTTGTTATGAAAGCAAATATGACAGGAGGCAATACCCCATTTGATGCATACAATAACTTTGATATGAAAGCAAATATGACAGGAGGCAATACCTCATTTGATGCATACAATAACTTTGATATGAAAGCAAATGTGACGGGAGGCGATACCTCATTTGATGCATACAATAACTTTGTTATGAAAGCAAATATGACAGGAGGAAATACCTCAACTGATGCAAACCCTAACATTGATATGAAAGCAAATGTGACAGGAGGAAATACCTCATCTGATGCATACAATAACGTTGTTATGAAAACAAATGTGACGGGAGGCGATACCTCAACTGATGCAAACCCTAACATTGATATGAAAACAAATGTGACGGGAGGCGATACCTCAACTGATGCGTACCCTAACATTGATATGGAAACAAATACGACGGGAGGCGATACCTCATTTGATGCATACAATAACTTTGATATGAAAACAAATATGACGGGAGGCAATACCTCATCTGATGCATACAATAACATTGCTATGGAAACAAATGTGACGGGAGGCGATACCTCATCTGATGCATACAATAACATTGCTATGGAAACAAATGTGACGGGAGGCGATACCTCATCTGATGCATACAATAACTTTGTTATGAAAGCAAATATGACAGGAGGCAATACCTCATTTGATGCATACAATAACTTTGATATGAAAGCAAATATGACAGGAGGCAATACCTCATTTGATGCATACAATAACTTTGATATGAAAGCAAATGTGACGGGAGGCGATACCTCATTTGATGCATACAATAACTTTGTTATGAAAGCAAATATGACAGGAGGCAATACCTCAACTGATGCAAACCCTAACATTGATATGAAAGCAAATGTGACAGGAGGCAATACCTCATCTGATGCATACAATAACTTTGTTATGAAAACAAATGTGACGGGAGGCGATACCTCAACTGATGCAAACCCTAACATTGATATGAAAACAAATGTGACGGGAGGCGATACCTCAACTGATGCAAACCCTAACATTGATATGAAAACAAATGTGACGGGAGGCGATACCTCAACTGATGCGTACCCTAACATTGATATGAAAACAAATAAGACGGGAGGCGATACCTCATCTGATGCATACAATAACTTTGATATGAAAGCAAATGTGACGGGAGGCGATACCTCATCTGATGCATACCCTAACTTTGATATGAAAGCAAATGTGACGGGAGGCGATACCTCATTTGATGCCTCATCTAATGCATACAATAACTTTGATATGAAAGCAAATGTGACAGGAGGCAATACCTCATTTGATGCATACAATAACTTTGATATGAAAGCAAATGTGACGGGAGGGGATACCTCATCTGATGCATACCCTAACTTTGATATGAAAGCAAATGTGACGGGAGGCGATACCTCAACTGATGCATACAATAACTTTGTTATGAAAGCAAATTTGACGGGAGGCGATACCTCATCTGATGCATACAATAACTTTGTTATGAAAACAAATTTGACGGGAGGCGAAAACTCAACTAAGTTTTTTCCTAACATTGATATGAAAACAAATGTGACGGGAGGCGATACCTCAACTGATGCGTACCCTAACATTGATATGAAAACAAATAAGACGGGAGGCGATACCTCATCTGATGCATACAATAACTTTGATATGAAAGCAAATGTGACGGGAGGCGATACCTCATCTGATGCATACCCTAACTTTGATATGAAAGCAAATGTGACGGGAGGCGATACCTCATTTGATGCCTCATCTAATGCATACAATAACTTTGATATGAAAGCAAATGTGACAGGAGGCAATACCTCATTTGATGCATACAATAACTTTGATATGAAAGCAAATGTGACGGGAGGGGATACCTCATCTGATGCATACCCTAACTTTGATATGAAAGCAAATGTGACGGGAGGCGATACCTCAACTGATGCATACAATAACTTTGTTATGAAAGCAAATTTGACGGGAGGCGATACCTCATCTGATGCATACAATAACTTTGTTATGAAAACAAATTTGACGGGAGGCGAAAACTCAACTAAGTTTTTTCCTAACCTTGATATGAGAACAAATTTAACTGGAGGCAATACCTCTTCTGATGTACATGTATACTATGACGTTGATAAGAACGCAAATTTGACGGGAGATGATACCTCTTCTGAAGTATACCCTATCTTTGATATGAAAACACATTTGACGGGAGGTAATACCTCAACTGATGCAAACCCTTACTTTGATATGAAAACAAATTTGACGGGAGGCAATACCTCTTCTAATGTACAAGTATACTATGACGTCGATATGAAAGTAAATTTGACGGGATATGATACCTCTTCTCCAGCTGATGCAAACCCTTACTTTGATATGAAATCAAATTTAACGGGAGGCAATGCCTCAACTGATGTACATGCATACAGCAGCGTTGATGTGAAGGCAAACTTGACCACGAGCGACGCATCAACTAATGAATATGCATACCATGAAGTTGGTACTAGAACACAATTGCCTGAAGCCGATACCTCAACTGCTGTTTACACTAATTATAGTACGAAAGCAAACGTGACTGCTGGTGATATCTCAACTGATCTCTACCTGAATATCGATACGAAAACAGAGATGATGGATAGCGATACATCAACTGATGTGTACTCAAACCTGAGATCAAACTTGACGGGTGACCATCTCTCAAGAGATGTGTACCACGATCATGAGAAGCTTACGAATTTGACTGTTGGCGATAATCTAACAGGTTTATACCAAGACATATATACAACAACGAATTTGACGGGTGGCGATTCTTCAACTGGTGTATACCAAGATATATATACAACAACGAATTTGACGGGTGGCGATTCTTCAACTGGTGTATACCAAGACATATATACAACAACGAATTTGACGGGTGGCGATTCTTCAACTGGTGTATACCAAGACATATATCCAACAACGAATTTGACGAGTGGCGATAATCTAACAGGTGCATACCAACACATATATACAGCAACGAATTTGACGGGTGGCGATTCTTCAACCAATGCATCTCATATCTTTGATACAATAACGAATTTGACGGTTGGCGATAATATAACAGGTGTATACCAACACATATATACAACAACGAATTTGACGGGTGGCGATTCTTCAACCAATGCATCCCATATCTTTGATACAGCAACGAATTTGACGGTTGACGATAATCTAACAGGTGCATACCAACACTTATATACAACAACGAATTTGACGGATGACGATACCCCAACCATTCTATACCCTAAATCTGGCACGGAAACAAATTTCACGGGCGGCTATACCTCAACTGGTGTATACCCTAACTTTGATATGAAAACCAACTTGACGGGTGACGAAACCACAACCAATATGCATACAAATGATAGTGTTCATACGAAAACTAATTTGACGAGAGGCGACACCGCAACAAGTTTACATGTGTACCATAGCATTGATTCGAGAACAACTTTGGATGTAAGCGATACCCCATCACGTGTATATCCTTTCTTCGATACGACAACAAATTTGATTGGAGTCAATACCTCAATTTATGTATACCCTAACGTTGATGTGCAAACAAACTTGACAAGTGACGTAACGCCAACTAATAGACATGCTTCCGATACTTTGGAAATGAAAACTAATTTGACGGATGGCGATATCTCAACTTCTATAAATCCAAACTCTGATATGAAATCAATTTTGGCAGCTGATGATACCTCAACAAATGTGACAGGTGACGATACGTCTACTGATCCAAACGGTAGCAATGATATGAGAACAACCCTGGTAGTTGGCGATATCATAAATGAAGTTAATCCTATCTTTGAAGTCAAAACCAACGTAACTTATGGCGATACATCCAGCGATGCATACCATAGCAGGGAGACGAAATCAAATTTGACGTATGGCGGTGCTTCAACTACTGAATACCCTAGCAAGCATACGAGAACAAGTTTGACAGGTGGTGATATCTCAATTGAAGTACATCCCAGCATTAATGCGATATCAAATAGACATGTCTCAATAACTGCTAGCTATGATATGAACTCTGTTTCGACGGGTGATGATAACTCAACATATGTATACACTAACCTGGATATGAAAAACAATGTTACTAGTGGCGACATCACAACTGGTGCATATTCTACCTTTAAAATGAAACATAAAATGACGAGTGATGTTACCTCAACTGTTGCATACTCTAGCTTTGATGAGAAAGCAAATATGATGAATGGTAATACCTTAACTGATGTATACAATATAAGTACTATTAAAACAAACCGAACATCTAATGACTTCCCGACTACTGTATACCACAGTGATCATGACAAATCGAATACTACCAGTGACGAAATCCCAACTGATGCATTCCATTACATGGATATGAATGGAAACTATACATATCGTGTTATATCAACTGATGCATACCCTGATAGTAAGGCAAGCATGACGAAGTTCGCGCCCTTGTCTGGTGTGTCTAGTCCTAACATAGATACGAAAATAGATATAAATGGAAGTACAGTAGCAACTAGTGCTGATTCAGGCGTCGATATGGAAACGGACATGGCCGGTGGTGCAATAGCAACTGACACGTTCATGAATGGTAGCACTACGTTGGATTCAGTACATTCCAACAGTCATGTGAAATTAAATACACCCGAACACAATACTACAACCGGTGGCAGCCCCAACGTTGTATTAAGCACAGATAAGTTGAGCGGAGCTACACCAACCGATGTTTATCATGTTATAGATAACCAAACGGATATGACAGGCGGTGATTCTTCAGCTACTACATATGAGAGCACAAATACGAAAACAGACACACATGTTGGTGTTAAATCGAAGGTTACATATTCTACAGGACGACAGGCACAAATTAGCGATATAGGTTTAACAACGCCAGATTACCCCAACATAAACTGGAATTGGAGCGATGGCACAACAACTGAGAATACAACACGAATAAGCACAGCAGCAAATGACAGTTCAGCATCGCTCATAAATATCAGGAAATCGACAAATTCAATTGATCAGAGATCAGTCATTTCACAAGAGACGATGATCAACAATAAGCAACAAAATATTTTATATTTAACACCATTTCCGTTTGCTCTTAATAATGTATTAGATGCAAACACAAACGACGTGATGTCTCCACCAATTTCATTGGAAACCACAACGCTATTCACAACGGATTCATACAATAGCCAACATACTCAGATGAATTCTAAATTTAATAGATTCACATCCATAAAACGGCCCAATGATTGGACAGATATTATAGAAAAAGAATCAGCAGTAACTATGACAACACCTTTACCGCAGGCACGCATGCAAACGACAAATGCAACAAGCACTGAACCTTTGACAGAAACAGTCGAGCAAAGTGAATCCATCAATAAGCAGAACATCAACGGGAACATAGAATCTATTTTCAAATATTTATGGAAGCATGGACGCATTGATGTACAAAAGTCAGCATCGGGCACATCTACGAGATTGTCAAATGATTCATCTTTGATAACAAGTAGTACTACTAATGCCACACAAAATGTAACGCATGTAAATACTATAGCAGAAGTAGATACAGATATAGTTCCACCGAAAACAGACAGTACAGATACAAGACTGGCAGATATATTATACGTAACCCCGTATCCCTTAGCATTAAACAATATGCTAGAGGCAAATGTTAGTGTTAAATCTACTACGCCAATCAATGTTGTACAACAATTGACAACAAATCGCCCGTCAACAACTACTAATTCATCTCTTACCAAACTCGTTGATCTTGACAAATTGAAATTGACGTTTCCAAATATTTTGAAAGGATCTTCATTGGTACAAGACACATCTGTTGTAACAAAATCATCTGGAAATTCATCGCAAACAGACCATGCGGATCTACTGCAATCAGAAGGGTTATACATAACCACAAATCCGTTTGCATTAAACAATATACATGTACGAGACGCTAATGTACATACTAATCCCGGAGATGCTCATAATATACAGGCATTGACAACAAATCGTCCGTTATTTCCAAACTTTTCACCTCTAAGCACATTGACTGAACCTGAAACACGGACATTTCCAAATAGTTTGAAGGGACCTTCATTTGCAACAATCACATCATCAGTCGATAACGTACGTACACGGAATGGATTATCAACTTCCGTAAGAACTGATGCAGACACTGAACATCCCATCCAAAATGTGCACGTGAGCACGACTACAGTGCCTACAATATTTAAACCGATGATTGGTTCCAGTTTTAATGTTTTGTGGAATCCGGGAGGAGTTGAATTACAACAAGCAGACAGAGTAACATCTGCATTGACTACTAACAATTCATTATCTAAGCAACGTATTACAACCGGAAATACTACTCACGCATCACAAAACGAAACAAATGAACCAGACACGTTGACACCAATTGTAAGAACGGTACGAACAACAACCACTTACAAACCCGAGATCAAATACCTTTGGAGTCTTGGAGATAGTGTACTGACATCCCTTCTCGGCGATATACAAATGAAACAGCCTGACACTGAATGGAAGGAAGAACATATGTCTGAACCAACCAATACGTTTGATGTACCCAAATCAAACAAAAGTGGATTTAAATACGTTAGCGAATCAATCTTTGATCCGAGGGATGAATTTTCAGCTTTTGACTCTGTAGATACACAGGGTATTTCAGTTCTTGGGCGTCCAGTTAGTACCCACAAGCCCAACATTGGATTTACAGTTAATCCGAAGTTTTCCAGTCCAGACCTTGCAATGGCCACAGATGCACCGGAGTCTACAGTACTAGGAATTCCAGTGGCTTCGGTAAAACCTACATTTTCAGTTCTAGGTTTTCCTATGGAAACTCAGAAACCAAAGTTTTCAGTGTTTGGGCTTAGAGAGACAATGGACGAACTGAAGTCTTCGGTTCTAAGACGTCTAGTTACAACTGAGAAACCAATGTCATCTGATCTAGAACTTTCAATGGCACCTGGAAAACAGAAGTCGTTTAATATTGGAATTCCAGTGATATCTTATAATCCGAAGTATTTAAGAATTCCAGTTACAACAGAGAAACCGAATGTTTCAATTCTAGGATCTCCAGTTACAACTGAGACGTCGTCCAATATAGAACTTTCAATGACAGCATCAAACTATTCCACAGAGACACATACACACGATGCAAATATTGCACCAATCGCATTATGGAAGAGTAAGCATACCGACACACGGCTGCATAGACTGTTCTCCACCACTTCAACACAACCAGTCCAGCATAACGACACAGGTGGCACAACCGATGGCACGGTTTCGTCATACATAACACAACATAGAGAGAATCTTGCAAATACAAATAGGTCCATCGGAGAAGGAACATCTACAATAGGAAATAACATACCACGAGAAAACACCGCAATGCATGCCGGCAGGAATACTGCATATCCGTACACTGGAATAACGACTGGTACTACACAGCAAGGTACTATAGTTGGATCAGACGTACATGCTAATCATTCACATAGTGAGCTAACATCCGTTATTACACATCCAAGTAATGATGTCAATAAACTCAATAATGTGGATTTGGCTGGTAGAAATATATATCAAGAGTATATATCGAATGAAACAAGGATCAATGCCAATACAACGCCATTGCATTTTGCAAATGAAACCAGGAGCAATGCCAATACAACGCCAATGCATTTTGCAAATGAAACATGGATCAATGTCAATACAACGCCAATGTATTTTGCAAATGAAGCATCGTCCAACCTCAATATAACCACAGAGTATAATTCAAATGAAGCAGGATACAACGGAAATACAACCCCAGTGTATTTGTCAAATGAAACATGGATCAATGGCAATACACCATCAATGCATATTTCAAATGAACCGTCGTTCAAGTTCAATAAAACCACATATATTGCAAATGAAACATTGACAAACGACAATACAACGCTAGTGTATATATCAAATGAAACGTTGTCAACGTTAAAAAGAACAAACGACAATACAACCCCAGTGTATTTGTCAAATGAAATGAGGACCAACGACAATAAAATGCCATTGTATGTTTCAAACATAGCATGGATCTACGACAACGCAACGTCAGAACCTATTTTAAATGAAGCACCGTCCAGCCTCAATACTACATCAGAGTATATTTCAAATGAAGCTAGGAACAACGACAATTCAAGATCATTGTATGTTTCAAATGCTACATGGATGTACGACAATACTACCTCAGAGCATATTTCAAATGAAGCCTCGCCCAGCATCAATTCAACGCTACTGTATAGGTTAAATAAAGCAATGACCAGCGGTAATACAACCCCAGAGCATATTCCAAATGAAACAGTGACCAACGACAATACAACAGTGGAGTATATATTAAATGAGACGCTGTCTAAAGTCAATACATCCTCAGTGTATATTTCAAACGAAGCATTGGCCAACGACAATAATACGTCAGCGTATTTTCCAAATGATATATGGACCAAAGACAATACAACGCCATTGTATATGTCAAATGAAGCACTGTACATGGATACTGGAAACAGCAGTGAATATGCACTTGATAAAAACTCTACAGTAGGTAAGTATTACAATGCAACAACACACAGATTCGTGACTACAGTATCAAATACTGCTGACGCTAGACGGAATAACAGTGGAGATGCATTTGATGACAGAAACGCTGTAGTCGGTAGTTATTACAATGAAACGTCAGACGCTAGAAATAGTACACCATTGAATACTACTGACGTTAAAGATAACCATACCCCGATGCTTAGAAGAAAGACAGCCTACAGTGATTATAAAAGTACGAAACCGTATAAAAGTTCAAGGGCCATTACTAAACAGTCGAATATTAGCGAATTAGATCACAATTCTAATGTTACTGGTTATTTAGTTGACAGCGAAATAAGGAATCTGATTGACCATCTGTATTCGAATATCAGCGGGGGAAACGAAAACGCAGATCTTAATGACAATTCCGGTGCTGGTCCAACCAATATGAAACTGAATGATCTGAACAATGATAACAACACTGGAATAGTGGACAAAATGTTTCCAGGTGATAGCGACTCCGTAATTGCTTCTGAGATTCTTGGTTTGGTGAGGAACTCTTCAGAAACATCGAATAATACCGGTAAGTGTCTCCAATAATGTTTCTGTTTGTTTAACTGATCAATAATAATAAGACTGGAATCGCGGACAGACTGTTTCCATGTGCCCAATGACTCCACAATTTCTTCTGATATTCTTGGTTTGGCATCTTCTACAACCGTCCCGAGAAACTCTTTAGAAACATCGATAGGTGTCTTCTATAATGTTTATGTTTGTTTGTGGGCAGAAATGCCTAACATTGTGTGGCGTCCGTGGTCCAGTGGTAGAGCGTCGGATTTGGAATCGAACGATCCCGGGTTCGATACTCGGTCTGGCCACGTATGTAGTATCATTGAGCAAGGCACCTCACACACATTGCTTAGTACTGGTTAATCGCTTGGGTCGGCTAAGCCTGCCCAGGAAAACATGTCTAAGTCCCCGCGAGGGGTTTGACATTATCAGAACATACATACATACACATATATCCATCGGATACCGACTGTTCGCAATCGTATGGTGAAAAAACTACGAATTTGTTAATGGCAACAGTTGACATTGGTGATTCGACAGTCTCACTTTGGCGCAGATTCGATTCCAGTTTCCAGTTATTGTGTGAGCGAATTTAAGCCAGCAATTTTAGATGACGACTGTTATCACGGTAAATCGTTATTAATTTTATTTTAAAAATCAATAGCACACTCTAAACACACTCTTCTATATGTTAGAGTGTCGGAATGAGTTGGTGCATTTGATGCATAATGGGGGATGATGCAGTGGAAGGGGAGCCTCCCCTCACCGGTGTTTGTGGTTCGAATCCAACGTGTGTGTCAAATTCTCTCAAGTGAGAAAGCTATATATATTCAGCTGGCACGCGGAAGTTTGGTTCCTTTACCAGGGTTCCCTTACGTGACGTGCCTGCAATACTTCTTGGAAGGGCACCATAGGTCTACCTGATCAAATAACAACTGGAGAGTCGCCATATGACCCAAGCCGTTTGTGCGACTTTTAACCCCAAAAACATATAAACAAACAAATCAGGATGCACCAATAGCCCTGCTTTGATTCGAAAGATGTGCGATACTGTCATTATGCCGCTATGTTTTACAGATGTTGCGGATATTCAGTATTGGCAGGACGGTGATGCAGTCCTAGGCTTGCCACTAACAATGATATGGAGTGCCGTGAACATAGAGGGTTGGGTCTATATTGTCGTGGAGAGAGAATTTACCAGTGGCAAGTCGGAGATTATTGCTGTTGTGCGGGCAGACTCAATGGTACATGTTTGTCCTTGTATTCTATTTGTTTACAATAAACGCGAAACAAGTGGTATCTCCCTTTATCTCTATCCTAGGACCCCCTCCCTCTATTATAAAAATATAATGATGTATTAAAATATATAAAACATATTAACTTAGCAAAGTGTCCTCATCTGGCACGTGGTATTTTACAGTATTTGGAGCAAACTAATAACCATATAATATCCATTAACCTTTGAACAGGCGTTGATATATATATTGTAATTTAAGTTTATTTAACGTCGCTACCGGTTTCCCATTTGAGCGACGGGCAGTTTACCTAAGAACACCTTTCCTGGGCAGGCTCCAGCGATTAACCAGTACTTGGTGCACCAACCTCCGTAAGAAACTGCCAACTTTTTCATATAAATGAGACACAGTCTGAGCGGGGCTCGAACCCGTGACCATCAGAGATGATAGGTTACAGTGGTATACAAGTCAGCGACCACGCAGGCGGTTAATATATATTTGCCTGATCAGTCATATAAATAAATATTTTATCAACGAGACCACTAATTGAGCCGTATTGGTAATGTCATTTTGCTAGAGGTAAACAGGTAAACATCGACAGACTGGAACCCAGGCTTAATATCAACATTCGTATAATTTTATTTCATATATGCAATGAAATACAGTCAAACCTGTCTTAAGCCGCCAGCTAAGGGAGTCAGAGAAAGTGGCTGCTTAGCACAGGTGGCTGCTTAATAGAGGTCAAATGTATAATAAAACAACCGATTGGGAATATGGAAACTGGCTGCTTAATACAGGTTGGCTGCTTAATGGAGGTGACCACTAACACAGGTTTGACTGTACATTAAATACCAATATGAAAAAAAAAAAACCCCAAAAAAAACCCAAACCAAAACAAATACACACACACACACACACACCACACACCACACACCACACACACACCACCACCCACACCACACACACACACACGCACCACGCACGCACACACACACCCCACACACCACACCACACCACACCACACCACCACCAACCACACCACACACACCACACCACACCACACCACACCACACACACCACACCAACACCACACACACCACACACACCACACCACACACACCACACGCACCACACACACCACACACACCACACACACCACACCACACACACCACAACACAACACACACACCACACACACCACACCACACGCACTACACCACACCACACACACCACACCACAACACACACACCACACACACCACAACACACACACCACATCACACACCACACACCGCCCACACCACACCACACCACACCACACACACCACACCACACCACCACACACACACACACACACCACACCCCACACACACCACACCACACACACCACACCACACCACACCACACCACACCACACACCCACCCACACACACACCACACCACACACACCACACACAACACACACCACACCACACACCACACACACCACACCACACCACACCACACCACACCACACCACACACACACACACACACACACACACACACACACACACACACACACCACACACACACACACACACACACACACACACATACATGGTTCTGTGTCTGTATCATTGCACTATCCTCCAACAATCTAAAATGACTAATCTATTCAGGAGGCGTCGCTCATATAGGCAACCGGTAGCGACGATAAATAAACACACACAATAATCCCACCGTAATGCACACCACTTTATAATATATCGAAAACTGTTCCGAGTCATATTGCATTATTTACATCAATTATATATCTGGGTTTCAGACGATTACCTATGGCGATAGTCGTCTGTTCGTATCGCCGGATACTGTGTTTGATAACGTGTCGGCGACGATTCACCTCACTATTCGGAACATAACGTGTCAGGACGAGGCCATATACACCGTGCTCATAATTGGCACAAATGGACAAATTCGAGGACCGGTGCCTTTAAAAATATTTGGTAAGTGACCCGCTTCCGGATTTATTTGTTAACGGAGGTCTCTAACAGCTTCCGGTTTTATTTGTTAACCGACGTCTTAACAGCTTCCGGTTTTATTTGTTAACTTTCGGCTTTATTTGTTAACGACCGTCTTAACAACTTTCGGCTTTATTTGTTAACGAACGTCCTAACAACTTCCGGATGTATTTGTTAATTTGTTAACGAACGTCTTAACAACTTCCGGTTTTATTTGTTAGCGAACGTATAACAACTTCCGGCTTTATTTGTAATTCATAATTATTCATTTTCCGAGTTGTCTGTTATATCATGTATTTTTCAAAGATGTCGTCCATTTTGTTATGGTAAATTAATAGTATCCAAGTTGTGTCAGGAGTTTATAGGAAATCAATTAAGGATTAGTGAAACATATATGCTGGCCTGGTCCCGTTAATATAGGTACATATAACGATTAGAGTCATGTATAATTTGACTTAAAACACTGTAGTGACGACATACCTTTGTACTTGCAGTCCATTATTATTATTATTATTGGACTGGTGTCAAAAGGCCAGAGTAGTATATTAAATACTACGCGTAAATATACGAAAATAACAATTTTAATTAGTAGGATCTTGGTGTATAAGTGTGTGTTTGAACTAAGTCCAATAATTTACATATTGGATCGTTTTCGGCTTATATCCTATACATACATCAGAGCTAGATATCTGAAATATGAAATTGGTGTTTTTGACAAAACAGCTAAACATACAAGAACATCCTTTGTGGATAACTATCTTATAGATCAGCAAAGAGGTATTTAGTTTACGTTAAATGATTTCCGAAAACTCTATATATACTAGAGGACATAGAAAACGCACACTTCGGATGAGTGTGTTTTACATGAAAAACAATAACTATATAAATACATAGTTTGAAACATTTTGGAATATTTTTAGTTGTTCAGTTTGTGTTTTGTAATAAATATGTGATACATCTTTGATGGAATCCTTCGTATTTCGTTTTTAAGTAATAATAACCATATACTGTAGGTGTGCGTTTTCTATGTCCTCTAGTATAGTAGAGAAGCCATGTTGAGCATGTCCGCGTGTTGGATTGGACAAACTTGTGTTAACATTGTTACTATATATGGCCTCAATGCGTCCTTATAGTAGTTAGCTTTAAACTGATGTTTTCAATGAAATAAAGTTAAAACAATGCCGGAAATACAAACGTATGCTCTTGACCCGGATCAAATAAATCATTAACTTTCTGTACAAAGCTGGACATTTATATTATTCTTATCTGATAACCAGATTATTGCATTGTAGGAGAGCCGATGGTTAAGATTCTCTCACACGTGGATTTGTTCACGGACACACCGTTAGATAGTTTGAAGTGTGAAGCCGACACTGGCTATCCGCACGGCAAGGTGGTATTACGTGTGTCTTACGATGCAGGCAACACTTTCGTGAATCACTTTGTTCCACAAGAAATGATGGACATACAGTTGTCGAAACCGTGTCACCAGGTGGTTTCGGTCAATTTTACAGGTTGTACAGTACTGTAATGCTTGATTATTAATCCAGTTAACGGTAATTAATATGCTTCCCCTACTTGATAACCACTTGAACGGTGGAAATCGTGATAGCGCAGTGGAAGCGCGTTCGATTCAGGTGCGAAAGGCCCGGAAATTCGCGTCCAGCTGTAGCCGTTACGAGTGTGTCCTTAAGCAAGGCACTTAAATTCCACATTGCCACTTCTCTCTCCCTCATGGCGGTGGATTCCACATTGCCTCTTCTCTCTCCCTCATGGCGGTGGATTCCACATTGCCTCTTCTCTCTCCCTCATGGCGGTGGATTCCACATTGTCTCTTCTCTCTCCCTCATGGCGGTGGATTCCACATTGCCTCTTCTCTCTCCCTCATGGCGATGGATTCGTTAAGGAATGATGGATCTGGAGCGATTAATCTGACGTTGTTTATTCCCAATCGAGCTCAAATAAACTAAGCTTTACTGTGGAAGCACCATTCATAAATCTACAACATAACACGATGTGTGTGTGATCTTGTGGAAGTCGTGATAGTGCAGTGGAAGCACGTTCGCTTCAGTGCGAAAGGTCCGGAGTTCGAGCCCCGCTGGAGCCGTTACGAGTGTGCCCTTAGGCAAGGAATTTAAATTCAACATTGCCTCTTCTCTCTCAGTCGTGGCGGTGGATTCCATTAGGAATGAGGTCTCGCGAGTGATTAATATAAGTTGAAAGAACTTGTTTCACAATCGAGCTCAAATAAATTTGTGTAAACTAACACGATGGGTATTTACTGCCCTATAATTAGAACGCACACTTTGGTTGCTCTAGCTTCAGATACGTTATTGAGTACGATCTTGGTGCAGGTTTCACAACACGTGCATATTTGATATCGTAAGTTGGTTGTATCAATGGTTGTGATTGGTTCCTTAATAATTAGTCATCAAATAGCACATATCGTTACTTCTGATGTACGACATACCCTTCGTGAAACCGACGTGGGCAGTAGTGCATGGTTACTGTTACAGTCATACTGGCATTCTATGCCAAGCTTTAAGACTTATCCCAGTGGGGGATTCCGTTTTAAATATATATATATTTGTCTCACTGACTATGGTATAAATGTTGGCTGTCCGATTAGCGCAGTTGTTAGCGCACTCGCCTCTCACCAACCCGGGTTAGATCCTCGGACCGAGAAGTATGTGAGATGGTACGGAGGTCGTAAGATCGGACAGGTGGATTTTCTCCGGGTACTCCGGTTTCCCCCCACACTAAAGACCACATATACGCTTTCATCTGCGCCAACGAGAGTGATTAATATAAGTTGTTAGAACTTGCTTCGCAATCGTTGTATAATAAATAACATTTAAACTAAAAAGTCACGGCAATTTTATCATTTTATGAGATCATGCATTACTTGCAAACTTTATTATTTAGGTGTTTTCGATCGAAGTTTGGACAAGAACTTGACGCGTATTCAGTGTGGTGTTTATGACACCCCCAGTATCCGAACAGATGCAGGACACATGATGTCTGGCATTGAAGTGGTCAGAATAATCCCAGGTAAGTTGGGCTTGTTTTGGTCTTTTATCTGGTCTTTTCTTTTCCAAAGTACATCTCACCTTGACATACAATATCAATACAACACTTTCTCAAAGTATTTACGTCCAGAAACAGTATTCGTGCATACTATTATTGGATATCATACTAGTAATCCAGGGATCGCAGGTTCGATCCCCCGTCTGACCCTAATAAAATTAACAGTCGTTCAGATGGGACGTTTAACCGAGGTCTCGTGTCGGTGCTTTACACCGTGCACGTAAAAGAACCAGAGGAAATTCTGGAGTGGGTCTCTGTGTAGTGTATTAGAATAATTGTATAACTAAGAACAGTTTGTAAAATGTCGAACACATTTTAATTGCATGTTTTATGTTTGTATTGCAGCCGATGTATGTGAGGGCAGGACGGCAGGCTTGGTGCCACACCCTTATGAAAAATGTGGATTTATCGAATGCCCATTGCGTAGTATCAAATCATGTCCGTTTCCCACGTGTTTTGACAGGAAATCCCGGCGATGTAAATATGTGTAAATGTGTATGCGACCAATAAATCTTGTAACATTCACTTTCTTAGTTATAGTTTAAGGTGTGATCCTTATAACCATTGCATGTGTGGTGTGTGTGTGTGTGTGTGTGTGTGTGTGTGTGTGTGTGTGTGCGCGTGCGTGCGTGCGTGCGTGCGTGTTTTAAAACAGGGGCGTATATTGGGCCTTGATATTGGGGTATCTATATTTGTTCAAAGACACATTTATTACGACGACAACAACAGCAACAACGACGACGACGACGACGACGACGACGACGACGACGACGACGACGACGACGACGACGACGACGACGACGACGAGAACTGAGTTGCCAACAAATTTCATTTTGAAACCGCATTACAGTTTATAAAAATAAATCATCTATATACTAGTACCGTTAGTTTTCGTTAAAAATACAAGAAACTGATACTTTATGTACATGTTTTGTCATACGTATTGTGGCATCCAGAGATAATCCAGACGCCCCAATATTTGATATGGGACGTCCATTATCGGACTAGTCGTCAATACGTTACGTCCGTGACAAAGCTGAATTTGATTTTTTGCCGGGCCAATTATATAAATACATGGTTAACACCGATACCATTAATTGAGGCGTATTGAGTTTCTGGTAATATGAACATTTTGCCAGAAGTAAACAAGTGAAAAATCGACAGACTGGAGCCCAGGAAACTCAACTACCCCAACATCAACCCAACATCAACCCAACGCCCAGTCGCCATATATACTTCCTACATACCAAATTTAACTACATTCAATCCTGAAGAAAACAATTTTGCTATTTATTCTATATATATATGAATAAGAAAAAGAAAGTGTGCACTTGGCTTGGTTAGAGGGAGAATGTTATACTTATATAGATCTATAGAAGCTAAATATAGGCACATTTAGGATCAAAATGTGCAAACATGTATTGGCTACACGATGTTTTACTTTTAATTGAAATTTGATAATTATCAGAACATTGTTTTACATGTGAATATAAGTATAACATTTTCCCTCTAACCAAGTGCACACTTTCTCTTTCGTGTGAGTATATATATATATATTATATAACATAAAATGCAAAACATCAAAGAGCCGTAATTCGACCATGAATCATTTTCGAGGGCGACCAACTAAGTTACCAGGGTAACATTCTGATCAAGTTTGGTAGCACTAACGAGTGTGTGATAACTCCGGTATAAATAGACGCAGGTGGGTTGTTTTAGGGGACCAATTAGGGTACCAGGGTTACATCCTGACCAAGTTTGATGATGCCAGGCTGGTAGTTTTCGAGCAGTAACGCTAACGAAATTTTTTTAATGGAAATCGAGTGATTAGTTTATACAAATTTATTTTAGCTTGATTGCGAAACACGCTGGACTGGTAATCCAGGGATAGCAGGTTCGATCCCCCGTCTGGTCCTAATATAATTAACAGTCTTTCAGGTGGGACTTTAAGCCGATGTGCTGTACACCGTGCACGTAAAAGAACCAGTGGAGACTCTGGAATTGGTCTCTGTCTGTATCATTGCACTATCCTCCAAAAATCTAAAAGGACTAATCTCTTCAGGAGTCGTCGCTCATATGGACTTTTTTTATACAAATTTATTTTAGCTCGATTGCGAAACAAGTTCTTTCAACTCATATTAATCACTCTCGAGACCTCATTCCTGATGGAATCCATCGCCATGAAGGAGAGAAGAGTCAATGTGGATTTTAAATGCCTTGCCTAAGGGCACAATCGTAACGGCTCCAGTGGGGCTCGAACTCCGGACCTTTCGCACCTGAAGCGAACGCGCATCCACTGCGCTATCACGACTCATATGGACAACCGGTAGCGACGATAAATAAACGGAAAACACACACAGCCGGACACATCAATTTACAGGTTCTTTCCAATGTGTATGGTTTCATAAATGTGTCGATCCACACGGCTCTCCCAATGAGTGTTGTCTCGATATGCCTCACATTACTTAGAGCCGATTAGTTGTACATAATATTTAGTGGCCTCATACCTGCATTATGACGAAAACAATATACGTTGCAACTATTCGCAAGTAATCTCACATAACCTGTCATATGACTTGGGATCAGTATCATCACGCGAGACGGCATAGAGCGTTAATAACCTCAACCATTAAGCAAGCGCATTAAACCATATAGTCCGTGTAGAGCGCCACTTAGTCAATGGATATACATATATAATTAACATAGATCTATGGCACTCAAATAAAGTAAAAGTATTTCATTTAATATAGTTCTTAATAATTATTGTGCCCGGTAAATTATAAAAAAAAATCGCGTCTTGCAAAAATTACGGAAGTGAAATAATGGTTGTGCAACTGGTTGTTACCGGGTTGTTAGTAGCACTATGTAAGTATAATTATTATTTCAAAGCCAATGTCAAAAACATGTTATTCGCTCATTTCACATACATACATACATACTGTGATAAATGAGTATGTATAATTTTGTTCATCTCTTATAACTCCATGTTGGAGTGGCATTGTACTTTTATTATGTAAACTATACATTTAATATTATTGTAAATATTGTACGTACAATGATGAGATGTAAATAAAGATTACTACTACTAAATGACATAATGCGTATTAACACATGCTTTGTAAGAGGCTTGTATAGCATAATATGTTGTAAATAATAAAGCTTATAGACTAATACCAGTATACTATAGATCATTATTTGATTTTCATATACAGTCAACTTTAAAAGATAACCAAAAAAACAGGATATATTTGATTGACACATCTAGGACACAGGGATTCGGCACGTTTGGGGGTACTAGTATATATATTTAAGTACAGGGATTCTACTCTGTGGGATGTCAGATTTCGCATCGATCAGTAAAATGGCCCTATCTGAAACAATTTTGTACAAATCTGTCCAAATATAACGCCTATCCCGAGTCTTTATATTGTTCTTCAAATAAAACACAACTTTAAGCTGCGTGCATGTATACTTTGCAAACAATTGCCACATACATTGGCCATAGCAGGTCACATTTCCATACTAGGACACGGGTTATGTCAGCAACAACAAAAAATCTTCGACGGGAGAGTTTTAACAGTGAATAACATTATCAATAAAATGCGTTTCCACTAATGTGTAGGTTTATTCCGCAAAAATGTACGTCAAAAAGAGATTTCGGAGAATTTTTCAATTTGTTTTGAAAATTTCTCATCGGCGCAGTTCACGTTGAAACGAGCGTTCTGATCTAGGTTCCTGCCAATGAGAAACACTTTTCTTCGAGTTCGTTTCATTGTTACACATGATATGTTGTAAATATTTAAAAATAATAATATATTAACATAGAATTTTGTTTATTTTCATCTACATACCACTTAGTTTAAACATGTTAAGTCTCGTTTCGGTGCTGTACATCGTACACGTAAAAGAACCAGAGGATACACTGGAATTGGTCTCTGTCTGTATCATTGCACTATCCTCCAAAAGTCTAAAATGACTAATCTCTTCAGGAGGCGTCGCTCATATGGGCAAAACCGATAGCGACGATAAATAAACGTAAAACACACGATGATTTTTTTGGAGGCCCCTGATTGGTAACCCCGTTTATTTCCAAATAATATTAATGATTATTAACACAATGTCATTGATAGCATGCCTGTCTCATCCATACAACCTGTGTGTCACGCTCCGGAATGGTATACATTGTATATATTTTTTTTCCGCCTCATATAACATTGATATGTTTTGAGAAAATAAAGTTCTGTTCTGGAACTACCGCGTAACACGCATGTGCAATACAACGGTGAAGAGAATGGATGTCCGATTAGCGCAGTGATTAGCGCGCTCGCTTCTCACAAATGCAACACGTGTTCGATCCTCGGACCAGGAAGTATGTGAGATGGTACGATGGTCGCCATATCGGAAAGGTGGGTTTTGTCCGGGTACTCCGGTTTCCTCCCACACGAATGACACATATACGCTTTCATCCGCGCCAACAAAAGTGATTAATATAAGTTGTTAGAACTTGTTTCGCAATCGTTGATCTGGCGACCACCGTACCATCTCATATACTACCCGGTCCGAGGATCGAACACGGGTTGCATTGGTGAGAAGCGAGCGCGCTAACTTAAAAATCAATGACAATACCTAACAGATAATGGTAAAAAAGTTCAATATCATGATAGGTTGTTTTTTATTACAAAAAGATGTACCGTCTACATCCGTTATGTCGAATTCCGTCGGACCGAACAAAATACTTCGAAATAACCGAAGTTTGACGTAACGAAATTCGATATAAACGGAGCCAATTATATGTAAAATGATAGTGTCTGAAACGGGACTTGATCCGACCTCGAGATAACCTGATAATTCGACATAACCGACTTTGACATAGCGGATGAAGACTGTATATATCACTATCTTAGCCGTCATTGTCAGCTTTGCCATTACTTATCACTGTTCCTCGTTTCCCACATTAAAAACACCAACGCGTTGATGCGCCTTGAAACCCATACACTCACTCACTCGGACCCATTCACCCAGCCAACCACCCACTCTCTCTGAATGTGATGAAATATAGAGAATTGTTTAAGAGCTGCCTTTAGAACAGTGACATTCTCGTTAAATAACATATACACTGATGAAATGTAGTTCTCTCTCCCGAGACATTCAATCCTAGCCCGGGAACAGGCGTCGATATATTTTGCCTGGACAGTCAAATAAATACATTTTAACACCGATACTATTAATTGGGCCGTATTGCGTTTCTGATCATACCAGAAGTTAAAAAGTGAAAAATGGACAGACTGGAACCCAGGATAATGCAATCCATACACGAGTGTGACCCTTATGACCAAGCGCGATATGTAACGTTAACAAACTGAAGAAGCCAGTCCCCCTAAACATATAGTTGTGTTATACCCGTAATGTCGTATGTGTAGCAATAAACCAGGTGTGTGAAGAAAGAATTAACGTCTGCACCACCACCCACACACAAATCGTTTGTATATTAGTTTATACAAATTTATTTTAGCTCGATTGCGAAACAAGTTCTTACAACTTATATTAATCACTCTCGAGACCTCATTCCTGATGGAATCCATCGCCACGAGGGAGAGAGGAGAGGCAACGTGGAATTTAAATGCCTTGCCTAAGGGCACAATCGTAACGGCTCCAGCGGGGCTCGAACTCCAGACCTTTCGCACCTGTTTGTATATTAAAGATAAACATAATTATATTGCATCATGCACATGGCATATTACTATTTTGTTCGGTTGTTTCGTTAGTTTCTTTCTGTTTGGTTTTTAACTTAAAGACTTATTGTGTTTATATATGTATATATGTATTTGATCCGAATAAAATATGTTTAAACTAACTTAAAGGCGCATCGACAGAGCTTGTGTCGTATGGCGACTCTCCAGCGGTTATTGGTGAAGGAAGGCCGGATGGTCCCTCGAGCAGTAGTACAGGAACGGTTGGATAGCTTCCGCAAATGATAGAATTTGACAATCCCCGTGGGATTCCAATGTACAGTTGTATGTAGTGGCATCCGTGGTCCAGTGGTAGAGCGTCGGATCTGGAATCTATCGTCCCAGGTTCGATACTCGGTCAGGCCACGTATTTAGTGTCATTGAGCAAGGCACCTCAGATACATTGCTTAGTACTGGTTAACCACTTAGATCGGCTAAGCATGCACCGGAAAACATGTATACGTCCCCGCAAGGGGGTTGACATGAATGGAACATACATGTGTGTGCTCGCGCACGCGCGCGTGCTTGTGGCGGGGGGACTGATTTGAAGTGGACAATCTAAGCCACTCATCACGCATGCCCCTACGTTACTATGTTATATACATATAGACCAATGAAATTCGCAATTTTATATATATAGACAAATGAAACTCGATGCTATTTATATAGACCAATGAAATGCCCAATGTTATATATATATATAGACCAATGGAAATCTCATTGGTTATATATATAGACCAATGAAATTCCCAATGGTTATATATATAGACCAATGAAATTCTCAATGTTATATATATAGACAAATGAAACTCGATGCTATTTATATAGACCAATGAAATTCCCAATGTTATATATATATACTACATGTATAGACAAATGAAATTATCAGTTACTGCTAACATGCTACATATGAGGAGTCCATTTGTAAAAGATCGGTAACATTTTTGAAATATTTCAAGTACGCGTACCATCTGTATGCGTATATCACAAAGTAGGTGTGCCATCTGTATGCATATATCACCAAGTAGGTATATCACCTGTCTGTACGCGTATATCACCAAATTGCATATATTACCAAGTAGGTATACCATCTGTACGCGTATATCACCAATTAGGTGTACCATCTGTACGTGTATATAACCAAGTAGGTGTACCATCTGTACGTGTATATCACAAAGTAGGTGTACCATCTGTAAGCGTGTATCACCATGTAGATGTACCATCTGTAAGCGTATATCACAACGTAGGTGTACCATCTGTAAGCGTATATCACAAAGTAGGTGTACCATCTGTACGTGTATATCACAAAGTAGGTGTACCATCTGTACGTGTATATCACAAAGTAGGTGTACCATCTGTACGTGTATATCACCAAGTAGGTGTACAATCTGTAAGCGTGTATCACCAAGAAGGTGTACCATCTGTAAGCGTGTATCACCAAGTAGGTGTACCATCTGTAAGCGTGTATCACCAAGTAGGTGTACCATCTGTAAGCGTGTATCACCAAGAAGGTGTACCATCTGTACGTGTATATCACAAAGTAGGTGTACCATCTGTACGTGTATATCACAAAGTAGGTGTACCATCTGTAAGCGTGTATCACCATGTAGATGTACCATCTGTAAGTGTATATCACAAAATAGGTGTACCATCTGTAAGCGTATATCACAAAGTAGGTGTACCATCTGTACGTGTATATCACAAAGTAGGTGTACCATATGTACGCGTATAACACAAAGTAGGTGTACCATCTGTAAGCGTATATCACCAAGTAGGCGTACCATCTGTACGTGTATATCACCAAGTAGGTGTACCATCTGTAAGCGTATATCACCAAGTAGGCGTACCATCTGTACGTGTATATCACAAAGTAGGTGTACCATCTGTACGCGTATGTCACAAAGTAGGTGTACCATCTGTAAGCGTATATCACCAAGTAGGTGTACCATCTGTAAGCGTGTATCACCAAGTAGGTGTACCATCTGTAAACGTGTATCACCAAGTAGGTGTACCATCTGTAAGCGTGTATCACCAAATAGGTGTACCATCTGTAAGCGTATATCACCAAGTAGGTGTACCATCTGTAAGCGTGTATCACCAAGAAGGTGTACCATCTGTAAGCGTGTATCACCAAGTAGGTGTACCATCTGTAAGCGTGTATCACCAAGTAGGTGTACCATCTGTAAGCGTGTATCACCAAGAAGGTGTACCATCTGTAATAGTGTATCACCAAGTAGGTGTACCATCTGTAAGCGTGTATCACCAAGTAGGTGTACCATCTGTAAGCGTGTATCACCAAGAAGGTGTACCATCTGTAATAGTGTATCACCAAGTAGGTGTACCATCTGTAAGCGTGTATCACCAAGTAGGTGTACCATCTGTAAGCGTATATCACCAAGTAGGCGTACCATCTTTACGTGTATATAACAAAGTAGGTGTACCATCTGTAAGCGTATATCACCAAGTAGGCGTACCATCTGTACGTGTATATCACAAAGTAGGCGTACCATCTGTACGTGTATATCACAAAGTAGGTGTACCATCTGTAAGCGTATATCACCAAGTAGGCGTACCATCTTTACGTGTATATCACAAAGTAGGCGTACCATATGTACGTGTATATCACAAAGTAGGTGTACCATCTTTACGTGTATATCACCAAGTAGGCGTACCATATGTACGTGTATATCACCAAGTAGGCGTACCATCTTTACGTGTATATCACAAAGTAGGCGTACCATATGTACGTGTATATCACCAAGTAGGCGTACCATCTTTACGTGTATATCACCAAGTAGGCGTACCATCTGTACGTGTATATCACAAAGTAGGTGTACCATCTGTACGTGTATATCACCAAGTAGGCGTACCATCTGTACGTGTATATCACAAAGTAGGTGTACCATCTGTAAGCGTGTATCACCAAGTAGGTGTACCATCTGTACGTGTATATCACCAAGTAGGCGTACCATCTGTACGTGTATATCACAAAGTAGGTGTACCATCTGTACGTGTATATCACCAAGAAGGTGCACCATCTGTAAGCGTATATCACCAAGTAGGCGTACCATATGTAAGCGTATATCACCAAGTAGGCGTACCATCTGTACGTGTATATCACCAAGTAGGTGTACAATCTGTACGTGTATATCACAAAGTAGGTGTACCATCTGTACGTGTATATCACAAAGTAGGTGTACCATCTGTAAGCGTGTATCACCAAGAAGGTGTACCATCTGTAAGCGTGTATCACCAAGTAGGTGTACCATCTGTAAGCGTGTATCACCAAGTAGGTGTACCATCTGTAAGCGTGTATCACCAAGAAGGTGTACCATCTGTACGTGTATATCACAAAGTAGGTGTACCATCTGTACGTGTATATCACAAAGTAGGTGTACCATCTGTAAGCGTGTATCACCATGTAGATGTACCATCTGTAAGTGTATATCACAAAATAGGTGTACCATCTGTAAGCGTATATCACAAAGTAGGTGTACCATCTGTACGTGTATATCACAAAGTAGGTGTACCATCTGTACGCGTATAACACAAAGTAGGTGTACCATCTGTAAGCGTATATCACCAAGTAGGCGTACCATCTGTACGTGTATATCACCAAGTAGGTGTACCATCTGTAAGCGTATATCACCAAGTAGGCGTACCATCTGTACGTGTATATCACAAAGTAGGTGTACCATCTGTACGCGTATGTCACAAAGTAGGTGTACCATCTGTAAGCGTATATCACCAAGTAGGTGTACCATCTGTAAGCGTGTATCACCAAGTAGGTGTACCATCTGTAAACGTGTATCACCAAGTAGGTGTACCATCTGTAAGCGTGTATCACCAAATAGGTGTACCATCTGTAAGCGTATATCACCAAGTAGGTGTACCATCTGTAAGCGTGTATCACCAAGAAGGTGTACCATCTGTAAGCGTGTATCACCAAGTAGGTGTACCATCTGTAAGCGTGTATCACCAAGTAGGTTTACCATCTGTAAGCGTGTATCACCAAGTAGGTGTACCATCTGTAAGCGTGTATCACCAAGAAGGTGTACCATCTGTAATAGTGTATCACCAAGTAGGTGTACCATCTGTAAGCGTGTATCACCAAGTAGGTGTACCATCTGTAAGCGTGTATCACCAAGAAGGTGTACCATCTGTAATAGTGTATCACCAAGTAGGTGTACCATCTGTAAGCGTGTATCACCAAGTAGGTGTACCATCTGTAAGCGTATATCACCAAGTAGGCGTACCATCTTTACGTGTATATCACAAAGTAGGCGTACCATATGTACGTGTATATAACAAAGTAGGTGTACCATCTGTAAGCGTATATCACCAAGTAGGCGTACCATCTGTACGTGTATATCACAAAGTAGGTGTACTATCTGTAAGCGTATATCACCAAGTAGGCGTACCATCTGTACGTGTATATCACAAAGTAGGTGTACCATCTGTAAGCGTATATCACCAAGTAGGCGTACCATCTTTACGTGTATATCACAAAGTAGGCGTACCATATGTACGTGTATATCACAAAGTAGGCGTACCATCTTTACGTGTATATCACCAAGTAGGCGTACCATCTGTACGTGTATATCACCAAGTAGGCGTACCATCTTTACGTGTATATCACAAAGTAGGCGTACCATCTGTACGTGTATATCACCAAGTAGGCGTACCATCTGTACGTGTATATCACCAAGTAGGTGTACCATCTGTAAGCGTATATCACCAAGTAGGTGTACCATCTGTACGTGTATATCACCAAGTAGGTGTACCATCTGTAAGTGTATATCACAAAGTAGGTGTACCATCTGTACGTGATATCACAAAGTAGGTGTACCATCTGTACGCGTATATCACCAAGTAGGTGTACCATCTGTAAGCGTATATCACAAGTAGGCGTACCATCTGTACGTGTATATCACCAAGTAGGTGTACCATCTGTAAGCGTATATCACCAAGTAGGTGTACCATCTGTAAGCGTATATCACCAAGTAGGTGTACCATCTGTACGCGTATATCACAAAGTAGGTGTACCATCTGTAAGCGTATATCACCAAGTAGGTGTACCATCTGTAAGCGTATATCACCAAGTAGGTGTACCATCTGTAAGCGTGTATCACCAAGTAGGTGTACCATCTGTAAGCGTGTATCACCAAGTAGGTGTACCATCTGTAAGCGTGTATCACCAAGTAGGTGTACCATCTGTAAGCGTATATCACCAAGTAGGTGTACCATCTGTAAGCGTGTATCACCAAGTAGGTGTACCATCTGTAAGCGTGTATCACCAAGTAGGTGTACCATCTGTAAGCGTGTATCACCAAGTAGGTGTACCATCTGTAAGCGTGTATCACCAAGTAGGTGTACCATCTGTAAGCGTGTATCACCAAGTAGGTGTACCATCTGTAATAGTGTATCACCAAGTAGGTGTACCATCTGTAAGCGTGTATCACCAAGTAGGTGTACCATCTGTAAGCGTGTATCACCAAGAAGGTGTACCATCTTAAGTTATCACCAAGTAGGTGTACCATCTGTAAGCGTGTATCACCAAGTAGGTGTACCATCTGTAAGCGTATATCACCAAGTAGGCGTACCATCTTTACGTGTATATCACAAGTAGGTGTACCATCTGTAAGCGTATATCACCAAGTAGGCGTACCATCTGTACGTGTATATCACAAAGTAGGTGTACCATCTGTAAGCGTATATCACCAAGTAGGCGTACCATCTGTACGTGTATATCACAAAGTAGGCGTACCATCTGTACGTGTATATCACAAAGTAGGCGTACCATCTTTACGTGTATATCACCAAGTAGGCGTACCATCTGTACGTGTATATCACCAAGTAGGCGTACCATCTTTACGTGTATATCACAAAGTAGGCGTACCATATGTACGTGTATATCACCAAGTAGGCGTACCATCTTTACGTGTATATCACCAAGTAGGCGTACCATCTGTACGTGTATATCACAAAGTAGGTGTACCATCTGTAAGCGTGTATCACCATGTAGATGTACCATCTGTAAGTGTATATCACAAAATAGGTGTACCATCTGTAAGCGTATATCACAAAGTAGGTGTACCATCTGTACGTGTATATCACAAAGTAGGTGTACCATCTGTACGCGTATAACACAAAGTAGGTGTACCATCTGTAAGCGTATATCACCAAGTAGGCGTACCATCTGTACGTGTATATCACCAAGTAGGTGTACCATCTGTAAGCGTATATCACCAAGTAGGCGTACCATCTGTACGTGTATATCACAAAGTAGGTGTACCATCTGTACGCGTATGTCACAAAGTAGGTGTACCATCTGTAAGCGTATATCACCAAGTAGGTGTACCATCTGTAAGCGTGTATCACCAAGTAGGTGTACCATCTGTAAACGTGTATCACCAAGTAGGTGTACCATCTGTAAGCGTGTATCACCAAGTAGGTGTACCATCTGTAAGCGTATATCACCAAGTAGGTGTACCATCTGTAAGCGTGTATCACCAAGTAGGTGTACCATCTGTAAGCGTGTATCACCAAGTAGGTGTACCATCTGTAAGAGTGTATCACCAAGTAGGTGTACCATCTGTAAGCGTGTATCACCAAGTAGGTGTACCATCTGTAAGCGTGTATCACCAAGAAGGTGTACCATCTGTAATAGTGTATCACCAAGTAGGTGTACCATCTGTAAGCGTGTATCACCAAGTAGGTGTACCATCTGTAAGCGTGTATCACCAAGAAGGTGTACCATCTGTAATAGTGTATCACCAAGTAGGTGTACCATCTGTAAGCGTGTATCACCAAGTAGGTGTACCATCTGTAAGCGTATATCACCAAGTAGGCGTACCATCTTTACGTGTATATCACAAAGTAGGCGTACCATATGTACGTGTATATAACAAAGTAGGTGTACCATCTGTAAGCGTATATCACCAAGTAGGCGTACCATCTGTACGTGTATATCACAAAGTAGGTGTACTATCTGTAAGCGTATATCACCAAGTAGGCGTACCATCTGTACGTGTATATCACAAAGTAGGTGTACCATCTGTAAGCGTATATCACCAAGTAGGCGTACCATCTTTACGTGTATATCACAAAGTAGGCGTACCATATGTACGTGTATATCACAAAGTAGGCGTACCATCTTTACGTGTATATCACCAAGTAGGCGTACCATATGTACGTGTATATCACCAAGTAGGCGTACCATCTTTACGTGTATATCACAAAGTAGGCGTACCATATGTACGTGTATATCACCAAGTAGGCGTACCATCTTTACGTGTATATCACCAAGTAGGCGTACCATCTGTACGTGTATATCACAAAGTAGGTGTACCATCTGTACGTGTATATCACCAAGTAGGCGTACCATCTGTACGTGTATATCACAAAGTAGGTGTACCATCTGTAAGCGTGTATCACCAAGTAGGTGTACCATCTGTACGTGTATATCACCAAGAAGGTGTACCATCTGTAAGCGTATATCACCAAGTAGGCGTACCATATGTAAGCGTATATCACCAAGTAGGCGTACCATCTGTACGTGTATATAACCAAGTAGGTGTACCATTTGTAAGCGTATATCACAAAGTAGGTGTACCATCTGTAAGCGTGTATATCACAAAGTAGGTGTACCATCTGTAAGCGTATATCACCAAGTAGGTGTACACTCTGTAAGCGTATATCACCAAGTAGGCGTACCATCTGTAAGCGTGTATCACAAAGTAGGCGTACCATCTGTACGTGTATATAACCAAGTAGGCGTACAATCTGTAAGCGTATATCACCAAGTAGGTGTACCATCTGTACGTGTATATAACCAAGTAGGTGTACCATTTGTAAGCGTATATCACAAAGTATGTGTACCATCTGTAAACGTGTATATCACCAAGTAGGTGTACCATCTGTACGTGTATATAACCAAGTAGGTGTACCATTTGTAAGCGTGTATCACCAAGTAGGTGTACCATCTGTAAGCGTGTATATCACCAAGTAGGTGAACCATCTGTAAGCGTGTATATCACCAAGTAGGTGTACCATCTGTACGTGTATATCACCATGTAGGTGTACCATCTGTACGTGTATATAACCAAGTAGGTGTACCATTTTTAAGCGTGTATCACCAAGTAGGTGTACCATCTGTAAGCGTGTATATCACCAAGTAGGTGTACAATCTGTAAGCGTGTATCACCAAGTAGGTGTACCATTTGTAAGCGTGTATATCACCAAGTAGGTGTACCATCTGTAAGCGTGTATATCACCATGTAGGCGTACCATCTGTACGCGTGTATCACAAAGAAGGCGTACCATCTGTACGTGTATATCACCAAGAAGGTGTACCATCTGTAAGCGTGTATCACCAAGTAGGTTTACCATCTGTAAGCGTGTATCACCAAGTAGGTGTACCATCTGTAAGCGTGTATCACCAAGAAGGTGTACCATCTGTAATAGTGTATCACCAAGTAGGTGTACCATCTGTAAGCGTGTATCACCAAGTAGGTGTACCATCTGTAAGCGTGTATCACCAAGAAGGTGTACCATCTGTAATAGTGTATCACCAAGTAGGTGTACCATCTGTAAGCGTGTATCACCAAGTAGGTGTACCATCTGTAAGCGTGTATCACCAAGAAGGTGTACCATCTGTAATAGTGTATCACCAAGTAGGTGTACCATCTGTAAGCGTGTATCACCAAGTAGGTGTACCATCTGTAAGCGTATATCACCAAGTAGGCGTACCATCTTTACGTGTATATCACAAAGTAGGTGTACTATCTGTAAGCGTATATCACCAAGTAGGCGTACCATCTGTACGTGTATATCACAAAGTAGGTGTACCATCTGTAAGCGTATATCACCAAGTAGGCGTACCATCTTTACGTGTATATCACAAAGTAGGCGTACCATATGTACGTGTATATCACAAAGTAGGCGTACCATCTTTACGTGTATATCACCAAGTAGGCGTACCATATGTACGTGTATATCACCAAGTAGGCGTACCATCTTTACGTGTATATCACAAAGTAGGCGTACCATATGTACGTGTATATCACCAAGTAGGCGTACCATCTTTACGTGTATATCACCAAGTAGGCGTACCATCTGTACGTGTATATCACAAAGTAGGTGTACCATCTGTAAGCGTGTATCACCATGTAGATGTACCATCTGTAAGTGTATATCACAAAATAGGTGTACCATCTGTAAGCGTATATCACAAAGTAGGTGTACCATCTGTACGTGTATATCACCAAGTAGGTGTACCATCTGTACGCGTATAACACCAAGTAGGCGTACCATATGTAAGCGTATATCACCAAGTAGGCGTACCATCTGTACGTGTATATAACCAAGTAGGTGTACCATTTGTAAGCGTATATCACAAAGTAGGTGTACCATCTGTAAGCGTGTATATCACAAAGTAGGTGTACCATCTGTAAGCGTATATCACAAAGTAGGTGTACCATCTGTAAGCGTATATCACCAAGTAGGTGTACCATCTGTAAGCGTATATCACCAAGTAGGTGTACCATCTGTACGTGTATATCACCAAGTAGGCGTACCATCTGTAAGCGTGTATCACCAAGTAGGCGTACCATCTGTACGTGTATATAACCAAGTAGGTGTACCATTTGTAAGCGTATATCACAAAGTATGTGTACCATCTGTAAGCGTGTATATCACCAAGTAGGTGTACCATCTGTACGTGTATATCACCAAGTAGGTGTACCATCTGTAAGCGTGTATCACCAAGTAGGTGTACCATCTGTAAGCGTGTATATCACCAAGTAGGTGAACCATCTGTAAGCGTGTATATCACCAAGTAGGTGTACCATCTGTACGTGTATATCACCAAGTAGGTGTACCATCTGTACGTGTATATAACCAAGTAGGTGTACCATTTTTAAGCGTGTATCACAAAGTAGGTGTACCATCTGTAAGCGTGTATATCACCAAGTAGGTGTACCATCTGTAAGCGTGTATCACCAAGTAGGGTACCATCTGTAGCGTGTATATCACAAGTAGGGTACCATCTGTAACGTGTATATCACCAAGTAGGCGTACCATCTGTACGTGTATATCACAAAGTAGGCGTACCATCTGAGCGTATATCACCAAGTAGGTGTACCATCTGTACGTGTATATCACAAAGTAGGCGTACCATCTGTAAGCGTATATCACAAGTAGGCGTACCATATGTAAGGTATATCACAAAGTAGGCGTACCATCTTTAAGCGTATATCACAAAGTAGGCGTACCATATGTACGTGTATATCACCAAGTAGGTGTACCATCTGTACGTGTATATCACAAGTAGGTGTACCATCTGTAAGCGTATATCACAAGTAGGCGTACCATCTGTACGTGTATATCACCAAGTAGGTGTACCATCTGTAAGCGTATATCACAAAGTAGGTGTACCATCTGTAAACGTATATCACTAAGTAAGTGTACCATCTGTAAGCGTGTATATCACCATGTAGGTGTACCATCTGTAAGCGTATATCACCAAGTAGGTGTACCATCTGTACGTGTATATCACAAAGTAGGTGTACCATCTGTAAGCGTGTATCACCAAGTAGGCGTACCATCTGTACGTGTATATAACCAAGTAGGTGTACCATTTGTAAGCGTATATCACAAAGTATGTGTACCATCTGTAAGCGTGTATATCACCAAGTAGGTGTACCATCTGTACGTGTATATAACCAAGTAGGTGTACCATTTGTAAGCGTGTATCACCAAGTAGGTGTACCATCTGTAAGCGTGTATCACAAGTAGGTGTACCATCTGTAAGCGTATATCACCAAGTAGGTGTACCATCTGTAACGTGTATCACAAGTAGGTGTACCATCTGAGCGTGTATCACCAAGTAGGTGTACCATCTGTAAGCGTGTATCACCAAGTAGGTGTACCATCTGTAAGAGTGTATCACCAAGTAGGTGTACCATCTGTAAGCGTATATCACCAAGTAGGTGTACCATCTGTAAGCGTGTATATCACCAAGTAGGTGTACCATCTGTAAACGTGTATCACCAAGTAGGTGTACCATTTGTAAGCGTGTATATCACAAAGAAGGCGTACCATCTGTACGTGTATATCACCAAGAAGGTGTACCATCTGTAAGCGTGTATATCACCATGTAGGCGTACCATCTGTACGCGTGTATCACAAAGAAGGCGTACCATCTGTACGTGTATATCACAAAGTAGGTGTACCATCTGTACGCGTATGTCACAAAGTAGGTGTACCATCTGTAAGCGTATATCACCAAGTAGGTGTACCATCTGTAAGCGTGTATCACCAAGTAGGTGTACCATCTGTAAACGTGTATCACCAAGTAGGTGTACCATCTGTAAGCGTGTATCACCAAGTAGGTGTACCATCTGTAAGCGTATATCACCAAGTAGGTGTACCATCTGTAAGCGTGTATCACCAAGAAGGTGTACCATCTGTAAGCGTGTATCACCAAGTAGGTGTACCATTTGTAAGCGTATATCACAAAGTAGGTGTACCATCTGTAAGCGTGATATCACAAAGTAGGTGTACCATCTGTAAACGTATATCACTAAGTAAGTGTACCATCTGTAAGCGTGTATATCACCATGTAGGTGTACCATCTGTAAGCGTATATCACCAAGTAGGTGTACCATCTGTACGTGTATATCACAAAGTAGGTGTACCATCTGTAAGCGTGTATCACCAAGTAGGTGTACCATCTGTACGTGTATAGCACCAAGAAGGTGTACCATCTGTAAGCGTATATCACCAAGTAGGTGTACCATTTGTAAGCGTATATCACAAAGTAGGTGTACCATCTGTAAGCGTGTATATCACAAAGTAGGTGTACCATCTGTAAACGTATATCACTAAGTAAGTGTACCATCTGTAAGCGTGTATATCACCATGTAGGTGTACCATCTGTAAGCGTATATCACCAAGTAGGCGTACCATCTGTACGTGTATATCACAAAGTAGGTGTACCATCTGTAAGCGTGTATCACCAAGTAGGTGTACCATCTGTACGTGTATATCACAAAGAAGGTGTACCATCTGTAAGCGTATATCACCAAGTAGGCGTACCATCTGTAAGTGTATATCACAAAGTAGGCGTACCATCTGTAAGCGTATATCACAAGTAGGTGTACCATCTGTAAGCGTATATCACAAAGTAGGTGTACCATCTGTACGTGTATATCACAAAGTAGGCGTACCATCTTTAAACGTAACACAAAAACCACAACAACACCAAACCACAACAACACCAAAACCACACAACACAAAAACCACAACGTATATCACCAAGTAGGCGTACCATCTGTACGTGTATATAACAAAGTAGGTGTACCATCTGTAAGCGTATATCACAAAGTATGTGTACCATCTGTAAGCGTGATATCACCAAGTAGGTGTACCATCTGTACGTGTATATAACAAAGTAGGTGTACCATCTGTAAGCGTATATCACCAAGTAGGTGTACCATCTGTAAGCGTGTATATCACCAAGTAGGTGTACCATCTGTACGTGTATATCACCATGTAGGTGTACCATCTGTACGTGTATATAACCAAGTAGGTGTACCATGTTTAAGCGTGTATCACCAAGTAGGTGTACCATCTGTAAGCGTGTATATTACCAATTAGGTGTACAATCTGTAAGCGTGTATCACCAAGTAGGTGTACCATTTGTAAGCGTGTATATCACCAAGTAGGTGTACCATCTGTAAGCGTGTATATCACCATGTAGGCGTACCATCTGTAC